>CM022701.1:22082809-22682809 GCA_012295165.1 Asparagus setaceus
TTGGAAGCTTGATGATGAAATCGAGGATTCTGAGTTGTGATGTGAAAGGAACGAGAAAAGGGGCGGTGTTTGTTTTTTCTTGCTCTAATTTGCTATCAGGTTCTATATGCCCTAGACAACTATCTGAACAAGAGAAAACATCATCGGGTTTGGGTTTTGGGTAATAAACCCAAACCCGAATACTTCAAAAAAATTCCAAACACATCTAACTTGATATCAGCCAACTTTTACACCTCAAATATCGGCCCCAATGACCGCAATGGCACCCGACGTGCGCCTTTGCAACGGAGATGACGATTGAAGAACAACATTCAAACGCCTCAAGAGCTCGAGATGTTGGATGAAAAGCGCCCGAAGCTCAACAATGCATTGAGTTCTACCAAGCTAGATGTCGAGAGCTTTCAACAAGAAAGTGCGACAACGGAGTTTCAAAGAAGGAGATTTGGTCCCGTTCGACGAACCGATAATCCTCACTTCCAAGAAGAAAGACAAATTCGAACCTAAATGGGAGGGTCCATGATAATAGAAACGGTCTACTCCAATGGTGCATACCGCCTAATAACACAAATGGCGACCGCAATTAATGCCGATAAATGGGAAGTTCCCCAAGAAATACTACCCTTAGTATCTTCGATAACCCGCTTTGATTCGAAGTTCCTCGTGGGATGTTTCACCCACTTTCCTTAAGGATAACCCTAGATTTATTCTCCATCATAATTTCCCCCACCGACAAGTTCCTTGACGGTAGGTCTACAAATTTTCTGGTACATTACCAAAATCCCCTCTTGATTCCTTCTATGAACAAGAGGCCACCTCAAAATTCATTTAACGCCGGGGATAGAATATAAAATTCTTCCTCTCCAAGCGAAGATCCTTTCGCGGACAAACGGAAGGGTTCTATCCATCTCTCTCCTAGGTAGCCGACCGAAGGTATGCGCCGAGATTTTCGCACTGTGTTGTCCTCAAGGTCACCTTAGTCTTTCGGGTTCTCGAGTGGAGATCCCACTCCTAGTTCCATCTCTCTCCTAGGTAGCTCGACCAAGGTATGCGCTGGGATTTTCGCACTGTGTTATCCGATCAAGGTCGCCTCGAGTCTTTTCGTTCTGAGTGGAGATCCCACTCTTAGTTCCACCTTCTTCCTAGGTAGCTACCGAGATCAAGGTATATACCGAGATTTTCGCACTGTGTTGTCCGCCAAGGTCACCTTAGTCTCTTCGGTTCTCTGAGTGGAGATCCCACTCCTAGTTCCATCTCTCCTAGGTAGCCGACCGAAGGTATGCGCGGATTTTCGCATCGTGTTGTCCGATCAAGGTCGCCTCGAGTCTTTTCGTTCTCTGAGTGGAGATCCCACTCTTAGTTCCACCTTCTTCCTAGGTAGCGCCGACCGAAGGTATGCGCTGGGATTTTCGCACCAGGTTGTCCGACTAAAGGTCGCCTGAGTCTTTTCGTTCTCTGAGTGGAGATCCCACTCTAGTTCCACCTCTCTCTCCTAGGTAGCCGACCGAAGGTATGCGCCGGGATTTTCGCACTGTGTTGTCCGGACCGAAGGTCGCCTCGAAGTCTTTTCGTTCTCTGAGTGGAGATCCCACTCTTAGTTCCACCTCTTCCCAGGTAGCTCGACCAAGGTATGCGCCGGGATTTTCGCACTGTGTTGTCCGGATCAAGGTCGCCTCGAAGTCTTTTCGTTCTCTGAGTGGAGATCCCACTCTTAGTTCCACCTCTCCTAGGTAGCCGACCGAAGGTATGCGCCGAGATTTTCGCACTGTCAGTCTCACCAAGGTCACCTTAGTCTCTTCGGTTCTGAGTGGAGATCCCACTCCTAGTTCCATCTCTCCCTAGTGGAGATCCCACTCTTAGTTCCACCTCTCCTAGGTAGCCGGACCAAGGTATGCGCCGATTTTGCATCGTGTCAGTCTCACCAAGGTCACCTTATTCTTCTTCGGTTCTGAGTGGAGATCCCACTCCTAGTTCCATCTCTCCTAGGTAGCGCCGATTGAAGGTATGCGCCGAGATTTTCGCACTGTGTTGTCCGACCGAAGGTCGCCTCGAAGTCTTTTCTGCCTCTGAGTGGAGATCCCACTCTTAGTTCCACCTCTCCTAGGTAGCCGACCAAGGTATGCACCGGGATTTTCGCATCGTGTTGTCCGATCAAGGTCGCCTCGAAGTCTTTCGTTCTCTGAGTGGAGATCCCACTCTTAGTTCCACCTCTCTCCTAGGTAGCGCCGACGGAAGGTATGCGCCGATTTTCGCATCGTGTTGTCCGATCAAGGTCGCCTCGAAGTCTTTTCGTTCTCGGAGTGGAGATCCCACTCTTAGTTCCACTCTCTCCTAGGTAGCCGACCAAGGTATGCGCCGGGATTTTCGCACTGTGTTGTCCGGATCAAGGTCGCCTCGAAGTCTTTTCTGCCTCTGAGTGGAGATCCCACTCTTAGTTCCACCTCTCCTAGGTAGCCGACCAAGGTATGCACCGGGATTTTCGCACTGTCAGTCTCACCAAGGTCACCTTAGTCTCTTCGGTTCTGAGTGGAGATCCCACTCCTAGTTCCATCTCTCCCTAGTGGAGATCCCACTCTTAGTTCCACCTCTCCTAGGTAGCCGGACCAAGGTATGCGCCGATTTTGCATCGTGTCAGTCTCACCAAGGTCACCTTATTCTTCTTCGGTTCTGAGTGGAGATCCCACTCCTAGTTCCATCTCTCCTAGGTAGCGCCGATTGAAGGTATGCGCCGAGATTTTCGCACTGTGTTGTCCGACCGAAGGTCGCCTCGAAGTCTTTTCTGCCTCTGAGTGGAGATCCCACTCTTAGTTCCACCTCTCCTAGGTAGCCGACCAAGGTATGCACCGGGATTTTCGCATCGTGTTGTCCGATCAAGGTCGCCTCGAAGTCTTTCGTTCTCTGAGTGGAGATCCCACTCTTAGTTCCACCTCTCTCCTAGGTAGCGCCGACCGAAGGTATGCGCCGATTTTCGCATCGTGTTGTCCGATCAAGGTCGCCTCGAAGTCTTTTCGTTCTCGGAGTGGAGATCCCACTCTTAGTTCCACTCTCTCCTAGGTAGCCGACCAAGGTATGCACCGGGATTTTCGCACTGTGTTGTCCGCCTCAAGGTCACCTTAGTCTTTTCGCTTCTCGAGTGGAGATCCCACTCCTAGTTCCATCTCTCCCAGGTAGCCTGACCAAGGTATGCACCGGGATTTTCGCACTGTGTTATCCGACCAAGGTCGCCTCGAGTCTTTTCGGTTCTGAGTGGAGATCCCACTCTTAGTTCCACTCTCTCCTAGGTAGCCGACCAAGGTATGCACCGGGATTTTCGCACTGTGTTGTCCGACCAAGGTCGCCTCGAAGTCTTTCGTTCTCGGAGTGGAGATCCCACTCTTAGTTCCACCTCTTCCTAGGTAGCCGACCAAGGTATGCACCGGGATTTTCGCACTGTGTTGTCCGACCGAAGGTCGCCTCGAAGTCTTTCGTTCTCGGAGTGGAGATCCCACTCTTAGTTCCACCTCTCTCTCCTAGGTAGCGCCGACCGAAGGTATGCGCCGATTTTCGCATCGTGTTGTCCGATCAAGGTCGCCGAAGTCTTTTCTGCCTCTGAGTGGAGATCCCACTCTAGTTCCACTCTCTCTCCTAGGTAGCCGACCGAAGGTATGCGCCGACTTTCGCACTGTGTTGTCCGCTCAAGGTCACTTGAGTTTCTTTTCGGTTCCTCGGAGTGGAGATCCCACTCTTAGTTCCACCTCTCTCCCAGGTAGCCACTAAGGTATACGGATTTTAGACCAAAGGTCCACTAAAGGTCACCCGAAGTCTCTTCGCTCTCTCGGAGTGGAGATCCCACTCCTAGTTCCATCTCTCTCCTAGGTAGCCGACCAAGGTAAGCACTGGAACTTACATCTTAGGTAGCGCCGACTGAAGGTATGCGCCGAGATTGTTTGGATCAAGTCGTCCGACTGAAGGACGTCTGAACCCTCTTAATTCCTATAGCAGGCCCCTGCTATTGGTTTCATAGAACATAAAGTTCCTCCTCTCTCACCAATTTAATCCTATCAATCAAAACTCCTTAATCCAAGATTCTTCGGGGTATTTTATCCCGGCCTAAGAAGGATAAAGCCAACGCCACACGCTGCTGTCGCTTAGTCTTTCTCCGATTGAAGAAGACACCAGAGTTCGACTGGGGTATTTTATCCGAAGCCTAAGAAGGGATAAAGCCAACGCTTCATACACGTTGCGCCGATGAATCTTTCTCCATTGAAGAAGACACCGAGTTCGATTCGGGGTATTTTATCCCGGCCTAAGAAGGATAAAGCCAACGCCTTCACGCGTTGTCGGTTTAGTCTTTCTCCGATTGAAGAAGACACCAGAGTTCGACTGGGGTATTTTATCCGAAGCCTAAGAAGGATAAGCCTATGCCTAGCGTGCATTGGAATAAATTTTAGCCGTTTGGGTAGTCCATTCCGCAAAAGATGACCAAGCCTACCTATTCAACATCGTAGCATTAAGTGCGAAAGAGTTTTATTCTTTTAGCACAACATCACGTGCGGAACGGATTTGGACAATTCGCATGCTAGCCCAACTCAAACGGTAGTTGGTAAAGGCTAATCAAACCCGCTGATGGTCGAGGGTTTGCCAAACCCAAAGTCAACGCCTAATACGCTGCCGTAGTCTATTCCCTGAGAAAGATGACAAAGCCCACGATTCAACATCGTAGCATTAAGTTTGAGAGAGTTTTATTCTTTAGCACAACATCACGTATGAACGGATTTGGACAATTCGCATGCTAGCCCAACTCAAACGGTAGTTGGTAAAGGCTAATCAAACCCGCTGATGGTCGAGGGTTTGCTAAAAATCCTAGAAGTTGATCAACAGAGGGTTAAGCGAGCAATGAACTTCATTTATAAAGGAATGTTGAGACAATCGTTTCAAGCAAAGTTATGATAATACATCTAAAAAATCACAACGACGTAATGAACAAAGAGAACGTAAAAGTCTCGAGACCAAAGCAACACATCGACTTCATTGGCGCATCTAGTAATGTGAAGGAAGCGAGGTCGCTTTGACGGCGAAGTTTTCCCTCTGCTGCCGAACCCGAAGCTTTGGCTTCCTTCTCAAGTTCCTTTCAGAGTCCGCGGCAATAGCAGCCTGTGATGTTCGACGACGCCTCGAGGACTTGCTTCTCACGTTCAGTGGACGCTCGGACTCGGTGCACTCACGCTGCGAAATTCTTCAAAGTCTTCCACTTGAACGGTCCCGATTCCCGTACGATTGACATGGTGTGGTACAAGTCTATCTCGACGCCGCAGTGACGCCGCCATATGAGTTCGCGAAAATAACCTCTTGCTCGATATTCTCCTCTCGCGAGATGCTGCTCACGAAGTTTGATCCGAGCCTCGCCGATGAGTCGCCTCACCTCATTGCATGAATCAAAAAGGCTAAACTATCCACACGATACGCAAGAGTTAGCTACCGTGAGCCTTTGCTCAATAACGGTTAGCCGGTGAGGGCCACCGGACACGGAATCTCCCCAAGCTACTCAATATGAATGGGTAGAAGATCATAAAGGTCGCCCATCTAACCTCGATAATAGAGATCGCTGTTTCAAACCATTCTCCAAATGAAGGAGACCCATCACGTAACCGAATCGAACGGCATTTTTAGCCCGGGCAATCTTGGCGATAGGTTGAATTCGTGGAAGTGGTCCGCCAAGATTAACCCGAGGCCTCCACCCGCGCCCTATACCTCGAAGGGTTGGGAACCCCCGGTTTCACGAATGGAGGAAAGCAAGGACGGACGATGGGAGCGATCCTCGCACTCATCATCCCAAATTATGATAGTAGGCTCGAGGCCATTTGGTTTCCTCCTGTAGGCTGCTCATCACGCAGCCGCTTCTCGGTGGAAAGAGGTATTCTCCCGATGACCTTAAGAATCGAGACTTGACATTTGGAGCCTTCAAAATAGATGAGTAATCGCTTGAGCATCCGTCTACTACAAGAGAACAAAGAGTTAACAGATCGTTTAGGAGGAATATCTTAAAAGAAAACAGCGAAGGCGAGAACTCTTCTCGTGAACCTATGAGATTGAGTCACGCCTTATAACGGCACGACGATTTCATCCAGTATTGAATACTCGAGAACGATAAATATAGTCGTGTAAACAAAGCGCAATATATCCCGTTCTACAGAGCATGGGTACGGTGTGAAATTGCTCCCGTTAGAGATAAAACCAATCTTTGAAGCGTCAATCCCCACGAAAGAGAATCTCGGCTCTTCCCAATCGCCTCACAAAGGAGAACGGCTGGTCAGAACGAGTGTATACATGAGAAGATGAAACAATCTGAAGCGCCGGTCCCCACAAAGGAGGATTTCGCTCTTCCCAATCGCCACGGCGAGAGCGAAGGGAGACAACGATATATATATACGAGAAGGTAACGCTGGCACACCACCGAAAGAAGGAGGCGTGCATTCACGCGGCGTGCGAGTTGATCGACCCCTTGGAACATGAGATCCTCTCGACAACATCGGAAACTACAAAAGAAAACGAATAAAGTCGATATGCTGTTGAAAATTAACAAAAGGCATCAAAGAAGACCAGAGTCGCGATCAGGCAACGAACAAAGACCGACGCCAAAGTCAGCGCTTCAGTAAGCGCTGGCGCTGCCGCTACTAAAATACCGGCGCTGCTGAAGCCGCGCTCAGCCGCAACTGGCGCTGGCCAGTACGCTCTGGCGCTTCAAGCCGCTTCGGAAGCCGCAGTTCAGGCGGCTGTGCCACGCTTCAGCAATTGCCGCTGTCCGTGTCGGCCGGCGCCGCCTGGACACCGTCTCGCCACGACATCGTTTTCCGCTTGTCGTGATTGTGCACTCAAAAGAGAGAAAGAAGAAGAACAAGAAAAAGACGTCGTAAAATACTCGTACACATACCTCGTTGATCGAAGGAGACAAGACGGCGCGAGAGGAGATGTAAACAAGAAGAAAAGAGCAGAGGGGGGGGCCGGCCTAGGTCAGAGGAATAGGAGGAGTATGGGTATTTATAGCAACTCCTAATGGGCCCAAACCAATTCTAATTAGGACTCTAATCAGCCCCTAATTAGGAGTCCTAATTGGAACCTTATCCGGATGACAAAATAGTGCCAAATCAGTCCGTTGATTGGCTCCTACTTCCTCCGCTATATTGGGAAAGATTCTGAAGGTTTATTCAGCAGGATAACACCTCGCGAATTCCCTCGACGCCGATCAACGCGTCGCCTAACCCTACTCCAACTAGGATTACGAGTATAAACTGTTTCCTAATTTGTCGAAGTTCTAAGAATATTCTCACAAGAAATATTCTTAGGGATAACTCGACAGCGGATTGCATCGACGAATCAACGCTGCCTAATCCTACCCAACTAGGATTACAGTATAAACTGTTTCCTAATTTGTCGAAGTTCCTAAGAATATTCTCACAAGAAATATTCTTAGGGATAACTCGACAGCGGATTGCATCGACGCCAATCAACGCTGCCGCCTAATCCCACCCAACTAGGATTACAGTATAAACCGCTTCCTAATTTGTCGAGAAGTTCCCAAGAATATTCTCACAAGAAATATTCTTAGGGATAACTCGATCGCGGATTGCATCGACGCCAATCAACGCCGCCTAATCCCACTCCAACTAGGATTACAGTATAAAGCTGTTTCCTAATTTGTCGAGAAGTTCCGGAAGAATATTCTCACAAGAAATATTCTTAGGGATAACTCGATCGCGGATTGCATCGACGGAATCAACGCTGCCGCCTAATCCTACCCAACTAGGATTACAGTATAAACTGTTTCCTAATTTGTCGAAGTTCCTAAGAATATTCTCACAAGAAATATTCTTAGGGATAACTCGACAGCGGATTGCATCGACGAATCAACGCCGCCTAATCCTACTCCAACTAGGATTACAGTATAAAGCTGTTTTCTAATTTGTCGAGAAGTTCCGGAAGAATATTCTCACAAGAAATATTATTAGGATAACTCGATCGTATGGATTGCATCGACGCCAATCAACGCCGCCTAATCCTACCCAACTAGGATTACAGTATAAAGCTGTTTCCTAATTTGTCGAGAAGTTCCTGGAGAATATTACCATATTCTTAAGGACGACTCGATAACCCTTAATTTCCTCCCACTGTGGGATAAATTGATGAATTCTGACAAGGCTTATATTGACGCCGGACAACGCGTTCTACCTTGAAAGAACTACTCCCACTGTATCAATGCCGATTCGTGCGTCGACGCCGGAAGGCCCATCGGTCAACAGTTTGGAACTGGAATAAATCCCAGGAAGAGTTCCTCCCACTGTGGATAATTGTACTACAACAAGGAGTAATACGGTAGCGACGCCAACCAACGCGTCGTCGCCGAAGGATTCATTGATCAACGGTTCGATCCACATAAGATCGCGTCACCGTTGCACCTCACGATTGAAGGCTAAAATCCATATAATTTGGCTAATTAACGCTGTAGCAAAGGATTTCCCCGATCAACGGAGGAATCTCGATGGTCAATTGGACGACAATTCACCAACACGAGTTGACAGCTACAGTTTGAAATTCCAACAACGGTCAAGCAATAAATGCAGCACCGTAACACCCCTGGGTATCCTACAAAGCACTGGAGAACCTGAGGGGATTGGAGGAATTAAATACTGGAGCTAATTTCAAAAGAAATTCATCTATCGACTTCTGGTCAAGATCTCGACAACGGTCAGACAAAAAATGCAGTACCGTAATACCTTCAGCAATCCTACAAAGCACTGGAAAGACCGAAGGGAATGGAGAGATCAAACGCCGAGGTTGGATTTTCGGAGGTCGGCTTGAGGGGGATTTCAGAGGCTGGACTTTCTGATTTTCTAAAGAATTATTGCGAGATCTACGGTCCGCCGACTATACGCTTTCGCACCGGCAGCACGAGTTCGACCGACGATCTTCAACGCCAGGTAAGCTACCCGCCCGCAATATCAGATGTGATTCCTAGTAGATCTCACCGCTCCGTGATCCTCTCCTTCGTGAGTGTGATCCCGGCGATCCTCTCCTTCGTGAGTGTGATCCCCTTAGGCGCTTCGTTTCCTTCGTGAAACGAGCCCCTTCACATCTGTAGTTCCAGAACCCGGGTTTCCACCTGGATCGGAATTGCGCGGTGGTCCACGGACGATTCAAGTCCCCGGCATAGGCGAAGAACCCACCAAGCGAGGATCCCGATAAACGGATCCGAGCGTTTGTTCACTCAGGAAGAAGTTGTACTTTCGCCATTGTACTTTTAAAATAAAAGGCATTTCTTTTTTCCTTTGAATTTTGTTGTAGGTCCAAGAAGCTGTAAACGAGTTCAAGCAACAATGAATACAAAGCCGACTTTTACCGCGAACAGAGAGTTCAAATTTCTCGGGCATGACCGTAAGAGTCTCTTCTTTGTTGGCCTTCGTCAGCTTCAAGATGATCAGACTCTCCCTCGCCGCTTGAAGTTCTTGTTCGAGCTCTACTATCCTCGCTTCTCCAAAGAAACACAAGACCGAAAATGTCCCACGGAAGATGAAGCTTCAAATGACGCCATCTCAAATGATGCACCTGGTCTCGTTGCATTTGAACTTCGAGTCCAAGCATAACGCAAGCATCTCGCCAGTTTGCCGCTGAGCCTCGCTCTCGTCTCTATATATGAGGGGAGCCCGGCTGCCTCAAAATCTTGTAGACTTTGGAGCTTAACCTCCAAATGGTCGAAATCATCAGCAATGGCCTGGGCAAACTCAATTTTCTAAATATTCTCCCATGTCGCCTAATCCTACTCCAACTAGGAATACGAGTATAAACTATTTCCTAATTTTGGCGAGAAGTTCCTGGAAAATATCTTAAGGATAACTCGACCACCTCCGAATGGGTATATGAGGATAAACTAATTCTCAAAACTCCAGTGAACGCATGAGTATAAACTGTGTTGACGCCAGCCAACGCGTCATGATTGCCAGTTGAAGGTTGAACGTCAAGAGGAAATTTCTGACGCCGGACAACGCGTTCTACCTCGAAAGGACTCCTCCCATCGTACTCAATGCCGATTCGCAAGGCCGCTGCCGGAAGGTCCATCGGTCAACAGTTTGGAACGGGAATAAATCCCAGGAAAAATTCCTCCCACTGTGGATAATTGTACTCCAACAAGGAGTAATGCAGTAGCGACGCCAACCAACGCGTCGTCGCCGAAGAATTCACTGATCAACGGTTTGGATCCACGTAAGATCGCACGTCGGTCAACGCGTTGCACTCGCCGATTGAAGGCTAAAATCCATATAGTTTGGCGCCAATTAACGCGTCGCAGCCAAGGATTCCCCCGATCAACGGAGGAATCTCGATGGTCAATTGGACGACAATTCACCAACACGAGTCAACAGTAAGGGAACTAAAGACTACAGTTTGAAATTCCAACAATGGTCAAGCAATAAATGCAGCACCGTAACACCCCTGGGTATCCTACAAAGCACTGGAGAACCTGAGAGGATTGGAGGAATTAAATACTGGAGCCAATCTCAAAAGAAATTCATCTATCGACTTCTGGTCAAGATCTCGACAACGGTCAGACAAAAAATGCAGTACCGTAATACCTTCAGCAATCCTACAAAGCACTGGAAAGACTGAAGGGAATGGAGAGATCAAACACCAAGGTCATTCACAAGTCCTATCACGCTAACTAAAGAGTGAAGGGCTCATCATGTCCAAAGCATCCCAGACTCATCAAGAATCGAGACTGAGACGCTTTGGAGGGGGTATCTGTAGGCGTTAAAAATTGCTTATCAGTACCCGAACAAGACTCGTAAACGGTGGGTTGACAACCGACGATCCGTCCGACAGCGCGACCCAGAACTCCCGACGACGTGATTACGCCGCAAAACGCATAAAGCGAGTCGACGAACGCATGAAGTGAGTCGGCAAGGCGTACGAGCCAACGAAACGACGTGTCGTGGAAAAAACCCGACGACGAAGTTCGACGAGGCGAGTTGACTAGACTCAAATGCCGACGAGACGGAATCAACCGTACTTAGCCCGTCAATGCAAACGAGCCGTTTGAGCTCTGAAAGTTGATCGGATACGGACTCAAACACAACGGCGACATCACCAGAGGAAAACTAAGCCCGGAAGACCGAGAAAGTCGACGGAAAACGACGCAAAACGGCGAAAACGGCGAACCTCGGCCACTGACCGAGTTACCTCGGCCAAGTGGCCGAGGTGCCCTACCAGAAGTGGAGGTGCCTCGGCCACCATGGTCGGAGCCACCTCGCCAATTTGGCCGAGGTGGTTAGGCCAAGTGGCCGAGCCACCTTGGTAGCCAGACACAACTCAATCTTATAAATAGGGGGTCTTCTGGAAGGGGATTTTGGAGGTGGGATTTCGGGATTTTCTTGGAGTCCGGACTTTCGATCTTCAAGAATTATTGCGAGATCCACGAGCCGCCGACGCACGCCCGTTCGAGCACCGGCGCAGCACGAATTCACCGACGCCGATCTAAAAATCGTGAGGTGTTTAACTCGGGTCGGGCTGCACAGGATTTTCTCCTAGTAGATCTCACCCGCTCCGGCCGATCCTCTCCTTCGTGAGTGTGATCCCCGAAGGCGATCCTCTCCTTCGTGAGTGTGATCCCCTCAGGCGCTTCGTTTCCTTCGTGAAATGAGCCCCTTCACGACTGTAGTTCCAGAACCCGGGTTTCCACCTGGATCGGAATTGCGCGGTGGTCCACGGACAAGATCCCCGGCACAGGCGAAGAACCCACACAAGCAAGGATCCCGTATAATAGAGATCCGAGCGTTTGTTCAGGAAAAGGTTGTAATTTTCGTTTTCATTGTACACCTTAAAATAAAAGGCATTTCTTTTGAATTTTGTTGTAGGCCAACGAAGCTGTAAACAAGTTCAAATAGCAATGAATAACAAACCAACTCGCCTGTGCCGGGGCTGTTATCCTCCTTCGTGAGATAATCCCCAGGGCTGTTATCCTCCTTTGTGAGATAATCCCCTGCGAAAGTTCGAGAGATCTCGGCCAGATCTACACCGTTTCCTCCGGATCAAAACCTTATTTTTGATCCCGAGAAGAGCTTTGATCTCGCTTAGTCGATTTCATTCGCTTGGGCTATTATTTTCTTTGTGAAATAACCCCTTTTACCGTGTAGATCTTTCATTGGATCGGATCACGTGACGGTCCACGGACGGAAAAGAAGTCCCCGGCACAGGCAAAGACACCCACGCAAGCGAGGATCCGTTAAACGGATCCCGCGTTTGTTTAGGGATAAAAGTTGTAATTTTTATTCTTTTTTCATTGTAATTAGCCTTATAAAAAGGCGATTTTTTATCGAACTTATTTGTAATCCCATAAAGGTAAAATGAGTTCAGCAATGAAGAAGATCCCAACTTTTCCCGCGAACAATGGAGTCCACAAAAGGTTATACTAGACTTTTGCAATTTAATGCAACGATAAATGAAAAAAATCTAGACATGATCTAGATGCAAAGTTCTAAAACAAATTGGATTATGAAATAATTGACTACTTGAATTGTTACCTTATGCTGGTTGCTCGCTTGACAATCAAATTGGTTCTAGGAAAAAGTTCTAGTAGAAGACAAGTGGGTGTCCTAATCAAATAGGGAGACCAGTTTCCCGCTTGAACGAGGACCTCTTGGACGTTAGATATATAGAAGGACTTCCATTCAGAACTTCAGGATTCTAGACCTTATACTGGCGGATCCAGAAAATTTTTTCAGTGGGGGCAAGATCACTACTAGTATATGATACTTCAGCTAAGTAGTAACAATATCAAAACAAAACAGACATATATGTACACGAACAAAAATAGTCAATAGAAATATTTTGTTAAAAAATTTTACAATTGTTCCCGTCGCGTTCTCATGTTTTGCTAATATTATATAATTTTCTCATTGTCAATGCTATCAAATGTATCTCTCTCAATATAAGTGACTAAACAATCATTCAACCAATCATCACCCATGCGCTTGCGCATTCGATTCTTCACTATATTCATTGCAGAGAATGTTCTTTCCACAATCGCAGTAGCAACTGATAATATCAAAGATAACTTCAAAAGAAGATATACTAAATGCTATACAACATGCTTCTTTCTCTACCAAATTTGCGGAAAGATCACCAATCCCTTTTAAATTTGAAAATCTATCATCCAATTGCACATCTATAATGTAATTCTCAAGTTTGCCATCAAGTGCCATAATATCAACTGAGGAGAATTCTGAAGGATAAAGTGAGCGAGTCGAATAAGTTTTTATTTATCGAAAGCAACAAATGAATCTTGCGGGCTCAAGCATGCTATACAAAGGAGCAATTCTATATTTAACTCTGTGAACCGTAAACTAAAATTAACTAAATTAAATAAAATTAACTAAAATTAAATGAATTTGAACACAACTACACTAAAATCAACTAAATTAACTAAAGTTTACTAAAATTAACTAAAATTAACTCAATTTGAACAAGATTAAAATAAAATCAACTAAATTAACTACAACTAACTAAAATGAACAAGATTAAATTAAAATTAACTTAAAGTATTTAATTAAACTAAATTGAATAAATTAACTATTTACACTCAAAAATAGTTTATAAGTGCTAAAACAAGAAATAAATTAATTAAGTGTTTTAAAGAATAAAAATAAAATTTACCTTTGAGGAGGATGAGATTGGGAGGGGCCGGAGAGATGGGACGAGACCGGCGGCGGGTGATGGTCGGAGACTCGGAGATTGTGAGTCTGAGAGAGAGAGAGAGAGAGAGAGAGAGAGAGAGAGAGAGGGGACTGAGAATTTGAGTCAGGAGAGAGGGGTGGGCCGGGGTGTGGCCTACCGAGAGGTTGAGACTTGGGCGGCTGAGGTGAGAGGGGAGGGAGTTTGGGGGTTTAGAATTAGGGTTTGGTATTGGGCACTGGGTTTGGGTATTGGGTATTGGGTTTTAACTTTTTTTGGTCATGGACCTAAAACTAAATACAAGTTTTGTTGGGGTCAGTGGGGGCAATTGCCCCCACTGCCCCCACCCTGGATCCGCCCTGCCTTATAGTTCTCAGAATCCTAAACAACTCAGGATTATGATAGCTCTTTGCTTGATTTTTGCCAATAAATTGAGGAGGAAACTAAACCTGCTAGTTAACTCTGTAAACTTTATTTTCTTTCCTCGATGAACATGGCTTGTACTATAAGATTAATTTCGACGATTAAAGTGTTGGGTCTCATGCAGTTGATCTTCTTCCCTTCGTTTATGAGTCCGTTGCAGGTAGTAGGGCAACAATATCACGGAGAGCAAAGGCTATCCTTCATATGCTCAGGATTCGTAGTATCTCATCTAAACCCATGCCTCTCTTGTCATCCAACGGTAAAAGTACAACCATGGGTCCAAAAGTGGCCATACGCTCTTCTACCAACTAATAACACCCATCGAATCAACTACTGCAGTTCCAAGAGGCGGGTCTACTTTAATTTAGGGTTTAAACGATTTATTAAGAGAAGAGAATCTCTGCATTCTTGATTTATTAAGAAATCTTATTGGTGAGTTGTAGAGTTTCTCTATAATCAAGGAGGTAGAGGATCCCATAATAGTAGGTTTAACGATTGATGTTTTCGTTTTCTTTTGAGATGTAATTTGGTTGATTGTTGGCGTAGTTAATGTAGTTGCATAGCATTATATATATTTATACCCGACTGCGGAAGAATTTAAGTGGTTTGCTTGCATTATGATGCCTACTTGGTGCTTCTTGTTCTTAAAATATAAGAAATTAATAAATATTCTTTATGATTCTATTTTGCATTGTAAAAATTTGGCTTTAGTGTCTTTATTTACTTTTTTTAGATAACATTGTTGAACTTGCAGCTATCTCTTGAAAGAGCAAAAGTAAAGCCCGGTGTTGTTTGTGTCGTTGAACTTCAAACCTTTCCAAGGTTAATTATGAATCAACATTGAGATTAGAATGGATGTTTTGGAAGATGTTGAATAATAAAACTTATTATTTTGGTATATTTAGTTATTTTTGTAGTAATGATCCGATGTTGATAATTTTGATTACAAGTTATACTTAGCTATATTTTAGTTTTGATGTTTTGGACATATGTATTATTGTTCCTTGAAACAATTGCACGAACATTAGTTTTAGGACCTATTGCCTCCAAGAACTAAATGAATTTTGTCACTGCAACCTTTTTTAGTATATCCTAAAATTTCTATTGAAAATTTTCTTTAAAAAATCTATCAAAACCCTTTATTAGTATTTCTCATTTTCTTTAAAATATTGTTAAAGTATGTTTTCTTTGCAGAAAGAGAAAATTAAAGAAATAAAATTTTGAAAAACTGAAGTTTAAGATTGTAAGTGCTGTATATTCCTTTCTAAATAGATATCTTGGTTGGTACAAGAAGAAAAATGTTTTGAATATAGTGCAGGAAAATTAAATTAATTTCTAAACATTTGGCCTACAAATATGGTAGATCTCATATTACTTTCTTCACCATAACAAAATGCATGAAAATGTTACTACAAAGAGTAGTGATAATCATACTATAGATTTTATACTATTTTTGTTACTACTACAAATAAAAGACCAGGGTGCATGGCGACACTTTTTTTTTTTTGACAATTTTCAAGAAAAGACCTACACATTTGTTACTGGTAGTATAAAAGCAGTGTAGAATGTATCTCGTATATATAGTTAATATTACCCTACTTAAAAAGAAGGTGCACTTAAATTTCTAAAGTTCAATATTCCCTTATATACTCATTCCCTTAATGAAAGGAAAAGAATTAATGTTCAAAGTTGTTATCATGCATGAAAATGGTTAAAATATGTGTAAGAGTGTTAAGCATGTAGACAAAGTGGTTTTATTGATTATTAAATGAGCAAAAGTGCAAGAAAAGGACGTAGGTAATTTTATAAATCTAGAATTTAAGGAAGAGGAGAATAAACTTTGATATGATTTCTTTATGGATAAAAGTCAAAATGATGATTAATATGATATTTATCTTTATATATACATTTTTCTAATATTTGCGCCTTCATAGAATATAAGGCCTTATTTAAATTGAAGTTATTATTGACATTTAATTATTTTCTCTTTTAAATCTCTTTGCGGCAGTAAGAAGTTGAATTTGAGCTTATTTGGGATATGGATCCTCCACTACAAAAACTTAGTGGAGAGACCACTACTTTATTCTCATACATTGAGTTTTATCGATGGACGAGATTAAAAGAGACATTGCATATTGGTAACACATATATGAGACAAATTCCTTAATTTTCTCCGACTATGTTTCTTTCTTTCTTTTTCTCCTCTCCATTCTCCATCTTTCTCCATCTTTTTCTGTCCTTTTTTTCTTTTTGGTCTCATTTTTCCTAGAAATCTTTTACAACTACATTTTATATTTATTTTGAGTTAAAATTATAATTATTATCTATCATAAAAATTATTGTTTCATTTCATTTCACCAATTAGTTTTAGCAAAACTAATGCAAAATTTTATTATTTTCTAGTAAGCTTGTTTTTATCTAATGTTTAGATTAAAAGGTTTCCTCTATTTTATTTTACCAATGCTATATTTTATAAAAAAAATTATTAATTCCATAATAAAACTGAAGTCAATAAATTGTTTTCTAACCAACTGAAAATCAGACATGTATTATTTGATATAAAATAGAGATGACAAAAAGGGAAAAAATGTAAAGTCAAGATATTAATTGGAAGTAGAAATAAAAAGATAAAGAAAAAGAAAAAATAAGAAAAATTTTAGAGAAAGAACAAGAAAAGGGACGGAGAGAGAAAGAGAATGAGGCGAAGATTTGGGAAGAAATAGAATAGGATAAAAACAAGGAGCTTCGTTTCACTAATTTGCTCCTATAATAATGGATATGCAATCTTTCCTTTAATCTCATCCATTCAAAAAATCCAATCGATGATAATACGATTAGTGATTTCTCCACTACTCTTTAATAGTAGAGAGGATCTGAATCCATTAATAAAATATCAAGAAAACTCAACTATTTGTAGCATGGAGAAACAAATAAATTCGTGAACTGTATTAATTTTTGAAACAGTACTTTGATCCCCAAAAAAGGCACGTTAAAGAGATACATCCTCAATGAATATGCTCTCCAATAACTTTTTAGGTCTCTGATTTCTAACAATACACATTTCCAGTCAAGGATTGTTTGCTTGTGTGGAAGTAGTTATGAAGTAGGTAAATTAAATAAAGTAGATATTACTTCTGCTACTTTTCAAGGTAAAAACATTATTTGTTTCTCTGAAAAAGTTACTTCTAATACTTACATAAATGCTGACGTGGCGCATGTCTCACCTCTACTTCTTAAATCTTTTTTTGCCTCTCATGGGTCAGAAGTTGGTAAAACACAAGTTCGTTTAGGAATAAAATCAAGATTTGTATTATCTAGATATTCTCTATTTCTAAATAAAATCTTAAAAGATTCTCTTTCTCTCTTCCTAATAACATTATAATGATTATCCAAACAAAAATTGAATGAAGAGGAAGAAAATACTATTTACATTACTTCTAACAATTTATGAAACAAATAAAAGAAGTGTTACTTTCGCCACTTCCTACCTCATAAATTTGGAAGTTACTTATTTAGTATACTTCTCACTTCTTATACTTTTGTATGACCAAATGGGCCCTGAATAGCCGTGTTCACATCCATCAACAAACTCTTTCATTATAGTTAAGTGTGCATAGACCCCCCTTGTAGCATCATTGTTTTGAACTTATAATTCTAGTATATTTTCATTTTGGCAGATAAACCCCGTATATAGGGATTAATATGATAATAAGTATGACTTATTACCCTGGTTGAAACCACCCCTAGTTATTAACTCCATCCATGCCTACTTTGTAGTTTCATCTGCCTTGAAAAGAGTTGAACACAAAAGCAAATATCATCACAAAACTGTGGGACCCACTTTCTGTTCTATGGTTGGAATACGTTAACATTAGGGGTGGTAAACGATCGAATTGAATCGAATACTAAAGTGTTCGTATTTGTATTTGTTTAAAATTATCGAATTCGAATGTGGACTCTAATATTCATATATGGAGTTTTTCGAGTTCGAACTCGAATACTTGGTATTTGATAAATATTCACGAATACTTATCGAATATCAAAGTATATTTATTTCGCTAAAGAATTTGATTTTCAAATAGTATTTAAATTCATAAATAAAAATCATTCCTTTATAATATATGATGTATATATATTTAAATCAAAATTTTATTAGAAAACATATTTAAGATTATTTTGTAGACAAAAATCCTCTAGGCGAGGGTCACGCACCCTAGTTGTTAAAGCTTCAAGGCGAGGCTGTGATGGGGCGAGGCTAGACCATGCAAACTTCAAAGCGAGACTTGCTCAAGAGGTGAGGCTCGACCTCAATCTGAGGTTATGCGTGGAGCGGAGTTCGATCTTAACACGAGATTCGCACGAAACGCTCAGCAGTCATGTGATGAGGTTCGCCTACAACAGGACTGACGGGTTCGCTACAATGGGCCGAGGCTTACCTCCTGATGGGTTCGCTTCAATACCACAAGATTTCCACCTTCATCCGAGGTTCACAAGAGGAAGCTCGACATTCGCCTTGAAACTTGACTTTAATCTTAAGGCGAGGTTAAGCCCACTTAGCGAGGCTCGACCTTCATACGGTTCGCCACGTGAAGCTCTCCAACCAAAATGCGTAAATGCATTTGAAGTTCGCCCAAGCAATGGCTTCGTCATATAACTGAAGTTCATCCAAGTAGCGGACCTCGTTATGCAATCAAGATTTGCCCAAGCAACGAAGTTCGACGAAGCTCGAAGCTTAACCTCGCAGCGAATCTACAGGCCACGAAAGCCACAACAACCACGTGGGTTAAGTGGTGGGCATCAGTTATGCCCACGTCCACATCAGTTAACCCACGTTTCCACAATTCTTGCACGCCAGTTACGTGCTAAGAGCCCTATAAATGGCGGTGAGCAGCCATTAGAAAGGGGCTTTTGGGAACTTTTGGAAAATTCAACACTTGCGCACAAGAGAGATCGAGTTCTTCATCAATCATCAACAACATTGTTCTGATCGTCAACGGAAAGCGGATCTCAACGTGAGCATTGAGTGAAGCATTCTTTCGCCACCAAGAACCCATACAAAAGAGAAGTCAAATCAATCTTCTCTCTCAGAATCGAGAGAATTTGATTGTAAACCCATTCATTCAATCAATAAACCTTTTCGATCCTACATATTTAAGCCTTAAAATCAATGCATAAAACTTAAGTAGAAATGGTAAGTGGGTTAAAAAATATGACATCATATGTGCAATAATACAAATAATAAGTGATCAAATTTTAAGCGAATATTAGATAGACAAGCGAATCGAATATACATCGGTTAAATTCTATTAGTTAGTAAACTTCGAATACTAAAAATATTTGTTTAGTGATAAATGAACTACCGAGTCGAATATGACCGAATAGTTTCTCAAACAATTATCGAACTATTTGTTAATTATTTGGTTCATTTCCACCCTAGTTAACATGTTTTGTTTCACAAATAAAGCCTTACAAATATTATATTTGTAAGCCCTCTTTGATATCAGTCTCTTGGCTCTTTAATATTTTGAAAGTAGTCCCTCATATTGTAATTGCCATGAGATCCTCCAGTTGTATATCTTGTGGACGATTGGGGAATAAACTTGCAACAACTTATAAGAATTAGGGGACCTAATAGCAATATAAATAATGTAAAGTGATCGATAGAGCTTTTAACTTGAATTTTCTTACTTTATAAGTATAGTTGAATTGAGTTATATTGTAAGCTTTGTATCGTTAAATTTATAGGTAACAATCCTTTTGAAATCTACAAAATGGAAGATGATTTAATTGATAACAAGTTTGATCTGGACTCGTCCCTACTTTGTTTGTGAAATTTTTTCTTCTTTTCTTTTACCTGTTGATAGTCTGTAAATTTCACACAGGGGCAATATCTGCCAAAAATTTACCCAGTTACAGGAGTCAAAGCAACTTAATTAAGCCCGGAAGTCTTATCTGCTAAAATGAAACCACGGGGTACTATTAATTTAAAATCAACGATAGTAATAGTGAGTCTATGTGAAATTAATTAACCATTCATTATAAAATATTAAAATAGATATAATGATCTCTCATAATTAAGTCATAACATTCTTTTAAAAGTTTCAACACTCCAATTAATCGAGTCAAAAGGTCGCTCGAAACTCTTCTATAAATATGCAAACCCTTTCCATAGCTTCTCTTCCTTAATTTCAACTATGTCACTCTCACCCTTTATCATTGTGACAATATTCTTCGTGTCTCTCTCCTTAGCATCCGCCTTGGTGCTCGATTGGCCTGAAACCGTCGGAAATGTTTTAGTCGTGCACGTTTGCACCAACTTCGCAAACTCTGTCCCGAGAAGGGATCCCCCTTCGTCATCGAACATACCAGCCTGGATTTTGGTAGGGGATGAGGAGGCAAGAAACATGAAGCTGATGTCTGGATGTCGCGAAATTATAGAATGTCATAAGAGAATTCAAGATGAAGATTTATCGGCCTCTGAGAGGATGAAGAAGTGTAGTTCGCTTGAGGTGTTGGGGGGTTTAGATCAGAATAAACTGAAGGAGGTTGGTGACTGTGATCCTAAGAAAGCGCCTTTCCCACCTTATTGTCCGTTTAATTTCAAGTATCTCACAGGTTGAAAGTTTTATGTTAAGGAGAGATTTAAATAGTTAATTTCTTAGTGGAAATGTTTATTAATTTGGGTCAGATGTTTATTTTTTAATGGGAACTATTATAAATTAATGTTTTCATTGAAGGGTTATTTGTATATATACCCCTTACTTCATGGGTATTTGCAAAATTACCCTCTGAATGTTAGTATTTGCAAAACTGCCCCAAATGATCATTTGGGGACCCCTAAAATCAATAAATCATCAAACTTTGTGAGTAAAATTTGACTGTTTTGTTAAAAATTTTACATCACAGTTACAAATTAGCCTATCAACGTTGATGATTGATTGGTTTGGGAGTATTTTTAACATTGATGATTTGAGTAGTAGTTTTGCAAATATTAAGATTTGGAGGGTAGTTTTGCCCATATCCATGATTTGAGGGGTATATATACAAATAACTCTTCATCCCATATATTATTGTTATCACTTATCAATGAAAGTTATCCTAATTGAGGAAAATAAGCAATTTCGACCTTTAAAAAATGAGGGATAAAAGTTCAATAAAATAAAGAGGAATATGGGTATATCCTTGGTACTAAGGATTGATTTTCGTCATTAGTAGTGAGTTGGCCATTCTCATCCGATCATTTTAAGGAGGGACTATTTTTCAAGTGAGGATCATTCAAATAAGTAAATTAGAATGAGTCACTTGACTACTAATGATCAAATTTATCCTTAATATCAAGGATACTCATTTTACGTAACAAGAGGATAAGCAAAAGAACGATGATCACATCAACTTAAATGATAAACATACAACGGAACTAGAGATGAAAATTTTGTACAAACGAAAAAGAGTAGGTTTTAGAGAATGAAAGAACGGTTGGTTCAAGTTAAAGCTTTTGAAATTAAACTAAAACCTAACATGTTGCGAAACCGGACCAAATCGAACATAAATGTTTATTTTTGACATAAATGCCTTAGTTTAGATATTAATGTATTCTTAATTAGAATTTCTTTCATTATTAACTATGATTAAGTTTAATTATTGATAATATTCTTAACTAGATTTTGATCATTAATTATTAACTATGAATGATTTTTGTCTCATTCTCCTGTATCCTCTTTTATATAAGGGTTTTACATCAAAACCACCTTTACGTTTACCAAAATTACTACTTACCATCTTTAAATATTTTTATCAATACCACATTTACTTGCTAACATATTTGCAATGTCACATATGAAATGATAAAATACCCTCACCTCAAACATGTGCAAAACACATGTGTCCAATTAATTATAAAAACAAAGAATTTTTTTCAGTTTTAGTCCCCAATATATTTCATGTTTTGATATTAAACCCCAAAATCATAATATTTTGCAATGAGGGTTTGAGGGTTTTTTTAGATTGGAGGGGAGAGAGAAGATTGAGTGGAAGTGATTTTAGGGTTTGGGGAGGATTGGGGTCTTTTTCTTGGACCGGAAGGAGGGAGGAGGATTGAGGGAGATGAGGTTAGAATTTGGAAATTAGGTTTGGGGATTGGGTAAGAAGATTCATTGTTGTTTGGAGGGAGGGGATTTGAGGGACTCATTTCAAAATATGAAAGATTTGAGGATTAACATTTAAAAAACCCTTAAGTTTATAATTAATTAGGACACACATACAAAGCATGTAGCTAAGGCAAAATGGTCAATTCACGTGTTTTTTGGGCTGAAAATGCAAATATGTGTGACATTGCAAAGATGTTAGCAAGTAAATATGGTATTGATAAATAAATAAAAAAGAGTTTTGCTTCAGTCTCCTAAAATATTTTTATTTGATTTTTTATTTAAAAGGGTAAAAAGGTATTTGTATCAATTTGGAAATCATCATCCTCAACAGAACTCATTGCCCGCAAAACCCATCCACTCATTTCATCTACATCCCCTTTCCTTCCCGAATCAAATCCATACAAATAATTCCTCCTCCTCTAATTTCTCACTTCTTTTTTCATTTCAATCAAGCAATGATTTCGTTATTTAGATTGATGGCTAAACAATGGTCCAGTCACACAAAGCAATGATTTCATAGAGGAAGAACTTAGAATGAATGAAATCAAAAATAACAAAAATTCATATCAAAATCAATCAGCTTTTCCAAGTAATCAACAAGTAAGAAGATCCACATACTCTCAAAAAATCAACTGATTTTTATGAAGTGAAAGAAAAATTAAAAATAAAAGAAAGTGATTATATCTTTGATTTAAAGGTGAAGATGATTTAAAATAGAAGAAATAGATTATTAGATTATTGACATAGTGGTGAAGATAACAGGTAATCAAAGGTCAGCTAAATTGACAATGTCAATAAGAGGAATTAAAGGAAAAGCGGGTATTGCTCTTATTGGCCATGATTTCGAGGCTTAAATGTTAGGCATTAGTTTTCAAGATATTTACAAAAGTGACATGTAACGAGGAAGATTTTTCAGTGAGACATTAGATTGATTGCGAGAGCGAAATGATTGGAATTATTTACAATTGATGCCATCGGTACTCTGAAAATTTATTTTTGGAGCACCAAACCTGTCGTCAATAAAAAAAAACTTTAAATGAGGTAAGTAGCAATTTTGGTAAAATTAAAAGTGGTTTTGATGTAAAATGTTTTATGTAATAAAGAGAAATTGGTCAAGGATCTGTGAAGGCCCCAAAAAATGTATAAAAAAAGTAATAGAATATTACACTATGGTACATAGATTTAGCACAATATTCAGTATTTCATACATAAACAAACAACCTTCAGCCTTATAATATCAATAGATTAATTAGTCATGCATCGGACCACGTAATGTCGTAATCCCCAACTTGAGGAGAAAGTATCCCATAGGACGGGTCGTTATATCCTCCTGAACATTGGATCGCTATATCCAACGCCTTCCACACTGCTTGAGATGCGTCCACTATATCATTGGGGCATGGCAGTTGGAAGTAATTATCGGCATCACAACCGTGCACAGAATCACACTCATCCACCACTTTGGCTCTCACGGATTTCCCATTAGCAATGATATTGATGTAGTTTAGGCATCGGCTCCCTCCATTGTACCAACCAGTAGTTGGACAATGCAACCACCTTTTCACTGTCGCCGTGGTATTGGTTGTCGCACTCTGATGGGCCGCCTCCATCTCCGCCCTTCGCAAGGCTATTGATGGTCATTATCGCACGGGTGTTGCTCGTAATGGGAGGAGAGCATCGGATTGAGGACTCGGTAACCGATATGCAAGAGTTTAAAATTAGAAATTGTGTTTAATATTTTATTTGTTTTCTAATCAGGTATTTTTTTAGCCTAATGCAAATAGGACTCGGTAATCGATAGGAGATTTCAATTGAAGTCTATTCCTAGTAGGATTCGACAATTTAGTTGGTTATAAATAGATCAAAATCCATCTCTTCTACATATCAAAGCTCTTATTGTGAGAATTCATCAGTGTTCCAAAGAATTAATCACATCAGTCATGTCTCGATCAACTATTTCGGCAAGCATCTTCCTCCTCTTTCTCATCATCTTCTCGCCCTCTCCATCCCAATCTTTTCCCACAAAACGCAATGGTTATCTCTTCGAGGAGGCGATCTGCTTCAAATTCGCACGAGCTATCGTGACTTCCACGGAATCATCGGACAATCTCCAGGATATGCTCAAGACATCCCAGGGTGAATACTTGATCAAGCAGTGTCCTTTGCGGATACGAAGGTTTCGTTTTCTGCAGCTGCAGGAGGAGGAAGTGAAGCTTCACGAGTTTGCAGAAGGACTTCGACACAATATACTGTGCGAAGATGTAAATTGTAGCATGGTTCTTGATATGATGCTTCACGAGGCAAGGTACGAGCTGTAGAGCGCCCCGTTTTCTTAGAGATATAATAGCTGAGCGAGAGAGTGAAATAACAAATATGTAGCTGCTTTGTGATTTTTGATGTGTATTTACTTTTATTATTGTATTCAATGACTGAAAATTAATTATTCTACCGCCTATTTGCAATATTGTTAATGCAGTTCTTTTTCTCATTAACTTCCGGTTTTAGTTTATTATTACTTTTGGTTTCGATCTTTATGTATCTACTGGTCGTGCGTGTCAATACTGATCTTATCGAGGTATGTAACTTTAATCCTAATTCGCATCACTAAATTAAGCTTGTATCACAAGCAATTTAAAATTGCAAGCTAATTAACCAGGAAATCAAGCTTAGTATACATAATTCAATCAGTTTCAGAAACACTCACCTTGCACATTTATGCCATTCAAATTTGAAATGAAATACTATTAGCATACACTAGGCAGCAGTACAGATTTAGCACAATATTCAGTATTTCATACATAAACAAACAACCTTCAGCCTTATAATATCAATAGATTAATTAGTCATGCATCGGACCACGTAATGTCGTAATCCCCAACTTGAGGAGAAAGTATCCCATAGGGACGGGTGCATTGTACCCCTCCCCTTTGAACCATTGGATCTCCGCTATATCCAACGCCTTCCACACTGCTTGAGATGCGTCCACTATATCATTGGGGCATGGCAGTTGGAAGTAATTATCGGCATCACAACCGTGCACAGAATCACACTCATCCACCACTTTGGCTCTCACGGATTTCCCATTAGCAATGATATTGATGTAGTTTAGGCATCGGCTCCCTCCATTGTACCAACCAGTAGTTGGACAATGCAACCACCTTTTCACTGTCGCCGTGGTATTGGTTGTCGCACTCTGATGGGCCGCCTCCATCTCCGCCCTTCGCAAGGCTATTGATGGTCATTATCGCACGGGTGTTGCTCGTAATGGGAGGAGAGCATCGGATTGAGGACTCGGTAACCGATATGCAAGAGTTTAAAATTAGAAATTGTGTTTAATATTTTATTTGTTTTCTAATCAGGTATTTTTTTAGCCTAATGCAAATAGGACTCGGTAATCGATAGGAGATTTCAATTGAAGTCTATTCCTAGTAGGATTCGACAATTTAGTTGGTTATAAATAGATCAAAATCCATCTCTTCTACATATCAAAGCTCTTATTGTGAGAATTCATCAGTGTTCCAAAGAATTAATCACATCAGTCATGTCTCGATCAACTATTTCGGCAAGCATCTTCCTCCTCTTTCTCATCATCTTCTCGCCCTCTCCATCCCAATCTTTTCCCACAAAACGCAATGGTTATCTCTTCGAGGAGGCGATCTGCTTCAAATTCGCACGAGCTATCGTGACTTCCACGGAATCATCGGACAATCTCCAGGATATGCTCAAGACATCCCAGGGTGAATACTTGATCAAGCAGTGTCCTTTGCGGATACGAAGGTTTCGTTTTCTGCAGCTGCAGGAGGAGGAAGTGAAGCTTCACGAGTTTGCAGAAGGACTTCGACACAATATACTGTGCGAAGATGTAAATTGTAGCATGGTTCTTGATATGATGCTTCACGAGGCAAGGTACGAGCTGTAGAGCGCCCCGTTTTCTTAGAGATATAATAGCTGAGCGAGAGAGTGAAATAACAAATATGTAGCTGCTTTGTGATTTTTGATGTGTATTTACTTTTATTATTGTATTCAATGACTGAAAATTAATTATTCTACCGCCTATTTGCAATATTGTTAATGCAGTTCTTTTTCTCATTAACTTCCGGTTTTAGTTTATTATTACTTTTGGTTTCGATCTTTATGTATCTACTGGTCGTGCGTGTCAATACTGATCTTATCGAGGTATGTAACTTTAATCCTAATTCGCATCACTAAATTAAGCTTGTATCACAAGCAATTTAAAATTGCAAGCTAATTAACCAGGAAATCAAGCTTAGTATACATAATTCAATCAGTTTCAGAAACACTCACCTTGCACATTTATGCCATTCAAATTTGAAATGAAATACTATTAGCATACACTAGGCAGCAGTACAGATTTAGCACCCTACATATTTAACACATGAACAGACAACTTTTGAGCCTTAAATATTGACAGACTGAAGGCTCAAGCATCGGACCATGTAATGTCATAATCCCCGACCTGAGACTCGGGGATGTTCAACGCCTTCCACACTGCCGGAGATGCATCCACTATATTATTAGGACAGGGCGGTTGGAAGTCATGATCAGTATCACAACCGTGCACAGAATCACACTCATCCACCACTTTGGCTCTCACTGACTTACCATTGGCATTGATATTGATGTAGTTCAGGCATCGGCTTCCTCCATTGTACCACCCAGTAGATAATGCTACCACCAGTTCACTATCACTGTGGTATTGGTTATCGCACTCGGATGGGCCACCTCCATCACCACCCTTCGCAAAGCTGTTGATGGTCATTGTCGCGTGGGTATTGCCTGTAATGGGAGGAGAGCAGCGATATTGAGGGTACTTCTTCCCTGCTTTGCAGCAGTCAGAGTCGTGCTCTGTGTTGCAGTGGCCAGTCTTGCCTTGCAAATATCCACTAGCGTGGCACGATCTGACCATGAACCGATGTGAGGCTACAAGACTTAGGCTTGAAAGCACTGCGAGCAGAACAATAGCAATTACTGCTAATTGAGAAGATTTAGCCATTTTAGTACAGGTACTGATTGCTAGAGTTTGCTGTGGATTAATTTGCAGTTGAGTAAGTTGGTTTTTATAGCATTGGAGGGGTAATTTTCAGAATGATACCGTACGTAATTAGGCTTGTGGGCAAGCCAAAGTTAACCACACGGCCTTTCATCCCGCTATTATTTTGGACTTTCTTGATGAATTTGTCAATAACTAGCCGCGTTGCTAGTTTCATTCTGGCATATCCTCACATTTATGGACCATAGTGATCGCAAATATTTTCTTAATTTCCTCATTATGAAGGCACGGACTAATATTGAAATATTATTTCTCATATGTAATATGTTGCGCCTGGATTTAGTACAAATTAATGTAAAAATACTGAGTTCAGATATACATAGTTCAAATACACAACACCCAGATGACATATGCGTTTGGCAAATTTGTTAGTATTTTCGTTTGTTTCCTGATTGGGTCGATCTTTGCTAAACCAAACTGGGGCTTCTAAAAGAGGAGTCTTCAATGAACTCTAATAGAAATCGGATTAAGGAGTTAATCCTTAAGCAGTAGATATCCTAGTTACCACTACTTGATTACATTCAAGTCTAATCCTTGTAGGGATTTTTTTATTTTTAATTTTTTATTTGTTTGGCTATCAATATTCTTAGGATTCGAATCTCAGCTCGAGAGAAAACAAGGACAGAAAAATGATACAATAGATAGAGACTTGTTTGCCATTAAGCACAGATTATCATTCGGATAGTTTAAGACCATATATATATATATATATGTGTGTGTGTGTGTGTGTGTGTGTGTGTGTGTGTGTGTGTGTGTTATATATGTGTGTGTGTGTGTGTGTGAGAGAGAGAGAGAGAGAGAGAGAGAGAGAGAGAGAAGCTGTGGTACCAAGCCCTTAAAGGAACTTAGTGATACGATTAAGCCCACACATGTAACTTTAAGAAATAATTCTCTCTCTCCTCCCTTGAATGTGTGGGCTAGAATTGTGCCACATCACTACCAAGTATTCCGTATTAAGAAGCCTAATCCAATTCGAAACCATTCAGACTTACACCTCAGACGACTCGAGATGACGACATCTTGCGGGGACGACTCAAAAGGCGGTACTTGTCGGCAAGTCAACCCTTTCGCCAGGCAACTCTCTTTGCCGACGCCTTGCGAGTCCGGCTCAAGAGGTGATACGGGTCGACCTCTTCGAGTAGGACGACTCCCTAGTTGGCCACCCGACCGGTTGGCCGACACCTTGCGAGTTTGACTCAAAAGGCGGTACTACTCGACAGGCGACCTAGGGTAGGAAGGCGACGCCGTGTATCGAGCCTCCCGCCAAGCGATGAGTCATCGCCACATTGAATACAAGATCCTAGCCATCAATTCTCTGAGCTCGTAGATCTTACCATGTGCCTCCTGTCACTTCGCATTAAATGCCGACGCGACCCTTCCCACTCAGTTGGCAACACCTGTAAAGGTGAATCTGATGCAGCCGCCGACCCATGCCTAGTCGAAGTGACCCCTATCCACTCGCCGACCGACACCTATAAAGCAGGAGCTGACTCAGCCGCCATCTATCAGTCGGCCAAAGTTACCAAACTGCCCCTTGATCATTGCTATAAATAGGGAAGCTGTTTGCCGACCAATGTAAGCAATTTTTACCCACTTGGAACCTATTTTAGAACACTCAGTTCAATCTTTACTTCCCCACTCAAAAATATCCACTAACTTGATCGTCGAAGGAACCACCGGGGATCCAACCCCAACCTCTCACGATTTGTGACATGTGCAGGCTATCTCAGGAATTTTCAAGCTTGGACATCCAGAGGAGTTAGAGGACCCTAATCATCTATCAACCTAAATAATTGACTGTGATTCAGAGCATCAATATATATATATATATATATATATATATATATATATATATATATATATATATATATATATATATATATATATATATATATATATATATATATATATATATATGTATATATATATATATATATATATATATATATATATATATATATATATATATATAGGAAAAAGGAATATGAGCCGTCACCTCATTTAGTAAAATGAGCTACCCACTAATGTGTATAGTATTTAGGGCCACTTAGTGGTCACATCAATTGAGTGTGGGGTATGATGTTTGTGAGTGGGAGCTTATTTTACTAAATGAGCAGCTATCTCATATATATATATATATATATATATATATATATATATATATATATATATATATATATATATATATATATATATATATATATATATATATATATATATATATATATATATATATATATATTTGAGCTAGGCTACTATAAATAATATCAACATGCGGATACTATCAACTCAATTTTAAAATTGGAATTCAAAATAAAATTCAAACCGATAGATGTGATCTACTACACATGAACTAGTTGAAAACAAAATTTCAAAGGATTTCATCATCATTAACCCATGCAAAATATGTCGATCGTCAAAATCAACGTTTGAGAATTTTTATAAAGTTGGTTAATTTTTGCCTCTTGATATATAATTCAAAACGTTGAAATCATTTAAAATTTTATTTTCTTCTAATTCATGTGTAGTAAATCACATCTACTGGTTTCATTTTATTTTTGAATTCGATATTTAAAATTGGGTTTATAGTATTCGCATGTTGATACTATTAATAGTAGCCTAGTCAACTCTCTCTCTCTCTCTCTATATATATATATATATATATATATATATATATATATATATATATATATATATATATATATATATATATATATATATATATATATATATATATATATAGAGAAGCTTCTATGAACTTAAGTTCATAATGAATAGTGGTGCACCAACTTTTCTAACCACTCATCTTGCTTTGGGATCCGTGAAAGATATAAAGGCAACTTTGAGATTTGTGCATCACAAATCTCAAGGCAAACAGTGGATAAAAAGTTGGTGCACCACTATTCATTATGAACTTAAGTTCATAAAGCTATTCTATATATATATATATATATATATATATATATATATATATATATATATATATATATATATATATATATATATATATATATATATATATTAGTTGGAGTTTCTATCACTTACTCTTTTTGAAGCACATGACTGAAAAGAATCATTGATCACAATTGTAATCCTAATTCTCATCGTTAAATGTTTCCAACAGTGCTACTCGAAATTGCTAGCTAATTGAATCGGAAAGCTTTGGTAAATAAGATCATATATATGAGCGATCTAGTTTCAGAAACAAGCATCACTTCGTACAATTATCCCATAGTTCAACCTTAAATGTAAACTATTATAGCATACACTAGGTAGCAGTATAACATGTAGATTAGCATCATATTAAATTCTCACATTAACAAACACCTTTGAACCTTAAATACCGATCGATAGTACAAATGTTCAAGCATCAGACCACGTAATGTCGTAATCCCCAACTTGAGACTCTGGTATATCCAACGCTTTCCACACTGCCGGAGATGCATCCACTATATTATTGGGGCACGGCGGTTGGAAGTCATGATCAGCATCACAACCGTGCACAGAATCACACTCATCCACCACTTTGGCTCTCACTGACTTACCATTGGCATTGATATTGATGTAATTCAGGCATCGGCTTCCTCCATTGTACCAACCAGTCGATAGTGCAACGACCATTTCGCTATCACTGTGGTATTGGTTGTCGCACTCTGATGGGCCGCCTCCATCTCCGCCCTTCGCAAAGCTATTGATGGTCATTGTCGCACGGGTGTTGCTCGTAATGGGAGGAGAGCATCGGTATTGAGGATACATCTTCCCTGCTTTACAACAATCAGAGTCATGTTCTGTATTGCAGTGGCCAGTTTTACCTCGTAAATATCCGCTAGCATGGCAAGATCCAACCATGAATCGATGAGAGGTTACGAGACTCAGGCTCGAAAGCAGCAAGCAGAACAATAGCCATTATTGGTAATTGAGAAGATTTAGCCATCTTGATTCCTTTCTAGTACTCTACTAGACGTCGTTGGATGAAAACAAGGCTTCGTTGTGGATTTCCAGTTGATCATGCGTTGGTTTTTATAGCCTTTGAATCATCGGAGCGGTAACGTTATTCAGAATGATAGCGTACGTCAAAGGATTCTTTGGCAGCCAAAGTTAACCACACGGCCCTCCGTGCATCAACTTGTTTGTTTTTACTTGCGCACATTTATTTGGGGTTGTTTGCTTAAATTAAATCTTCTGATCCCCTCATTACTTTATTGCTTTTTTTTATATTAGTCCCTTAAAATCTTTCATATTTTGAAATGAGTCCCTCAAACCGTTGAAAATTACAATAATTAAGTTCCCGGTTCTTAAGTTATTTTGAAACCAGTTCCTCAAATCATTGAAATTATTATTAGGTCCCCTAATTCTTAAATTATTTTAAAATTAACTAGTCCCTCCAATCAAAATTATGAGTACCAATTAGAGGGATTAGTGTGAAACAATTTATCAAAATTGTGGGACCTAACAGCAATATCAATGATTTGAGGGGCTAATTTTAAAATAACTTAAGAACGGGGGAGCTAATAACAATTTCTATGATTGGAGGGACTAATTTCGAAATATTAAAGATTTAAGGGACTAATATTTAAAAAAAAGTATTTCCGACTACGCTGTTTCATTAACCAACGAGTTGTAGTGTGTTTATTCTGGCCACACGGCAATCCTTGGATTGATGTGAAATATTCATCTCACAAAACCATCGATGCAAAGAACTTAATTATGAAGATAGCTCGTGCTACTATGTCAATTTCGATGATAAGGGGTTGTTTGGTTGACCAAATTTATGAAAATTTTATAAAAACCATCTGACAATGGTATTTTGGTAATTAAATGGCTTCGGAATAGTTCTTAAAACATGAGTTTGGTTCACCAAATTTTTACAGAAAGAGTTACTATAAATAAAGTAGAGAAAAGGAGGGGCTTTTATAGAAACCCACATCCTCTCCTTTTGGGAGGAAATCCCAGAGAAATATGACGCACTCTAATTTATCTCATTAAAAAAGAATACACCATTTTCCTTTCTCACTTTTGGTTGTCTATAAAGTTGGTTTTCTTCTTTTCATATTTTGAACCAAACTGGGAAAGAGTTAAAACAAGAAAACACCGTATTTTGAGATTCTATAAAATTTTTCCTATAAATTTTATAGAGACATATGAAAATTAATTTTTGAGCACTTTCCCTTTTACTTTTTTTTTTTTATGGAAATCGAACGAAACAGCTCCTAATGTTGGTTCCCATGCTCCTGACGTTTCTTTGGTTTACGAGCGCCTTGAAGATAGTAGGGCAACATACTATGGAGGGCAAATGTTATCCTTCATATGCTCAGGATGTGTAGTATCTCATCTGGATCCAAACGTGGCCATGTATACACTCTTTTACCAACTAATAATAACACACGTCGAATCAACTACTGCAGTTACAAGAAGCGGGTTTATTTTAGTCTAGGGTTTAAACGATTTATTAATAAGAGAAGAGACTCTACATCCTTGATTTAAAGATTGATGTTTTCGTTTTCTTTTTAGATGTAATTTGGTTGGTTTTTGCTCTAATTAGTGTGGTTGTATGGATTATATTTGTACCCTTAATTTTTAGTGATTTGCTAATTATATACTTAGTGCTTCTTGTTCTTGAAATAAGAAATTAAATGTTCTTTATGATTCTATTTTGCAGGGGTGAATATTTGCTGGGGTGTTTATATTATTATTAAAAAAAATTCCAATTAAGTTGTTGATTTGCAATTATATGGTCTTTTGAGAGAGCAAGAGTAAAAAGCCTGGTGTTGTTTGTGTAGTGGAACTTTAAACCTTTCTGATCATAAATCAAGCACGGTGAGATTAGAATGGGATGTTTTTGGAAGATGTCGAACAATAAAGTTTGTTGCTGTGGGTATTATTTATTTATTTTTGCGGCATTAATGGTTAGATTGATAATGTTTTTGATTACCAAGCCATGGTATATATATGGGTACGTTTGGTAACCAGGGTGTTTGTCCCGTTTCTGTTTTGTTTCGCAAAAAAAAAGAAACAGAACGCGTTTGGGAACTGATCCGTTTTCTCTACTAAAACACAACCAACTCACAATTTAAACGGGTTCTCAAAACAACAAAAAGTTATTTTGAGCCTAGGGTTTTCATTTCCCCCAAAACATCGACCCTCCTTACCATCTCCAGATCGCCGCCGCCTCCCGACCACAAACTCGCCGCCGCCTCGCGAAGACGAAGTCGCCGCCGCCGCCGCCTCGCGACCACGCCGTCGCCATCACCTCCCGACCACAAAGTCGCCGCCACCTCGCGACCACGAAGTCGCCGTCGCCATCACCTCGTGACCATGCAGCCGCCGTCATCGTCTCCTCCAAGTTGATCGCCGCCGCCAGCCCCAACTGATCGCCGTCACCGTCTCCTCCTAGTAGATCGCCGCCGCCATCTCTACGATGAATTTACCGACCGCTACCGCCGTTGTTGTCTGTCCACCATCTATTGAAAGGTATATTCTTTCTCTCCTCATCACCTAATCTCGTCTCACTTACTCCTCTTCTCTATTGTTCTATTTTATGTTCGATTCCTCCAACATTTGATCAATTTTATTGTCAATATTTGAGATCAACTTTTACTGATTAATCTGAGAAATTTTAGAAGAATTTTGAGTTATTTGTGATGTAATTTTAGAAGAATTTTCGATTCCTCCAACACTTACTCCTCTTCTCTATTGTTGCAGGCACTGTCACCAATGCCGAGTGGTTTCACCGGTAATGGTGGCGGTGGTGATGGTGGCGACGGGAAGGATATCGATGTTGATAAGGATTAGAACTAGTGTTTGATGATATTTTGAAAAACACTTACAATGGTGTTTTCAAAACACTTTAGGAGAAAAAAAAAACACAACACCAATGTGTTTTTCTAGAAAAACACAACAACAAAAACATCTTGGAAGCCAAACAAAGCCTAACTTTTGATGTTTTGGACTTGTGTAGTGTTTCCTCGAAACAATTCAACCTACTTTAGTTTTAGGACCTACTATTACCTCCAAAAACTAGATGAATTTGTTACTACAACCTTTGAGTATAGCCTAAAATTTCAATGGAAAACTCTTTTAGCATTTTTCAATATTATATAATATTTTCAATATTATATAATATTGGTAAATTATGTTTCCTTTGCAGAAAGATAATTAAAAGAAATAGAATTTTGAATAGAAGTTCAAGATTGTAAGTGGGATTATATAGTTGTTTCTAAATAATTATTTTCGTTGGTAATATATCGCTAATGCTTGAAGTTACAATAATATTTTGATACATAGATTATTATGAAGCTTCAATACTTAATTAGTTAATCGGCTTTAAAACCATAACTAAATCTTATCTTGATTTTGGATGTCTATATTTTAGTCATAGAAGAATTTTGGTAGTAATTAAGGAGAAACATTGGATACAAACAACTTGATGTTTTCAAGTGGGAATTTTTTTGGTCAATGAAAAACTTTTTCCATTACCGCTGCATAAACGCTCTTACTACATAACTGCACCTCAGTCATTCCCAAGAATACACGAGCAAAATCAAAATCTCAAAACCGAGAACCAAGAAAAAAAATTACAAGTTCAATTCTTATTTAACATCCCCACCTATCACCCAAGCACGATAATTCTCCGGGACTTACGACTTGAAAATAGACATCAATACAATCATCTTAACCCTCTTCACAATATTAGTTGCGCTTCGATACTCCCCTGCATGGATTCTCATGTTCCTTTCAAACCAGATCAAGTAAATTGCAGCCGCAAAACAAGCTCTTTTCACACTTTTATCAAAGGAATGTCCAATTACAACTCCTGAACCTTAAGTTCAACCATTCCATAAGATTAATTGTTCCAAACATCATATGAGTATGTACAAAAAAAGAAGAGGTGTTCATGATTTTCCTCAGATTGTTGACAAAGCACACAAAGATCTACAGTCACCATACCAAATTTTTGTAACTTATCAAGTGTCAAGTAACTTTTTATGAAATGCAACTCAATTAACAAGTGAGTGCTTAGGAACATGAAGGTTACCCCATGCAATTTTAAAGTCATGTATTTTTTTAAATAATTCACCTACAAAATATACATATCCATTTTTTTTCCCACCATAACAGATTGCATGAAAATGTTACTACATGTGCGGCTTAATTAATTTTCTTACGTTCGATGTTCCCTAAATTAATTTCCCTTAATTCAAGAAAAAGAATTACCGTTCAAAGTTTTTAATAATTCACTAATATGAACCAGCGTTGTTGAGCTGACAAAGAGATTCCATTGACTAAAATGAGCAAAAGTGCAAGAATAGACGGTAAGTACTTCTCATAAATTAAGAATCTATATATATATATATATATATATATATATATATATATATATCCTATGAACTTAAGTTCATAATGAATAGTGGTGCACCAACTTTTTATCCACTATCTTGCCTTGAGATTTGTGATGCACAAATCTCAAAGTGGCCTTTATATCTTTCACGGATCCCAAAGCAAGATGAGTGGTTAGAAAAGTTGGTGCACCACTATATATATATATATATATATATATATATATATATATATATATATATATATATATATATATATATATATATATATATATATATATATATATATATATATATATATATATATATATATATATATATATATATATATATATATATATATATATATATATATATACATACATGTAGATCACAATTAATGGTATTTATCATTAACATCGATGGTCAAACATGTATTTTTAACGATAGGTGTAACTAAGTTAGTTACACCACAGGTGTATTGTAACCCTACCCATATATATATATATATATATATATATATATATATATATATATATATATATATATATATATATATATATATATATATATATATATGAGTTTAGATCCTCTTCACTACAAAAAGTAGTTGAGAGACCACTACTTTTAATCTCAACCGTTGATTATTTAGTAGGTTGTTATGATACAATCTAAATCTAACACTCACCATACCCTCGTGTATTGCACTCATTTCTAATTTGTACTAAAAAAATCACAACCACCAACTAGATAATCAATAGTTGTGATTATATAGTGTTATAGGTTACCTCAAATACTCAAATCCTTATTGCTTTGGGAGTTTCTTTTTGGCTTGGAGGTATGCACGTGGTGAATAAAAGTTCTAATTATTTTGGATATCAAAATCCTACTTACATTAGAATTTGCACAGCCAATCACATTAGAGGTTTATTCCTACTTGGACTATTGTTGGGCTTTAGAACATGTGGACTTCTATTCCTATTAGAACTCTTATTCCTTAGATAACAAGGTGTTGGGGTCTTCAAGGCTATATATGAACAGTCTTTCAAGCCAATTAGTTTTATCAATCTACAGAGCACCAATCAAGAAGAGAGAGTTCTTTTGTGAAGCATATTTGATAATTTTCTCTTTTGTTCCTTCGTTTAAGAGAGATTGTATTAGGCTTTTAGGGTGTGATTTGGGATTGAGTGATTGAGAGATATCTCCATATTGTATTCCTCACAATTAGCAAAGCTATTCTCCTCCTTCACCCGTGGATGTAGGCTACGAACCGAACCACGTATATCTTTGTGTTCGTGTGTTCTCGATATATTCGTGCTTTTATTTGATTGATATTAGTTTATCCTGGGGTTTGTCATAACATGTAGTGGTTGCTCCACTACTTTTTTTTATAGTAGAGAGGGTCCGAATCCATATTTATCTATACTAGTATGCTACCGTCGTTGCATGGCATTATAGTTAAAGAAATTATTAGTAAATAATATATTCTATAGTATTGATTATTAAGTGTGTACTTACGGTATAATATTTACTTGTGGTATATTGATTCTCAATATATCATGCACGAAAGTTACAAAGGCTACTAAAAATGATATTAAATGTCTAGTATCTTGTTGGAATAGCAAAATTGTTATTAGATGCAAAATTACAAAAGCTATAATATCAAGATGGAATCACAACCGATATAAAGATATTGTTTGAATAGCTCAGTTCATGGGAATTGTATAAGTCAATTTTTAATTCAATAGAGAATATCAATCAAGAGACAAATTAATCTGATTTCATATAAGAAATTAAAACTTTTTGCAATTCAATCAATTATATCATATATTGGTTTGTGTACTTTGATTTACTCAATGAATAGAAGATAGAAAGCCAATATGTTTCGTTAGTTAATCTTAATTTGTAGCCTAAGTTGATAGGAATAAAGAACTTATTGGTGATTAATAAAAAGAAGACAAACAAAGTTTGATGATTCAACATAATTATTAACGAAAGAATATAAAAGATGCTTAATAGTAGTAAGAAAATCAAAATGACAAGAAACATTGAAAGCGTTGGATAAGTTGATAGCACCTCTTAACTTAAAGTGTATATAAACTGATTAATTAATTAAGAATTAAACTATGAATATATCTAATGAACAAGAAAGCATAACTTATAACCCGCGAGGGTTAGTAGCGGCGTTAGGGCCATTGCGCTCGTTGGGTGACGATACAAAGCGGGCTAGTCCCGTGTTCAAATCCCTCAGCAGGTAAAAAACCCTCGGACCAAACACTACTTAAGAGCGAAGGGATTAGTCCCATCCATAATAAGGTGTGGGGATACCTCATGGGAAACCAAAAAAAAAAAAACACTACTTATGACCTATATTCAAAAGAAAAAGCACAACTTATGATAAATAGCACCAAAAACTCTTTACAACATTGTGCGAGGGGGGAAATAATCTTTAAATAGCTTTGCATAAACTCCAAAAATAAGATCATACATTTTTCTAAGTATTAAATAATCAATAAGAAACGTACCCAATCCACAATAAACAAAGGTACACACTGAAAATAATCTTTGGTTCCCAAATCAAATTTATACATACCCTTGAATATCAAGACTTTCAAATAATAGCCTTCCTATAATCTATTATCCTTCTCTTTTCAAGGATTCAAAAGACAAAACACAAACCAAGAGCTACGAATTGAACATGAGACATAATCTTCAACTCCACAAAAAATAAATCTTTAAGTCTACAAGCCATTTGACAAATATTATCCATTGTATGGACATGCACATACATATACAAGCCACGTACACTATAAATTATTTGCCAAATTTTTTATATAATATATTTCATAAACCATTGTATTGGTGTAGGAATTTGGCTTTAGTAGGTGATGTGGTGAGTTGAAGAGAATGGATGACCCTAATTTATAGTATAGAGATGAAAAGAGATTATGTAAAGGAAAAATGAAAAAGTGGTTAGGTGATTGGATCCATAACATATGCATTTAATTAAAAAGTTATGGAATATTTAAGAGCCTAAGAAACTAATTAAATCTTATTATTATGATGATTTATAATTAATTTAATTTAATTTAATTTAAAACTCATTGAATGAGAATTTGAGATAAATTAAATAAGTAAAATAATTAAAGTAAAGTTGGAATGATTAAATTTGAAGGGGTAAAAGGGCAATCAAAAGTTTTAGTATCCCAATCCTCTTTTATATGTAGTATAGATTTATACTATTTATAAAAGAATATATTAGTGTCAAAACTTTTAATTTTCTATTTTACCCCTCTCAATGTTTATAATTCCCAAATTTATTAGGAAGAATGACTCATGCATAAAGATGTGTTTAATTACTTACCCCCTCTCTTAATTACACTAATTGCCCTGTCAACTCCCCACTAAAAATTGCAATAGTCATTTCATTAATCTAATCCCCCCTCCCCACCCACCTAAAAGCTCTAATAGTCATTTCATTAATCTAATTTGAAACCATAAAATTGGAATTTATAATTAACAGGAGCGATATCAAGAAGCCTATATATGCCCGTGAAGCACAGCCACACCTTGTTGGGATCTAAGATGCAAGCGTAGAGGGGGAGGGAGTCAATAGGGTTGCACGATTTTTTGATAATTAAAACAGATATATGTATAAATGTAGCGGAAAATAAGCAGTATAAAATTAAGCAACCACAATCACAAAACACAGAGGATTTTTATAGTGGTTCGGATAAATTCTACATCTACTCTTCCTCCACGACAGAAAGGGCATCCACACTATATGAGAGTTCCCTAGATTACAAACCTAATCCGGTAGGTGATACAAGATAGCACCCTAGTCAACCCAAACTAGTCGTCTACACCTCTCAATCTCACACGGTATGTAACTCTAGCTCCCACCAAGTAACTCTAACCCTCAATTATCCCTGCCTTGAGTATGTCGTACAAATCCGATCACATGATCGTAGAAAAAGTGTTTGTATAACAAAAACAATATCAGTTTAGCACAAAGGAAAGATCTTACAGCTCTTTTGATTACCAAACCATTCCCCTTGATGGTCTAAGTTAATCTCTAGAAGAACTGTGGTGTGAATGAATTCCTTAAGGATGGCACTCCTTGACAGTAGTTGGTTCGATGATGAAGAACGAGATGAGAAAGTGATTAGAACAGCTTCTGGATGAATTAGATGAGATCTCAAACCCAAAGCTTCAAACGATAGCTCTTTCTCTCTTTCTCTCTTTCTCTTTCTTTATCTTAATTAGGTCAGCTTTGATGATCTAAAAGGAGAGAGGATGGATTATATCTTAGTTCCGATTAACGGTGAGATTGATAGATTAAATCAGAAATCAGCATCCAGTGCCTCGATTAGTGGGAGGAGTCATCGATGACTTCGGATCAGCAATGAGTCCTAGAGGTTATCAATGATTAAAAACATTCTGTAAAATTTTATCATTAGTGGTTGCAAATGTCATCTATTAAAAGGTTTCTTTAATCATTAATGATTGAGTTGTCATCGATGATTCAACCTTACTCATTGATGAGCAAATCCTCTCATCGATGAGTGGATCTATTGATGCCTTGTTTTGAGCTGAATTTCATTCCTTCACTCTTCAAACTCGATTCTAACTTGTTTAAACCTGCACAAATTATCTCAAACACAAATTAGATTCAAATGAATGTTTATTATTACTCAAACAAAATTTTTTACCGACATGTTCCTAACACACCTCAACTAATGGGGTAACCATCTCATTCTCTTAAAGCTTTTTTTTTCTTTGCGCACTGCAATGGTACCTGTTGCTGTTATTAGTTTGCTTGTATTGCTGCTACTTTGTAGGGGTTTATTATATGATGTTGTGTGTGTAATTCAAAGGTCTTTTTTTTTTGTGATGGCAGTAGACTGATAATATATATAGTTTGATAACTTGTTTGTTGTCTCATGTGGATTTCTCTTAACTATTATTGGGAGTGATTGTATTTTGTTTTAGTTTCTTTTTATTTTGATTTTGAGTCGAATTTCAATTAGGTAAAGTTGGATTACGTGATTTGCTTGATATATATCTGCTCTTTTTTAGATTTCGTAACATATTTTGAGACGCGAGTGGATTAATAATCCATGGAATTTTGGATTTTATTGTGTATGATATGTGTGGTGGGATAATAGATGTATACCACTAGAAACTTCAATCTTTTGAATAAACATCAAAAATATATTGTAATATACACATATAATACACAATAAAAATTGAGAACATACAATAAGTCAGTCCACATGTAAAAGCACGTGCACTATACTAGTTTAAGGAAAAGGATCATAAACTTTTATATGATTTCTTAATGGATTGATAAAAGTCAAAATGAGGATTTATATGATATTTAGCGCACTATATACATTTCTTTTACTGTTAATTTGATATTAGCCCCCAACTCTTTGAAATTGATCTCAGACCCCCTTAAATATTCAATATTTCTATATTAGCCCCCCAAATCTTTAAAATTGATCTTAGGCCCCCAAATCCTATTAGTATGTTGAAATAAGCTGCCCTAGTTAAAATTTGGTTAAAATAGGGGGAATATTCTATTTACTTTAACTTTTTAAGTGATTTGCCAGTTATACCCATCTCACACAAGCCCAAGCACATTAACCACTTTAACTTATACCCATTAAGTTCTGCAAATCTATTTAATAAAATCCTAACTCAAACTCATTTTCCACTTCATCTTCTCCAATGTCTTCCCCAATGGGAATCTATCCATTCTAAACTTGGGATCATGGCTCAAGAGAGTCGCTGGGGAAAGACATTGAAGAAGATAAAGTGGAAACTGGTTTTTGGGTTAGGATTTTATTAAATAAAATTAGGGAGCTCAATGGGTGTAAGTTAAAGTGGTTGATGGTTTTGGGTTTGTGTGTGTGGGGTGGGGCGCGCAGGGGGGGGGGGGGGTTATAACTGGCAAATAACCAAAAAAGTTAAAATAAACAGAATATTCCTCCTATCTCAACAATTTAAACTCAGGGGGGTTATCTCAACATACTAACAATTTAAACTCAGAAGGGTTATCTCAACATACTAATAAGATTTGGAGGGCTTGAGATCAATTTTCAAGATTTGGGGGGCTAATATTGAAATCTTGAAAATTTGAGGGGGCCTGAGAGTAATTTCAAAGATGTGGGGCGCTAATATCAAGATATTGAACATATGGGGGGCTAATATAGAAATAACCCTTCTTTTTAATATTTGGGAACTTTACGATTATATATGACAAAATTGACTGGCGTTCTTTAGCATTTGTGTGAAGAAGTCAAAAAATAATTGTAAAGCAATTTGTTTAGAAAATTCTTTTTTAATTTGTGGATAAAATATTTTTGGGAGTTGTAATATACATAAATTACTTATTTTCAACTAAATTCCTCAACTCATTGAATTTGTCATCAGGTCTCACGATTCTTGTAATCTTTTCAAGTTAATGACTCCAATTATTATTTCTACTCTTTATTGGAGGGACTCATTTCAAAATACTTTAAGAATTAAAGGATCTAATAGTAATTTTAATAATTTGAGGGGTCAACTTCTAAATGAGTTAAGAATTGATCTAGCACGATAGCACTTTTCATAATTTAAGGTATTTGTTTCAAAATATGAGAGTTGTAAGACATTAATATTGGAAGGAAAAAAAGGTCAAGTACATTAGTTTCGAATAAAATGGGGTAAACTTAGTCAGTTACTTATAATAAAAAATTGAACTTTTTTAATTAGATTGGCTTGAAATCATTGAAATTGCTATTGTGTTCTCGTATTCCAAAATTATTTTGAAATTAGTCCCTCAAGTTAATAGAAATGTTATTAGGTCCTCTAATTCTCGTAATCTTTTAAATTAATCTCTTTAGTTATTGCTTCTATATTTTATTGAAGGAGTAATTTCAAAATAAAATTTTATAAAATTTTAAGAATTAAGGAACATAATATTAGTTTTAATGATTTGAGAGATTAATTTCTAATTAACTTAAGAATTGTAGAACTTAATAACAATTTTCATAATTGAGGGATTTAATTTCAAACATGAAATATTTAAAGACTCATAATGAAAAGAATTTTTAAGTAAAGGTTAAAAAAACGTGGAAGTATGAGGGAATCAAACATGGGATGTATGATTTTATGGGGGAGGATTATACCATTTGGGCTACTTAACATTGATGATAGATTAATTGTCTCAGTTTATAAATATTAAATGATTTCACTGTAGCTATGAAAAGATTTTCTACAGTTGTAGACCCAATAACTTTAGTATATACAAGCAAAATTGACCCGCACGTTGCCGCGACATTAGTGTGGAAATGTCAAAAAAATAATTATTTAAGCAATTTGTTTAAAACTGCACTATATATTAACCACTTAGAACAAACAATATAGGCGAAAAAACTCATCTATAATTCGCAAGGTCGCGATATTAAAGTGAAAAAAGCAAAAATAACACTGTTTTGTATTTCTGATCTACAATGTTTTTAGAAGTGTGTGAGTTTACAAAATAATTGGGGAACGTTAGGTTTATAGCAAAAAAAAACTCTTTATATGGTCCTTCATTATATTATTGGAGAAGATGGAGCATTTTGGGTTTATGATTAATTTTTAAAGTGGGTGGGTTTAAAACTAAATTGGGTTAGTTTATTACTTTTATACATAAAAATTTTATTTATTTATTATTACTTTTAACCACAGTGAATTGACGTTGCGGAGCTATGCAAATTTTCAAACCTCGTGAAGTATTATGTATTTGAGATGGATTTTTAAAGTGGTGGACTTAAAATCAAATTGGGTTGAAATATTGGGTTTGGCAACAAAATATATTTACTTGTTATTTCTTTTAACCAAAAGTTATTGGGGTGTACTGTGGCTTGGGGTCCACAAGTTGATTGTTTTACCTACATGAATGCTCTAGAGGACCCTAAATTCATTAAAGTTAAATCATAAACAAATCAAAAAAATGGGGAAAAAATGAGAAAATAAAATGGCACTGTAGCTTTCTACAGTAGTAAACCCAAAAGCTTTAGTACATAGATAAATTAGGCCTTTAATTGGAATTATTTACATTTATTTTATTTTTGTTAAATCTCTTTACGACAATAAAAGGTTAAAATTGAGCTTATTAATAAAACTATCACGAAAACACTCAAGCTCTTATACAAAGAGAAAGAAATAAATTCGTAAATTATATTAATTTTTATAATGGTTTGATCATCAGAAAGTCATCAAAGAGATGTATGCTCAATAAATCAACTTTCCAATTCGATTTCCAATACTACATATTTCTCCATTAAATCCCCATGCTAACGTCCATCATGAAACTCTTACATTATCGGCAATTAATTGTGCACAGACCCCCTGTAGGCTGTAATATCTATATGTCATCCATATGATCATATCCATGTAGCCAGTTTCATTTGGCCAGACCCCAAGGTGAATTTGTTTACCCTTAAATAGACTCATTAATTTCTCGTGGGGAAATATCTGCCGAAGTTTCACCCAAGGTAAAAGGGTTTTTTTAAAAACAATGGGGTCTATTGACTGAAATGAAACACCAGGGTAGCAAGTTCGAAACAACGGCATTACCGTATGTCCGTGTGCAATATATTTAACCTTAATTATAAAGTAGTAAAATAGGTAGATAATAATGATCATTCATAACATTCTTATTCAAAGTTACAACACTCTTAAATATCGCTAAAAACTCTTATATATACAAACCCTTTCCAAAGCTTCTCTTCCTAATTAATTTCATCTATGCCGCCTTCACCCTTTTCATTGTGGCATTCTTCGTGTCTCTCTTCTTAGCATCCGCCCTTGAAATTCACTGGCCTGAAACCGTGGGCAATGTTTCGCTCATGCGCGTTTGTAGCAACTTCCTCTCCTCTGTACCAAGCAGGCAATATTCCCATCCGTCGATTCTACCATCCTGGTGGAGGATGGACGTTGAGAAGGTAAGAAGAGAGGATCTGATGCTTGGATGTCGCAATATTATACTATGTCATAAGAGAATTCAAGATGAAGATTTATCAGTTTCCGAGAGGATGAAGAAGTGCAGTTCACTTGAGGTGTTGGGGGTTTAGATCAGCACAAACTGAAGGAGGTTGGTGACTGTGATCCTAAGAAAGCGCCCTTCCCGCCTTACTGTCCGTTTAATTTCAAGCTGCTCCAATCTTAAAGTTTTATTTCAAAGAGAGATAAAATAGGCTTTGCAAAATGTATAGACCCCTCCACTACACAAGAGTATTGGAGAGACCGCAATGTTTTATTGTGGCCATTATTAATTTGTTTATTGAATAGTAGTGGTTTTTCGGATACGAATTCTCTCCACTACAAAAAAAAAAAAGTTGGAGATACCACTACTATATCACAATCGTTAATTTACTTAATGGATGATTGTGATTTGTCTATGAGTGTAAATTCAGAAACTAGTCTTTAAGCCCGTGCCAAGCATGCGCGGTCTTTTCGCCAATTTCCAATGGTACTCTCATTTTCTGGTCTTTCGTTTATGAAAAGAATCTCAAAACCCATAGACATACATCCATTGAAATATCAAATATTGAGTATATATATCATTTTTATCTTATTTATATGGTTAGAATTTTATATCTTATGACCTAAATATTATATATGTAGCAGCTTAATTTATTTAATAGTTAAATATATATTACAAACTGAAATAATTTTTAGTGTTTTATATTAATAATTTTTATCTATATGAATGATTTTAAAATAGTTAATTATGAATTTTGAAAAGTCCAAAACTTTATAGATTCCCAAGTACACATACCTACCACCATACCTACCACATTATATCATAAAAATTATCTTACCTACCACCAAATTTAGAAAATATTCTCTACCTTTCAAAACTTTGTTAAAACCACTCAACAGAATAATCAACGTTTCTAATTAAAGTAGTGATCTCTCCACTACTTATTTGTAATGGCCGAGGATCTAAATCCGTGAAAATATTACTACTTTTAATTCCACTCATCATTCAGATCCCACTATTTAATGGACGAGGAGGAGGATTGTGATTCATTTCGGATGTAACATTTACCATATCTTTATGAATTAGAATCATTCCTATTTTACACTCAACAAGAAAACAACATCACAATTGTTCATTAAATAACAAATATTGGTTATTACAACTTCAATGGAGATGATTATTAATTTGGATCGGATGTTAATTTCTCAATAGAACCCGTTATAAAACTTTCCATTAAATACCAATCTAACTTTTACAAACGAGAGGTACCATGTTAATTAGCAAGTGACTATTTTTAGATAAAATTGTTTGATAGACGTTAATTGCAATTGTAAGGAAGAGGAGCATAAACTTTGATATGATTTGTTTATGAATAAAAGGCCAAGGGGGGATTAATGTTATATATAACGTTATGTATACATTTATTTTAAAGATTTGGGCGCTTCATAGGCTTAATGTCTCTTGCCACTACACCAAAACTCCAAAGTTATATTAGGATTGAGGGTTATATTTTTGTACTCTAACATGTCCTCGCAGGTTGAGCACTTTATTTATGAGCCGAAACTTAGACTCACGCAGTTGTGTTAATTTTTTTTTTATAGATTCGTGGCTAGTTTGATTTGAACTTGGCTTGATTTGGTACCATCTTAAAGTCCTTGCTATTACACCAAAACTCAAAAGTTACAGTGAAGGCTGACGAATATACGTTTAAATTCTAATACATAGTTTATAGGCCTATAATTGGAGTTATGCACATTTATTTATTTTAAAATCTCCTTATGCACAATAAATAAGCTGAATTTGAGCCTATTAATAAAAATCTTATGAAAACTCAACCTTTATAGCATGGAAAAATAAATTAATTTGTAAAATACTTTAATCATCGCAAAGGTACATTAAAGAGATATATGCTCAATAAATCTACTTTCTATTATAAAAATTTATGTCTATTATTTCCAGCAATATATATCTCCATAAAATTCCTGTGTTAACATCCATCATGAAACTCTTTCATTATAGGATTAATTTTGCATGGACCCGCTTTCAACATTGTTGTTTTAAACTAATTATCCATGCAGTTTCATTTTGGCCAATGGACCCCTGTTTATTTCTTTTATTTTTTATTTTTTTCCTCTTTTACTCACACATAGTCTCACTGATTTCGATTAGGGGCAGTATCTACCGAAATTTTACCTAAGTACCAGACTAAAAAAAAAGAAAAAACAACAAGGGAGGCTATCTGTTAAAATGAAACCATGTGGGCTTTAGTTCAAAACAACGATATTATAATGAGTTTATGTGTTATTTACCCTTCATTATTATGTATTAAAATAGACATAATGATCTCTGATAACATTCTTTTAAAAGTTACGACACTCTTTAATTATTGAGTCAAAGGTGGCTCAAAACTCTTATACATGTTCGCGGGGAAAGTTGGTTTGTTATTCATTGCTCGCTGAACGCGTACCTTCGCTGGCCTACAACAAAATTTCAAACAAAAGAAAATGCCTTTATTTTAGGCGCATAAATGAAAACAAAAATTACAACTTCTTCCTTTTGTGAACAAACACGAGGATCTCTATTTTATGGGATCCTCGCTATGCGGGTTCTTTGCCCGTGTCGGACTTTTGTTCGTCCGCGGACTACCGCAATTCGCATCCGTGGAAACCCGGTTCGAACTACAGACGCAGGGCTCGCTTCACGAAGGAAACGACGCACTGAGGGGATCACACTCACGGCGAGAGGATCGCCGGGGATCGCACTCACGAAGGAGAGGATCACGAGCGGTGAGATCTACTAGGAGAAATCACGGCTATTCTCAGAGTCAATTCGAAGTTCGCTACCTCGCGGTTCAGATCGGACGTGCTCGTCGGTGCTCGGAACTGTAAGGCCGGCGCTCGTGGATCTCGCGAGGGCTCTCTCAAGAATATCGAAAATCCAACTCCCAAAAATCCACCAGTAATGAGCACCCCCACTATTTATAGGAAAACAAGAGGGAGAGGGGTTTTGGCCGCCGGACACCAATGGTGTCCGGCGGACACCATTTGGTGTCCGGCGGACACCAATGGTGTCCGGCGGACACCATTTGGTGTCCGGCGGACACCATTTGGTGTCCGGCGGACACCAAACGGTGTCCGGTTTCGCCGGACGCCGCTTTGGCTTCGGTTTGGTTTTCGGACTTTTCGTGGCGTTCGTTCGCTCTTGTCGCCGCTGCTCTAAGTCCGTGCTTGGTTCTCTCGATCGGTTTCATCCCGTCAACGGTTTAAGTGACGATCGGTCAATGTTCCAATCCGGTCTCGTCGACGTTCGAATCCGATTGATCTCTTTAAAGCTTCGCTTGTTGGATTTATTCCATAACACGTAGCCTCGTTGATTCAGACGCTGCTGACCCACTTTGTGTGTTCGCCAATTTGCTTTATGCGGCGCCGGTTTTGTCGAATGGGTTGTTGGTTGTTAACCCACCGCCACGAAGTTTCGCTCGCACCGATAAGCAATTTTTAACGCCTACAGATACCCCCTCCAAAGCGTCTCAGTCTCGATTCTTGATGAGTCTGGGATGCTTTGGACATGATGAGCCCTTCACCCTTCGATCGGCGTGATGGGACTTGTGAATGACCTTGGCGTTTGATCTCTCCACTCCTTTCAGTCTTTCCAGTGCTTTGTAGGATTGCTGAAGGTATTACGGTACTGCATTTTTTGTCTGACCGTTGTCGAGATCTTGGCCAGAAGTCGGTAGATAAATTTCTTTTGAGATTGGCTGCAGTATTTGATTCCTCCAATTCTCTCAGGTTCTCCAGTGCTTTGTAGGATACCTGGGGGTGTTGCGGTGCTGCATTTATTGCTTGACCGTTGTTGGAATTTCGAACTGTAGCTAATTGAGTTCATTTGTTGTTGACTCGTGTCGGTGGATTGTCGTCCAATTGACCATCGAGATTCCTCCGTTGATCGGGGAATTCTTCACTACGACGCGTTAATTGGCTTCAAACTATATGGGTTTTAGCCTTCAATCGGCGAGTGTAACGCGTTGACTGGCGTGCGATCTTACGTGGATCCGAACCGTTGATCGGTGAATCCTTCGTCGACGACGCGTCGGTTGGCGTCGCTACTGTATTACTCCTCGTTGGAGTGTATTCATCCACGGTGGGAGGAAATTGAAGATTATCGAGTTATCCTTAAGAACATGGTAATATTCTCCAGGAACTTCTCGTTAAATTGGGGCATAGTTTATACTCATAGTCCTAGTTGGAGTAGGATTATATGACGCGTTGATTGGCGTCGATGCGATCCGTACGATCGAGTTATCCCTAAGAATATTTCTTGTGAAAATATTCTTCCGGGAACTTCTCGATAAATTAGGAAACAGTTTATACTCGTAATCCTAGTTGGAGTAGGATTATATGACGCGTTGATTGGCGTCGATGCGATCCGTACGATCGAGTTATCCCTAAGAATATTTTTTTTGTGAAAAATATTCTTCCGGGAACTTCTCGGCAAATTAGGAAACAGTTTATACTCATAATCCTAGTTGGAGTAGGATTATATGACGCGTTGATTGGCGTCGATGCGATCCGTACGATCGAGTTATCCCTAAGAATATTTCTTGTGAAAATATTCTTCCGGGAACTTCTCGATAAATTAGGAAACAGTTTATACTCGTAATCCTAGTTGGAGTAGGATTATATGACGCGTTGATTACGCCGATGCGATCCGCACGATCGAAGTTATCCCTAAGAATATTTTTGTGAAAATATTCTTCCGAACTTCGATAAATTAGGAAACAGTTTATACTCGTAATCCTAGTTGGAGTAGGATTAGGCGACGCGTTGGTTGGCGTCGACGCAGTTCATGCGATCGAGTTATCCCTAAGAATATTTTTTGTGAAAATATTCTTCCGGGAACTTCTCGATAAATTAGGAAACAGTTTATACTCGTAATCCTAGTTGGAGTAGGATTGGGCGACGCGTTGATTGGCGTCAACTCTATCCGCGGGGTGTTATTCTGCCGAATAAATCTTCAAAATCTTTCCAAATATAGCGGAGGTGGTAGGAGCCAATCAACGGACTTATTTTGACATCCGGATAAGGTTCCAATTAGGACTCCTAATTAGGGGCTGATTGGAGTCCTAATTAGAATTGGTTTGGGCCCATTAGGAGTTGTTATAAATACCCATACCCCTCCTACTCTTCTGACCTAGGCCGGCCCCCTTGTGCTCTCTCTCTCTCTTGTTTTCATCTCGCTTCTCGCCGTCTCATCTCTTCTCCAACAACGAGGTATATGCACGCCCCTTTTCTTTTTCTTTTTCTTTTTCTTTTTCTTTTTCTTTTTCTTGTGCATGCGGTGGCCCGTGAGGGGAGGATCGAGGGCGCTGAGCGACGGCGTTGCCAGGCGCCGGCGCTAGCACTGAGGGTCGGCCAGGCCGCCAGCACGCCAGCTTCGCTGGCGCTGTTAGGCAATACCGGCGGGCTGCGCATTGGCGCAATACAATACCGCTATGGAGGGCTGGCGCTACGGCATGCCGGCACAAGCGTCGTGGACTGATTTGTCCATCGGTGTCCCGCTCTTCTTTTCCCCGACACTTTATTTGTTGATTTTCAGTTGTGTATTTGACTTTTCGCCGATTTCTTTTGCGCTGATGTCGCCGGAAGATCACGCGCCCGAGGAGCCGCTCACCACACCGCCTCGCGGATGACGCCGCCACCATCATTCGCTGGTGAGGTTTTCATGTTAAATTGTTCATTCACAACTTGTATTTATAAACTGCATGGCCTTGATTCCTCCTTCGTGGGGAACGATGCCCATATAGCCTTGATCTCTCCTTCATGAGGGTCGACGCTCGTACAGCCTTGATCTATCCTTTGTGAGGATCGACGCTTTATGTTTCAGCGGACGATGAGGAGCGATTCCGGGGTGTACTATGATCAGATGGATAGAATACGTCGTCATTTTATGTGACGGGGTATATTATCTAATCAATCCGTAGTGCATTTGGGATTGATCTTCCCATTGTAAGGTCGTGACTCTACCTCATGAAATTCGTGAGATGAATTCAACATCTTATATATATGTTTACTGGGTTTTGACTCATTCCGATTTCATCTTTTCAGTTGAGTATCCCTCAGGTGCGCTTCCTTCGCATGCAGTTGACGGACGTCGTGGTGACCAATTCTCTTCCTCGATGATCCTACTATTCTTATTTCTCGCACGGATATTAGCCCGCTAGAGGTGACCCAGCTTGGTACTTGGGGGAAGTCCTCGTGTTGAGGTCGCTGATGACTGACGCGCCACTCAAGAAGATTACTGGTTCTTCTCAGCCTTTGGGTAAGACGGACTATTTATTTGGCGATTCCGTCGAGGACCCGGATACGACTTTCATTGAGAGTGAGCAATGGCTGCACAAGGACGATGGTGGATTCTTATATCTCCCTTGGGTTCCTCGGCACCGTTGTTTGACTGAAGTTACGCCATCGTATGCCGCATCTAAAATGTCGGTGCCCCCATGAGGAGCATGATAGCATTCATTGCGGGTTTATCACTCATCAGTCGGTTCCTGGCTCACTCAGAGGTCGGGTTATTGGACTGCACCCTGGTATATTGGGACTGGATTCTCCGCCTCGTGATGAGCATTTCGTCACCGGTCAGACTTTGAAGAACCGCTTTGCCTTGTTGACGGGAGATGCCGCAGATCGGTCATAGATTCTTCTACCGGGTTCATTCTCGCAGATAAGCTTTGGTGGACTCGCCTCACGGTCACGCTCGGCCGATGGGGCGAGGATCTTCGTGCCTGTGGTTTATATGCTGCAGTTCGTGCCACCATGTATGGGCTCCGATCAGTACCAACCACTTCTTCGCTTTATCGGAGCTTTATGATCCCGATTCAACACATTCTTAATCGGGCATGGCGAACTTGACCGGCTTTGCACGAGATGCACCGTCTCGGGTTTGCCTATGGGAAGGATGCTCTATCGTGAATATTTCCTTCCGCCGAGAATTGGGTCGATCAAGGCTACTTTGCTCGACCGCTATGACACTCGTGGGACCTCACGTGCCATTATCACATTGCTCTAGCAATGTAGAGCCGCCAAGAAGAGGAAGTCGATTATAAGCCCGAAACAGTTCGCCAATTATTTGTTCAAACATCCGAGGACGATTCGATGAGCGATTTGTGAGTCGGCTCCTTCTACCCCTTCGTGAGGTTAATGAGTTAATTGAAAAGTCCGGCGCTAAGTCATATACCCCGAAAGCAAGACGGAGTATGGTTTTCCGCCAGGACCAAGTTCTCGACCTTCTTATGGCATGCAAGAAAACGATTCGCCGATGACTCTCTTAGCCGCCTCGCCATCCGGTTGAAGAAATGTGTGATGCCGTGTCGCCTTAGCGACGCTTTGCCGTTAGAGGTACTCTATCCCCGCAGCTCACCGCTCATAAGAAGGAGTTGTCTCTCCTTCCGCTGATGGTGGCTAACATTCATCGGGACTTCGCCAAATAGCCACCGCCTTTACTCGAGAAAAGCAAACCGCCGTGAGATCCTCATGTCAAGGTGGAACCGCCAGACACCTACTTGATGGCCCGGTTCGCCCTTCATCGACTGACATGATGACAGCCAAGCTTGCAGATCCGTCATTCCTTTATCCAATCTTTAGAGAAATGTAAATGGCAAGGGCGGATTTTTAGCTGCACGGAAATGCAAATCCCCAAGGGTTGGGTCTTCAGAGGTGTTTTCCTGCCTCCTGGCCAAGACGGGAGGCCTTGATTGATGAGGAGAGACATAAAATGAACCGGACTTTACTTGACGCTATCGCTTTAATTGGTCGACCAACATCCGACTGGTTATCTTATTTCTCGAAAGTGAGAAACGAAAGTGCTACATTGAGCCTTATTTCCTTCTCGCTTCGCCGGGCCTACCACCAGCTTTACGTTGGGAACCCGAACCAGAGCTCGACTCGCAGCGGTTTGATCGATGGTGTCCCGGGCGTATCGTGGAGTATAGCGGGTTGTACCGATGCTAAGTTTAGCCTCCTGTACCGATCGCAAGTTGAGTCGACATATTTATACCGCAGCTTGGCTTTTGGCCGCCAGGAACTCGTTCCCGTGGAAGTCCCTTGACGAACTGGTCAAGAGGCTTCCCGAAATGACACTCAGCCGCTCGTAGCCGCCGAGCCTAAGAAGCCGCCAGATTCGCGGAATCGCATGTGTCCGATGGGGAAATTCATAGTTCCGTATCGATACTTCGTGAGATGACCGGAGGAGATTGTAACTCATGAAGAGGACTCGTACTCTCTCCTTTACTCTTATTATTCCCTCGATAGTAGCTCCGTCTCGACTCATCTTTTCAGCATCGGGACAGGGATGCTACCTTGCGATGGGGACAAACTCCGCAATGGAGTTCCTCTTAAGCGAAAGAGGCTTGTCCATAGATCTCAGCCTTCTATTAACTTGATTCGACAAGTTTAAGACTCACGGTGATGGGGTAATGTTTGGCTAACCCATAACCTTATGATTATCCTAGCTTTTATTTTCATGAATTCTCTGCGTGAGAATTTGGTGGGGATGTCAATTCGATTTTCCCTTCCTCGACTTTGCGCGCCCAGCCTTTGTGGAGCAAGTACTTGAGCCATGGACGGAGAGCCGGAATACCAACATAGGACCAGATTGGAAAATCCGGTTCGCCTAACATTGGTATTTTTCCTACCCTACAAAGACTTGCAAAGACATGAAATTTGTTTCCGCAGCTCTCATCTATACTTCACACTCTTATGCCTTTTTCGATGGAGGACTTCGAGGATTTGATGGATTTACCCGGACGCCTCCTCCCGGCGACACGAGCCCGAAGTTAGGAATTCCTAGGGATATCGGCGGATTCCTTTGAAGGTAAAACTCTTCCTCGATAATCATAGGACTATTCAATTTTAAATAGTACGCCTATGATTGAAAATGTCTCCGCTTGATAACGAGACTCGCCCCGGTGACATTGAGGTCGCTATTCCTCCGTAGTCACCAACCATTGATATGTCGGACGCGTGTTGAGATACCGATTGAGATCATGGCGCCCACCGACTATTGCCGCCACGGCTTCATTAGGGCAAGGAGTCGGCTCTGTGTATGAACCCTTCCACGCCAATACTCATGTTGATTTTGTTTTGAGGGTTTTAACCCTTTTCTTCCTTTTCGCAGGCCTCGCCACGACTCTTCATGACTTAGTGAGAGCTTTGATGTCCGACGACGATCCATCTCGGCTTATTATCCGTGGAAATTCGTTCGTTCTTTTCCTATTTGGCCATAGTGGTAGACACACTTCTGTACTGTGCTTTCTTCGCTTGCCCGGCCATTCCTCGATCCTAGGGTAACTACGATACGAGAGGCGGTTATTCAGAGTTAGCCCAGGCCATTGCCGATGATCTTGACCATTTGGAGGTTAAGCTCAAAAATCTGCAAGATTTTGAGGCAGCCGGGCTCCATTCATATATAGAGACAGAGACAGAGGCTCGCCTGACAGCTTGGCGTGATGCTCGCTATTACCGACTCGGTTCGATGCGCAAGAAGACCGGGCGTTTTGAGATCGGCCACCAAGTTTGGCTTCCGTGACATTTTCAGCTGGAGAAGCGAGAATAGTAGAGCTCGAACAGAACTTCGTGGCTAGGGAGAGTCCGATCATCTTGAAGTCGACGAAGGCCAACAAGGAGGAGACTCTTGCAGCCATGTCCAGAAGCTTGAGTTCTCAAAGCGTAAGCCGGTCAAGTCGAGGAGGAGACCGCAAAGACCCTTAGTAGCAACGAGGAGACTTTCAAGGCCGAAGCTCGTGAGGAACTCCAACAAGCTTTCCTTAATAAAGTATTCGAAGAAGAAAGAAATTTGTCACAAATTTGATGTTTAGGAACTTGTAGCTTCACCGCTTATCAATAAAACATATTTCCATCCTCTTTATGCTTTATTATGATTCTTTTATTTCACGTAAATAATTAACCATAATACCTATAGGATTTTTGGCAAACCTCACCATCAACGGATTTGATTAGCCTTTACCAACTACCGCTTGAATTGGGCTAGCTACGGATTATCTCGATCCGCTCCGCGACGCTTGGCCGAAGAATGAAACTCTTCTAGACTTGTTGCTATGATATTGAATACATTGTTACTTTTACGCAAGAGATCGCCTCAACGTGGAGGCGCCGCTTAATCCCTTCTTAGGCTTCGATAAAATGCCCCGTAATCGAACTCGTGTCTTCTTCAATCGAAAAGACTAAACCGCAACGCTGTGAGGCGTTGACTTTAGGGTTATTGGCCAACCCCCAGCCTTCAACGGGTTTGATGAGCCTTTACCAACTACCGTTTGGGTTGGGCTAGCATGTAGATTATCTAACTCCGTTCTACACACAACGTTGTGCTAAAAGAATGAAACTCTCTTAGACTTAATGCTACGATATTGAATACGTAGGCTTCGTCTTTTATCACGGGAATAGACTACCCGGCAACACGTGTGAGGCGTTGACTCTATCCCTTCTTAGGCTTCGGGATAAAATGCCCCAAGATGAATCTTGGTGTCTTCTTTTGACCGGAGAACGACTGAACCGGCCTTAAGATTGATTGAGGTGGGAAAGGAAGAATGTATTCTATTTCCCGAATGTGGAGAGGAAGGAGGATCTTGTCTCCTATCTCCGGGTAAGGGATGAACAAGAGAGGAAGGTTTTGTATCCTATCTCTTGAAAGTGGAGAGGAAGGTTTTGTGTCCTATCTCCGTGTGTTCATGAATTTAAAATAAGAGAGGAAGATTTTGTATCCTATCTCTTATTGATGGAGAGGAAGGAGGATCTTGTCTCCTATCTCCCAAGGCCGAAAGGAAGGATTTTTGTCCTGTTTCCAGTGAAAGAGACTAAAAATGGGATTTCCATTTTGAGAATCTTGAAGGATGAAACTAAGAGTGGGATCTCCACTCCGAGAATCTAAGACAAGAGAGGAAGAATGTATTCTATCTCTTGCTTCAAGAGGAAGGATGTGTCCTATCTCCAGTGAAGGTGTGGGAAAGGAAGAATGTATTCTATTTCCGATGAGAAACTAAGAGTGGGGTCTCTACTCGAGAATCTTGAAGGGTACGGATAGCTTTCGCTTATAGGATTGCTAACCAAAATTTGAAAGTGGACCTCTGCTCATGGAAGGAATCGAGAGGGACTTTGTCGGTGGTTGGACCAAGGAGATTTTAGTGGGCCCACCGCCAATGAATTTGATCGGTGAGAGAATTTTGGAGGAAAACTCAATAATTTAGGGTTATCCTCATGAAAATGAGTGAGATATTCTCTCGAGGAACTTCCCATCAAAATGGGTTATCCCGAATGTATTAAGGATAATACTTTTCGTAAACTTCCCATTTATCTAAGATTAATTGCCTGGCCGCCATTCTCAGGTGATAAGGCGATATGCACCGCTTGAATAGACTGTGTCTATTATGAACGGTCCTTCCCATTTGGGTTCAATTTACCTTTCTTCTTGGAGGTGAGGATTATCGGCCGTCGGCGGCGGGGCGAGATCTCCCTCCTAAAGGTTCTCGTCGAACTTTCTTGTTGAAAGCCCTGACATTCTAGCTTGATAGAACTCAATGCATTGTTGAGCCTCCAGCGCTTCTCATCCAACATCTCAAGTTCTTCGAGACGCTTTTGATGTTGTTCTTCGTCGCCATCTCGCTGTAAGGGCGACGCCAAGTGACGGACCGATTTCCAACGGAGAATTGCTTCACACCCGTGACCGAGAGTACGGGTCGCCTCTAGTTGGCGGCGCGCATCAAGCAGCGATATGCCCGTAGTGCTTCTCCGAAGTTTATCGTCCCGGCCTCGCTTTGTTATTCTTCACAAGCTTCGACAAAATTTTGATGATCGTCTTGTTGAACGCCTAATCCATTTGCCGCCGGATTATAGGTCGTCGGCGAGACATCTTGTATCTTAAACTTTTCGCAAAACCTGATGAAGGAATTGCTGATAAATTGGGGACCGTTGTCATGCACGATCCGTCTTGGGACACCGTGTCTATAGATGACATGGTGTTTGATAAACTTGACGACGGTACTCGCCTTCACTTCTTTTAGCGGGATTGCTTCGCCCACTTGGAGAAGTAGTCGGTGATCGCTAGAATAAACCGACGCTTTGACCGACGGAGGAAAATGGGACCTACGACGCCCATTCCCATGTCTCGAATGGCCGTGATGTGGCCGGAAGGATGCAACCGCCCGAGGTCGATGCATATAATTCGTGAATTTGACACGCTGCGGGTATTTTCGAGCGCATCGATCGCATCATTAATCATAGTTGGCCAAAAGTAGCCCATTCTCCGATTCGATCAGAGTTTGGGACCAGCCGGTGAGCACCGCATTCACCTTCGTACTTCGAAGGACCTCCTCCGCCTCTGCTTGAAAGGCACCGGAGTAAAGACCATCGCACTCCTACATATAACATCCGGGTCTCAGATCGTAGAAGAATCTTGAGCTCTTCACGGATTGACTCTTCTCCTTCACGCCTTCTCGCGTATACCATGTAAGACGAATCGATGATAGGAAAGCCAATCTCGGCTCCAACTTGGTTTGGGTTGCATGTACCTCTTTGGTAATTATCCTCTTGTCTTCTTGTACCCCATCATGTATCGGTACAAAAGCCGATGAGTCCCGACCGTAACTAATTGCTCGGTCTCCGGAAGGTTGTGCTAATGACACATTACTTGCCCGATGCATCCGTGGCGTTTGGAAGGATATATTCGATGAAGAACTCTTCAACGAAGCTCGCCATTTCGACAAGCTACCGATGATAGGATTAGATCCGATTCTCGACCGTAGTCTCCACGAACCCGCTTAACTATCAATTGCGAATCGCCATACGCTTCGAGATACTCGACTCCCCTGGCAAAGCTAAGTCCGATAAGCGTAGCGTTGTATTCGGCTACGCTATTGGAACAAGGTTCGTGAGCTAATAAGCACGGGCATGACATGATTCCTGGAAATCAGACAACTCCGACTCAAATGAGATTTTAGAACATCCGGGGCACTTGCTACATTAGTAGCTCGAGAGGTTCACAAAATACAATCGCCATATTTGTTGGTGCGATGTAGTGTTGACTTCTTGAACTTCGCCCGAAGATCATCATATAGCTCAACCGCATCCGCTGTCGGCCGGGTACCAAGAGATCGCAAATCGCTTGTCCTTTGACCGACTGTTTGAAGTGCAAGTCATATTGGGACAAAAGCAAAGCCCATTTCGCCAAACGCCAACTCATTGAGGCGGTGGGTCATAAATATTCGACCGATTTACGCTAGAGATAACATAAATCGCCTCGTCCGACTAAATAGTGCCGCATTTTCTCAATCTCAACACTAATGCAAGGCATTGCTTCACCATTGGGTATCGAGACTCAAAGACCGACTAATGTTCGCTCGTAATACATCGCCGCTCGTGGATCGCCGCCGCCGCCCGCTGCGGAGGCGCTTAACGAGTGATCCGCTGCCTTGACGTAGATTAGGAATGGTTTTTCCGGACGCAAGGCAACAAGAACAGAGGTTTAGTGAGATACTGATTTTATCTCTTCAAACGCCGACATGCGCCGTCCCAAATAAACGACACGCTCTTCTTGTTCAACTTGGAGAACTACGGCACTTCCTGATAGGTTCGATATGAACCGTCGGATGTATGCCAATCGCCCTTGTAACCCCCGAAGTTCTCTTAGATTTCTGGGTTGCAACTCTAGAATTGCCTTTACTTTGTCGATCGACGGGATTCCTTTGTCGGTGACGACAAAGCCGAGGAACTTGCCACCGACATCCCAAGGAAGGATTTGGCGTGGTTCATCTTTAGTTGATGAGCCCGCATGAGTTCAATACCGCTCTAAGATCTTTGATGTGATCTCCTTTGTCACGCTTTTCACCACCAAGTCGCCGACGAGCATTAATCTTTCCTGTGATGATCCCGAAAATTTTAGTCATCGCCACCGATATGTGGCCGCATTTTTGAGGCCGAACGGCATGACCGTAGCAATATATACCGATGGGCGCTCAACGCCGTGCTTGGCATCATCGGGTGCATTTTGATCCGATTGTAACCCGAAACCATCCATGAATGACATTCTTTCAAATCCACACGTATTGTCAACTATGACATCGGTGATTGGGAGAGGAAAGTCATCTTTGGCAAGCAGCTGCTCGTGTCTCAGAGTCCATACTGCATCCTAATCGAACCATTCTTCTTCATGACCGACTATATTCGCCACCCAACCGGATGTTGAATTTCCTCGATGAATCCCGATTCTATGAGTTTCTTCACTTCGCTCACGATTGCTCAGAAGATTTGTGGACTAAACCGCCTTTGCATTGCTTGACAGGTTTGACATCCACTTTGATGTTGAGGTGATGAGTCGCCACATTAGGGTCGAGTCCTGGCATGTCCTCATAGCTCCAAGCAAACACGTCGATGTATTCCCTGATTAGGGCAATCAGCTCTTCCTTCTCTTCTGAGGGAAGACTATTACTGACGTTTATGAGCTTAGGATGCTCCTCATCACCCATGTTAACCTGGACTACCTCGTCCTTAGTGGGGGTTCTTTGTTCAATCTATCCCCAAACCCTTCGAAGTTTATGGATCCATGGGTCTTCCCATGTTGGCATATCCTCATCATTCTCAATAGTAGCAGGGTCGACTGACGCCATGTTTGACATTAAAGCCTTGAAAGCTTCTCCGAGGCTAGTGTCAGAATCCCAAGCCGAGGAATCAGACGAATGTCCGTCTCCCTCATTGGGTGGATTGTTATCAATCAGCCATGAGCATTCATCTTCCGAGGAGGATTCATATCCCAATCCTCGCCTAAATGAGTAGTAATCATCCGGCTTCCCTTTGGGACATATGCCGCTTAGGAGGGACTCGAGGACCTCGCCCAAACATAGACCTTCTCCTTGTGTCAAGTTGTACCCCCACTTCTTCATGATACCCAGTGTCTCGTGACTATATCCAATGTGTTGAGGATAGGCCCGCCATCATCTTCATCTTCTTCTAAGAAATGGTTCGGCGCTGGAACCGTGATTCCTTTCCGTAAACCAAGTCTTTTTCACTACTTGATCTTCGTGGGATGACGAGTGTTGTCCCCAAGGAATCTCGAATCGCTTTTGTGTAAAGCAAGACGACCGTTGGTAAGTGCAATTCGTGGTCGTTGTATAAACCTCGCATTACATCATTCAAAGACAAAGGGTACTCTAAATCGCCATTTATTGATTCATCGGCAATTTGCCAATTACAATGTTCATCCGACGATTCTTCATCGCCAAGATTGATTACAAGGTACAATGTCATTCAAAACAAAACCACCACTATAATCAAGCGGCCCGGTATCGGCTTCTTCACCGCCGTCCGTGCCTTGGGCCGATGATTCGCCGGACTCATCACCGTAGAGGAGAGAATCAAGAAATAATTCTCTACCCCTTAAACGGCCGCTTGTCCGACCACCGCCTTGACTCATTATTCGTGTCTACATATTTGAGACATCGATGAAGAGTAGATGGGACTATAACGCTACCGTGGATCCAAGGTCGACCCAACAATAAGTTATAGGAAGTCTCGCCAATCACATAGCAGGTGACTTCGACTTTAAATCCCCATTTGGCACTTTATCCGATTTTACCAAGCGCCGAGACCCGCTGGTGTTAAACCCATAGATCATTGTGCCGCTGACGCTACCATCGCGTGGGATTCCAAGGTGATACATAAGGCGCAGGGCATGATGCTCATAATGAACCCGGATCAACTTGGATCCGGTTAACTTCACTAGAGCCAATATACCCGTGAAGTATAGCGCCTATCGTGTTTGAATCTCTCGTCGCATATCCTCCTTGTAAAAGTAATGCAGGGAAGTGCTTGGTTGCCAAGTTGCTTTGTTGTGCAAATTCTTAGAATCGGCGATCGAGTGAAACACCTCGAATCGGCCGAGCTTCTTGTAGAGCTTCCTTCTTTGACAATCGGAGCAACTCAGAGAGTTATTCTAGCCGGATGTTTGCCAATTGGGCCATGACATCAAAGCGGTATGGAGAGCTTGACGCTTCGCCTATCCCTCACACCCGCATTGAATCGGATCGCCGGAGTTGAGCTTCCCCGACCTCGAGGTCGCTTCTCCTTTGCTTCGCCGCTTTTAGCAACATCTGCCGCCGCCCTTTCTCTCGCACGAGTGAGAGGAGTCGGTCACCCCCACCGACAAGCTGTCTTAGCATTTGGGTTTGAGCCTCCTGGATATTTGTAACTATATTCATGTCCGCCCTAGTAGCGAAGACTTCGTGCTCCTCGTGAAATTGAAGGTGGCTACTTTTCCACCATCCTTCTCGAATTGTCAAGCAAAGATGGCATAGCTTGCCTTTTCCCTTGGTCTTCTTTATGGTCGGGATGTAGTCCATCGATCGCCTTCAAAGAAGTCGTGGTGGACCCAAAGGATTTCTCCATGGTTGCCGTGGTGCGTACGAGCCCCTTCTTACGCGTTCGTGAGGATCTTCATTCACCATCTTCATCCCTACCTTCACAACCGGCGCCGGTTGGAACCAATCAAGGAACCGATCCGCTTATAGAGACCGTGATTTGCTCCCACCTTCTTATCTTTAGAGGGTTTTGGAGTAATGACTCCAACATCGATCAAGGCTTGAATCTTGTCCTTGAGATGGTAGCGTAACTTTGTAGGATGATGTACCGCCTCGTGGTAAGCACGATTTAGGATCCATAACCTTGTTTGCCTCCTCTGGTTTACAATTGGGGCAACCGGATTTTGTTGTTTTCCGAAGGTATTTGAAGATGCCCGAACTTCCTCGCCCTGAACGAGTAAGTCTTGGGAAACCTTGAACCGGATGGTTTCGATTCGAGCTTGTTGGCCATTGAGGCTGCGATTGCCGGTGCACGCTGTTGGCACCAAGTGGTTGCGTCAACGCCCCGATTAGCATCTACAGACTTTGTCGGCGCTTTACCTTTGCCACGGGGACAAAGTTCTTGTGAGTATCCACCATAGGTGACCTCTCTCCGCTTTCTTCCTTCTCGAATCGCCGCTTGCTCCCCACGTATCCTTAAATCTTTCCAGTCTCGGACGGTGCAGTTCCCATTGCTTCCAACACGCCCAATGACAAGTTGCTATGACAAGTTTGAGAATGAACTTCTCCGTTATCGGTCTCGCAATTCATTGCCTTATTTGAACCTCTTGGCGAAGTTATCCATTGTTCCCGTTTCTTCGCTTTCGTCCAACAAAGAACCGATGGATACCTCTGTCATCGCCGAAGAAATTGGTGAGAAACATGGCCTCCATATCATCCCAGCCTATTAACGCCCTCGGTTTGAGACGGCGGTACCAATCGGCGGCTCCACGAAGGGTGCCAACGAATGACCGAACCATCAAGGGCTCGTTCGGAGATAACGCCTAGATGAGACTTGAAGTAGATCAAGTCTTTGAGTGGGTGATCCCTTCCCGCCAAATGGCGAAGTTGATGAGGTCAACTTTGTCTGATACGGATTGATTCCCACTCCCTTGGGTAAGGACATGGTATACCCGTTTTCTTTACCTTCTTGAGCGGAAATCAAAGTATTGATTTTGCTCTCGAGGTCTTTTATTTTTCATTTTCCCTACATCTCCGCTCGATAAACTTGGGGAGGAACTACGGTGTTATCGCTAGCATTTTGCCGAGCAAAGATGATCATCTACGCTCCGGCCTCCTTCTCTGTCCGTGTCGCTATCCGTTAAATTGACATTATTGCGACGACTTGGCTCGCTTTGGCGGTTCATTATCGCCGATCTTGGTCATGCATTGCTCTCATCCGCCGCATGGCGGTTCCATCTCAAGCTTAAAGCTGTCCTTTTGCTTGGTTAGGGCCTCTTCAAGCATCTCGGGACACTTGATCCGCTACGATCATGAACGCCGCAAGGTTGTCCTATGCCGAAATTGTATTATCGGAAGCCATTGCGGAGCATCCGACACTTCATCATCGAGGGTAATCCCTTCGCATCTTGCGATAATTGGGTCGCTTCAGTCCCGACCGCAATCGAAGTCATTCGTCACGATGCCCCGAACGCATGTGACGACGCCCCTCGCTGGTCATATTGATGGTAACACTGCATTCATCACCCCGAGCCCATCTCTTTTGGCGAAAGCGCCTTGACTTGGTTCGCATTCTCGCGCCGAGCCTATCAAAACCGACGCTTTTCCGGAGTCGCTTCAGCATTGCACTCGATAACACCGCTTTGATCAGTTTCGAGCACAAGCAAGGCATGTTTGATTCGGGCGTTCTTTTCGATTTACTGTACCCCAAAGACGATAGTACAACTCGCCGGCATGAATACCGAGCAACCTATCGTGGTGTTGGCACGACTCTCGTATAACGCTGTCATCGCCGATGAGAGCCGCCTCTCCGAGAACAAATAGGCCTTTCATAAGTCACTGCCACGACGCGTCAGCGAGTGTGAATCTTCGACGCTCTCGGACTTCGATTTGAAGCCCGGTGCGCGGCACCTGCAGGTTTCTTCTTATCTTTAGAGGGTTTTGGAGTAATGACTCCAACATCGATCAAGGCTTGAATCTTGTCCTTGAGATGGTAGCGAACTTTGTAGGATGATGTACCGCCTCGTGGTAAGCACGATTTAGGATCCATAACCTTGTTTGCCTCCTCTTGGTTTACAATTGGGGCAACCGGATTTTGTTGTTTTCCGTAAGGTATTTGAAGATGCCCGAACTTCCTCGCCTTGAACGGTAAGTCTTGGGAAACCTTGAACCGGATGGTTTCGATTCGAGCTTGTTGGCCATTGAGGCTGCGATTCTTTGCGTGTGCGTTGTTCGCATTGCTTTTTGTGGTTGCGGTTCGAGCGTCGATTAGCATCTACGACTTTGTCGGCGCTTTACCTTTGCCACGGGGACAAAGTTCTTGTGAGTATCCACCATAGGTGACCTCTCTCCGCTTTCTTCCTTCGAGGAATCGCTTCGGCTTGCTCCCCACGTATCCTTAAATCTTTCGAGGTCTCGGGCGGTGCGGTTCCCATTGCTTCCAACACGCCCAATGACAGGTTGCTATGACAAGTTTGGAGAATGAACTTCTCCGTTATCGGTCTCGCAATTCATTGCCTTATTTGAACCTCTTGGCGAAGTTATCCACTTGTTTCCCGTCTTCGTTTCGTCCAACAAAGAACCGATGGATACCTCGGTGTCATCGTCGAAGAAATTGGTGAGAAACATGGCCTCCATATCATCCCAGCCTATTAACGCCTCGGTTTGAGACGGCGGTACCAATGGCGGCTCCACGAAGGGTGCCAACGAATGACCGAACCATCAAGGGCTCGTTGCCGGAGATAACGCCTAGATGAGACTTGAAGTAGATCAAGTGCTGAGTGGGTGATCCCTTTCCGTCAAATGGCGTAAAGTTGATGAGGCTGAACTTTGTCGGATACGGGATTGATTCCCACTCCCTTGGGTAAGGACATGGTATACCCGTCTTCTTTACCTCTTGAGCGGAAATCAAAGTATTGATTTTGCTCTCGAGGTCTTTTATTTTCTCATTTTCCCCTACATCTCCGTTCGGGTAAACTTGGGGAGGAACTACGGTGTTATCGCTAGCATTTTGCCGAGCAGCATGATCATCTACGTTCCGGCCTCCTTCTCTGTCCGTGTCGCTATCTGTTAAATTGACATTATTGCGACGACTTGGCTCGCCTTGGCGGTTCATTATCGCCTGGATCTGTTGGTCATGCATTGCTCTCATCTGCTGCATGGCCAGTTCCATCTCAAGCTTAAAGCTGTCCTTTTGCTTGGTTAGGGCCTCTTCAAGCATCCGACACTTGATCCGCTGATCATGAACGCCGCAAGGTTGTCCTATCTTTGGAAATTGTATTATCGGAAGCCATTGCGGAGCCGCAGATCCGACACTTCATCATCGAGGGTAATCCTTCGCATCTTGCGATAATTGGGTCGTCTATCATCGGACCGCAATCGAAGTCATTCGTCGCGATGCCCCGAACGCATGTGACGACGCCCCTCGCTGGTCATATTGATGGTAACACTCGGCAATTCATCACCACGAGCCCATCTCTTTTGCGGCGTCTTGACTTGGGTTCGCATTCTCGCCGAGCCTATCAAAACCGGCGCCTTTTAGAGTCGTTTGAGCGCAATTGCACTCGATAACACCGCCTTGATCGGTTTGAGCACAAGCAAGGCATGTTTGATTACGGCGTTCCTCTTTCGATTTACTCAGACCCCAAAGACGATAGTACAACTCGTCGGCATGAATACCGGAGCAACCTATCGTGTGTTGCACGACTTCTCGTGTATAACGTTGTCATCGTCGGATGAGGCGTCTCCCTCGAGAACAAATAGGCCTTTCATAAGTCACTTTCGCCCGGCGGCATGCGCCAGTGTGAATCTTCGGCGGGCTCGGACTTCGATTTGAAGCGGTGCGCAATGCAGGTTTCTTCTTATCTTTGTGGGTACGACTCAGATTAGGAGTGACCCGTGATTCCTTTAACGGACCTAGGCGATCCTTGACGGTAAGTCTGGCGGTGCGTGGCGAGAGTTAGCGCCCGAGGAAGTTGAGTACGACGCGGAGGTGACTTCGTGTCAACGCCACTTTGTTGAGGTGCTCACAATTTCGATTTGAGCAGGGCCGAAGTTGGCTACGTGGCGAGCTAGGCTTGGATGTTGGTTTCGTCGAAGTTGAAGCCTCGGCGGACTTGGGCTTCAAGCTAGGCTGTTTTGTCGGCGACTTCTTGGCGCCTCCCTCTTCAACTCACGGGCTTGTTGCACTAAAGCCCGTGTTTTGCTGAGGGCGTGGCTTCGGATCGTTCTGGCGTGGAGCGATTCCGTTTGACTCGACCCATTCGCTCGCCGCCGCCTGTAGGAATCGCCTACGATCTCGGACTTCACCTCGAGTTAACTTGGATCTTAGATCCGCCTCATAGCGGACCCCATCCATTGATTCTTTCGCCTGGCTAATTGTTTCGCCAGCGCCGACGCCGCCCTCGACGGGCTCTCTTGAGAGAGTCACGACGCCATTGGCGACCGACCTCGCAAAGATGTGGGTTCTGGGTTTACGCGTAGCCGGAAACCACCGTGTCCGCAGCCTTGACGGCGGTGGTGGTGGATTTTCTCGCCTCGATTCGAGGCCGATTGGGTCTTCCTTGCGCCGAGACCCTCTTGGACTTGCGGGGAACCGATCTCGACGAGGAGGAGAGGTATTCTTCATACTTCTTACGGTCGAACTCGAACTTCGACCTCCTCGATGACCGGGATCGGGATCGCGGCGGCTTCTTTGTTGAAGCCGTTGGCTCCACCGTGGTCGCCAGCTTTTGTCGGGAAAGTTGGTTTGTTATTCATTGCTCGTTTGAACTTCGTTATGCGGCCGTTGGCCTACAACAAAATTTCAAACAAAAGAAAATGCCTTTATTTTAGGCGCATAATGAAAACAAAAATTACAACTTCTTCCTTTTGTGAACAAACACGAGGATCTCTATTTTATGGGATCCTCGCTATGCGGGTTCTTTGCCCGTGTCGGGACTTTTGTTCGTCCGTGGACTACCGCGCAATTCGATCCGTGTGGAAACCCGGTTCGGAACTACAGACGCGGAGGCTCTCGTTTCACGGCGAAACGACGCACTGAGGGGATCACACTCACGAAGGAGAGGATCGCCGGGGATCGCGACTCACGAAGGAGAGGATCGCCGAGCGGTGAGATCTACTAGGAGAAATCACGCCGCTATTTCAGAGTCCAATTCGGTTCGCTACCGCTGTTCGAGATCGGACGTGCTCGTCGGTGCTTTCGGAAGCGTCGTCGGCGGCTCGTGGATCTCGCGAAGGCTCTCTCAAGAATATCGAAAATCCAACTCCCAAAAATCCATTGCGGTAATGAGCACCCCCACTATTTATAGGAAAACAAGAGGGAGAGGGGGTTTCTTGGCCGGCCGGACACCATTTGTGTCCGGCGGACACCATTTGGTGTCCGGCGGACACCAAACGGTGTCCGGGTTTCGGCCGGACGCCGTTTTGGCTTCTCGGTTTGGTTTTCGGACTTTTCTGTGACGTTCGTTCCGCTCTTGTCGTCGTCGTTCTAAGTCCGTGCTTGGTTCTCTCGATCGGTTTCATCCCGTCAACGGTTTAAGTGACGATCGGTCAATGTTCCAATCCGGTCTCGTCGACGTTCGAATCCGATTGATCTCTTTAAAGCTTCGCTTGTTGGATTTATTCCATAACACGTAGCCTCGTTGATTCGTACGCGTTGCTGACCCACTTTGTGTGTTCGTCAATTTGCTTTATGCGGCGTCGGTTTTGTCGAATGGGTTGTTGGTTGTTAACCCACCGTCACGAGTTTCGTTCGGGCACTGATAAACAATTTTTAACGCCTACAATACATACAAACCCTTTACATATCTTCTCCTCCTCAATTTAAACTATGTCAACTCCACAGTTTCTCATTGTGGCAATATTCTTCATGTCTCTCTCCTTAACATCCGCCTTTGTAATCAACTGGCCTGAAACCGTCGGCAATGTTTCACTCATGAGCGTTTGTAGCAACTTTGTCTCCTCTGTACCAAGAAAGTATCCCCCATCGTCATCATTGGCGCAACTGACTGAGCAAACAAGAAACATGAATCTGATGTTTGGATGTCGCAAAATTATACTGTGTCATAAGAGAATTCAAGATGAAGATTTATCAGTTTCCGAGAGGATGAGGAAGTGCGGTTCGCTTGAGTTGTTGGGCGGGTTAGATCAGAGTAAATTGAAGGAGATTGGCGACTGTAATCCTAAAAAACCGCCATTCCCGCCTTATTGTCCGTTTAATCTCAAGTTACTCACAGAAATTTAATGAATCCACTTTATTTAGGAGCTGTTTGGTTTGCTGCAAAAATAAATTGCAACAAATGTCGCAGCATTTGCTGCAAAAAATTAACTTCAAATTCACTATTTGGATGTTTGCAATTATATTTTAGGAAATGTATTTTGAATGCAAAATTAATGTTTGGTTGAAAATAACTACTGCAATAGTTATATAATTTTGACATATAAGGAAACTTTAATGGAGGCAGTTTCCTATTTAGATTTAAAATAAAGACGCGTGACTGACGGGATCAACAAGGAACGATTCAGATCAACTGAGTAGTACAAACTAAGGGAACTAGAGATGAAATTTTTCGTACAAATTGAAAGAAAAAGAGTGGGGAGAACGGAAAGACTGGTCGGTTCCGGTAAAATTTTTTCTAAGAAACGAACTAAAATCAAACATGTTGTAAAATTAAACCAAACGGTTGACATTTAATCAGTTCGATTAGTTTGATTGATTTGAACCAATTACTCTTATTCCTCAAATAGTTTTAGGGAGGGTAACAAATGCGTTGATTGGATTGTGAAATTAAGCTTGCGGCTACCGTTGAAGATCCAATATTTTTGATGAGCCACCAGATGGAATTTACAGTTTTGATCCGAAATGATTTGCAAGGAAAATCTACTCTTTTTCTTTCAAACCAAACATAGCCATTGCGATATTAATTTCTTATCCCAAGTGTAACGTGTTTGGTTTGAATGAAAATGGAAGAAAGGAAAAGAACGTGGGGGTGGAAAAGTCATTTTTAATTGTTTGGTTTGAAAGAAAAGCCAAAAAAAAAAAAAAAGAAAAAAAAAGAAAAAAAAGAAAAGAAAATGGAAGGAAAAAAAAAGAAGGAAAGTGGGTGAATTTTCTCTCGATCCTTTCCTCACAAACCTAGTGAAAGCAAAGGGAAAATTTTATCGTGGAGGAAGGCGACGATTCTCGGAGACATTTTATCGGGGAGGGAGGCGACGACTCGAAGACATTGTCATCTAATTACTCACTCCTTTGTTTTCACGTGGAGCCTACATGATTAAATGGGTGTGTTTTAGGTTTTAGCTAGGCACATAAAATACTCACTTGTTCCATGTGGGGCTCCACATGGCATACGTTTGTGCAGGCATAAGTAAAAGTTTTTTCCAGCCATCTTTCACATTTTGAAATGAGTTCAAATCATTAAATTTCTACTAGCTCCTCCAAATTTTTAGTTATTATGAGATTAGTCCGTGAAACATTAATTGCTATTAAGTCCCGATTTTCATAAGTTGTTTTCAAGCTAACCTTTCCAATTGTTACTTCTACTCTTGATTGGAGGTACTAAATTCAAAGTAATTTTATGGGGCTTACTAGCAATTTAAATGTTTTGAAGGGCTAATTTTAAAATAACTTAAGAATCGGAAATCCTAATAGCAATTCAATAATTTGAGGGATTCGTTTTAGAATATGAAAGGTTTTGTGGGACTAATATTGATAAAAAATCTTTCTAGTTTTGTTTACACAATAATATACTAATTAACTTAATATAGATTTGTTCTTATAAAGAATGAACAACACTTGAATTGAATTCTTGTATAGAAAAATAACTTTTAAAAATTATTAATATAGATTATATATAACAAGAGATATTACTTCCTTGGGATTTTCCTTCTACTTTCTTTACAATTTTCTAGCTAACCAAACAACAAAAGATTCTTATTTTCTTTTCTCTTTCCTTTCCTTTCTTTTTCCTTTCATTTTTTTCCTGTCTTATTCCTCCAACCAAACACAGTCTTAAAGATCTTGGTTTAAAAGAATCTAGCCAGCATTGGATCCGAAATGGATCCGAAGCGATAGTGGGTGGAAAGTCAGAGTGGCACCCGAATCCAACACGAAAACGAAAAGGTGTGGTTTTAGCTCATTTGAGCTTTCTTAATTTATCACCAATAAGTTAGAGTTAGGGGGAGCAAATAAAACTGTGGAGCCTCAAAAACCCCTAACCCTCTTTCTTTCTCTCTGCTAGGGTTTTTGGTGGCTCTGTACCCAAACTCGCCGCCGCCGCCGCCGCCGCTTCCTCCTGCGGCGATCGATTCCATTAAAGTACGAACCGCCGATCTCCACCTTTGAATTCGATTATTTGTAGTTTAAAACTTAAAAGAGGCATCTTTGATATTGAATCTTGATCTTATTGTTGGTTTATGTGTTGTTTTAAGTTCTTTGGGATCTTCTTTGTGATCTTGGTTATTTTGTTTTAGCTTTATAGATGGCCAGTGGTCCAGCGCCATTCTCCGATATTGGAAAGAAAGCTAAAGGCGAGTCCTTTTCAGTTTTCATGCCCAAATTATTATATTTAATCCAATTTCTGTTATATTACTTCATTTTTTGGCGTTGGAATGAAATGCTGGCTACTTAGTTGTATATTTTTTTTTTCTCACTGTATGTCGAACTGATAAATAATTTGTTATAAACTGTATTTCTAGTTGTAAATCTATAGACTGATCGAAGGATAAATTCCAAGTTGCTAGCTACAGCCGTTTGAAATTTTTTTTTTTTTTGCAAAATTGATGAGCTATTATTGATTGGTTATGTTTCCGAAGAGCATGTTAAAACTGACCATATGAGAAAGCACTAGCTGAACGGTGTTAGTTTAGCTTGTGTGCCAGTATTTTAGAGGCTGGACCACCTGCATTAATTTGAAATTTTAATGGTCTGAGGAAGCAGTTAATCGATGATTTTGAAGTCTCTTTGTGACCACTTTAGTGTTTCAGGCTCTGTGCTGTGAAGGGCCTGAGCTGCTGGTATTTAAGCAGCGGTATGACTTCCATTTCCCAGAAGCTGACTGACTGGAGTGCATGATAGAGGTCTTTAGTACACTTTATTAGTAGGCAAGGTTTTTCTTTCTTCTTCATCACTAACCCACTTTACTATCCCAGGGGTGATGTAATATGCTTTTTGATTTTTACTATCCTAGGGGTGATGTAATATGCTGACTGACTGGAGTGCATGATAGAGGTCTTTAGTACACTTTATTAGTAGCAATGTTACAGAAAGCGCTAGGCGGCCTAGGGGTTGAACCTGACGCCTAGAGCCTAGGCGAGGCCTAGAGCCTAGGCGAGGCCTAGGCGTTTTCCTATTTTTTTTTTTTAATTATAGTTATTGATAGTAAATGTCAATATTATAGAAAGCTTAAGCGCAACTAGGCAGATTTCTTAAGTGGTGGCGGAGGAGGTTTTCTTGAAGATCGGGAGATGTTGAGGAGATGTTCATAGTTGGGATTTGAATGAGGTTGGAGGACGTGGTGGCTGCAATGGAGGAAATCATGATCAATGTCTAAGGGGTGCAGTCCATGTAGGCAGACCACGCTCCCCTAAGCGCTCCCAAAATCTAGATAGGCAGTCTTGGTACCGCTTAGGCGCTAGGTAGGCGGTCAAGGTACCGCCTAGACCTAGGCGTACGCCTAGACGGGCTAAACGGAGGCTTTTTAAAACATTGATTAGTAGGCAAGGTTTTTCTTTCTTCTTCATCACTAACCCACTTTACTATCCCTAGGGGTGATGTAATATGCTTTTGATTTTTATTTTGAGTCAGAGTGAAAATTGTTGCGTTGTTTACTTGTCAATCAATTGTGAGTTAGGTTACTGGACACTTCATTTAGGCAAGGTTTTAAAAATCGGTTATAGGAAATAAATCGGACGGTCAAAATTCATATCGGATCCCGGTTATCGAGGATATATCGGGGATAAGTAGTAAAAATCGGAGTGTCATATCGATATATAATATAATGTCCTAAAATGTAATCTAAGATTCAAAGCACAGTTAATGAAGTATAAACATACTAAAATGTAAATAACTCATGTTTAGATCACTAACCAATTGTTGAAACTTAGTTCTCGATCGTGATATTAGGGTTTTGGGTGAATGATGAAGCGATTGGGAGGATTTAGATGTTTTAAGTTATGGTCTGTCCGAAAAATATGGATTAAATGGCCCGAAACCCAATTAAGCAGTCGGTTTTTTCCCCCAAAAAATCGGTCTATATATCGGCCAAAATCGGCCTATATATCGGATTTCGGCCGATATATCGGCCAAAATCAGGTGAAAACGATAACTGATTTTTTTTTTCCAAAAATCATATTGGAAGGGGTCAAAATCTGATATATCGCCGATATTTCGATAATATCGGCCGATTTTTAAATCATTGCATCTAGGCTCCCGTATCCATGACTGACACTTCCCGTATCCGTATCCATGTCTGACACTTCTTGGACACTTCTTGAACATATACATACATTTCCTTTGACGTGTACTCAAGTATATAATAAATCTTTTGTTTAAAACACTTGTGATACAATTCTTAGATGTATATCTTCCCTCAAATTTCTGCAACTCGTTAGGCTCTTACCAGGTTCAATTTAGGCCGTACCCATTTTATAAGTATGATTTTAAAGGGTCGTTCGGGTATCTAGTCCATTATGGAGGCAATGTAATTTATTACATAAGTTCTCTTCTTAAACTAGTTGGCCAATAGGCTAAAAGCTTTGGATATATTACCCCAGAAGCCAAATCCTGAATGCAACTATTAACGCGTAATGACAAGTGTGACACTTACATGAATTAAAAGGGAGGGGGAGGAGGTTGAAGTGCTTCCAATATCAAATGTGACATTTAAATTTGTTGATTGAGGCCACTAAACATGTTGGTTTGTTTTGACACTCTTTTAACTTGAGTAGTTGAGTGAACTTGTTGAACATGTTGAACTAAGTCTAATTAGATACTTGGACATAGACAACGCTCTCTCGTTTAAACAAGCTAGCAAATTTCTCTTGCCTTATGCTCGGAAACGTAATTTCATATAGGCCCTTTGGAAAAGTTGCCTCTTGCCTTGGTAGTTTTCTTCTCAATCCCCATTCAATTGTTATTGTTAAAAGTTGGAAATGCTACCGAATTTGTTGAAGCCCTATGATGGTTGTACTATTCTGCTTAGTGATCTTCACTCTTTTCATTTTGACTTAGTATATACCAGAAAAAATCCAATAGAAATATTCATTTCAGTCAAGCTACAACCTTCATGCTGCATGTTTTATCTGAATCCTGATAGTGAAGCACATCTTATGCACGAAGTTAGAATAAGCTGGCAAGAAAGAAGTTTGTAAATGGACAAGTTTCATTACGTTGGAGATCAACAATTGTTTCAAGGGTTTTGTCCGATTTATGGTGAGGCAATGATTTTGTTCATTAAGCTAACTGCTGTTTTTCCATTCAAGAAATGCAACCTGTTGTCAATGTTGTTTCCAAATCTTTTAGCCATTTTGCATGCTATAACCTCTTTGAAGAGTGTTAACTCCTTTACCAGCTTCTTTTCTTAGCATTATTATTATATGGTATTGAATTTGTCTTAATGGTTAGTTCATCTTCTTTGTGTAACAAGTTTTTCTTTCCATGCAGATCTTTTGACAAAGGACTATAACTTCGATCACAAATTTACTTTGACAACATTAAGTAATGCTGGACTGGTAAGAGCAGGTTTTGTCGCTTTTTGGTGAACATGGTGAATTTCTTTTGATGATTGATCATTGTATACGATAGTTATTTCAATATTTTATATTTCTGTATTGCTCAGTATTTTAATTATTTTTCATGCTGAAGAAAATAGAAAATGTAGGTCAGGCAATATTCGGACGTGTTTTGTGAGAATGAAGAATTAGAAGTTGGTAGCATTTGGATAATTAAGATTATCAAGATGAAGAGTTATAGAAACTTTTCTATGTACACAGCTTAGTTTGATATTAGTCCCCTGTGGTAACCATCTTAGAAAAATCTCTCATATTGTGAGTCCCACCAATGTACGCATCCTGTTGGATGATCCTTCTTTAGCTGCAAGGTGTCTTAGATTGTTAAATGACCAAAAACTCAATCTTGACTGCCTTCCTTTCCTGCATGTCTTCTTAAATGGACCAACTTTTTCGAACCTCTGTTTTTTGGCATGTGGAGTAGGGTTAGGGTTTCTAATCCTAGCAGTGTTGTTACATATCGGTGATTCCATCAGACTCTTGCTCATGGTTTTAGTTTGTAAAATCGGACTGTTAAATTACCATATAAGAACCTAATATATATGTGTCGGTTTCTGAACTCACTTCTTGGTCATTCATAAAGGTGACAGTTAAAGAGTTGTTCTTGTATTATCGGAGATTCCATCAGACTTTTGCTCATGGTGTTTAGTTTGTAAAGTGTCAGTAGATTACCCTATAAGAACCTTATATAGATGTATGCGATTTCTGAACTCACTTCTTGTTCGTTCATAAAGATGACAGTTAAAAAGTTGTTCTTGTAAGTCTTTCAGTTTACTCTGTTAGAGCTTTGAACTGATATTTGAACTTTGTTCAGCATAGACCAGGGTGTTTTCCTCTTTTGAATTGAGCTGATATTTGAATAGTAATACATTCCTATTCAAGAATTTTGAGTAGACATCATCGATATGATTTTTCCAGTACACCTGCTTGTGCAGTTTTTCTGCATAGACAAGTTACATACCTAAACATCATCACTGTTTCTTTCATCAGAAAACTGATATTTATTTCTAAAGGGCCATTATGAATATACGATTCTGAAGAACTTACAGAACATATAATACCAACTTTTTATTTAATGCAAAACAAGCTTCATCCTTTTATGAGTATCACCAAATTTAATCTTAACTTTTCTTTTTGTATATTTTTCTCATTTGTGCTATGCAGGCGATTACAGCCACTGGAGTGAAATTGAATGAACTATTTCTTGGTGATGTAGGAACACAGTACAAGAGTGGTAGAACTACAGTTGATGTCAAAGTCAATACCAATTCAAATGTAAGAGATGCTCCCCTTTATGTTCCTTAGCTTTGTGTCGATTCTGAAGTTTTATTAATATTACTGCACTTTCATGAATTCATTTCTGCTACTGGCTCGTCTTGTACCTTCCTTTTGCATCACTCATGAACTCCTTTTTTCATCAGATATATTTAGTGCTACATGGAATTATTTTATATCTTCAGTTTTTCTTTCAGTTGAAAGCATGTGCTCTTGTAAACTTGACAACTAACTTTCTTGTTGGCAGGTATCAACTACAGTTACTGTTAACGAGATTGTCAGTGGCATGAAGGCCTCACTCAGTTTCAAAATACCAGATCAGAAGTCTGGAAAGGTAAATAAGTTATTTAATTCTTGAGATTAACCAGATAAAGCAAACTATAAGTTCTGTCATGCTATAACACGCTGGATTATACTAAACCGATAGATAAATGATTTGATGTTCATCTAGTTTGTTTGTATTTCATTCTTTATTCAATATTCCCTATTTTATTTCTTCTTGTTTCTTGGGAAGCACATTTAATCTTTATGGAAAATATTAGCTTCCTGTATTACCAAGCAGCATCACAAGCTTTGCTACCACCAATAGTAAAGCTTGTCATCAAGTATATTATATTTCTGCTCCACTATAACAATTTTTGTATTTTACCTTCATGCTGCTGGAAGTAGTTTTTGCGTCATATCATTTCATGCCGGTTAGACATTTATTGTTAACTTGATAGTGCAAGTATTATCTTCGTTTAGTATTCAGATACATTTGACTCATCAGATAATCTAATATTTGATTTGTGAATATGTAAGTATTATCTTCTTTTAATATTGATATACATGGTACTCAGTAACCTGCTATCTTAAATACATCCTTACCGTCGATTAACATTCTTAACATCTGTGTTAAAATATCATTTTAAGGAGTCAACAGTATCTGTAATGATGCTTTTGGTTTATTGTAAAAGTTTTGATATTTCTCCTTATGCTAAATGTTGAAAGTGCAATGATTATTTTTCTGGTAATTATATGTAATACACGGTAGTTTATGACCTGCTAGGCTAGCTACATTAGGAATGCACACATACACACACCAGTTACATATCTCTTAGCATGTGGGTGTACTATGAATGCCATTTTAAGAGAAGTCAACAGTACTTATTTATGTCGTGTTTAGGTGTAGTACAAATGTTTTTTGGGATTATGTTTTTAATAGGTTTCTGATAATTGTTATTACTCTGTCTCCCAGCTTGATGTGCACTACCTCAATGACCATGCAGCTGTTAGCTCTAGCATTGGATTGACACCTGCCCCTTTGTTGGAGTTCTCAACAGCCTTAGGCACCAAGGAACTTAGCTTTGGTGCTGAGATTGGGTTTGATAGTGCTTCTGCGTGTTTCACTAAATACAATGCGGGGGTTGGCTTGAATAAACCTGATTTTTCTGCTGCCCTAATGCTGTACGTGCCATGTCTTAATTTTGCTCATCTGTCTATGATGCTTTGCTTAAAGATTTTATTCAAGTCTTATAATGATGGTTTTAATGTCCACATACTGCTTAATTGCTAACCTTTTCCAGTTTTATTCCGATCTTTATTTGGTTTGCAACTTACAGGATTGCGACAGATTAATCCATGTATGTATTAATATCAAATCGATATTGAATGTCCTATTTTTTATCCTTTTAGAATATCGCGAGCAGCCATCCAGCTTCATAAATGCAGTCCAGTGCACTTGCTGCATTTTATTAACTCTAGATAATTATTAATTTACGAGTCGATAAAAATCTGAGTAATATTCTGTGTGCATTATTTTTATGGTTTTTTTTTCAATATTAGTCCCTTAAATCATTAGTATTTTGATATTAGCCCCCCAATCTTCATATTTTGATATTGATCCCCCCAAATTGCATTATTATGTTGATATTAGTCCTTGTGGTTATGTGGGTTTATAAATGAATGGAAATATTCCGTTAAATTTAACTTTTAACTAGAAAGGCGATTATACCCTCAGATTCAATACCCAAGCCCACTTACGGTTAAACCGAAACCCAATAAGATCCTCAAACCGAACCCGTTTCACCTTTTTTTTCTCCAATGGTACATCTAGTTTTCTTCTTTCTCTAATGGCCAAAATACTCCAAGCTCTCAACCCACATCCCCTTTCTCCTTAGTCCTTCCTGACCTCTCTCTTTCGTTCTAACCATGAACCCTTTTCTCTCCTCTCCTTCCTCCTCCCTCTTTCTCTCTCTCAACTCAACCCTTGCGTCAAAAGAAACTCACTATTTTCTTCATGGAAAGTCAAAGCCTTCTCTGGACTTGTATTCTATTGCTGCTTTGTAGTTCGATAAAAATTCTATCAACAAATCCAATATTTGTTGTTAGTGCCTACCAGACACGTGCTAGTACATAACCATCCTTGATTCAATGGGTGTATCTTCAGTAATCCTCATATAACTAAAGTTACTAACATAAGTACCTTGTCCTTATCCAACTACTAAGAATTCAAATCCCATTGCAAACTGAAGCAGCAAGCTCTCGATCAAGTCTGAGTGAGCCAAGGAAACTTTCTATTCAGGGTAATGCATATTAGTATTTGAGGCAAACTATAACAAGAACTTTGAATTTGGGGTATTATGAGGGTGAGATCACAATTAGGGTGGGGGGTATTTTTGCAATTTGCCAGCCATGGTTAGTCTCAAGTCTCAACCTAACCATAGGTGAGGGTTCTGAACGGAAATAGTAATAGAGGGACTAATAGCAACATACTAATGCAATTTGGGGTACTAATATCAAAATATGAAGATTTGGGTAACTAATATCAAATAGTGATGATATAAGAGACTAATATCTTAAAAATCCTATTTTTATCTTTTAGATTTCTTGGTGCTATTATGAAAAATAGAGACTTGTCTTGCTTCTTTTTTCCTTTGTTCTTTAACCTGTCTCTTATTTCCCACCCAACAAATTCATTTTTAGGCATATCACTTTTTTATTCTCAACCCAGAACTCTTTACTATTATTTTGGTTTCAGTAGAACCCATCTTTTTGGCCAGATAACTTATTTTATTTTTGTTTAAGGACTATAAGAATTCCCTCTTAATGAGTTATAGAATTATTTAACTGTCTTGAAAACTTTTAACCAGCTTGCTTCTTGTTATTTTAGGGCTGACAAAGGAGAAAGCTTGAAAGGTTCTTACATTCACTTGGTGGATCCAATCGGTGGGCATGCTGTAGCTGCTGAAATGGTCCACAGGTTTAAATCATCGGAGAACAACTTTACCTTTGGAAGTTCCCACAATCTCGATCCTCTGACAATGGTGAAAACAAGGTTTAGTGACGAGGGAAAGGTTGCAGTCCTCTGCCAACATCAATGGAGGCCAAAATCTCTGGTAACTCTCTGCTGAGTATGATCCCAAAGCAGTGACTTCACCCTCAAGGGTTGGGGTTGCATTGGCACTCAAACCTTGAAGAGAGATTAGGCTCTCTTTGCTCTAATGAGCATATGTTTTTGTGTCTTTAATCTCAATTGTAACTTTTACTCTTTCAAACTGATGAAGTTAATCCTTCATGTTTTTTAACTATATATGAGGAGGGGGTGGGTTTCATCATAAATTTATTTGGTGCACATGGTTTAGTATCCAAACTGTAATTTGATGAGAATTCATCACAATGAAAAGGTTGAATTACATTGTTTCTTTTATCAGTTGACATCAACTTAGATGAGTAGAAAGGCATAATTATTTTATATAGATTTGTGCGTACGTGCTTGCTTGTAATTTGTGTTGTCAAATAGTTCCTTTCGGGTATTTGTGAATTTGCGAAAAGGTTTTAAGAGGTGGCAGCTCATTAGCTAAATGACCTATCAAGAAATAGTCATGTGGTGAGGTTCACTTAACTAGTCATATTAAATGGTGTTTCACTATTTTATCACTTGGTCATTTATTTTGCTAAATGAGCCGACATCTCATAACTATGAAGCTCAACAGATAATTAATCAGATATTATAAAATTATGTTGGGTATCAAGCAGATTGAAAAAAAGATATTTTTTATTTTATTTTAAGAAACGTACGACAAAACAATGAACTCGGTCCGGGTTGGTGATGAAAGTGGAAGCTAAAGTTACTTGCTGCTGTAATGGTTGTTTTTGTAAGTAAATTTTTTTGGTTAGTGTTATTGTCAGTATATTAGGTAAGGTTCTAAGCAACTATCTTGATTAATTATTTACTGGATTTTTCCATCTGTAGCCAGTTGATGCAAATTTTACTGCTGTCCTTATGCGTTGTGATTGTTCTTGATATGCTGTGGTGAAGTTGCATCCTTCTTGACTAACTATATACTATAGATATATCTATGCATAATTACTTTTAGGATAATATTTGAGAAGGAAAAACCTTCATTTGTATACGTTTATCAATAAACCACTATCTACTACTAAGATAGTATCAATTATTAGCTAAAAAACACTTTCTAAATCCTTGAAAGGGCTTGCCTGTACTTACTCTGGATCACTCCCAGAAGTTTGATTTTTTTTTACTGATATGTATTTTTTTTTCTTGAGGAAAAACTAAGAGAGGAAGAGTCCATCCTTATGCATTTAAATCAATGATGATTGCAATTTTATGGTAATTTGTAAGTTTTTCATAAAATTCCAGATTGTGTACAACGTATGTCAAATTCCCTGTTGTATAGTGATCTTTACATTTATATTGTACATTTATTACATTCTCAGCCACTCATAGAAGAGTACATTTGATTTTTGCAAATTGGAATAGGAACCTAAATGAAACTGTCTTTTGAGCTATGAATATATTTGATTTTTATATCTTTTGGAACAGGAACCAAATGAAACTGTCTTTTGAGATTTAAGGCATGCTTTTCGTTTTTTCTGGCAAGGGGTCGTACCGCACATGCTGCACTATTGAGTCAAATCGAATTTTATTATATCAATGAGAGCTTATCTAAAAATGAGTTCTTGTGGCACAGTATGAATGTCGACAGGGTGATGCAATTACCTAGCAACATACAATATTCGGCGGACACTATGGATTGAACGAGTTACTCGCTATGGATGGAAGCATGAACTTTTTAATAAGGAAAGACAAGTTATAACTACGAGTTTATGGTGGGCTGCAGACTCAAGAGATTGGCGGCGGACTCAAGAGATTAGGGCATATCAATTTTTTGATAAACAAAAATTGTATCAATTGTGGAGATGTTGGTTTTCACATGAAGCATTTCAAAGAAAGTCTACATAATTATTTGAAGAGAGCTAAGTGGTCATATCATGCTATTTAGCATGCATGGTTGTTGTAGCTGTATTTTGATGGACCTAAAAATTAGAGGATGTTGAAGGTTGTAACAAATAGGTGGTAACAAAATTTTTTTATTACAGTTTTTAATATATAGGACATATTTATACAAAGATATAGATAATCATCAATAGTCATTAAAACCATTTTATTAGTTTACTCCAATATCCTTAGGAAAATAGATATGAATAACATCAAACTAAGTTTCTTGCCTCAAATTGATTAATTAAAAATATACATTATAAAGATCACATTTATCAATGCTACTCAGATTTAAAGATATACATCATTCATATAGAATGAGAAAGTGCCTTGCAAGATGCATGAACAAGGTAGTAAATGTGAACTCTGTGGTGTATAATAGGAAAATGCTAAGTGTATTAGAAGAGTTATACTATTAGACACAAAGAAGTGGGGTCCATAACAATTTATAAATTCTCTTTGCAATTTACAAGAAAAGATTCTACTTTTTGTGAGTAGTACTAGAGTAGTGTAACTCTTATGCAGTTATCACTACTCATGTACAATAACGAGTAATTGATGATTGATAAATTGCTAAAAAATTTTAGGACCAACTTCAAAATAACAGTAGCTAAGTACCACATGAATTCTCTAGAAAGAATGTAGGAGTTTTAGTTTTAATATATTCATCTTATATTGCTAAGAATATAAGCCAATGTTTCATTAATAAGAATTTAACGAAATTGAGAATTAGAGCATGCATAAAGGGAACTAAATTTGACTTTTGATGTGAAATTACAAAGATTTAACATAAACATACAAACCATATGCATAAATTGAAAACGGAAGCAAATACAATTGCATATTACTCCAAGCAATCCCAAAGGCTAAGAGCATTCGTTGCCTCCGAAGTTTTACTGCATGGATGCTACTTGATGTAGCAATATTCATTGCATGTACATTTATGTATGCCTTCTCCTAAGTTGGTAGAATCACATACATTTATGTGTAAAGAAGAATTTATATCAAAATTCTGAAGGTTATTGTCGGATGCAAAGGTAAATATAAGGTTGGGGAGATGAAAACTCCTGGATTTAGTATGCTCTTGAAAAATCAACTCATACAATTAGCCCCGGTTATGAAAAACAATTTTTTCCTCAAAACTCTAACATATATATATATATGAATATAGCTAGAAACTTTATATGTTAACCTGTATAAATTAACAACCGTGATCATAAAAGTGCATGTTGGTTGCGAAGGTAAAGATTTACATACCTCACTCTTCTAGCAAATTATATCCATTGTAGGTCATTAACACCAAATTGCTCGCAAATTAATTTAGGGGTCAACGTTTTCAATTTATTTGGTTTGGAAAAGAAAATATTTAACATTCGAGTAGTGATAACTACATTATTACTCCTACACTACTTCTACACTATAAGATAGAAAAGTATAGGGTCCATTATCTTCAATTTTTTTCAAAATTGATGACTAATTAAGGAGCCCACACTTTTCTCTATTATAGTGTAGATATATTACATTATGGTCTGAAACTACTGGCTTATATAACCATAGCTAACCTAAACCTGATCCAAGTCTATTTGAGTTATGATTCATACTGATACCACCTTTTTATCTTTGTTTTGAGTGAAATAACCGCGAGCGACTACCAAGCCAGTGCTTCATGAATAAGAATTTAGGGTTTTTGCTTCTAAACCCAAAGTTTTGCTCTGTTTACCAAAAACCACCTAGTTTTATATGTCCCAATAAACCCAAATTAAAAAGTTTGTTTACCATTAAACCCAAAATATAGAATACAAAATGTATAGCTGCATATAATAGATTGTATAACTACATATTATAGGATGTATAGCTACATACTTTGGATGTATAGATGCACATTGTATTGTATACAGTTATACAATTTGTATTCTATATTGGCAAACGAACTTTGTATTTTGGGTTTATTAGAATATATAGAACTAAGTGGGTTTTTTGGTAAATGGGAGCAAAGCTTTGGGTTTATAAGCAACAAACCCAAGAATTTAACCAAACAACACATAAATATACACTTGAATATACAAGAATCAAGCCATACAAAAGCACCATTTGCTAAATTGCGAGTCTAGGACTATAGAAAAGAAATAAAATCATAAGAAAATTACGATACCAATTGTTGCACCAATAAACCCGAAACCCAATTAGAGTCTACCCAATTGTTCTAACAAAATAACATTAATTCAGACCCTGTCCTACTAACTTATTAAAGTATCTGGAATTCCAGTAGACTTGTCTGTTGTGTAGAAACCAAAAGATTACTCTTGTGTTCAAGAGAAAATAAATTATTGTATCTTCTTCTTCAGGTAATTAGACTTATATTATAATAGACTTAAGTGCATGCAATCAGCCTTTATAGAACTTAAACTATAATGTGTGAGTTTACTAGTTATAACAAAAGCCAATATAATTAAAGTTATTTAAACATGAAAACCTAAGTACTACCAACCTACTTTCTTAAGATTATTGGATTCGCATCCTAATCGGTGCCAATCATCATCATAAACTTTTTTTAAGGGAAGTTTATCTTGGGTTATTTAAATAAGTTAGACTATAGATCATTGTATACTGGAACTGGCAAAATAGAAGTTTTTGCTATCTACTACTACTTTAAGGTGATTACCATTGCATTGGGCATTAGGATTATATAATGTACAATAGACCAAATGAAAGTATGAGAAGAAAAAAGTAGCTATCTTAATTCGTGTTAGGTGGTAAAACAAAGGGTTAATTGCGGATGGAGCCCCTTACTATCGCCCAATTGCCGATTGACCCCCTATAGTTCTATTGTTGAATCTTTAACCTCAAGATCTATTTATCAAAAATTATAAAAATAAAAATAAAAAAAATTTCTCTGATGGTAAAAAAAGTGGGGGAAAAAATTTACTCGAGGGGTCCATTTGCAATAATAAAACTACGGGGCTTGTATTCGAAATTGGGCAATATTAAAGGGGTCTATCCACACTTAACTCGCAGACAAATTAGGGTAACTCAATCATGGAGTTACCCTAATTCTCATAGTATTGAATGTTGCGGAAGGAGGATATAGGGATAATGGAAATGCATATAAATTCTCACATAAATTCAGTTTTCTTCAGAGAGCAATATCACTAGAGGCTCAATATGCAGAAAATTGATTCTTCTGTCGATTTGCACGATAACAAGATAGTTAATTGCAGCTCTATACTTGCAATAGTTTCAGACACAACAGCTTATTCATGATTTAACTCAGTATCCTCCGTGACTGAGAACTGTGCAAGGTCTACTCAGCAGTAGCCTCATGACCGGAAAACCCTGTATAAGTACAAGCAAGAAAATCTCAGACAGCATGAACCACAAGTTTTAAACCAAATTCAACTATTGTTTCAGAGAGAAGAAAATCCAACTCCCAAAAAAAAAAGGTTAATATCTAAGAGATTAAATTCGCTCACCTTCTTTATTAAACAACTAACTTTCCAAGAAATAATAAAACTCTTACATGATGCAAGTCACATAATAAACCCAAATCCAATGTAATCATTTACAACGTGGACTAAACTATAAAATTATGTACAAGATATGCAGGAAAAGACATAATAAGCAGTAAAAAGAGGATGATGTGTCCAGATTCACGATGAGATTGCTATCCCGTCCAAAACGTCTCATCTTTTTTTTTTCCTTCCCAAATAAAACAAAAACTAATACTATACAATGTAGTATATACAGCATAATGACTTGCATGGTGAAAATGACACATCTCAAAATTTGCTATAACTATGGACCAAGCAGTTTTTTCCATCGAGCATAGCCTAGGACAAGCAGGAAGATAAAGAAACAGCCTATGGAAGTGCCTGCAACAAAGGACCAAAAGAGGTTCTTCTTGTTATATAACTCGCACGGGATGTTCATGGCAAATATCCCTACTATCAGCGTGTTTATAGCTATTGCAAAGGATGCAATAGTCAAAATAAGCTGGAGCTGAATGAGTTCGTTTCGCTGGTTGTCAAGTTGAATGTTGACATAATCTTCTGTGTCATCGATATATTCTCGCACCTGGTGACCAAGGGAAAAAAGAAAACAAAAAAACACCATTAACTGAATTGAGCTTGTTACTGCAAATCAGAGAATGTTCAAGAAAATCAAGATTAATTTCTTTTTCAAGGATAAAATGAGATGTTTTCCAGGAAGGGTTAAACTGTCAATACACCCATGTGGGTCATTATTTTAAACTTACCACCCCTCTAGTTTTATTTTTGCAGATAGACCCCCTGAGTGAATTCTTTTTTTACTCTTTTACCCTCACGTCTGTTTGTCAAAAAACAAATTTATCTTTCTCTGATGATAAAAGAGTCAAAAAAAACTTCACTCAGGGGGTCTATCTGCAAAAATAAAAACTATAGTAAGTTCAATACGGCAATACTACAGAGGGTCTATCCGCAATTAATCCTTCCAGAAATGAACAGCAGGACATTTGCCTAAAATCCACACAACCGCCAAAAAGCATCCCTGATAAACCATGCACAGAAGACTGTATATAAACAGTAGGATTCATATGTAAGGTGGGTTCAAGCAAGAATAACCAATCTCCAGATATTTATAGATGTCCGATGGGTGACCAAATTACTAAAGATAGAGAAACACTGCCAAGACTGCAGTGGTGACTTACTAAAGCATATTGTACATGACATAATATCAAAGTCCTACACACAGAGGCTCCATATCTATACTGCTTCGTAAATAGTCCCTTGTAGCACATGGCTTGTAAATAGTAAATACTATACACACAACCTTCAAAGTTTGTTTCTTTAAAAGCCAGCATGGGCACAATTTCTTCATCACTAAATCCAACAAGGATCCAGAAGCGTAGGTCAAACATGTCTGAAACATATCGGACACAATATTCACTTTGAAATGTTTGTGCTACCGATTACCCCGTCTACAAGGTGATAATGGCCCACTGTTTTGATTTTTATTACACTTCCTGATGCTAAATGCTCTCTTTTTTTTTCTTCCATGTTTAAGCAGCACATGGCTTGTAGGTGAACTACATACAACCTTCGGATGTTTTTTTCTTTATTCAAAGCTGGTACCGCTCAAGTCTCAACACATAATTTCTTAATTTCTAAATCCTAGATGGCTCCAGATGCTTTAGGCATCATTAAATGCCAAAGTCTGATACTGTGTTGGGCACAAGATTCACTTAGAAATGCATATACTACCTTTGGTAACCCGTCCACATGGTGATGATGGCTCAGGGCTTAGATTTTGCTAACATAAGCATCCACTTTAATTCGCCGATCTCCTTGTACATTGAGCTGGCCCACAGTTTAGGTCTTGCTAAAATAGTATTCTTATGCTAAATGGTCTCTTTATGCATGTTTAAGCAACACATGGCTCGTACGCTACCCGTAAACTTCAAAACTTTTGTGCTGACACAGCTCAATACACAACTTCTAGGATCCTAAATCCAACATGTCTCCAGAATTGTTAATAACCCGCATACAAGGATTCACTTTTAAATGTCTTTGCTTAATAATAACCCGCATACGAGGTGATGATAGCTTTTTTAGATTTTACTAAAATAATACCCACTTATATTAGATGGTTTTTTTATGTAAATTTAAGCAGTATATGGCTTATAAGTACTCTACAAACCCTTCAGAGCCTTTTGTTTAAGCTGACATGGATTTAAAACAGAATCTCTTGATTTTCTACATCCGAGATGGTCTTTCGACAAGGGTCATGACAGAATCGTTAATTGAAAAATGTAGGACACGGGATGAGGACACAGGGTTAACTCTGAAATATCTGCGCTTCCTAGGAGGTTATGCTTCACAGCATGTAGGTATAGCACCAACAGCGAATAAGAAAAAGCTTTGGCCTGTGTAGAACAGATACGGTCAGAGTCAGAATGCTCCATCTTATAATAATTTCCTAAAGACAATTTACCTCAAATGAAACTGCCTACTCAATTACATTCCCCATAAAAGCACCACTGTAGAAGATCATTAAACAGTATACGATGATCACATATAGAGAGCGTTAAATGGTCATACACTGAACAATTAATTCACAACTCATAAAATTACAACATTAAAATTTAAATCCATAAAATTCATATTCCAAGAAGCGAATTAAGATTGCAATTAACTGAAATCCAAATACATTATGTAGTGAATAAAAAGTCTAAATTCAGAATCAAGACTCTACGACAAGTCGACAACTTATAAAAATTAAGAGAATGCAAAATGTATTGAACAAACTACAAAAATATCCAGCACATGAAACTTAGCCATCTAGTTTCTTCTAAATATACTGATACCTAAGATATATCTAAAACAAACACTTAAATTTTGAAGCATGCTTCATAGGTGCTACACTCAGTCACTCACTAAGCACTCCCTGTGGCCTGCTAGAGTGAAAAACTTCTGCTCATCTAAAAGTTGCATTACATAAGCTTAAAATAAACTACTAGGTTTGTTGTAATTATTCAAATTATATGCCCTTTAAGTTATATAGCTGAAGTTTATGTGATGCATCTGGTACAAACTACACAGACAAAATAGCAGCATCACTGTAGCTTCTCGCAGTCATTCATCTCATCTCACTGCAGCTAGCCAGTAATTGATATAAAAGAAAACACCTCTCTTCCAGAGAATTAGAGCATTCACCATAAGCAAATAACTTTTCGTGATGCTTTATTTACAGAATAGATAATTTGTCATAGTCAATTTGCCAATTTATCCCATATGAATCTAATCTTAACGGTGATTTTTTTTGTTTCTAATTTTGACATTGATTTTTTGTAAAATTAGCAGAAGAACAATAACTAATTGGTATCAGTAAAGATTACCACTCAGCCTACACTAAGGTAAGAGACATACCGACAATATCTTGTTCCGGGTCCCATCCAATTGCATGAAATAAGCCTCAAGAAGCATCTCCAAATCCTCCACATCATTATCATCAGAATAGATACTAGTAACAATGCTTGCGCTCCCGTGGGCATTAGAGCTAATTCTTGCCAAGTTAGGAGCAGGTATTATGGCGTTTGAAGCTGCAGAAGCCATTAAAGCTTCCACTTGCTGATTCTGGATCTGTCTTCTTGATAAATATAAATGGGCCATATCTTCATTGTCATCTAATAAATGTTCAATTTCATCCCTAACCTGGTAAAGGGAATGAGATTGCACTATCAGTATGACTCGTGGTTTAAAGTTTAGGAACGTAAAATCAAGAGAATGCATGCTGGAGAGCCATAGCACCACATATAAACTAGCCAAAAATAAAAAGAAGTTCAAATATTAAACAACTATTCAGTGTATAAAAGAACAACTGGTCGCAGGCAATGTTAATGCAAGTATTCATGAATATGTGCACAGTCAGTAACCACTCAGTGTCATCCTGGGGAATATAGTGTATTTTAGGATTATGAGAAACGTATAGAATCGATTAAATTGTAGGTATTAGAAATACATCCCTTACAAAGAACACAGATCTATCAATAGCTATTAAAGCGACAAATCTTCTCCAACTTCTTTAATCCCTTAATAGCAAGCGTGTTGGTCTCGAAGACACTACAACTCCAAGCACCAAAAAAAGTTATTCATTGTGTTTCTAAGAAAGGTCATCAATGTAAAACAAACCTCGTCAGCCTTCACTTAATTATACAGCTTTCCTTGACATAATATCTAAGAGCAAAAGTTATTGATACTCTTCAAGACTAATAAACAAATTTTGCAAAAAATTGAGCAAAGACATTCAAGGTATTTTAAGAAAAAAGAAGTACCAGATGGTGGTAAGGGATCTTTCCCATTTTTCAAGTGCCGTCATTTGAAATACATCTGTTTGATTAACATGCAACTTCTTTTGGCATAATACTTTTAAGAACCGAGAACAGCTATCGACACATTTTAAAAAACAGACACAACTTTTACAAAGAAGTTGAACATTCACGTTCTCTGTATTTTATAAGTGAAAAGGAGACTGGGATACTTTTTAAGAAAATTTAACCTAACACCATAGAGGATGACAGGCCCACCTCAATAAAAAAACTCTCTTCGATATCAGATATCAAACATAACACTATAAAGAAAGACATGACCACCTCAATTAAAAATTTTAAAAAACTCTCCTGAATAGATATCAGATATCATATGGTTAAGGACATTCGCTCATCTGTAATTCATCTTCTCCCAGAAATGATCTTATTTCTTCACAGTTTTCCTTGATTACAAGAACCTCCTCAATAACCATTAGCAAGGATATTTAATCAAACAATATGGACCTTGGCATTTTTATGCATGATTAATACTTACTATACTCACTGATGCACGAAGAAAATCACCGGAGCATAAAAATCATGTACAGTCATTCTCATATTAATGGCATAATAGAAGGCCAACCAGTATTTTACTTCCACCGTGATAAGGTTATGAGCAATCATTACTCAATAAACGCTTATGCTCTGAGATAATGCAGTGTTCCAGTCCACCACATCTAGATCATTCTACATACTTAAGACCGACAGACACTATAATACATGCTACCACAACGTTTGGAATATACTATTATGCTTACAGTAAAACCTAGCACCTCTTGGCTCTTTATCATGTTCAGACCTTCTATACCAATTCAGGTGCAAAGGCTCTAGAAACTGAGAAAGAGTGGCATACTTTCAGAATCAGATGGTAATAGTGTCTTGTGGGATATATGAAGAGTTTTCCGTTTGTATAAGAAGAATATATAAGAAAGTGGTTACAACAATTTATAGACATGAACATGAGCAACAAAAAAACGCCTACATACTCTACTGAGCGGGACTGCTCTAATTCTCAAGAGTTATTGGATTCCACTAAGGAGTGACATTGAGATTCTATGTTTTCTTTACAGAGAAGCAAGGGTGCATGAGGTTTTGGAGGACATGACTTCCTGATAAAAGAAACAACATTACGCATAATTTTACCATAACATATATTTCATAACGTCCATGGCTTTAAGGCAATTTATGAAATTTTGACACATCAAACATATCACACCAGGTATAGACATTCTAAATACCAAATAATCAGTACTCAAATTTTGCAATCAAGCTGAGTTGATCAACAATCACTTCATGAAGGCGTGGTATATTGAGCTACTACAACCATCTAGAGTTGGTTTATCATTGAAGAGGATATTGTTGAAGACAAGCTACCATGCCTTAAAATCTTTTGTGATAAACATCAAAAGGAACCTGTTAATAATAATCTGTATTAATATATAAGGAGTAAATTTAAGTTCAGCGACTAGAAATATACTTACAACAATATAATAGCAGAATAGCAGATATTAAAGGCGGCAAAACAATAACCTTGACTATACCTTCTGAACACGGGCAAGCAATCGGGTGAGATTGCTCTTCAAACTCCTCACTCTCTCAAGATTCTTCGTGCTTACATTCATAGCCAACTCATCCAACACAGGATACGCATCCTTCTCCAGCTCGGAGACGCTCGAATCCAAATAACTACAGACGACTTCTAAAGCAACCTCCAGCACCTGAAACTCAAAAGGAAGCTCAGTCTCACCCTCACCTCCTCCGTCGTTAACCCTAAACGGGCTCTTAAGCGGTATCTGCTGCCTGAGTTGATCAACAAAGGGCAAAACCTCGTGAGACAAAGGATCAAGAAGCAGAACTTCTTCAGCAGTGACTATCGCCTTTATAAACTCAAGATTGACGACCATAGCCTTCTCTCTCGCTGCAATTTTAACCAAAAAGCAACCAGTTACATCATGAAACCCTAAAAAATAAAAAAAATTTAATAAATTTTTGTAAAAATTCTCACCGAGGATGTTGGAGGAGTGGGAAAAGATGGGGCCAAGGATCCTGAGATCTCTGGCGGGGATCGAGGCGAGGCGGATGATGGCGCTCTTGTCGCACTCCAGGATCTCTGATTGGCCGTTGCGATCGAAGCGCATCCAGAGTCGAGATCCAGACTTCTTCTTTGATCCTTTGATTGGAGCGGCAGCGGTTGATTCGGGGACCGGGATGACTCCGTTGCCGGCGGCGGCGGCGGCGGGATTATTAGGGATTGGGGACATCATGAGGGTGGATCGCTTGGTGGATCGAGACTTCTTCGAGAAGAAGGAGAGCGTCTTCTTCACGTTTCGCTTCGACATTGTTGATCTCAGTCTCCACCATCGATCGATAGAGAGAGAGAGAGAGTATTAAAGGAGTGGGCTTTTCCTTCTCTTTTTCTTATTCCCTCTTTCTACCCTTTTCCCGTTCGCTCGACCGCCACGAGGACCAAACAACCTATTTATTTCTGGGTTTGTCGATATTGGTCCTTTAAATCTTGGGTGGTTTTTTTGAAATTAGTCCATCAATCATTGAAATTGCTTTAGATTCCGGAGTCTTATACGTCTATTGCTCTTAATTGAAAGATTAATTTGAAACAACTGGTAAGAATTGAGGTATTCGTAACAATTTCAATGATTTAAGAGACTAATTTTAAGATAACTTATAAGAATTTAAGGACTTATTAACAATTCCAATGATTTGAAAGTCTAATTTAAAATATTTAAGATTTAAGCGACTAGAAATTAATTTATTTATAAGGTTTTCTGGTGTGGATAATTGGTCCCTTATATTTGCAAATTTGATATAGATCCTTGTAAAGATGGATTTATAAACTTTATAAATCTAATTACTTATTAGAAAATTGTATGAATTTTTATTGTCATTATAATAACTTAATGGACTTTATCTTCAATATGCATGTTATATATTTTCATATAAATTATTATTTGCTTGATTTCAGATTCTAAAAGGATTATACTCAAATAAGAACTTATCAAATCATAATATACCACAGTTTGCATGTGAGTTATAACAACATTATTTATTACTAAGGCCATTTTTTAGTAAGGGTACTATTTTAAAATAGTCGAACACACCGCTTAAACTCATGTTTGTTTTTATCCGTCCGTGTTTTTTAAAGACGGATAACATAATAGCCAAAAGTGAATTAAAATAAACTCACTCCACTCCTACCTTTATAATACAAAAATTAGTTATCTAGGGATTAAGTTTTTTTTGAAAAAAAGGCCCATAGCCTTCCTAATTACACTGCTTTTTCACATCTTTTGCATCTATATTTTTTGCAAATTTATTTCTATCGCGTTTTATGTTTTTCAAGATTAAAATTTTTTTATGAGATTTTTCACTTGTCTTTTCAGATAGTTTTATTTGTCCATCCTTGTTATTTTTGAAAAAGAACACAAAAGGAAACAAGAGACTTCTGGTGGTCTTACATTCTGCTTTCCTTCAGCGGAGAGTCAACTCTTTATTGCTTTTCTCACATCTTCCTCTCAGTTTAAGTATGAAAAATTCTCCTTTTTTTTTCTTTTCCTTTTCTTTTTTTTTTCTTTTTTTTTTTGGATGCGTAGTTTCTAGATCTAGCTAAGTTTACATTGATTTTTCTTAATTTGATTATGCTTGATGTCTACTTATATGTTGACATGTCATAAATTATTAATTTAAGTAAAATTATCATAAGAGTTTAGATTCTTTTGCATGTAAGCTAATTAACAAAATAGATAAATGATCGAGGAAAATTGTCTACCACTTAGCCTCCGAAACCCCTAGTCCACGAAACGTGCCGTGGTCTAATAAATCTCACACTTAAAAACTAGTTATTACATAGAGCCCTACACATCTATTCAATATAGTCTACCTTTATTTAAATCCGAAAGCATCGTAATAAATCAAGAGAAGCTATAGGGAAAGGCATTCATATAGGGATTGTATATATAAGAGATTTTGAGGGGCCTTTGAGTACTTAAGAGTGTTATAATTATTATTAAACATCCAATGTTTTTAATCATTTCTAATACGTTATCGGAGTTTCAAAGAAATAATTTCACATATGTCGTAACCTTTCAAAGAATGTTATGAAAACCATTTATATATGTTTTACTTCTTTCTCTGATCAAACTTTTTAAGAGCAGTATATTTTTATATATAAATTTATTTGTTTTTCCCATTGTTATAAGAAGTTAAATTTTCATGATATTTTCATTAGCATGCTCAAATTAGACTCCTTTATTGTCCTACAGAGAGTTAATAAGATAAAAAGAGAAAATAAATGTTAATAACTTCAATTAAAGGCCTTAAATCCTATAATGTTAAAGAAATGTATGTGTCATGGTAACGTCATTATCCTGATCATTTTGACTTTTATCCATAATAAACTTTCGGTAAATTTATTATTAAAAAACTTTCAATAAATTTTAGAAAATCGCCCTAACAAATGCACCATTTTAAACTAACCCTAACCATTTCTAACTTTTAATATTTTCCAAAATTTTTTCAATCACAAACCTTGCTTAATTTACTTTTCCCCTCGTAAAGGATAATTGTGTTGGATTTGAGATCAAGCTTAGTGGGGGGTGAATAGGTTTGCTATAATTTTTCGCTAAAACACAAAATAAGCAGTGGAAATATAGAAAAATAAAAGCAAACAACTAAACTAAAAACCAATCAGAGAATGCGAGAGATTTTTATAGTGGTTCAGATAACAATCCTACGTCCACTCTTGCTTCTCATGAAGGGGCTTCCACTCTTGCTTCTCATGAAGGGGCTTTCTCAATATGCCAAAAGTTCACTTGAATCACAACCCGATTCAGTAGACTTATAAAGACCGCATCCTAAAATCTACATGTAACCAGTCGTCTAACCTAATTCTTCACAGCGAGTAACACCTACCCTAGCTAGTCCCAACCCTTAATTATCACCGGCTTGAGTATGCCGTAAAAACAAGTTTGAAACAAACTATCATAAATAGTTTAAACACAAAATCAGAAAGATCTTATAGCCCTTTTAATTAGCAAACCGTTCTTCAAAAGATTGAAGCGAAGCTCGATGAGATGTTGATTCTAAGGGAAACTTCTCTCTCTAAGACAATCTGATATTGTTGAGTGCGACAAGAAAGAGTTCGTTGAGGCTTCGGGCGTTCAAATTACAAATTAATCTTATTCTCACAAACCCTAGAATTTTCTCTCTTAACACTCTCTTTTCAAACCCTAGAACTCTCTCCAAAAATTATCTCTTTTAATCTTATATAGCCTCTCATTAATCAGAAAAGAGATATCCAAATCATAGTGGAAGTTGGAGATGAAAGAGATCAATAATTAACTCTTCAAATTTATCACATACTATCGTCACCATCGATGGTTCCTCATGACCATCGATGGTTCCCTGAGCACCATCGATGGGTGCCTCTAGATCATCGATGGTTCGACTTTGAGTTTCTGATAATCTGCAATTGGTCACTATACAGCATCGATGAGGTGCGGTGATCATCGATGGTGCACTGTAGACCATCGATGATTCAAAATCAACTCTCTGGATTTCTGCAATTGTTTACTATACACCATCGATGAACCTTGACCATCGATGGTTCACTATAGTCCATCGATGGTTCCAAAGCTGAAATCAGCCTAAATACTGATTTTAGCATCGCTTCACCTCGTAACCTTCGTATACCTATTTTTCACATGTACTATCAAATATTAGCACCAAATGAACATTTGTTATTACTCAAACAAGAACTATTGTACGTTACGTCCTAACAAATTGCAAATTCAACAGTTGTTAATATAACAAAGACACTCAACCCAAATTTTCACACTGTAAAACTGAATCATATAGAGAATTTATTACTTATTTCAAGAACAAAGAATGACTAAGAATACAGTACCATATTTTAAACAATTCCATAAAAATTTCCCAAGTCAAGAGACAAACATATAAATCCTATAATACTAACCTCAAATCACCAATAATCTAAAAAAGAATAAAAATTAAGAAAACATCATGAGCTCTAATCAAGTGATGAACTTGTAGGACATGTGGATTGGCGAAAAGAACATCCGCCTCTTTGAACCGCAGTACTTCATCCGATAAATGTTATTAGTTGGTAAATAAGCATACGGCCATTGCACGATCCATGGTTGCAACTTCATCCTTGGATGGCAATTGCGGCATGGATCCAGAGAGAAAGTATTCCATGGGCCGTCCCTATAGGGACGGCCCATATATGAACCGTTGGATCCTCTTGGGATTTGGAAATTTCCAGATCTCAAGAAGATCCAAGGGATCACAGGCGAGGGGTGCAATGCACCCGTCCCCATGGGATACTTTTCCCCAGATGAGATACCAGGAATCCAGAGCATATGAAGGATAACATTTGCTCTCCATAATATTGTTGCCCTACTACCCGCAACGAACTCGTAAACGAAGGAAATATTATGAGCATGAGAGCCAACACTCTCATCGAATATGACGTAGTAGTACGAGCCATCACAGGATATATGAGGGAAATTGATCATAGAGGGTTCAGTTAGCTAGTTTCCTCCTCAATTTATAGGGATACATCAAGGATCCCGAGATGGTCAGGACTCTGAGTACTACAAAGGTTCGGAATCCTAACTTTGATTGAAATTCGTATAATAATCCTTAATTTACCTGTCTGATTAAGCTCCAAGATTCCCTACTGCATGCTTATTTGATTATGTCACAAATTTATATTAAGTTATAACTTTATTTCCTAAAACCAAACCTATACGAAAGAGACCATGAAGTAAGTCTTAACCTTTTGACAGTTACTATATCCAAAGTTAAACTGGGCCGCCAGCTTCGGGGAATATACACGACTAATAATAAATATATCACCAATCAGTACTGACAAAAGAAACCCCAACATAATTAAAAAACATAATTAAAAATAGAATTTTTCAATTAATTAACCTTTTATTTAATTCAATACATTGACAAAAGGAAATAATATTAGAAATTACAAAAGAAATCGTGCATCTACCTATGTTGTTGTAATGGATCTTAAGCGGATGCTAAGAACCAATTTTAACCTAAAACTTAAGTTGTTATGTTGTGGCCTCGACTTCTATTTAAAGACATCACTCTTTCTTATTTTATCTGATGTAGGACTGTACTTGCACGTGAATCCATAACATTCTCTCCCTTATTCATTTGTGAGTAGAACCTTGATAACCATGGATTGGCCACATGACTATCAAACAATATAATCTTCTAACATATGCAGAGTACAATATGTTAACTAGACCATTATCTAAACCGTAGGATCATCCAACATATGCAGCGTACCATAAGTAGCAAGAGGAGGGAAATTGGTCTCTCAAATCATTGAAATTTCTATTAGGTCTGCCATTTCTCATAAGTAGTTTCAAATTAGTACCTTCAATTGCTGATTTTATTATTGATTTGAGGCAATATATCAAAATAACCTAAGAGTTGGAGGACCTAATAGAAATTTAATTGATTTGAGGGACTAATTCAGAATACTTTAAGAATGGGGACCTAATAGCAATTTCAATAATTTGAGAGCCTAATTTCAAAATATGGAAGATTTAAGGGACAAATATGGGGAAAAATACTTTTGATATGAATCCCTACTCCTTTACTATTTTGAAATTTTAGTCTTTCAAATCATTGACAATTCTTTTAGGGCCCTCAATTCTTATAAAATTGTTCCAAAATATGTCACTAAGGTCACTAAAATTGCTATTAGGTCCCGCAATACTTATAAATTGTTTCAGTTTAAACCCTCCAGTCAAGAAGAGTTGGACAAATATCCAGAAAACCCTCAAATCTTTTCTTATCTTTAAATTAGCTCCCTTAAATTATGTACCTTGCTACTTAACCTTTCATCAGCACATTTCATGCAACAAAAAATGAGATAATGTTTGAAACATTTTTTAACTTTTAATGAATGAGTCACATACATCCACAATCTCTCCTAAAATGGGGAGTAGAGTCCTATAAAAATGGGCCAAAATACTAATTGGGCCAAAAAAGTGACACACCTTAACCAATAAGGCCTAAAAATTGACGCCGGCAACAATAACACCTAAAAATTGACACAGTTAACCACTTAAAACTATTCCGGTCGCCGGAATTTTGATTTGTGTAAAAAAAATATGAATTTTTACATATATACCCCTCATATCTCTCACACTTTCATATTTACCCTCTAAAATTTAAAATATTTATAAAAAATTCTTTTTTTCTCTCCCCCCTCCCTCCTCCCACCCATCTCCCCCCTCCACCCCACAACCCATCTCTCTCTCTCTTCTCTCTCTCTCTCTCTCTCTCTCTCTCTCTCTCTCTCTCTCTCTCTCTCTCTCTCTCTCTCTCTCTCTCTCTCTCTCTCTCTCTCTCTCTCTCTCTCTCTCTCTCTCTCTCTCTCTCTCTCTCTCTCTCTCTCTCTCTCTCTCTCTCTCTCTCTCTCTCTCTCTCTCTCTCTCTCTCTCTCTCTCTCTCTCTCTCTCTCTCTCTCTCTCTCTCTCTCTCTCTCTCTATCTATCTATCGTCACTTTCCTCCTCCACTCCCTTCTCCACTTTTAAGTTAGTGTGTGAGGGGAGAGAGAAGAGAGAGGAAAGGAGAGGAGGGTGGGGAGGAGAAGACTAAAGATGAGAGAATAGAGAGAGGTTAAGGGGAGGAACATGGGTGGAGGAGAGAGAAGAGGAGGTGAAGGTGAGAATTTTAGCAAGGAGGAAAGAGGAGAAGGAGTACGAAAGGAGAGAAGAAGAGGATGAAGTAGATTGTGGTGGAAGAGAAAGAGATGGGTTGTGGGGGTGGAGGGGGGGGTGAGATGGGTGGGGAGGGAGGGAGGGGGAGAGAAAAAGAGAATTTTTTTATAAATATTTTAAATTTTGGAGGGTAAATATGAAAGTGTGAGAGATATGAGGGGTATATATGCAAAAATTCATAATTTTTATTACACAAATCAAAATTCCGGCGACCGGAATAGGTTTAAGTGGTTAACTATGTCAATTTTTAGGTGTTATTGTCGCCGGCGTCAATTTTTAGGCCTTATTGGTTAAGGTGTGTTTCTTTTTAGGCTAAATTGGTATTTTGGCCTATAAAAATGTGTTAAACAATCTGCCTTGAACCTGTATCCCATGTCATACTCTTGCTATGTGATAAGAACGTGGCAAAATAAAAGGGCCAAAAATTGCCCTTGTCAGCTATGTTTAATTTATGAGATTATCTTCTAGAAGGATATTCAGATTTTAGTGCCTAACTAAGTAAAAGCTCTTACCTTCAAAGGTACTTTAGCTTCTACGGTATTAGGATAAACACACTAAATTAGATCAGGATGCTCTCCAATTAAGTGGTAATTGGAGGGAAAAAGTATCAAGTGAGAATAATCTATGGCATTTAATGTGCACAAAATGGATATCAACTATTAAATCTGTGTGCGAATCCTGATGTCCAATGATCTAACGGTTGACATCAATTTAGTGCACATTTAATGTCATACATCTGGAACCATTTGATACTTTTTCTAATGGGAGTGTCTGATTACTCCAGTAAATGCTCTCTGTTTCAATTTCGAGGACAGCTAGTGAATTAGATTATGGGAGTCAAAGCATTCAATCAAAAAGAAATATTGCAGATAAGTGAAATTCGAATCAGATTTTGGATCACTCTATATTTGATACCACCGGAAAAGTAACTTCAGATTCAGCAATCATGAGTCGATTATTGTCCGAAGCTTTTACTGTCATTATTCGCAATTCTGGTGCCACTCCAAGTAGGCACTTGATGTAGTCCACCTCCTAATATGCCCCCATAAAGTCTCTGTAGCTTACATCTCTCAGCAATCAAAGGAATGACAATTGATACTTACTGAAATGTTGAACCTCTACACATGCTTGGAAGAACCCTTGATTCCTTAGTGCAAAGGAAAACAATCAGTCACCGGATATGACAAGTCAAAAGAAAGCTATATGATTCATATACTTACCATATTGTTCTTTTCTTGCTGCTTCACATTTTTAGTCTCCAGAGTCTTCAAATTAGGAAAACATCGAACTGATTTATACATAGCAGCTGCAACATTTGCCATGCTCGTCGAGTCTACCAGAAGTTGCAGAACTTCAACATTTTGGTACAAAGAATTAAATAGTGGTTCATCCTTGATACAACTCTACAATTGCAATAAGTAACGCACTATTAGTCTGACACAAATTAGACATACCTCGATCAAAAAAATTATATGGACACACGCATATTAACAATTAATTAGCTCAGGTCTTGCTGATCAAGGGTGTTAACCGCAATGGTATTTGTGTCTATGAAAACCTAGGAAGGAGGAAAAACATACCCAGAGACTAATGTAGTCTATAGTCAAGTGTCTTGTTTCACTAAGGCTAAGAAGAATATCTCTCCCCCCAGGTGATCTGAAGCGCACATCGGCACGAGAAGGAAACATCTTGGAGCTCTTGAATCGGTTCACAGGCTTATCCGACCACACAAACTTGCAGAGGTTCGGTGCTGAGATTTCAACACTAGTAGCGCTCCCCTCACCAGCGTGCACAAATGTCTCACTTATGCTGATTGTCACGAGACTTGGACACGAAACAACAAGGTCTCGGAGACCCTCGCATCCTTCCATGGAGAAAAGCTCAAGATTGGGACAGTTAACCTCGAGCTGACATAGATCAGTGCATCTTTCCATCTTCCAGATCCTGAGGCTAGGGCAAGACAAGGAGATGGCGTCTCTCATGGTGTTAACAAACTTAAGCCCACAAAGAGTCAAATCCTCGAGCGCCCCTGCAAGTGTGGAATTAGCCGAAGGCCAATGCAGAGTCTGGTGATGAAATACAGTGAAGGACAGTCGCTTCAGTGATTGGACGTGAAAAAGACAGGGATGGATATACAACTGAGCCTTTTGCTCTACATAGATAGTGAGGTCTCTAACATTGCGCTTCATGGCGATATATATCCAACTTCTTACTCGAGACATGTCGGTGCATGAACGAGCGGAGATTGAGACGCTGTTGAGGTTCATGGCATCAGAGAAGATGAAGACTCGGTCTACAAAGTTCATGAACTGGCAGTGGGGAGTTATTATCGAAGTGGGTTCACGTGGAAAGTCGAGTTCATCAAAGTGCAGATTGGGGGAAGACGACCACTTGTGTTTCCATTGTCGAGAGAGAAAGGAGGCTTTGACGGTGCACTTTGCACTTAGAAAGTTGAAGATGTGGTGAAGTATTTCATCAGGGAGAGAACTTAGCCTGTCTTCTCCGCTTGATTGTCTCTTTGTAGTGTCCCCGTCATCTTCGTAACTTTAGAATCTCAAATTTCTGACCGAGAGAGGTACACAAAGGGTTGATTAGCTAAACACGTGGCGTATGCAACAAGATGTAGGGTAGCATCCGTAATTTAAGAAAGTTCCATATTCTCTACATAAAACAAAAAACAGATTAAATTCTATTGTTACCACTACCAACTACATCATGCATAGATTACAAAAGGCGCTCATGAGTCCTGATGTTTTGAGATTCTTGCATACAGCCTCAATTAAAATATCACTAAATACATCCCTCTCGATAAAGTTACTAATATGTTGTTGTAGAACATGCACAAAAACATGACACAGCATTTCGGGTTCGTAATGACTACTAGGCATTGTAGTCGACTAATATGAGTTGTAGTCGACTAATATGAGTTGTAGTCGACTAATATGAGTTGTAGTCGACTAATATGAGTTGTAGTCGACTAATATGAGTTGTAGTCGACTAATATGAGTTGTAGTCGACTAATATGAGTTGTAGTCGACTAATATGAGTTGTAGTCGACTAATATGAGTTGTAGTCGACTAATATGAGTTGTAGTCGACTAATATGAGTTGTAGTCGACTAATCTGATTCATTAGTCGACTAATATGAGTTGTAGTCGACTAATCAAGCAGCATTCAAAACGGGTCTAATTAGGAATTGGTTTTAAACCCAATTCGTTTAGAGGCTATTAATAACCCCTAACCTGATTGTTAGGGTAAGTTTTCAAGCACGTTTTGGAGCAGCCTTTGAGAGAGTTTGGTGCATCTTTGGAGAGGAGATCTTTTGAGAGATTGAGAGGTTTGTTTTTAGGGTTTCTTTGTGAGAACTTGTAATCCTAATTTGTATTCTCTCTTTCTATTAGTGAAAATCCCCCCTCCTTACCCCGTGGACGTAGGCAAATTGCCGAACCACGTAAATCTCGTGTCTTTACTCTTTTATTGTGTTTGGATTTTCCGTTTGTGGTGGTTTCTCTCGACGGTTCACGGTCCGCTACCAACAATTGGTATCGAGCTATTGTTGATTGGAAGTGGTGTAATTTCTAATTTGAGGGGTGTTCGGTGATTCCCGAGAAGCGGATTCACGAAGACAAACAGAGGATGGCGCCAACCAAGAATCACCAAAGTGGGAAAATTCGAGATTGAAAAGTTCAATGGGAAGAACGATTTTTCTTATTGGAGGATGCGGATGAAAAACTTTCTAATTTCATAAAAATTGCACAAGACTTTGGATGGAAAGGAGAAGAAGAACAAGGATATGTCCGATGAGGATTGGGAGGAGTTGGATCTGGAAGCACGCGCCGATTATCCTATGCCTCGAGAGGGATGTAGCTTTCTTGGTAGATGGAGAGGAAACGGCCGCTGGCGTGTGGAAAAAGTTAGAGGGTACCTTCATGACGAAGAGTCTAACTAACCGGATCTACTTAAAATCCAAATTGTATACTTGCAAGATGGAGGAGGGCTCATCAATCCGGAACACATCAACAAGTTTGATAGGATCATATCGATTTGAAAGACATAGATGTTAAAGTAGGAGACGAGGATCAGCGCTTCTACTACTGTCTCTCGCCAAGTCTTATGAGAACCTCGTGCAAACACCGAGGCTTGTGGGAGAAAATTTGAAGATGGATGAGACTAGAACGGCACTTCTAGCGGACGATCTTGGAAGATTGCAACTAGTGACATGGCTAATCGGCGGTAACAAGGAACAAGCGCAGGATTGTTTGCAAGAGGAAGGAGCAATGAGCGAGGAAAAGGCAAGGAGGAAAGTCTAGATCTAAATCAAGACCTCTTGCGGGAAAAGGATGTTTCAAGTGCGGTGAAGCCGGGCATTTCAAAGTCGACCGTCCAAATAAGAGAGTAGGTGGAAAGAAGAACAACAACAAGACCGAGAGGAGAGAGGGCAAGGAAGAAGCGAGCCACGCTTCGAGGAAGGGAGCGATAAGGAATGCTATGTCGCCACGGGTGGCGAGGAGATCTCCGGAAGTGGATACTTGATTACGGTTGCTCTTACCATATGTGTCCAAATAGGAAGTGGTTTACTACCTACAGAGGCATTGATGGGGAAGCTGTATTGATGGGGAATAACCATGCTTGTAAAGCAGTGGGGCTAGGTAATATCAAAATCAAGATGCATGATGGAGTGGTTCGAACCTTGACGGATGTGAGGCATGTTCCCGACTTGCGGAAGAATCTTATCTCGGTTGGTGCTTTGGACTCCGGTGGTTGCGGGATTGTGACGAAAACGGAGTGAAGAAGGTTGTTCGTGGTTCCTTAGTAGTGATGAAGGGTGTTCGTCACGGTAATCTATATATTCTCTCGAATGCAGCGGTGGCAGGAGATCGCGGTTGGAACTGAAGGAAGTGGTGGAGACCCATGTGAGCACACACGGTTATGGCATAGGCGGCTTGGGCATATGTCGAGAAGGGTCTAGTTCGCTTGGTAAAGAAGGTCTGGCGAAGAATCGAAGGAACCGGCATGGATTTTTGCGAGGATTGTGTGTATGGAAAGTCACACAGGTTCGGGCCGAGAAGCAAGTCTAAGAGCGAGGGATACTAGATTATGTGCACACGGACGTTTGGGGTCCGCCGCACAACTTCTAAGGGTGGTTCCGTGTATTATGTCTCATTTATAGATGATTATTCTAGGTATGCTTGGATTTACTTTACGAAGCATAAGAATGAGGTGTTGAGACATTCAAGAAGTGGAGAACAATGGTTGAGAACAGACAGAAAGAAATTGAAGACGCCGAGATCCGATAACGGCATGCAGTATACGATGGTGCTTTCAAGGAGTTCTCGCGGATCGAGGGAATTGTTCGACAGGCGGTCAGGTCTACACCACGCCAGAATGGGATCACGGAGAGATCGAACCAACACCGCGGAAAAGGCGTGAGTATGCGATCTTATGCGTGATTGGGCAACGAATGGTGGGCGGCGGTGGCTACTGACTTGTTACATTGTGAACCGTTCACCACATTCGACATTGGATGGTGATACACCCTATAGGGTGTGGTCGAGGAGCATGCGATTATGATAGGCTCGTAATTTTCTGATGTACCGCCTACTATCACGCCAACGAGGGAAAGCTTGACGCGAGGGCCAAGAAGGCAATATTCTTGGGATATGCAAAGGCGTAAAAGGCTATCGCCTTTGGTGTACGGAAGATTCAAAGTTCGTGGTCGTGAGGATGTTACCTTTGATGAGAAATCCATGATTGCGAGGGCGTCCAAGGATGATGGTGTTATGACTGGTGAGACCTCTAAGTCTCAGGTTATTGAAATAGGACCTAAAGACCAACTAGGTTCTAATCGTGCTCAAGTGGGAAGTCGGGTAGATGATGAGCTTGGCGGGGAGGAGGTTCAGCGAGGAAAATACACAGCACTACAACAACAGCAGCCGAGGATAATTTGGCTTCCACTAGGCCAAAGCGAGCATACAAGGTGTAATCGGCCGGGGCTGATCAACCCCTAAAGCACTATGGGCAGGCTAATATGGTTGAATACGCACTCTCGGTGGAGGAGGACGAGCCGGTCTCCTTCAAGGAAGCTATTCGGGACAAGGATAGTGAGAGTTGGTTGGCTGCGATGGAGGAAGAGATGGAATCTCTTCGGAAGAATCATACATGGGAGGTGGTCCCATTGCCCGTAGGAAGAAAAGCTATTGGTTGTAAGTGGGTGTATAAAAGAAAGGAAGATCTTCGAGCTTCGGTGGTGTAAGATACAAGGCGAGGCTAGTGGCTAAGGGTTTTGCACGTAAAGAGGGTGTGGATTACAATGAGATATTTTCTCCGGTGGTGAAACACACTTCTATTCGGTGCTATTGAGTATTGTTGCTCATGGTGATTTTGAGTGGATCAACTCGATGTTAAAACAGCCTTCTTGCACGGAGACTTGGATGAAGAGATCTACATGCATCAACCCGAGGGCTACAAGGTTGAGGATAAGGAGAATCATGTGTGTCGTTTGAAGAAGTCAACGAATGGTGGGCGGCGGTGGCTACTGACTTGTTACATTGTGAACCGCTCACCACATTCGACATTGATGGTGATACACCCTATAGGGTGTGGTCGAGAGCATGCGATTATGATAGGCTCGTAATTTTCTGATGTACCGCCTACTATCACGCCAACGAGGGAAAGCTTGACGCGAGGGCCAAGAAGGCAATATTCTTGGGATATGCAAAGGGCGTAAAAGGCTATCGCCTTTGGTGTACGGAAGATTCAAAGTTCGTGGTCAGCAGGGATGTTACCTTTGATGAGAAATCCATGATTGCGAGGGCGTCCAAGGATGATGGTGTTATGACTGGTGAGACCTCTAAGTCTCGTGTTATTGAAATAGGACCTAAAGACCAACTAGGTTCTAATCGTGCTCAAGTGGGAAGTCGTAGATGATGAGCTTGAGCAGAGGAGGTTCAAGCAGAAAATACACAGCACTACAACAACAGCAGCCGAGGATAATTTGGCTTCCACTAGGCCAAAGCGAGCATACAAGGTGCATCGAAGGGGCTGATCAACCCCTAAAGCACTATGGGCAGGCTAATATGGTTGAATACGCACTCTCGGTGGAGGAGGACGAGCCGGTCTCCTTCAAGGAAGCTATTCGGGACAAGGATAGTGAGAGTTGGTTGGCTGCGATGGAGGAAGAGATGGAATCTCTTCGGAAGAATCATACATGGGAGGTGGTCCCATTGCCCGTAGGAAGAAAAGCTATTGGTTGTAAGTGGGTGTATAAAAGAAAGGAAGATCTTTCAGAGCTCGGTGGTGTAAGATACAAGGCGAGGCTAGTGGCTAAGGGTTTTGCACAGAAAGAGGGTGTGGATTACAATGAGATATTTTCTCCGGTGGTGAAACACACTTCTATTCGGGTGCTATTGAGTATTGTTGCTCATGGTGATTTTGAGCTGGATCAACTCGATGTTAAAACAGCCTTCTTGCACGGAGACTTGGATGAAGAGATCTACATGCATCAACCTGAGGGCTACAAGGTTGAGGATAAGGAGAATCATGTGTGTCGTTTGAAGAAGTCCTTGTATGGATTAAAGCAATCTCCCGGCGGTGGTACAAGCGATTTGACTCCTTCATCTTTGAAGCATGGGTTTTCGCGAAGCGATCATGATTGTTGTGTTTACATTCGGAAGCTTCGCGGAGGTAATTTTATCTATCTTCTTTTGTATGTGGATGACATGCTTATTGCTTCTAAGAGCAGGGTGGAGATAGATAGGTTGAAATCTCAACTTGGTGAAGAGTTCGAGATGAAGGACATGGGTGCTGCTAGGAAAATACTGGGTATGGAGATTAGAAGAGAGCGGGCGAATCGACGATTGTTCTTGAGTCAGAAGGGCTACATAGAGCGGGTGATCGCGAGGTTCGGGATGCAAAGTGCTAAGTCGGTGGTGACTCCATTGGCTCCACACTTTAGGCTTTCTGGTAATCAATCTCCCACTACAGCGGAAGAGAAGACGCACATGGAGCGCGTTCCCTATGCTAGTGCAAATGGCGCTTAATATATGCAATGGTGTGTACACGCCCGATATTTCACAGCGGTTAGTGTGGTCGATAGATTCATGGCGAATCCGGAAAGGCGACCGAAGCAAAGGAAGTGGGTCCTCGTACTTAAAGGGTACAGTTGATACAGTGCGTGTTTTGGTGGAGAAACATGTCGATTGACGGGTTTGTGGACTCGATTATGCGGCGATCTAGATAGACGGCGATCTACTACCGGTTATGTATTTAAGATACATGGAGCTCTGTTAGTTGGCGATCGATGTTACAGCTCTGATGGTACTTTCTACTACGAGGCCGAGTACATGGCCATGGCGAGGGAGTGAAGGAAGCATTGTGGTTATGGGGTCTTCTAGACGATTTGGGGATTGACCAGAAAACGTGAACTTGTGGTGTGACAAATGAGTGCAATTCACTTGGCGAAGAATCAGTTCATCATGCTCGTACCAAGCATATTGATGTCGTATCATTTTGTGCGGGATGTCATGAGGAGGTGATATTTCTCTCATGAAGGTGCACACGAATGAGAATCCCGCGACATGTTAACCAAGGTGGTCACAGTAAGTTTAAGCATTGCTTAGACTTGCTTCATATCGCTCTTGTTGATTTGCCCAAGAGGGCATGGCCTTCGGGCGTAATGGGTAAGGTGGAGATGATTTGAGGTGAACTACGGTGAGCTTGATCCCGAGAGGGTAATGAGGCGTCAGCGTAGTGGCGCACTGGATTGGCCTGGATTGGTGATGGTGATCTCTAGATGTTCTTGGTGTTCTTCGGTGTTCGGTCCAAAATTTGAGGTGAATCAAATGATGTACGAGGTGGAGAATTGTAGAACATGCACAAAACATGCACAAGACAGCAGTTCAAGAGTCGACTACTAGGCATTGTAGTCGACTAATCTGATTCATTAGTCGACTAATATGAGTTGTAGTCGACTAATATGAGTTGTAGTCGACTAATATGAGTTGTAGTCGACTAATATGAGTTGTAGTCGACTACACCGTAAACCACGTAAAGGTGTATTCTGCGTTGGAGTGCAGTAGTCGACTAATCGTATTGTAGTCGACTAATCTGATTCATTAGTCGACTAATATGAGTTGTAGTCGACTAATCTCAAGGCATTCAAAACGGGTCTAATTAGGAATTGGTTTTAAACCCAATTCGCTTAGAGGTTATTAATAACCCCTAACCCGATTGTTAGGTAAGTTTTCAAGCACGCTTTGGAGCCTTTGAGAGAGTTTGGTGCATCTTTGGAGAGGAGATCTTTTGAGAGATTGAGAGGTTTGTTTTTAGGGTTTCTTTGAAAGAACTTGTAATCCTAATTTGTATTCTCTCTTTCTATTAGTGAAAATCCCCCCTCCTTACCCCGTGGACGTAGGCAAATTGCCGAACCACGTAAATCTCGTGTCTTTACTCTTTTATTGTGTTTGGCTTTTCCGTTTGTGGTGGTTTCTCTCGACGGTTCCGCGGTCCGCGCGCCCCAACAGTTGTTCATCCAGTAACCTCCCATTTGATTTCATAGCCGATCCTTTGCAATTTCATAGCAGAAAACCATCTCTTCGCGGAATCTGTTGTACTTAGATACACTACATTCTTAAATGTGTACCACAATTAGATACATAACATTTCTTTAAGTGGGTCATTACCAAATACTTTCTTTTATAGTGGTGCCACCATTTGATGATAATCAAGTACATATTACTTTAATTTTTTAACTAGACAACACCACATAACAGGTGCCTCCGCCTCCGGTGGAACAATAGGGTATTTATTTGCTCGGTTTTAAAATAGAGGGCATTTGAGTGCAAGGATGGTGAAATTACAGGTCACTCAAATGCAATTTAGCCAACTCTTAAAGATATTTAAGATAATTGACCTACTACTTTCTCATTTTCAATACATCAGAAACACTGCTTTACAGTTTTCTAAAATTATCTATACTGTATAGATGTATTTAAGAAGGGGACAAAAAAAAATGAAGCAAGCCTTTTGATTATAGTGTTGTGTATCACATTTTTAAAAGTTCACAAAGATTCCCTATAAATTTGAAAAATCAAAATAAATTCACTGACATTTGTAAAAACTAATGAAAATATTGGACACTAAAAAAACTCGACGAAAATAACTTCACTCTTGGAGAAATTAAAAGATTATAGTTTTAGTTTAAGTTCTGAGAAAAAATTGCTGCATTTTTAAAAAGAAATTTTGGAAGATTGGAGAATGTTAATTTATTGATGGGAGGATGCTTTGAAATGATTTTAAGTACCGTTCAAAATGGTCTTTGTGAGGCCAACTTTCTTCCTAACTTTCCCCACCCCACCTCCCTAACCTAACTTATCCCCACCCACTAAGCCTCACTCTCCCCCTCTCCAAAAAAAAAAAACCTATAAATACACATCCACTCCTCTGTGAAAATCACACAGAAACGAAAGGAAGAGAAAAAAAAATAAGAGAGAGAGAGAGAGAGAGATTAAGAAGAAGAGAGAAGGGAATTTCTTGGTATTGAGATTCGGAGGCTTTTCTCAGAAAACTCGGCAAGCATTTCTTTTCTAAATCTTTTCTTCGTACCTTTATGCAAGCATATCCTTTTCTCAATATTTATTTTTTTTACCTTTCTACAAGTATTTAAAATTTCTTAGCTAAATTTTATATTAGTAAGCTTATTTGTTTATTTTATATTTACTAGAACTATGTGTAAGTTTTCCTTTATAATATAAAATTTACATCTTGAATGCTAGAGTAAATAACATAAATTAGGCCTAAGTTCCTGCATATATAACTATATTTTATTTCAGTGAACCGGTTTAAGTTTACTTGAATCCGTTGGTGTCTAAGGCAAGGTTTAAGAGTTGCTTGAGGCGCTCCACAAGGAACGGGGTATTTAATCGGTCTTTGACCAAACTCTATTACTATCCTTACCTGGCTAACTGACCGAGTAAAGTTCAATCGTGTCACTAAAGAAATTTTTGGTTAGAGTCTGATATCAGCAACCAGACCCGTTTGACTTATAACTAAAATTTCAGACCAGTTTGGGCCTTTTTCTCACTAAAACTAAATGTGTGGATCTTTAAGTTATCAACCCAAACCCGTTGACCCATACTAAACAATTATGTAATTTATTTTTCAATGGAGTTGATGTGTGATGTGATGCGTTAATTCACCTAGTAACACCAGTTAGGATTGACTGTACATGAAGACGACTTCCGTCAATAATATGATTCATAAGTGTGCTATCATAGAATGGCTACACCCTCGACATCGATATCCAGGTGTGAGGATCTTTTTTATTATTACCGTTATTATAATAGCATTGACTAGACAATGCCCTCATCTTGATTGGACATGTTCTGGATCACGATTATCTTTCATAGTTTTACGGAAGCCGTTCCACGGTAATTCTGTGGGTAGTGCACAACATTTCATGTACAGTCACTTAAAATTAATCATATAAAATGGGGTTAAATAAAGGGGAATTGGACGGAGAATACAAAGTGTATACAAACGGTTTTATATGCATACCTGATATTCTGGTTTATAAGGGCCAAGAGCCAATACTTGACTGAAGCCGTGTTCCCGGGACGTGTTACGGGAAGACCGACTTATATACATGGAAATATTCTCCTCTAATTCAAATAACATCTAATATAATAATAAATATGCTGATGTGCCTTGTGATAGACTTTGTCTTGATATCTAAAATTAGTATTTTTCTTTTACCACTGGTAATTGAGATTTTATCTTTTCTTTATACCTGTCACATATACTTATACTGGCACAATTCCTTTATTTTACATGCTTGTTCGGAGTTTTCTGACTCCACTGGGGTTTGCGTACCCCAGACTCGGGGACGGTTCTTTTTTTCACAGGATCATGAGTATTTTGAGGCCCAGGCCTAGCAACAGTGATCACCTTCTATCCTACTAGTTTCTCGGTTTTTCAGTTATTTAGGTAGTTATTTAATTCAGACTTTTCCTTGAGCCACATGTGGCTTTTTAGACTATGATGTATTTTATTTCTTACTCTTTTCCATTATGGACTTATACCTAAACTCTGTCTTTCCAGAGATTACATTATCTATGTATTCCTTTTGTTGTCTTAGTACATGCTCTGTGGTGTAGATTTGGATGTATATCTATATACAAGATGATCTAGAGGCGTAAATGTAACTATAAGAGGGGTTCACTCTCTATAGTTGCATCGTCGGCCGAGTCACGTGCCCTTCATGCGGAATTTCTGGAACAGGGGCGCGACAATCTTTTTTGTAAAACTACTGATCTATGATCTTCTTTCTTTACCAACCAGATGAAAATTTATCATACATTGTCATATTTAATGGCTTCTTGATAGTGTATAATATGATTGTTGTGTTCCAAGTCTAAGATAATCTCAAATCTAAACTCACAATATTTACAATAGGATTCATCTCAATTTGAAAATAAAAAATTGTGCAATGTGAATACTGAAAACGAAATCCAATTTATATTTCACATTAATAAGAAAAACTAAAATTTCCTTTAGTACTAAACTTTCATATGAACTCATAATTAAAAGATCTGGCTTCATGAAAACTTTGAACTAGTAAGATCAAAATATTGCATAAGTCTAACGAAAACGTCAATTTTTAATTTTAAAATTTTTTTAGTTTAAGAATAGTACCTTTATCGCGCAACCAGAAAAGAGGCCAAAGGAAGAGGACAAATATTCTTTTTTCTTTTTTTTCTTTATTTTTTTAAAAGTCTCCAGGGAGACCCAAGTTTGACGGCGCGAGTGTTTGTTTTTGAGACGGGTAGGGATTCTCAGCGACTTCTCTGACTATCTGAGTTCACACCCATTACCCGTCCCAATCTTTTTGTGGGCCCTAGTGATCGTAATGCAAGCACAAGCCCAATTTCCCACCTAATTGGCCCGTCCAAACCAACCGGTGCGTCAAATAAGCGGGTCGCATTATCATATAGAGACCGGAAGTTTCAAATAACATCTAGAAATTAAATGGGCTTCAAATAAGCACGTTGCATTATCAAAACCTACGGACAGTAAAATATTTGTAAACAATAAGCAGAACCTGAAAATGTCAAAAATTGCGGAGAACATCTAGAAATTTTCAAAACTTGCAGTAAACACCCCAAAAATAGAAACCTGGAAAAACTGCAGAATCATTAGATTACATACAATCCCCTAAAAAAATGGAATTTTTGTGGGAAATAAGCTGAATTTTTTTGAAAACTACATAAAACACCCAAAAAGAACTTTAAAGATTTCAAATAACGCCCTTAAAAAATTGGGATACTTAAAACATAGTTGTGAGCACAGCAAACCAAGCAATGGAATCAAAAAAATTCAAGAAGATTGAGCATAGGGCTTCACAAGGATCCACGGGAGGAAGATTCGCGAGAACGAATGATCTCTGTACAAAACTAAGATCTCCAGCATTCTTTAGCGATAGGATAAGAGCAAGGGCAGCGAGCTCCCACCGCCCGCTCTCAAGGCCTACGTGGCGGTGGGAGCTCACAGCTCTTCTCTCAAGGCTTGCAACAAGCTCCCAGCGGTCTCCCAAGTCTTGCGTGGATGATTTTTTTTGTGGTGGGGCCCACATCCGCTCCCAAGCGCTGCACAACTTTGTGGAGCGCTTGGGAGCTCCGAAGGTTTTTTTTTTCAAAAAACCCCCTATTGATGATGCACAATTTTGTGGAGCCGTTGGTGAAGATTCGGAGCCGTTGAATAGAGCCGTTGGCAAAAAAGTGAACAGTTAAAAAATCCTATAAATTCTCAACTCACTACACAAAATAATTCCACACAACTCTCTCATCAAAAAATTTCCTATCAAATTACAAATCTCATGGATCCCTCCCAAAACTTCTACTCACAACTCCTCACTGGTGAAGGTTCGGCCTTCTATCCACCGTTCTACACAGACGTCGTAGAAGAAGGCCACCTCATCAATGAGGTCTCGCAATCGGCAACACAACAAGTGGCATCCCAAGAAACACCGACCACAAAGAAGAAGAAGGCTTACACACGGTCCGACAATTGGACTGTCCACGAGGATAAACTTCGCGGTTCCGCTATCAACACGAGCCAAGACGCCATCCAAGGTACGGGGCAACACAAATCAAAGTTTTGGCAAAGAGCTAACGACTACTTTGTCCAATACTCCACCGATCCAACAAGCCGCACACCAAACCAAATGATGCATCGTTGGTCAACAATTCAACTGCCACCAATAAATTTCAGGGTGTGTTTCTCGATTGAAGGAAGACAAAGATGCAGTGCGGGAATTATTGACCAGGTAAATATTTGACTTATATGCTTTTACGTAAATGCCATAGCATCATATTTTTAATTATTGAAAATTTAAAAATTGTGTAGACTGCAGAAGTAAAAGAATTATACCAATCTCTTTATGATAAACCATTCGTGTTTGAGCACTGCTGGGTTGAGTTGCGTCATCATCAAAAGTGGATCCAACAGATTGAAACTTACAATAAGATTCGATCACCGCCGAGAAGAACAACAAACTCTGATTCCTCACCAAACAATTCCTACCCAGCAACCCCCATCGATTTAAACACTGACTCAGATGGTGTTATAGCAAGGCCTGAAGGGAGGAAAGTGGCAAAGCTCAAGAGGAAACAAAATGTGGAAAGCTCTGAGTCTGCTAAGTCCATCATGGGAGAAGCTTTCGTGGATGAAGCAAACCACCACTCAAAAATGGAAATGAAACAAGAAACAAGATGACGATATCATGAAGATGGATCTCTCAACACTCAATTCAGTTCAACAACAATACTTTGAAATGCGTCAGGCAGAGATATTGGAGAGGTGGATGTCTAAGGGTTCTTCCTAATTATCATATATTATCTTGTATTAGATTTATGATTGTACTTGAAGTTGAAAAATTTCGCATTGAATGAAAACAACTTCTTTATTGAAAATGAAATTGGCATAGTACAACAACTCGAACTTCTTTGCTGAAATTACATTAGACATAAAGAAACTTAATCCTCGGCGATGGATCCCTTGAGCTGCCACAGATGCTCGATCAAATCATTCTTTAGTGATTTGTGTGTTTGCGTGTTCCTGATCCGATGATGATTTTGGATGAACTCAGTTAGAGGCACCGTCCGCACATGAGAAGGTTCAACGATTGGTATCGAATCCACAAAGTCGGTTGTTGTCCAATTGACAATCTCGCTCATCTTCAACGATCATGTTATGCATTATGATGCAAGCCGTCATGATGTCTTTCAAAGACACTAGGTTGCCGTAAACGGCGGTCCACGAACAATCGCAAATCGAGCTTGCAACACGCCAAAAGCTCGCTCAACATCTTTTCTTGCGCTCTCTTGTTGTTGAGCATAGTACTTATGCTTGTTTCCTCGAGGTGCTGGAATAGTCTTCACTAATGTGGACCACTCTGGGTAAATCCCGTCGGCGAGATAGTATCCCATATTGTACTCGTGGCCATTGACAGTATAGTTGCACGGCGAAGCTCTTCCCTCCGCAAGTTGTGCGAAAACTGATGAACGATGTAGAACATTGAGGTCATTATGGGACCCCGGTAGTCCAAAGAAGGCATGTCATATCCAAAGATCTTTGCTAGCTACGGCCTCTAAAATAATTGTAGGTTCATGAAAATGCCCAGTATACATACCTTGCCAGGCGGTTGGACAATTCTTCCATGTCCAGTGCATGCAGTCGATGCTCCCAAGCATACCAGGAAAACCTCGTTGTGAACCTTCCTCGAGCAGGCGTGCAATGTCTTCATTAGTCGGTGAACGAAGGTATTCATCCCCAAAGATGTTGATAATCGATCGAACGAACCTCTTCACGCTCTCAAGCGACGTACTTTTACCGATCCGAACGTAGTCGTCAACGGAGTCAGCGGATGCTCCATATGCAGCATTCGCGATAGCTGCGTAATTTTTTAAAGGCTAGATAGTCCCAACCGCCCAAAGACCATTCCTCTTTTGGACGAAGTACTTGTCATGTTCGACGACTGCGTCGTGGATTCGAAGGAATAACGAACGCGTCATTCTGAATCTTCGACGAAAATAATGAAGAGGATAGGTTGGTGTGTCAGCAAAATAATCTTGGAACAACCGGTTGTGACCTTCCAGTCGGTTTCGATGGAGCACGACACGTCTTTTGTGTTGAACTGAAGTTGAACCTTTCTCTTGTTCTTCTTCCTCGACGACAGCAGCTCCCATAAGAAAGAATGTCTTCATCATTTCATCATCGCTTGAGCTAGATGAGCTAGACATTTTGTTCTTGGAGATGATGGGTTGAGGTGAGAAGGCATCAAATCTTATAGGAATCAGTCGGTTAACGGTCAAAGTTTGCGATACCTCGAACTTTGTGCCCAACCTCGAAGACCGTGGGTTACCTCGAAGACCGTGTGTTACCTCGAAGACCGTGTGCGTTCCCTCGAAGACCACGAGTTACCTCGAAGACGGTGTGCGCTCCCTCGAAGGTCGTATCCAACTGTTACGAATGAAATAAAAGAGGCTTAAATATAATTGAAAGTAATGGGTAAAAAAATTAAAATAGAAGAGGGGTTTTTTTGATATTGTTAAAGCTCCTAACTAGGAGTTTGTTGGAGCTCCATAAAATAAGGAGGGCCTCCCAAGGCTTATTTTTTTAATTTTTTATTCCAAAATGCTTGAGAGCTCTTGAGAGTTTGCTGACTAGGACTCCCAACTGGGAGCTTGCTGCCCTTGCTCTAAGACTTGAGCAGGGAAAAATGTCGTGCCAAGTACTGTAAAGGGTCCACCCCTTGAACAGTTGAACCTCCGTGTGTTCCTTCACCACCTAGAAACTAATTGAAAGCGAAGTAGTGAATTCGCACATGCAAAGCGCTTGAGGAAGTGAATGCTTCAAAGGAAATTGAGGAGTACTTACCTTTTGTTTGAGATTGAGGGCAGCTTGCAGGATCTCTCTGCTGCTTTAGGGTAGGAGAGGCGGAGGAGGCTGGAGAGGGAGGAGGCGACAGCGGTCGAATCCACTTTCTCACGCATCTCTTTGGGAAGTAGCCATCGGCCACTTCCGCTATCACTGGTTCTCTCGAAAAGATCAGATTTTTTGCATATATGTATTTAGATGATAGCAATTGTAACATCCTGTTGCTAGTTTCATCGATGACGCCCTAAAATTTTTATAAAATGTCTCAAGTTAGTGTTCGCGCTCAAGATACGCTAATACTTAGGGACCTAATAATAGCAATTTTAATGATTCGAGCGACTAACTTCAAAACACTAATGATGTCAGGGACCATTATTGAAAAAATAGTTGTTTTTTTCGCCCAAACTAAACGTAGTCTATTTTTGTTTAAATTTCATTAACCCCCTAAAACCGGGGAATTCAAGAAGGTTATTGTTCAAGAGCTAGTGGCCACTGGGGTTTTGCTGATTTTGTTTGCAAATATAATTTTGACTTGTTTTCTTAAGGTACGCTCGCTTTGATGTGATAAAAGCGGTGGACTAGAGGGTATTTCTCCCATGATCTTCATCATATAAAATTTTTCCCTTGCCATTTTTCTTCGTTATCAATCTAAGCAGTCCTCAGGCACAAACTAGAGATGAATATGACTAGCTGGCTCAATACCCATATGACACAAATAAGCATTTGCTGTTAACCATCAGTAGCCTGATTCTGTGATATGTTCCGTATCAAACCCACCTGAACCTTAATAGATGCTCGACTACTGTCCTCCTTATATGGAGATGGCGCCCCATCTATGGTTCAACCAAGCGGGATATGGATCGAGTATGTTACCAGCCATGTCCGTATTTGCGCGTATGACAAATCGCAGGCACAAGTACATACATACATACATACCATATTCTAATCCATAACTGAGATAGAACATTCATCTGCAATTTGCAGCTTTTACCAATTCTATCTACAGAGAGAGAGAGAGAGAAAAATTTTGACTTAATATGTTTCTTCTTCATGCCTCCACCACCCTCCACCATCCTAGCTAACTGACATTAGATTTTTCATTCATCATCTTAGCTTACAAGAGTTCGTAATCCCCCTGTAATGCTGGTAAAGCCTACGCCACAACTGAAAATTAGAGTCACAGGTAATTTTCCTTGCCCCCATCAAAGGAAATGGATTCGTACCTCTTACCACATGCAAGAAGCATGAATAGATGTGTGGCCAGTCGCCTCAGGTAGACGAGATTTTTTTTCACAGCTTTTCTTTTCTGTATAGTTTTTATTTGTCCATCATTGTTTATTTTTTTGAAAACAGAACACAAAAAGAAACATTCTGCTTTCCTTCAGCGGAGAGTCAACTCTTTATTGCTTTTCTCACATCTTCCTCTCAGTTTAAGTATGAAAAATTCTCTTTTTTTTTTCTTTTCCTTTTCCTTTTTTTTTTCTTTTTGGATGCGTAGTTTCTAGATCTAGCTAAGTTTACATTGAATTTTTTAATTTGATTATGCTTGATGTCTACTTATATGTTGACATGTCATAAATTATTAATTTAAGTAAAATTATCATAAGAGTTTAGATTCTTTCACATGTAAGCTAATTAACAAAATAGATAAATGATCGAGGAAAACTGTCTACCACTTGGCCTCCGAAAGCCCTAGTCCAGGAAACGTGCCATGGTCTAATAAATCTCACACTTAAAACTAGTTATTACATAGAGCCCTACACATCTATTCAATATAGTCTACCTTTGTTTAAATCCGAAAGCATCGTAATAAATCAAGAGAAGCTATAGGGAAAGGCATTCATATAGGGATTGTATATATAAGAGATTTCTAAGGGGCCTTTGAGGCTTTGAGTACTCAATTAAGAGTGTTATAATTATTATTAAACATCCAATGTTTTTAATCATTTCTAATGTTATCGGAGTTTCAAAGAAATAATTTCACATATGTTCTAACTTTTCAAAGAATGTTATGAAAAATCATTTATATATGTTTTACTTCTTTCTCTAATCAAACTTTTTAAGAGCAATATATTTTTATATATGAATTTATTTGTTTTTCCCATTGTTATAAGAAGTTAATTTTTCATGATATTTTCATTAGCATGCTCAAATTAGACTCCTTTATTGTCCTACAGAGAGTTAATAAGATAAAAAAGAAAATAAATGTTAATAACTTCAATTAAAGGTCTTAAATCCTATAATGTTAAAGAAATGTATGCGTCATGGTAACGTTATTATCCTGATCATTTTGACTTTTATCCATAATAAATTTTCGGTAAATTTATTATTAAAAAACTTTCAATAAATTTTACAAAATTGCCTAACAAATGCCCCATTTTTAACTAACCCTAACAATTTCTAACTTTTAATATTTTCCAAAAATATTTCAATAACAAACCTTGCTCACTTTACTTTTCCCCTCGTAAAGGATAATTGTGTTGGATCTGAGATCAAGCCTAGCGGGGGATGAATAAGTTTGCTATAGTTTTTCGGTAAAACACAGAATAAGCAGCGGAAATATAGAAAAATAAAAGCAAACAACCAAACAAAAGCCAACAAAGAATGCGAGAGATTTTTATAGTGGTTCAGATAACAATCATATGTCTACTCTTCCTTCTCACAAAGGGGCTTTCTCACTATGCCAAAAGTTCACTTAAATCACAACCCGATTCAGTAGGCTTATAAAGATCGCACCTGAAATCTACCTGTAACTAGTCGTCTAATCTAATCTCCATAGTGAGTAACACCTAGCCTTAGCTAGTCCCAACTCTCAATTATCACCGGCTTGAGTACGCCGTAAAAACAAGTTTGAAACAAACTACCAAAGATAGTTTAAACACAAAATCAGAAAGATCTTATAACCCTTTTAATTAGCAAATTGTTCTTCAAAAGATTGAAGCGAAGCTTGATGAGATGTTGTTCTAAGGGAAACTTCTCTCTCTAAGACAATATGATATTGTTGAGTGCGACAAGAAATAGTTCGTTGAGGCTCTAGGCGTTCAAATTACAAATTTATCTTATTCTCACAAACCCTAGAATTTTCTCTCTTAACGCTCTCTCTTTTCAAACCGTAGAACTCTCTCCAAAAATTATCTCTTTTAATCTTATATAGCCTCTCATAAATCAGGAAAGAGATATCCAAATCATAGTGGAAGTTGGAGATGAAAGGGATCAACGAACAGTTATAATTAACTCTTCAAATCTATCACATACCATCGTCACCATCGATGGTTCCTCATGACCTTCGATGGTTCCCTGAGCACCATCAATGGGTGTCTCTAGATCATCAATGGTTTGATTTTGGGTTTCTGATAATCTGCTATTGGTCACTATACAGCATCGATGAGGTGTGATGATCATCGATGGTGCACTGTAGACCATCGATGATTCGAAATCAACTCTCTGAATTTCTGTGATTGTTCACTAAACACCATCGATGAACCTTGACCATCGATGGTTCACTATAAACCATCGATGGTTCCAAGACTAAAATCAGTGTAAATATTGATTTTAGCGTCGCTTCAACTCGTAACCTTCGTATACCTATTTTCACATGTAGTATATCAGCTCCAACAAATATTAGCACCAAATGAAAGTTTGCTATTGCTCAAACAAGAGCTATTGTACGTTACGTCCTAACAAATTACAAATTCAACAGTTGTTAATAGAACAAAGACACTCAATCCAAATTTTCACACTGTAAAACTAAATCATATAGAGAACTGTTATGGGATTTTCTATCACTAAATATTAATCTCCAATTAGTAGCAGACAGCGGTCCCGTGCTAAACATGTATTCGAGCTAACTCGACACATCGAGATGGACAAAATCTCCTGAGGGGCTGACTCGATGAGTCGACACCTCTCGAAAGTCGACTCGAAAGGCGAAACCTGTCGACCTTCTTGATAAGCCGACTCAACGAGCGACCCATTCAGCCATTTCCTTGGTCAACACCTCTCGAGAGTTGACTCGAAAGGCGGTACCTATCGGCAGCATCTCTCGAAAGTCGACCCAAAAGGCGAAATTTCTCGGAGGTCAACTTGAAAGGCGGTATTGCTCAACACTAGGAAAGACAAGTAGAATGGCAACAGTTATTTTGAGCCCCTCTTGGCCCCCCTCCCCCCACTGACAACTTGTCGCCATCGCATTAAATGCATGATCAAGAGCATTAATCCTCCATCCCCGAAGATCTTTATGACACATCGTACTACGTTGGCGCCCCATACCTTCAATCACTTCACATTAAATGCCGAAGTGACTCTCTCCATATAGCAACCGACACCTACAAAGCAACCACTGACCCAACCATCAACCCATAGTCAGCCGAAGTTACCAAATCACCCCTCTATTGTCACTATAAATAGGGGGACTATTCCCAATATCTAGGGTAAGCAATTCTCTCTGCATTTTCATCAATTCACTGAACTTAAGAACTTCTACAGTTCCTTTTACCCTCCACTCAAGCACCTCACTAACATGAACATCGGAGGAACAACAGGGAAACCAACTCCGCCCTTGTGAACGTGAGTGGGCATGTGGGGGCCACCCACATGCCCACCCACGCGGTGCGCGCCAAAACCGTAGGGACGGTTGCCTCGCTGCATGAGAAACGAAAAAATAAAAATAAAAACAAAAAGGAAAGGTTTATTCTTTTCCCTATAAATAGGGAACTAAAGCTAGGGTTTTTTGTGGTGGAATTTGTGTGGGAGAAAAAGCTAGGGTTTTTGGCGGTGGCTAGAGAGAGTTAAAGAGAGAGCTTGGAGAGATTTTACAAGAGAGAGGTCAATTTCTTTTGGGTAAAATCAAAGCTTTATCTTTGGGACGAGCTTGTGAATTGTACAAGTCGTCGGTGTTCTTGTTCATAGTCAAATCTCCCCTCACCCCTCCCGTGGACGTAGACAAGTTTGCCGAACCACGTAAATCTTGTGTCTTTGCTGTTTGCTGTATATTGGCTATTGTTTGTAGGTTCCCTTGATTCAGTCCTAGTACTGTTGAGAGGAAGAGTAGATATATCACTTTGTTGAGATATTTACTTTCTATTCTTATTTCCTTCGTGAAACGGGAATATAATCAGGGCCTTCTCTCAAGTGATATCGCTCGCATGGGCTGACTCTACCAACAATCAAATGATATATGATGGAAGTGGTGTAGCTTCTGGTTTGAGGTGGTGCTCGGTAATTTCTGAGAGAACCGGATTTATTAATACAAACGGAGAATGACATCTACCAGTAAATCGGTCAAAGTGGGAAAATACGAGATTGAAAAGTTCAATGGGAAGAATGATTTTTCCTATTGGAGGATGCAGATGAAAAACGTATTGATTTCGCAAAAATTGCACAAGGCTTTGGCTGGAAAAGAGAAGAAGTACAAGGATATATCTGATGAGGATTGAAAGGAGCTGAATCTGGAAGCACGGGCGTCGATTATCCTATGCCTTAAAAGAGATGTAGCTTTCTTGGTAGATGGAGAGGAAACGGCTGCGGGCGTGTGGTTGAAGTTAGAAAGTAGCTTCATGACGAAGAATCTAACGAACCGAATCTATTTAAAATCTAAATTGTATACTTGCAAGATGGAAGAGGGCTCATCAATCCAGAAATACATCAATAAGTTTGATAGGATCATATCAGACTTAAAAGACATAGACGTGAAAGTTGAAGATGAGGATTAGGCGCTTCTACTACTTCTGTCTCTGCCGAAGTCTTATGAGAACCTGGTGCAAACACTGATGCTTGTAGGAGACGATTTGATGATAGATGAGACTAGAACGGCGCTTCTAGCTGATGATCTTCGAAAGATCGCAGCCAGTGACATGACTACTGGTGGTAACAAAGAACAAGCGCAGGGATTGTTTGCTAGAGGAAAGAGCAATGAGCGAGGAAAAGGCAAGGGAGGAAAGTCTAGATCGAAATTGAGACCTCTTGAGGGACAATCGTGTTTCAAATGCGGTGAAGTTGGGCATTTCAAGGTCGACTGTCCAAATAAGAGAGTAGGTGGAAAGAAGAACAACAACAAGACTGAGAAAAGAGAGGGCAAGGAAGAGGCGAGCTACGTTTCAGAGGAAGGGAGCGATAAGGAGTGCTATGTCGTCACGGGTGGCGAGGATATCTCTGGGAAGTGGATACTTGATTCTGGTTGCTCTTACCACATGTGTCCAAATAGAAAGTGGTTTACTACCTATAGAGGCATTGATGATGGAACCGTATTGATGGGGAACAACCATGCTTGTAAAACGGTGGGGCTAGGTGTTCGCGAGGAAAATTTGAGAAAGTGTAAAATTGACTTATGCTATTTGAAGAATAATGAATACAATCTCTCGAATGCAATCTCTCTCTCTAACTGACTTAGATAAAAAGAAATTACAAATTCCTCGATCGGTCGCCCGATTTACAAAAGAGAGAAAGGTCAACGGAGACCCTTCCCTTTATTTAATCTGGGTTCTTCCGCGGTGGCGGTGGGAGCTTGAATCTTGTATCCCGTTGGCGATCCGGCCGTCTTGACTCGTGGGGCGAGGTTGAAAAATAACTTCGCGAGGAGCAAGTTTAGAACTCGCCGAAGTTAAGAACTCTTTGATAGAGTTGATTTTAGAAAAGGATTAGTAATCCTTTTAGCCAAGAATGGCGGAGAAGAACTTGCCGTGCAAGTTTGAAAACTGTAATCGAGTTGAACTCTCTAGGAGAGTTGATGCCAGCAAAGGAGGTTTGATCCTTTCTTTAAAAGAAAAGACGCAGATTTTCGGTAAAACCTTAATATCTCTAAATCTAACCGGTAGAAATCAATCTCCACCGTTCAGAATTAGGAACGACGAGTGTTGAGGCTGCCCTCCAAGTTTCACTCCGATCAGACCACGGATGAAGGTCCGATCGTCACGCCGATCACAGCTGCGCAGAAGTGGCTTTTCTTTTCTCCCTCCTTCTCTCCTTTTTAGTTCTCCGGCCAAACTCTTTCAACCCGCCCCATTTGGCTGTGAAAACCCCCCATTTATATGGATTAAAGGGGTGTAACCACCCCCTAAAATTACTCCATAATGGGGGTTTAGTGGGGTGTAACCACCCCCCTTAAATCTCTCAAACGGTTGAGGAACCGTTCAACTCATGTTTGAATGAGTCAAAACGCGAACTTCGCGTTTTGGAGCAAGCCTCGCGTCTGCATTTAGTGCAGGAACGCGGGAATGAACCTCCGCGTCTACATTTTAACTAGGACGGGGTTGAGGCCCTCGCTTTGAGCTTCAACGCTGGCCATGTGCTCCGCGTTTTGGGCTTGAGCGCGGGCCATGTGCTTCGCTTTAGGCTTCAACGCTGGCCATGTGCTCCGCGTTTTGAATTGAAGCAGCGGGCCATGTGCTCCGCGTTTTGGGCTTGAGCGCGGGCCATGTGCTCCGCGTTTTGAATTGAAGCAGCGGGCCATGTGCTCCGCGTTTTGAATTGAGACGCGGGGGGTGAGCCCCGCATTTTGCTTTGAAGAGATCAATACTTATGATCTCTTTTCACAAGGATTGTCAACTTGTAATCCTTGTACTCTGGAGACATTAGCCTCTGATTCTCCTTTGTTGTCGTGAAAGTCGTCGACTTGTAACCTTCATTGATAGTGTTTAGCGGATATTGGTTGTCTTGATAATTTTTCTGACCCTCTGAGAACCCCCTCAAAGTTTTTGAAAGTTCGCGGTTGGTGGGGCGAGCTTTGAATACTTTGGATATCTTCTTTTGCTTGATCCTGAGAAGGTATTGCTCCTCATTCTGTCTTCAAAGAAGTTGTGTTCTGCTTTTGTCCACGCTAATCATTCGTCTTGCATGGGTGAACTCCGGCGTTTTTAAATGCGGGGTGGCTAGCGGCATTGAACTTTGCTACGCGGAAACCGATCCTCGCGATTTGAGGTTGAAACAGACTAGCCATCGCGTTACGTGTTTAAAAGCAGCGGCGACCGTTTTGTATTGAAGCGGGGGTGGTCCTTCAGCGTTTGATGAGTAAAGCGGGGATGAACCCCACATTTTCAACTAAGCCTTTTAGACTTTTCTTTAAGGTGCCAAAAGTATAGTGTTAACTTGGCATGCCTTTCATACTTGTTGTTTGAACAAGCTTTTGGGACTTATCACTCTATTGTAAAGAGTTGATAAATTGGTTTTATCATCGAGGTGGAATTTTTAACTTGATGATGATTTTGAGGACTTATCGCTCTATTGAAGAGAGTCGATAAGTTGATTTTATCAGAGGTGTGGAGTTAACTTGATAAAGTTGGGTATTTGTGGTTTGAACAAGATTTTGAGGACCTATCGCTCTATTGATGAGAGTCGATAAGTTTAGGTTTTGTCGGGGGACAAAATATGAAACCTGTGATTTGAACAAGGTTTAAGGCCTGTGATGTGAACAAGGCTTACGTGGCTTGTGGTGTGAACAAGGCTTTGGGCTTGTGGTGTGAACAAGGCTTTGGGCTTGTGGTGTTAACAAGGCTTTGGGCTTATGGTTTGAACAAGGATTTGGGCTTGTGGTTTAAACAAGGCTTTTGGGCTTGCGGTTTGAACAAGGCTTTGGGCTTGTGGTGTTAACAAGGCTTTGGGCTTGTGGTTTGAACAAGGATTTGGGCTTGTGGTTTAAACAAGGATTTTGGGCTTGCGGTTTGAACAAGGCTTTGGGCTTGCGGTTTGAACAAGGCTTTAGGCTTATCATCCTATTGAGGAGGATTGATAAGTTGACTGTAAGAGGTGTGAGGTTAACATGACAAGATTGTGTTGCGATGTGATTAACTTTGTGGACTTATCATCCTATTACTGAGGATTGATAAGTTGGTTATCAAACTCACGAGGACGGTACGATTTTGATAGGATTGTGTTGTAATTTGAACAACTTTGTGGATCTATCATTCTATTGGAAAGGAATGATGAGTTGATTGACGGGTTTAGTTGTGATTTGAACAAGGTTTAAGGCGTGATGTGAACAAGGCTTACGTGGCTTGTGGTGTGAACAAGGCTTTGGGCTTGTGGTGTGAACAAGGCTTTGGGCTTGTGGTGTTAACAAGGCTTTGGGCTTATGGTTTGAACAAGGATTTGGGCTTGTGGTTTAAACAAGGCTTTGGGCTGCGGTTTGAACAAGGCTTTGGGCTTGTGGTGTTAACAAGGCTTTGGGCTTGTGGTTTGAACAAGGATTTGGGCTTGTGGTTTAAACAAGGATTTGGGCTTGCGGTTTGAACAAGGCTTTGGGCTTGCGGTTTGAACAAGGCTTTAGGCTTATCATCCTATTGAGGATTGATAAGTTGGTTGTCGAAGGTGTTAGGTTAACATGACAAGATTGTGTTGCGATGTGATTAACTTTGTGGACTTATCATCCTATTGGAAGGATTGATAAGTTGGTTATCAAACTCTGAGGGCGTGTCTGATTTTGATAGGATTGTGTTGTAATTTGAACAACTTTGTGGATCTATCATTCTATTGGAAAGGAATGATGAGTTGATTGACGGGTTTAGTTGTGATTTGAACAATTTTGAGGAACTTATCTGTGGGGAGGATTGATAAGTTGATTATATCATCGAGGTATAGTGTTGACTTGATGAAGATACGTTGCGTCGAACAACTTTGAGGACCTATCATCCTATTGAGGAGGATTGATAAGTTGATTAGCGATTTAATCAAATTTGAGGACTTATCATCCTATTGATGAGGATCGATAAGTTGTTTGTCGTGATTTAGTTATGATTTGAACAACTTTGAGGACTTATCGCTCTTATTGAAGAGTGTCGATAAGTTAATGTTAGAGGAGTTAAGCCTGCATGTGACGTTGTGCTACGATATTGAATCGTAGATTTTGTCGTCTTTACGGGCAAGACACTAGCGGCGTGCTAGGCGTTGACTTTAGGGTTATTGGCCAACCCCGACCATCAGCGGACTTGATGAGCCTTTACCGATTACCGTTTGAATCGGGCTAGCATGCGATTATCTAAATCCGTTACGCATGTGGCGTTGTGCTAAAAGAATAAAACTCTTTTAGGCTTAATGCTACGATGTTGAATACGTGAGGCTTCGTCTTTCTCACGGGAATAGACTACGGTGCATGTATTAGATGCGGGCTTATCTCCTTAGGTTTGAGATAAAATTCCCCGATTTAAATTACGGTGTCTTCTTTGATCGGTAGAAGACTAAACCGACTAGCGTGTGTTGGCGTTGACTTACCCCTACTTAGGATTAGGGATAAAATTCCCCTGCGTGTGGCGTGGATTGTGGTGTTATTAGAACAACTTTGAGGACTTATCGCTCTATTGAAAAGAGTCGATAAGTTGATTGTCGAGAGGTGTTAGGTTAACATGACAAGGATACATTGCGTCGAACAACTTTGAGGACTTATCGCTCTATTGAAGAGAGTCGATAAGTTGATTGTCGAAGAGGTCGCCTTGCTAATAGCGAGGCGAGCTAATCTTAACTTTGTGGGGATGCGTTGCGATTGGAGCAACTTTGTGGACTTATCATCCTATTGGAAGGATTGATAAGTTGATTGTCGAGGTGTTAGGTTAACATGACAAGGATACATTGCGTCGAACAACTTTGAGGACTTATCGCTCTATTGAAGAGAGTCGATAAGTTGATTGTCGTAAGAGGTCGCCTTGCTAATAGCGAGGCGAGCTAATCTTAACTTTGTGGGGATGCGTTGCGATTGGAGCAACTTTGTGGGCTTATCATCCTATTGGAGAGGATTGATAAGTTGGTTGTCGAGGTGTTAGGTTAACATGACAAGGATACATTCGTCGGAGCAACTTTGAGGACTTATCGCCTATTGAAGAGAGTCGATAAGTTGATTGTCGAGGTGTTAGGTTAACATGACAAGGATACGTTGCGATTGGAGCAACTTTGTGGACTTATCATCCTATTGGAGAGGATTGATAAGTTGGTTGTCAGAGGTGCATTGTTAACCTGACTGGATCATGTTACGATTTGAGCAACTTTGTAGACTTATCATCCTATGGAGAGGATTGATAAGTTGATTTTAATTAGTCTTCTTTGCGTTGAAGTGCTCACATTGTCAAAAGTATTTTGTTAACTTGACAATATTTGGAATTTATTATTCTACTCGAAAAATAATAGATAATCAACCTCCAGTCTGTAATTATTCTAGGTTGATACTAACGAGTCTTGACCTCATGATTTGGCGGGTCGAAATAGCAGGTCTTGGTCGGCCTCCTCTTCTTGACTTCAATCCTAGCAATAATTGCTTGACTGTTAATACAGGAGACTAGTTGTTTCGAGGAGCGACATTTTGCAACCCCATTCGAGCTAGGAGATTAGTTTGTAAATTGTGCCGACAGTGTCAATCGAGCGACGTGTCACCTGTCGAGCATCGAAGAGCCATGCTTGAACCGTTCGGCGAAGACTTTGATAGGCTCTCCTCCTTTTGCTTAATGGCAAGGAGAAGTGGCAGTGATCTCCGTGTCATCTTCAAAGAATCGCGGACAGAAGAGTCTCTAAATCGCCCATTACGGATACATCTGCAGGCGGTTTCATGAACCATTCAAAGGCAATCCCCTTGAGGGTGCCAATGAACAAACGGCTGCTATGACATCGTTTGCCATCACATTCCACATCGTGACCTAAAATGGTAGATGTGTTGGTTCGGTGATCCGTGCCATCGAAAGCTTGTAGCGTCGGGATTTTGAATTTTGGAGGATAAGGAACCGTATCCCATTCTCGCAGATACTGGCCCGACAACCCCTTATCTTGGAGCTCGCACCTATTAGCCATGGCATTGGCGGGCTTCGGTTCTAACATTTTACCGATTGAGGACTTTGTTCGTTTTAGGCCTCTCTTCCTTCTTCAAATAAAGATTCTATGTGATGAGCTTCTTGATCGAAGCTTCATTCACTTTTCTTTTCGTTTTGAGGATCGGCCCTCCTCCGATGATTCCTACCGAGGTGTAGAGCCGAACATGTGAACAGGCCCTATCGCTACAAGTTGGTTTATCATATCTCGAAGTTGATCGATGGACTCTTGTTGTGATCGCAGGCTTCTTGCATCATAGCGATGCTCTTGAGCCTCTTCTTGAAATCTTCAAGATTCTCCGTCGTGTAGGCGGCTCACATGCTCCACGAAGAACTAGAGGATTGAGATTCGCGATGGCTGAATGCTCTTCATCGGACTCAATTCCTTTAGCCAATTTTGGTAGTTGACAGGAGATATGACCCTGTTGAGTCGGGTATGTCGGTAAACTCCGTGAGTCATTCAAAGCCTCTTTCAAGTCGGGGACCGATTTGCCTCGACTCTTTAGAGATTGATGGTCCGCCTACTCCGATCATATTAGAAGTGACTCCAAGGTATTGACCTCTGAAGTCTCATTCCCGTGAAAATGCCGCCGCTCGTGGACCAAATAACATTTGTCAATCGTTCAAACACCGGCGGCTTGGCGCTATGGCGGCCCGATATGCCGATGATTTGGCACTTGGAGCGAAGATCGCGTTTGAGCATGAGCGAGTGCGGACCAGCGTTTTGGATTGAGGGCGAGGATCGCGTGCAACCCTGAGCGAGGTCGAGTTTGAACATTTGAGCGGGGTTGTGACCCGCGTTTTATAGTGGGGACGCGAGGATCGCGTGCAACCTGGCGAGCGAGTTTAGCGTTTGAGCAATTGAACGCTGGGTTGTGACCCGCTTTGACCGTGAAACGGGCCATTGAGGGTTCGTTGGTCGGCTTTTGCGAGGCTCGTATTCGGCACATAAGCGTGAGGCTTGCGTTACGTAAAAGCGGCTTCGGGATCGCGTTTTGGCTCATAAGCGAAGTTAGCGTTGGTTGGTCGATTGGCCATCGAGCGTGTTCTTTGGCGGCGGCTCCTTACCGCTGATTTGAGGCTTTTGCGGCGACATCACCATCTTCTTGATTAGGTTAGCCACGCAACCGAAGGGACTTTGGTCTCCTTAGAGGCTTTGTGGATCTTGCGCGCCTTGGGGCTAAGGGATCGGAGGAGAGTGCCTCCTCGAACTTGGCTTGTCGAACTCGGTCGAGTTTCAGCGGTCGTCCCAATGAGCTTGGCGTCGGATTGCGCCACCACTTCTTCATCGTGAAGCTAGTCCCAGCGAGTCGCCATCTTTTGTTAGCGAGGAAAAATTGAGAAAGTGTAAAATTGACTTATGCTATTTGAAGAATAATGAATACAATCTCTCGAATGCAATCTCTCTCTAACCGACTTAGATAAAAGAAATTACAAATTCCTCGATCGGTCGCCCGATTTACAAAAGAGAGAAAGGTCAACGGAGACCCTTCCCTTTATTTAATCTGGGTTCTTCCGGTGGCGGTGGGAGCTTGAATCTTGTATCCGTTGGCGATCCGACCGTCTTGACTCGTGGGGCGAGGTTGAAAAATAACTCGCAGAGCAAGTTTAGAACTCGGCGAGTTAAGAACTCTTTGATAGAGTTGATTTTAGAAAAGGATTAGTAATCCTTTAGCCAAGAATGGCGGAGAAGAACTTGCCGTGCAAGTTTGAAAACTATGTCGAGTTGAACTCTCTAGGAGAGTTGATGCCAGCAAAGGAGGTTTGATCCTTTCTTTAAAAAGAGACGCAGATTTTCGGTCAAATCTTAATATCTCTAAATCCAACCGGTAAAAATCAATCTTCACCGTTCAGAATTAGGAACGACGAGTGTTGAAGCTTCCCTCCAAGTTTCACGCCGATCAGACCACGGATGAAGGTCCGATCGTCACGCCGATCACAGCTGCTTGAAGTGGCTTTTCTTTTCTCCCTCCTTCTCTCCTTTTTAGTTCTCCGGCCAAACTCTTTCAACCCGCCCCATTTGGCTGTGAAAACCCCCATTTATATGGATTAAAGGGTGTAACCACCCCTAAAATTACTCCATAATGGGGTTTAGTGGGTGTAACCACCCCTTAAATCTCTCAAGCGGTTGAGGAACCGTTCAACTCATGTTTGAATGAGTCAAAGCGAACCGGCGTTTTGGAGCAAGCCTCGCCTCGCATTTAGTGCGAGGAGCGGGAATGAACCTCAGCGTCTACATTTTAACTAGGGCGGGGTTGGAAACCCTCGTTTTGAGCTTGAGCGGGCCATGTGCTCCGCGTTTTGGGCTTGAGCGGGCCATGTGCTCCGCGTTTTGGGCTTGAGCGGGCCATGTGCTCAGCGTTTTGAATTAAAACGCGGGCCATGTGCTCCGCGTTTTGGGCTTGAGCGGGCCATGTGCTCCGCGTTTTGGGCTTGAGCGGGCCATGTGCTCAGCGTTTTGAATTAAAACGCGGGCCATGTGCTCCGCGTTTTGGGCTTGAGCGGGCCATGTGCTCCGCGTTTTGGGCTTGAGCGGGCCATGTGCTCAGCGTTTTGAATTGAGCGGGGGTGAGCCCCGCATTTTGCTTTGAAGAGATCAATACTTATGATCTCTTTTCACAAGGATTGTCAACTTGTAATTCTTGTACTCTGGAGACATTAGCTTCTGATTCTCCTTTGTTGTCGTGAAAGTCGTCAGCTTGTAACCTTCATTGATAGTGTTTCGCGGATATTGGCTGTCTTCAGTAATTTTTTTTACAGCCTACACTAGGTAATATCAAGATCAAGATGCATGATGGAGTGGTCCGAACCTTGACGGATGTGAGGCATGTTCCCGACTTGCGGAAGAATCTTATCCCAGTCGGTGCATTGGACTTCGGCGGTTGCAGAATTGTTACAAAGAACGGAGTGAAGAAGGTTGTTCGGGGTTCCCTTGTAGTGATGAAGGGTGTTCGTCACGGTAATTTATATACTCTCGAATGCGGCGGTGGCGGAGGAGATCTGGCGGTTAGGCGAAGGAAGTGGTGGAGACCCATGTGAGCACACACAGGTATGGCATATGCGGCTTGGGCACATGTCAGAGAAGGGTCTAGTTTTGCTCGGTAAAGAGGGTTTGCTGAAGAATCTGAAGAAGCCTAGCATGAATTTTTGTGAGGATTGTATGTATGAAAAGTCACATAGGGTCGGTTCGGCGGCAAGTCTAAGAGCGAGGGATACTAGATTATGTGCACACGGATGTTTGGGGTCCGCTCGAGACAACTTCAAGGGTGGTTCCAGATATTTTGTCTCGCTCATAGATGACTATTCGAGGTATGCTTGGATTTACTACGAAGCATAAGAATAAGGTGTTGAGACATTCAAGAAGTGGAGAGCAATGGTTAAGAACAGACGGGAAAAAATTGAAGACACCGAGATCCGATAACGGCATGCAGTATACGATGGTGCTTTCAATGAGTTCGTGATCGAGGGAATTATTCGACCTTTGGACGGTCGAGTCAACACCACGCCAGTAATGGGGTCGCAGAGATCGAACCGAATATTGCGGGAGAAAGCAATGAGTATGCGATCATACGCTGGATTGGGCAACGAATGGTGAGCAGAAACGGTGGCTACAGCTTGTTACATCGTGAACCGTTCACCACATTCGATATTGGATGGTGATACACCCTATAGGGTGTGATCAGGGGAGCATGCAGATTATGATAGGCTCAGAATTTTCGGATGCACTGCCTACTATCACGTCAACGAGGTAAAACTTGACGCGAGGGCCAAGAAGGCAATATTCTTGGGATATATGAAGGGCGTAAAAGGCTATCGCCTTTGGTGTACGGAAGATTCGAAGTTCGTGATCAGCAGGGATGTTACCTTTGATGAGAAATTCATGATTGCTAGGGCGTCCAAGGATGATGGTGTTAGGATGATGAGACTTCTAAGTCTCAGGTTATTGAAACAGAATCTAAAGACCAACCAGGTTCTAGTCGTGTTCAAGTGGGAAGTCAGGTAGATGATGAGCTTGAGCAGGAGGAGGCTCAGCAGGAGAATACACATGCACTACAACAACAGCAGCTCGAGGATAGTTTGGCTTTCACTAGGCCAAGACGAGCATACAAGCAGTACGTAAGCCGGGGCTGATCAACCCCTCAAGCACTATGGGCGTGTTAATTTGGTTAAATCGCACTCGGTGGAGGAGGGCGAGCGGTCTCCTTCAAGGAAGCTATTCGGGACAAGGATAGTGAGAGTTGGTTGGCTGCGATGGAGGAAGAGATGGAATCTCTTCGGAAGAGCCAAACATGGGAGGTGGTCCCATTGCCCGTAGGAAGAAAAGCTATTGGTTGTAAGTGGGTGTATAAAAGAAAGGAAGATCTTTCGAGCTCGGTGGCACAAGGTACAAGGCGAGGCTAGTGGCTAAGGGTTTTGCACAGAAAGAGGGTGTGGATTACAATGAGATCTTTTCTCCAGTGGTGAAACACACTTCTATTCGGGTGCTATTGAGTATTGTTGCTCATGGTGATCTTGAGCTGGAACAACTCGATGTTAGAACGGTCTTCTTGTACGGAGACTTGGATGACGAGATCTACATGCATCAACCTGAGGGCTACAAGGTTGAGGACAAGGATTATCATGTGTGTCGTTTGAAGAAGTCACTATATGGATTGAAGCAATCTCCCCGACAGTGGTACAAGCGATTTGACTCTTTCATGCTGAAGCATGGGTTTTCCCGAAGCGACTATGATTGTTGCGTTTACATTCGGAAGCTTCGTGGAGGTAATTATATCTATCTCCTTTTATAAGTGATGACATGCTTATTGTTTCTAAGAGCAGGGTGGAGATAGATTGGCTGAAATCTCAACTTGGTGAAGAGTTCGAGATGAAGGACATGGGTGCTGCTAGGAAAATACTGGGTATGGAGATTAGAAGAGAGCGGGCGAACCGGTAATTATTCTTGAGTCAGAAGGGCTACATAGAGTGGGTGATCGCAAGGTTCGGGATGCAAAGTGCTAAGTCGGTGGTGACTCCATTTGCTCCACACTTTAGGCTTTCTGATAAACAATCTCCCACTACAGCGGAAGAGAAGACGCACATGGAGTGTGTTCCCTATGCTAGTGCAGTTGGCAGCTTAATGTACGCAATGGTGTGTACACGCCCAGATATTTCACATGCGGTCGGTGTGGTCAGTAGATTCATGGCGAATCCGGGAAAGGCGCACTGGGAAGCAGTGAAGTGTGTCCTGAGGTACTTAAAGGGTATCGTTGATACGGGTCTGTGTTTTGGTGGAGAAACATGTCATATTGATTGGTTTGTGGACTCTAATTATGCGGACGATCTAGATAGACGGCGATCGACTACTGATTATGTATTCAGGATACATGGGGCTCCGGTTAGCTGGCGATCGATGTTACAGGCTACAGTGGCACTTTCTACTACAGTGGCTGAGTACATGGCCTTGGCAGAGGGAGTGAAGGAAGTATTGTGGTTGTGGGGTCTTCTAGATGATTTGGGGATTGAGCAGGAGAACGTGAACTTGTGGTGCGACAGTCAGAGTGCAATTCACTTGGCGAAATATCAAATTTATCATGCTCGTACCAAGCATATCGATGTCAGGTTTCATTTCGTGCAAGATGTCATAGAGGAAGGTGATGTTTCTCTCATGAAGGTGCACACGAATGAGAATCCCGCAGACATGTTAACCAAGGTGGTCACAGGTAGCAAGTTTAAGCATTGCTTGGACTTGCTTCATATCAGCCCGTGTTGATCTGCCCAAGAGGGCATGGCCCTTCGGGGCGGTGATGGGGTGAGGTGGAGATTATATGGAGAATTGCAGAACTACGATTAGCTTGATCCCGGTTAGAGGGCATGTAAGCAACCATGGTATAATGGTGCAGCTGGATTGGCCTGATTTGGCTGATGGAGATCTCTCTAGTAATATCCGCGATGTTCTTCTAGTGTTCGTCCAAAATTTGAGGTTTATCAAATGATGTACGAGGTGGAGAATTGTGAACTTGAGTGGGAATGTGGGGACCACCCACATGCCCACCCACGTGGGTGCGTGCGCCAAAAATCGCAGGGACGCGGTTTCGTTCCTGCGCAACAGAGAAACGAAAAAAAAAGGAAAGGTTTATTCTTTTCCCTATAAATAGGGAATTAAACCTAGAGTTTTTTGTGGTGGAATTTGTGTGGGAGAAAAAGCTAGGGTTTTTGGTGACGGCTAGAGAGAGTTAAAGAGAGAGCTTGGAGAGATTTTACAAGAGAGAGGTCAATTTTTTTGGATAAAAATCAAAGCTTTATCTTTGGGACGAGCTTGTGGATTGTACAAGTCGTCGGTATTTTTCTTCATAGTCAAATCTCCCCTCACCCCTCCCGTGGACATAGGCAAGTTTGCCGAACCACGTAAATCTCGTGTCTTTGCTGTTTGTTGTGTATTGGCTATTGTTTGTAGGTTCTCTTAATTCAGTCCTAGTACTGTTGAGAGGAAGAGTAGATATCTCACTTTGTTGAGATATTTGCTTTCTATTCTTGTTTCCTTCGTGAAACGGGAATATAATCAGGGCCTTCTCTCAGGTGATATCGCTTCCGCGGCGTGTAGGCGTGACTCTGCGCCCAACAGCCCTCTTACGAGCCTCTACTTGTGCAAGGAAGAACAGTTTATCTCAAAACCAGATATTCGGAGAAGTGAGCGGACCCTGATCATCCTCAACTCCAAAACAATTGACTATGTGATTTAGACCATCAACAGAGAATTTATTACTTATTTCAAGAACAAAGAATCACCAAGAATAGAGTACCATATTTTAAACAAATCAATAAAAATTTCCCAAGTCAAGAGACAAACATATAAATCCCATAATACTAACCTCAAATCACCAATAATCTAAAAAATAATTAAAATTATGAAAACATTGCTCTAATCAAGTGATGAACTTGTAGGACATGTGGATTGGCGAAAAGAACATCCGCCTCTTTGAACCGCAGTACTTCATCCAATGAATGTTATTAGTTGGTAAATAAGCATACGACCATTGCACGATCCATGGTTGCAACTTCATCCTTGGATGGCAATTGCGGCATGGATCCAGATGAGATACCACGAATCCAGAGCATATGAAGGATAACATTTGCTCTCCATAATATTGTTGCCCTACTACCCGCAACGAACTCGTAAACGAAGGAAATATTATGAGCATGAGAGCCAACACTCTCATCGAATATGACGTAGTAGTACGAGCCATCACAGGATATATGAGGGAAATTGATCATAGAGGGTTCAGTTAGCTAGTTTCCTCCTCAATTTATAGGGATACATCAAGAATCCCGAGATGGTCAGGACTCTGAGTACTACAAAGGTTCGGAATCCTAACTTTGATTGAAATTCGTATAATAATCCTTAATTTACCTGTCTGATTAAGCTCCAAGATTCCCTACTGCATGGTTATTTGATTATGTCACAAATTTATATTAAGTTATAACTTTATTTCCTAAAACCAAACCTATACGAAAGAGACCATGAAGTAAGTCTTAACCTTTTGACAGTTACTATATCCAAAGTTAAACTGGGCCGCCAGCTTCGGGGAATATACACGACTAATAATAAATATATCACCAATCAGTACTGACAAAAGAAACCCCAACATAATTAAAAAAAACATAATTAAAAATAGAATTTTTTCAATTAATTAACCTTTTTATTTAATTCAATACATTGACAAAAGGAAATAATATTAGAAATTACAAAAGAAATGCGTGCATCTACCTATGTTGTTGTAATGGATCTTAAACAGATGCTAAGAACCAATTTTAACCTAAAAACTTAAGTTGTTATGTTGTGGCCCTGACTTCTATTTAAAGACATCACTCTTTCTTATTTTATCTGATGTAGGACTGTACTTGCACGTGAATCCATAACATTCTCTCCCTTATTCATTTGTGAGTAGAACCTTGATAACCATGGATTGGCCACATGACTATCAAACAATAGAATCTTCTAACATATGCAGAGTACAATATGTTAACTAGACCATTATCTAAACCGTAGGATCATCCAACATATGCAGCGTACCATAAGTAGCAAGAGGAGGGAAATTGGTCTCTCAAATCATTGAAATTTCTATTAGGTCCGCCGATTCTCATTAGTAGTTTCAAATTAGTACCTTCAATTGCTGATTTTACTATTGATTTGAGGGACTAATATCAATATAACCTAAGAGTTGGAGGACCTAATAGAAATTTAATTGATTTGAGGGACTAATTCAAAATGCCTTAAGAATTGGGGACCTAATGGCAATTTCAATAATTTGAGAGTCTAATTTCAAAATATGGAAGATTTAAGGGACAAATATGGGAAAAATTACTTTTGATATGAATCCCCTACTCCTTTACTATTTGAAATTTTAGTCTTTCAAATCATTGAAAATTCTATTAGGGCCCTCAATTCTTATAAAATTGTTCCAAAATTTGTCACTAAGGTCATTAAAATTTCTATTATGTCCCGTAATACTTATAAGTTGTTTCAATTTAAACCCTCCAGTCAAGAAGAGTTGGCCCAAGGGGCTAAGGGACAAATATCAAGAAAACCCTCAAATCTTCCTTATCTTTAAATTAGTTCCCTTAAATTATGTACCTTGCTACTTAACCTTTCATCAACACATTTCATGCAACAAAAAAATGAGATAATGCTCGAAACGTTTTTAACTTTTAATGAATAAGTCACATAACATCCACAATCTCTCCAAAAATGGGGAGCAGAGTCCTTTAAAAATGTGTTAACCAATCTGCCTTGAACCTGTATCCCATAGTTAAAGGCAGAATAGATGATTGTCATACTCTTGCTATGTGATAAGAACGTGGCAAAATAGAAGGGCCAAAAATTGCCCTTGTCAGCTATGTTTAATTTCTGAGATTATCCTAAAAAAGGATATTCAGAATTTTAGTGCTACCTTAGCTTCTACAGTATCAGGATGACCGCACTAAATTAGATCAGGATGCTCTCCAATTAAGTGGTAATTGGAGGAAAAAAAGTATTTAGTGGGGACAATCTATGGCATTTAATGCGCACCAAATGGACATCAACTTTTGGATCCGTGTATGAATCCTGATGTCCAATGATCTAATGGTTGACATCCATTTGGTGCACATTTAATGTCATGTATGCTCTCTGTTTCAATTTCAAGGGTAGGTAGTGAATTAGAGGATGGGAATCAAAGCATTCAATCAAAAAGAAATATGGGCAAGTAAAAACAAATAAGCGGATGAAGTACCGTGTGGTTAACCTTGTAAGACAAGAAGCCTAACAGACGGCATCATTTTGAATATTACCCTACAATGATTTGAACGCTATAAAAACCAGGTCACTTAACTAGAAATCCACAACCACCACCCTTTTAGTCATTAGTTTCATTTTGCATAGTGTAAGCAAGAAGGCTGCTAAATATTCTCAGTTTGCAATTGCTATTACTCTGCTTGCTGCGCTTTCGAGCCTGAGTCTCGTAACCTCTCATCGATTCATGGTTGGATCATGCCACGCTAGCGGATATTTGCAAGGTAAAACTGGCCACTGCAACACAGAACATGACTCTGATTGTTGTAAAGCAGGGAAGATGTATCCTCAATACCGATGCTCTCCTCCCATTACGAGCAACACCAGTACGATAATGACCATCAATAGCTTTGCGAAAGGCAGAGATGGAGGCGGCCCATCAGAATGCGACAACCAATACCACAGCGATAGTGAAATGGTGGTTGCATTGTCAACTGGTTGGTACAATGGAGGGAGCCGATGCCTAAATTAACTACATCAATATCAATGCTAATGGTAAGTCAGTGAGAGCCAAAGTGGTGGATGAGTGTGATTCTGTGCACGGTTGTGATGCCGATCATGACTTCGAACCGCCATGCCCCAATAATATAGTGGATGCATCTCCGGCAGTGTGGAAGGCGTTAGATATACCAGAGTCTCAAGTTGGGGATTACGACATTACATGATCTGATGCTTGAACATTTGTACTATTGATCGGTATTTAAGGTTCAAAGCTGTTTGTTAATGTGAGAATTTAATATGATGCTAATCTATGTGTTATACTGCTACCTAGTTGATGTAGAACGCACGGCGGACGTATTCATGGAGAAACAGGACCGACTCAAGCCCAAACGCGGACCCGGTCGAGGAAAATAGCTTGCGACGAAGAACATGACGTAACTTTCAATCCGTAAGTCGGATTTGGACGATATTTTTTAAAATCGCGTATTTTTTCGAGAAGGAGCCAACCAAACCGACCTACGTTCGGTTTGCTCACCATTCGTTTCGCCAAATTCCTTCCGGATTGAGAGATATCAGCGTTTTCGTCAGTTTTTTTACTATTTTTAGTAATGTTTTAGGAATCTGTTTTGATTAGGAAGCCAATCCGGTTTGATTCCAAATTTGACCGAATTACTTCCCTAATCATAGGGAGTCTTTTAAGAGTAGTTTTCTTTATTTCTATTTTTGGTAAAGTTCGGGTCAATTAGAATTCTTGTTTCTATTTTTAGTAAGAGTTTGAGTTATAGTAGGAGTCTTGTTTATTTTCTATTTAAACAGAGTCTTGTAAGCCCTAGAGGCATATCTTTTCATCAATAAAAATTTTATTTATTATATTTTCTTCGTGGATTCAAAGCTCTTCGTGGATTCGGAGATCAACCCTCGGTGGATTCCGAGATTTCAAATTTCGCGCTGCGTTAATTGGTATCAGAGCCTTGTTCCTCCGATCCGATGGCAGGTGGTAAAGCCCCTATTTCTCGAACTGAGTTCGATGAGTTGAAGACTGATTTTAATCAAGTGAAGACTGATTTTAATCAGGTGAAGACTGATATTCATCAGATGAAGACTACCATGGAGTGACTTGCATTGGTGGTAGAGCGTCTGAACACGGTAGGAATTCAAAATCGCGTTGATGGTCGCCAACGACGTGATCTGCCTCCACAAGATGAATTCAACAGCGACAGCGATTACTATGAAGCCCCACGCCGCGGTTATGATCGCAGAGACCACTGTCGACGGAACAACTATGATGCTGGAGGGTTCAAGATGAAGATGGATCTGCCATCTTTCAACGGGCAACTTCATATTGAAGAATTTCTTGACTGGATTGCAGAGGTGGAGAGATTTTTCGAGTATATGGAGATCCCAGATGAACGAAAGGTTAAGTTGGTGGCCTACCAACTTAAGGGTGGAGCATCTGCTTGGTGGAAATCAGTATGCATGAATCGATCTCGCCAAGGAAAGCCAAAGGTCGATAGGTGGGAGAAGATGAAGAAGTTGCTGAAAGCCCATTTCCTACCTAGTGACTATGAACAAGTCTTGTTCGGACAATATCAAAATTGTAAACAAAGTGGAAGAACAGTTGATGAGTACACACAGGAGTTTTATCGGTTGTCCTCCCGCAATAACTTAAACGAGAACGAGTCGCAACAGATGTCTCGTTACACCGGGGGATTGAGGTTAGCAATTCAGGATCGTGTGTCTTTGCAGCAGACGTACACTTTGGCAGCCTAGCCCAAAAGGTGGAGCGGCAACTTGGACGAAATAATAAAGGATCGTGGGCAGCTTCCGACGGGTCGAGCACGAGTTTCAATCGTGACGGGAATAAACAGTCTCAAATTGCTCCTGCTCAAGATTCTACAGTTGAGAAGAGTACAGGGCCGATGACAACAGCAGCAAAGAAGACTACACCACCGAACCCATATGCCAAACCCGATCCAATCAAGTGCTACAGATGCGGTCAACCTAGTCATCGATCCAATCAGTACCCTAAACGAGGTGCTGTGCATATGGTGGATCATGAAGAGGAGGATGTAGATCAAGACAATGCTGAAGACTATAACCGTGAAGGGTTGAGTGCTGATGATGGGGATCAACTCTCATGTGTTGTGCGGTGATTATTATTGGCTCCAAAAATAGAAGAACCACCCCAGAGGCATAATATCTTTCGCACTAGGTGCACGGTGAAACAGAAGACTTGTGATGTCATCATTGATAGTGACAGTAGTGATAATATTATTTCTCGGCGTATGGTGGAGAAATTAGGTTTGAAGATGGAGAAACATCCCGCTCCTTACAAGATTGGCTGGATTCGTGAGGGTAATGACGTGCAGGTTGATGAGGTGTGCCGGGTGTCTTTTTCTATTGGCCGTAATTACGTTGATGAGGTGATGTACGATGTAGTTGAGATGGACACTTGTCATATACTGTTAGGCAGGCCATGGCAGTTTGATGTTGATGCCACGCACAGGGGGAAGGACAATGTTTATATCTTCAAGAAGGATGGTCGCCGAGTTGTGCTCCTGCCTCTTACTGAAAAGGGGCCAATCAAAACAGATGTTGCTGAAAAGAAGACGTTCTTGGTTAACAATGAAGATTTTATGACAGATGTGAAACAGTCTGACGAGATTTGTACTCTTGTTATTTCAGGAAAAGAGGATTCTGCCTCCACCAACATCCTGCCTGAAGTCCAGACCCTTTTGCAACAATTTGACGCAGTTATGCCTGACGAGCTGCCTTCCGAATTACCAATGCTTCGAGACATCCAACATCAGATCGATTTTATCCCTGGATCACGCTTACCAAACCTGCCACACTATCGGATGAGCCCGAAGGAAGGAGAGATCTTGTAAAAATAAGTGGACGAACTCATACAGAAAGGCCTTATCCGAGCTAGCATGAATCTGTGTGCCATGCCAGCGTTACTTGTCTCAAAGAAGAACGGAGAGTGGCGCATGTGTGTGGATAGTAGAGCTATCAATAAGATTACCGTGAAGTATCGATTTCCTATCCCTTGCCTGGATGACATGTTGGATATGTTATCTGGATCAAAAGTATTTTCCAAAATTGATCTCAGGAGTGGTTATCATCAGATTCGGATTAGAGAAAGAGATGAGTGGAAGACTGCCTTCAAGACAAAAGAGGGCCTGTATGAATGGTTGGTCATGCCTTTTGACCTTTTCAATGCTCCTAGCACTTTCATGCGTTTGATGAATCAGGTATCAAAACCCTTTATCGGCAAGTTCGTTGTAGTTTATGTCGATGATATCCTGATTTATAGCCAGACCGAGTCCAAGCACCTGGACCACTTGAGGGGGGTACTAACAGTTTTGCAGGAGAACAAGTTGTACATCAATTTGAAGAAGTGCAACTTTATGACTAGTAGCTTATTGTTCTTGGGCTTTGTCATCAGTGCAGAGGGCATCCATATTGATGAAGAGAAGGTGCGTGCTATTCGAGATTGCCCTACGCCGAAGACCGTCAGCGAAGTTTGTAGTTTTCATGGCCTAGCCACTTTCTACAGGAGATTTGTTAAAAATTTCAGCAGAATTGTGGCTCCTATTACTGAGTGCATGAAGAAAGGCAAGTTTAATTGGAGAGAAGAAACGGATCGTAGCTTTGCACTAATCAAGGAGAAATTATCCACAGCACCAGTGCTTGCCCTTCCAGATTTTCAAAAGGTGTTTGAAGTTGATTGTGATGCGTCCATCGTAGGAATTGGCGGTGTTCTATCTCAAGAAGGGAGTCCAGTTGCTTTCTATAGTGAGAAACTCAGCGAAGCTCGACGGAAGTGGACTACGTATGAGCTGGAGTTGTATGTCATAGTTTAGTCTTTGAAGCATTGGGAGCACTATTTAATCTCGCGGGAGTTTCTACTTAATACTGACCATCAGGCTTTGAAGTCCATCAATAGTCAAACTACCATCAACCGTATGCATGCTCATTGGATAGCGTATCTTCAGCGTTTCACCTTTGTTTTGAAGCACAAGTCCGAGCAGCAAAATAAAGTTGTCGATGCACTGAGTCGGAGAGCAAATTTGTTGGTGATTTTGCAAGCAGAAATGACTGGATTTGAAAACTTGAAGGAGCTGTATGCAGAAGATGCAGACTTTAAGGAGGTTTGGAATGACTGTCAACAAAATCAATCAGTCAGAGGTTTTCATATCTAGGATCGCTATTTATTTCATGGAGATCAGTTGTGCATACCCCAAAGTTCATTGAGAGAGCAGATAATACGAGACCTTCATGTTGGCGGACTAGGAGGACACTTGGGGCATGATAAGACGATTGCTTCCATTGAAGAGCGATATTACTGGCCTCAACTGAAGAAGGGGACAGAGAAATATGTGCGGTATTGTCCAGTTTGTCAAGTTACTAAAGGACAGTCTCAAAATACAGGAATGTATACACCCTTACCTGTTCCTTATGCGCCCTGGCATGATATTTCGATGGATTTTGTGTTGGGACTCCCTCGAACCCAACTAGGCATGGATTCTGTCTTTGTTGTTGTTGATAGATTTTTAAAGATGTCACACTTTATTCCTTCCAAGAAGACAGCCGATGCTAGCAACATTGCCAATCTTTTCTTTCGGGAGATCGTTCGCCTTCATGGAGTGCCAAAATCCATCACATCTGATCATGATTCCAAGTTCTTATCCCACTTTTGGAGGACTTTATGGCAGCAATTCAATACTTCACTTAAATTCAGTACTGCCTACCACCCTCAAACGGACGGACAAACTGAAGTGGTAAATCGCACTCTCGGTAACCTTCTTAGATCCATCTCTGGCGATCGTCCGAAACAGTGGGATCTTGCTCTGACACATGCTGAATTTGTTTATAACTGTATGGAGAGTCGAACTACGGGCAATGCTCCCTTTGTGATTGTATATGGAAGGTTTCCGAACCATTATCTTGATCTAGCCCCGCTACCTAAGCTTCCAGGACAGAGTATTGCTGCAGATCATATGGCTGAAAAGATACGTGCTATCCAGCAGGAAGTGAAAGAGAAGATAGAGAAATCAAATGCTAAATATAAGGCTGATGCTGATCAACACATGAGGAAGAAGGTGTTTGAGGAGGGAGATATGGTGATGGTATTTCTGCGAAAGGAACGTTTTCCAGTGGGCACCTACAACAAGCTGAAGAACAAAAAGTATGATCCGTGCAAAATACTGAAGAAGATTAGTGACAATGCTTATATCGTTGACCTTCCTGCAGATTTGGCGATTTCTCCTAGTTTCAATGTTGCAGATTTGTTTGAGTATTATCCGCCAGAAGGAGTAACTCTTCATGCGAATATAAGCTCGGGTCGAGCTCTTTCGCTGTGGGAGACTGATGTAGAACACACGGCGGACGTATTCATGGAGAAATTTGACCGAATTACTTCCCTAATCATAGGAGTCTTTAAGGGTAGTTTTCCTTATTTCTATTTTTGGTAAAGTTCGGTCAATTAGAATTTTGTTTCTATTTTTAGTAATGTTTTAGGAGTCTGTTTTGATTAGGAAGCCAATCCGATTTGATTTCAAATTTGACCGAATTACTTCCCTAATCATAGGAGTCTTTAAGGGTAGTTTTCCTTATTTCTATTTTTGGTAAAGTTCGGTCAATTAGAATTCTTGTTTCTATTTTTAGTAATGTTTTAGGAGTCTGTTTTGATTAGGAAGCCAATCCGATTTGATTTCAAATTTGACCGAATTACTTCCCTAATCATAGGAGTCTTTAAGGGTAGTTTTCCTTATTTCTATTTTTGGTAAAGTTCGGTCAATTAGAATTCTTGTTTCTATTTTTAGTAATGTTTTAGGAGTCTGTTTTGATTAGGAAGCCAATCCGATTTGATTTCAAATTTGACCGAATTACTTCCCTAATCATAGGGAGTCTTTAAGGGTAGTTTTCCTTATTTCTATTTTTGGTAAAGTTCGGTCAATTAGAATTTTGTTTCTATTTTTAGTAATGTTTTAGGAGTCTGTTTTGATTAGGAAGCCAATCCGATTTGATTTCAAATTTGACCGAATTACTTCCCTAATCATAGGGAGTCTTTAAGGGTAGTTTTCCTTATTTCTATTTTTGGTAAAGTTCGGGTCAATTAGAATTCTTGTTTCTATTTTTAGTAATGTTTTAGGAGTCTGTTTTGATTAGGAAGCCAATCCGATTTGATTTCAAATTTGACCGAATTACTTCCCTAATCATAGGAGTCTTTAAGGGTAGTTTTCCTTATTTCTATTTTTGGTAAAGTTCGGTCAATTAGAATTCTTGTTTCTATTTTTAGTAATGTTTTAGGAGTCTGTTTTGATTAGGAAGCCAATCCGATTTGATTTCAAATTTGACCGAATTACTTCCCTAATCATAGGGAGTCTTTAAGGGTAGTTTTCCTTATTTCTATTTTTGGTAAAGTTCGGGTCAATTAGAATTTTGTTTCTATTTTTAGTAATGTTTTAGGAGTCTGTTTTGATTAGGAAGCCAATCCGATTTGATTTCAAATTTGACCGAATTACTTCCCTAATCATAGGAGTCTTTAAGGGTAGTTTTCCTTATTTCTATTTTTGGTAAAGTTCGGGTCAATTAGAATTTTGTTTCTATTTTTAGTAATGTTTTAGGAGTCTGTTTTGATTAGGAAGCCAATCCGATTTGATTTCAAATTTGACCGAATTACTTCCCTAATCATAGGAGTCTTTAAGGGTAGTTTTCCTTATTTCTATTTTTGGTAAAGTTCGGGTCAATTAGAATTCTTGTTTCTATTTTTAGTAATGTTTTAGGAGTCTGTTTTGATTAGGAAGCCAATCCGATTTGATTTCAAATTTGACCGAATTACTTCCCTAATCATAGGAGTCTTTAAGGGTAGTTTTCCTTATTTCTATTTTTGGTAAAGTTCGGGTCAATTAGAATTCTTGTTTCTATTTTTAGTAATGTTTTAGGAGTCTGTTTTGATTAGGAAGCCAATCCGATTTGATTTCAAATTTGACCGAATTACTTCCCTAATCATAGGAGTCTTTAAGGGTAGTTTTCCTTATTTCTATTTTTGGTAAAGTTCGGTCAATTAGAATTCTTGTTTCTATTTTTAGTAATGTTTTAGGAGTCTGTTTTGATTAGGAAGCCAATCCGATTTGATTTCAAATTTGACCGAATTACTTCCCTAATCATAGGAGTCTTTAAGGGTAGTTTTCCTTATTTCTATTTTTGGTAAAGTTCGGTCAATTAGAATTTTGTTTCTATTTTTAGTAATGTTTTAGGAGTCTGTTTTGATTAGGAAGCCAATCCGATTTGATTTCAAATTTGACCGAATTACTTCCCTAATCATAGGGAGTCTTTTAAGGGTAGTTTTCCTTATTTCTATTTTTGGTAAAGTTCGGGTCAATTAGAATTCTTGTTTCTATTTTTAGTAAGAGTTTGAGTTATAGTATGAGTCTTGTTTATTTTCTATTTAAACAGAGTCTTGTAAGCCCTAGAGGCATATCTTTTCATCAATAAAAATTTCATTTATTATATTTTCTTCGTGGATTCGAAGCTCTTCGTGGATTCGGAGATCAACCCTCGGTGGATTCCGAGATTTCAAATTCCGCGCTGCGTTAGATAGTGAACTGGTGGTAGCATTATCTATTGGCTGGTACAATGGAGGAAGCCGATGCCTGAACTACATCAATATCAATGCCAATGGTAAGTCAGTGAGAGCCAAAGTGGTGGATGAGTGTGATTCTGTGCACGGTTGTGATGCTGATCATGACTTCCAACCGCCCTGTCCTAACAATATAGTGGATGCATCACCGGCAGTGTGGAAGGCGTTGAACATCCCCGAGTCTCAGGTAGGGGATTACGACATTACATGGTCCGATGCTTGAGCCTTCAATCTGTCAATATTTAAGGCTCAAAGTTGTCTGTTTATGTGTTAAATACATAGCGTGCTAAATCTGTACTGCTGCCTAGTGTATGTTAATAGTTTTTCGTTTCAAAGTTGAGTGGCATAAATATACAAGGTGAGTGTTTCTGAAACTGATTGCATATATATGATCTTATATATACTCAGCTTGATTTCCTGGTTAATTAGCTTGCAACTTTAAATTGCTTGTGATATAGGCTTAATTTAGTGGAGTGAATTAGGAAGTTACATACCCCGATAAGATCAGTATAAACACACACGACCAGTAGTTATATAAAGATCGAAACCAAAAGTAATAACAAACTAAAACCGGAAGGTAATGAGAAAAAGAACTGCATTAACAATATTGCCAATAGGCAGTAGAATAATCAATTTTCAGTTATTCAATACAATAATAAAAGCAAATTCACATCAAAAATCACAAAGCAGCTACATATTTGTTATTTCACTCTCTCGCTCAGCTATAATATCTCTAAGAAAACGGGGTGCTCTACAGCTTGTTCCTTGCCTCGTGAAGCATCATATCAAGAACCATGCTACACTCTACACTTTCGCACAGTATATTGTGTCGAAGTCCTTCTGCAAACTCGTGAAGCTTCACTTCCTCCTCCTGCAGCTGCAGAAAACGAAACCTTCGTATCCGCAAAGGACACTGCTTGATCAAGTATTCACCCTGGGATGTCTTGAGCATATCCTTGAGATTGTCCGATGATTCCGTGGAAGTCCCGATAGCTCGTGCGAATTTGAAGCAGATCGCCTCCTCGAAGAGATAACCATTGCATTTTGTGGGAAAAGATTGGGATGGCAAGGGCGAGAAGATGATGAGAAAGAGGAGGAAGATGCTTGCCGAAATAGTTGATCGAGACATGACTGTTGTGATTAATTCTTTGGAATACTGATGAATTCTCACAATAAGAGCTTTGATATGTAGAAGAGATGGATTTTGATATATTTATAACCAACTAAATTGTCGAATCCTACTAGGAATAGACTTCAATTGAAATCTCATATCGATTACCGATCGAGTCCTATTTGCATTAGGCTAAAAAAATACCTGATTAGAAAACAAATAAAATATTAAACACAATTTCTAATTTTAAACTCTTGCATATGACGTGAATTGTGAAATTCGCTCGACCTCAATAAAACAATGGAAAGTTATCACCGTGTGTTTTGACGGTATGTACGGTTATATGTCTTGAATACTCATATCTGTTAACTTTTTTCAAATAAAGATTTGTCTTCTTGTACAAATATAAATAAATAAATAAAATCTCCTAGAAAAGGTCATATATACTAAATTTCACTAACTAGTCATGATGATAGTTAATAAAGAAAAGAGATTAATTACATTATTGTGCCCTGAGTACGGTCTAAATTGCATGGGTGATCTTGGAGTCTATGTATCCATGGGGTGATTTACACTTGCTCAAACTGTTAGTATTTGTTTGTGAAAAACAAGATAGTCCCATATAGAATATTTGAGCAGTTTTTTAGAGGTTTAAAGATAGTTAATGACTATTGAGCTTTGATAGATGGTTCAAAGTATAGATTTCTAAACCCGCATGTGGGTAGCGCGATTTGACTAGTAATAAGCATGTAATCATGATTTAAAAACTGCTCTACATCAACAAACAACCATTGTAATTTTCTTCTCCTCCATGATCGAAATCGTTGGCAAGAGGGGAATAGTTCTCTTTTTTTGAAGAAACGGAAGGAAAGAAAAAGGAAAGAAAGAAAAAGAAAAATTATTTGTATTTTTCACATTTGGAGATATTAGATATTTATAGAAAATAATAAATTTTATTCTATTTGGATAAAGGTTAAAAGCCGCCAAAAATCCATAACAAAATCAAAATAAAGGGTTGTGAAAAACAAAATCTTTTCATAATCAAATATTCCAACAGAAAGGACAGTAACTTTTCTAACCTTATTCTATAATGATTCAGACCATCTTCCAATTATCCTATGACGAGGTTATCCATGTAACAAAGAAAGTTTCAAGTGTCTCAACTTTACAGCATTTACAGTAAATTTAAATTTAAAACCCACAATCTTTAGAAGCAATGTATTTACATTTCATCCAAAGAGTTATGTCAAAGGTACACAGGGCTCTTGGAAACTTAAGCAGCAAATAGGAGGTACATCTCTCAAGTCAAGTACAACGCTATTAACCATGACTTTGTTGTTAGGAATAGAAAATCCTACAAGCGAGAGAGAAAAACAAGAAAGACACAAAAGCAATCACAGAAGACGAGATTTTTACATAGTTCGGGCAATTTGCCTATGTCCATGCCGCCTAGGATTTCTTTCTTTCTTTCTTTCTTTCTTTCTTTCTTTCTTTCTTTCTTTCTTGTAAAACTATATCACCAACTCAGCGGCTACCATGGTAACTAAGAAAATGAAGGGTGAATTTTCTAGCTCTTATAATAAGTAAAAAATCAAATAAGAAAGAACATAAGAAAGAAAAAGAAAAATTATTTGTATTTTTCACATTTGGAGATATTAGATATTTATAGAAAATAATAAATTTTATTCTATTTGGATAAAGGTTAAAAGCCGCCAAAAATCCATAACAAAATCAAAATAAAGGGTTGTGAAAAACAAAATCTTTTCATAATCAAATATTCCAACAGAAAGGACAGTAACTTTTCTAACCTTATTCTATAATGATTCAGACCATCTTCCAATTATCCTATGACGAGGTTATCCATGTAACAAAGAAAGTTTCAAGTGTCTCAACTTTACAGCATTTACAGTAAATTTAAATTTAAAACCCACAATCTTTAGAAGCAATGTATTTACATTTCATCCAAAGAGTTATGTCAAAGGTACACAGGGCTCTTGGAAACTTAAGCAGCAAATAGGAGGTACATCTCTCAAGTCAAGTACAACGCTATTAACCATGACTTTGTTGTTAGGAATAGAAAATCCTACAAGCGAGAGAGAAAAACAAGAAAGACACAAAAGCAATCACAGAAGACGAGATTTTTACATAGTTCGGGCAATTTGCCTATGTCCATGCCGCCTAGGATTTCTTTCTTTCTTTCTTTCTTTCTTTCTTTCTTTCTTTCTTTCTTTCTTGTAAAACTATATCACCAACTCAGCGGCTACCATGGTAACTAAGAAAATGAAGGGTGAATTTTCTAGCTCTTATAATAAGTAAAAAATCAAATAAGAAAGAACATAAGAAAGAAAAGAAAAATTATTTGTATTTTTCACATTTGGAGATATTAGATATTTATAGAAAATAATAAATTTTATTCTATTTGGATAAAGGTTAAAAGCCGCCAAAAATCCATAACAAAATCAAAATAAAGGGTTGTGAAAAACAAAATCTTTTCATAATCAAATATTCCAACAGAAAGGACAGTAACTTTTCTAACCTTATTCTATAATGATTCAGACCATCTTCCAATTATCCTATGACGAGGTTATCCATGTAACAAAGAAAGTTTCAAGTGTCTCAACTTTACAGCATTTACAGTAAATTTAAATTTAAAACCCACAATCTTTAGAAGCAATGTATTTACATTTCATCCAAAGAGTTATGTCAAAGGTACACAGGGCTCTTGGAAACTTAAGCAGCAAATAGGAGGTACATCTCTCAAGTCAAGTACAACGCTATTAACCATGACTTTGTTGTTAGGAATAGAAAATCCTACAAGCGAGAGAGAAAAACAAGAAAGACACAAAAGCAATCACAGAAGACGAGATTTTTACATAGTTCGGGCAATTTGCCTATGTCCATGCCGCCCTAGGATTTCTTTCTTTCTTTCTTCCTGATAAAATTGATAAAGTTATAATTATAAGAGAGCCCTCATATATATAGATGGAGACTAAGGTTTCAGGCTATATGTCGAATTACAGGCAATAGGTAGAATTACAGATTTATCCTTCTACATAACATATAGAGTGGGGGTCAGCCTGCACAGTCCAATCAGACACCACAATTCCAACATTTGTTGCAAAAAGATTTGGATAAACACTCAATTGGATGCCAAGAACTTTTATCCACTTCCACGTCCACCTTCATCGCATGCATCAGCTTGCAACTAATTCTGCCTGATAACAGCACAGATAGAAGCTCATGATCCTCCTCTGACAGTGATTCTGATAGTGATAGATCGACCCAGGTTTAGAGTATTTCATGTTCACATGAACAAAATGTAGACATGGATTTACATAAAGTGTTTGTCTATCTTTCTTCTCCAGCCTGAAATCAAAGAAGAGAAATGACAGTCTAAACAGGACTCTCTTTTTCATAATTTTCTCAAAAACAGTTTGTTTTGCAACCACGTGATGCATGTGCAAAACGCATTTGAAATGCATGATTGACGCTTATAAACTCCCAAATCATGTAATCAAAAGAACAGAATATATTATCCAATTTCATAGCACAATGTGAACTTTAATAGGTTTAAATAACCAAGCTAGCTATGTCTGAGTATACTGCGTGTGAGCATGCAAAGTTAAATTTTCACAAGCTTTCACATAACGGAAACCATCTTGAAACAATACACCATCAAAGAGATTTTAAGAATAAACAACAAAAGAACAAGGATTAGGGACATACTTGATTATGTATCCCACAATCTCCAGTGGTGTTACACAAGACTTCAACAACCTTTTGCAGATGCCCCAAATAATTTTCCTTGAGTTCCTGGTATATTTTTTAGTCAAAACTGTCCTATACATTCCTTAAGAGTTTCATGATTCTCTCATAAGAGTTCTGGTGCTCTTTCAGTCTTTTGGAAACAAGACAAGGAATTTGGCTACCAAAAAGAAATGGATTTTTGTGAACCATTATTTTTCAACAATGAATATATTAACAAAATCTTTCCCAAATGTCATAAGCTCAGAGTTATATAACCCAGAAAGCAGATGTGAATAACAGAAACCAAGAAGAAATGCAAGAAGAATATTGATCAACCAAAAAGGAGTGTCTCAGTGTCTCACCTCTTTCAAGGATCTCTTACTACCCTTTCGTTTAAAATGAAATAGATTTAATTATGACTTATGAACGCTATAACAGGGAAAAGGTAGAATTACCTTGGTTGCAGCTACTAATATGAAAGGATTTGTCATCTATCAACCCTGAGAATATTATTCAATATGTTGCAACTGGTACTCATCTCCCGATTTGGATCAACTTTCCAAGAACCATCAACAATGAACTTGATCTGATAGCAATTAATGCAGAAGCCAAATAATCAGCAAAGATATTATATTTATAAGAATATAGATTTTCATATACATCACGCCACTTTGAAAGCACAAGACCTCCGTAGTCTGTACAATCTTTAATAAATTACTAGAAGGAGGAAGGAAAAACAGAATGAGTTGAATTGAAAAATGAGTTGAATTGTCTCCTTCGACAATAATGTACTCCATATCAAAGGAAACATTTTAGCCCTACATAGCGCTAGTACAGCAATATAAAAAGTTGAACAATCAGGATAAGGATGCCTTTGAACTTTTTCATACTAAAGATCCTGCTTTTAGTTGGCATTGATTTGGTAGCTACAAGAGTTCAAAAATCTGGAATATTCATTTGTTATTTGATCATCACAGAGAAAAGGAATCTTAAAAAAAGGAAACACTATTCTAGAATGTAGAAATGTGAAAGTAAGAAAAATTTTGCTATTTTCTTTTTTGTGGAAACGGACCATAGCTGATCAAAACTTAACCAGACAAGCATGAGATGCTTTAATACCCTGATAGTGACACTCAAATCTGTGAACTTGAGTTTGCTGACAAGCACACTTGAAAAGCTTTAAAAGACTATAAAAAAATTTAAGCAACAAAGATTACATTGAAAAATTAGAATGCTTAACAAAAAGTTCCAACTAAAGTCATCATTATTACAAGTGATGAAAAAATTAAGCCCACAAGATAACAGTAACAGTTTTCTTATTAACTAAAATGAGAAATGCAACCTCTGGAATGTTTGATTGCTGAAACCTACATGTTATACAGTCCAGGCCTGTTTTGTACTTGCAACTAAATCTGTGGATGCATTTGGAATGCACGAACTTGAGAATCATGAAGTTCAAAATCTTGAAATTGAAATGCTTAACAGCAATGAGTTTAAAACTTTTAATTTCCTTGAGATGAGTGGACCTAAATGCTTGATACATTAGGACATGTAACGTCAACCTTTTGGAGACAATTAGGGAACTGAAATTCAAACTATTTGTGGCTCCAATTCAATATAAACTAAACTGGGATATCTGAACCAAACAGTTGTAATTACTCAAAGTCTCAAACCTGTACTGAAAAAGTGCAATTCTAATTATCAACAGTCAAACGGACCCTCAAGGACAAAGGTGTTATCAGATGTGATGACAGTGATGATTTATTAAGTAAGATGGTCATGGCCTGATGCAAGATTATTGAAGAACAATCTAATGAAAGCGCACTCTTTATGAGCAGTCAAGGATCATACAAACACTAGAATGTTATGCACAAAATATTGATTGTTCAAGTATACAGTTGAAGAAAAGACAACATGACAGAAACTCCTAGAATATTGGATAACTAAAGCATAGTAGTTGGTTAAGACCAGAAATATAGGGGAATCAGGACAGGTGCTGTAACTAATGATATGCTCTGTATGATAATTTTGAATGATGTGAGAGATGCGGATATGCTAGTATTTTGGAGTATATACTAAACGTGCCCATTGCTTTACAATCATTCAATACTACTATATATTAGAATATTGTACTTTTAGTTATAGGAAACAAGTTATGCTTCAGATCCATTGTTATGCCAATAATAATGACACTTGAAAATCTTATACAAGTACATTTTACCTCATAAATTCCAGGATAGAGCCATAAAATTGTTGACCAAAGTTTCACGCCTCTGCATGGTAAAGTTTTCATACATGAGTTTATCACATTTATGAAGTTCGAAAATATAATGAAATATTGATCCAGAAGGCATGGATATAACATTGTGCAAAAAAATATACAAGTGAAATAATGATGTCACCAGAACCTCCAATTATTGTTGTTGATAATTATGCTCTGTCCAAATGTGCACATAACCCATTCATGTTTACAACATGGTTGTTGATAATCATTTCAGTATACTCTAAAAGTTACAAGTTGTAAATTCTACTGCGTAATGGCAGTTTGCACAATTTCATTTGATTAGCAGCCATTTATTTACTTGACTACTTTTTTGCAAAGGTTGTGTTTGAGTACCCCATTGATGTATTCTGTATACTTGAAGATATCTATAACATCCGAGTTATGTCCCCTTTAGGTAAAGCAAAAAAATGAATTCCTGTTTCATATAGACATTAACACACTCATTTTATCAGTCGTATTACTTGAACTTCATTTGACTAATAATCATTTTTGTTACTAATCCATTCTTTCCAATAAACAATTTTGCTTGTCTGGGTATTACATGAACAGAATGCTTTTTATAATTACCGAGTTATTGTGCTCTCAACCATTATAGCAATTCAAATTCAAGACACAGATGAACATTAACAGAAAATTATGCACATCTAAGAACAAGTAATATCCTTACAGATTCATGTTAAAAGATGAACATTAACAGAATTTCATGCACATACACATGCAAATTTCACTTTATTACTGTAACATGGGTGGTGACGAGGTGCACCCTTATCCTGAAATCTGTATTTGTGTGTCATATTGTACTCGTATCACATACCCATATGTAGTGCAATATAGAACATTACCATACTTATCATGTTAAGAGATGAATGTTAACAGAACTTCATGCACATATACACGCAACTTTAATTTTATTACTGTCACATCGATGGTATACATTTATACTGAAATCTGTATTTGTGTGTGTATCATATTGTACTCGTATCACATGCGCATATGTAGTCCAATGTAGAAATTTACTATAGTTATCAAAAAATCTTTTAGAAAACATGGAAAGCATAAGTGAAAGTAAACAAACCTCGAAAGTGGTTCTAATTGTTCAGATGATGTAAGCAGGTCCATTTTTATTCGATTATGCCAACCATTAAAACTTCCAGCAACTTCCACAATTTCACCATTTCCCCAGTATTCAATCAGAACCTGTAACGAAAAATTTAACTCATCATGCTCTTTTAAATACATATCAAGAAAACAGAGTACCTCCATAAGATATTAAAATAAAGATACCACCTTCATGGGAAAAAAAAAATAAAGACAAGCTGGCAACAAGTGAGAGAAGTACCTCCTTAAGTCCAGAAAGGCTTTTCTCTGCTGCACGGAGTTCCATGTCCTTTTCTGTTGCCATTCTGTGTGCATTAAAAATCTCTTCGTTTGCCTCATCTTGCAGAGTGTACAAAGCTTGCTGAAGACAAAGAAATTGGAGCATCAGTCAGATCTTTAATCAGAACTATTTTCATTTGTGAAAGAACAATCATATCAATTCAAACAGTAGTTATCTCAGGTGAATACAACTGCTTTAGTGGCACATGGTCAAAGAACCATCTGAGTGCCCAAAGGAACAAATATTTCACCGACCGTCTTATGCTTAAACAATACATCATAAACTTCTATCAGGTTGCACATGTCTTTATATTTTCACTAATTCCACGTATATATTTAAATTACTAAGCTTCCTTTTTCTTTAAATCTTTTCAATAAAAAATCCTTCCTGCTACGTATATTTATCTTAATGTACAAGAAAACGCACAGCACACACTAGACATTTAGCCGTGTAATGTATCCTATTATTTGAGCAGTTACTGCATTGACACGTCCATCCTGGCATGTCCACAGCTCCTAGATCAAGGAAAAATGGTACAACTCAGAAAAGCTAAGTCAGATAGTTAGATGAACACCATGTGTCTAGAAAGCAAAGGAGACTCATTCCAGTGACAATCTTACCACAACATGAACAAAGAGCATCCAGAAGTCCCTAAGAGACAGTAGAAATTATTGTCTGAGAAGGAATTGAGCAAGACCGATGTAAGAACTTTCATTCTAGAGTAATTCTTGTCTAGAGAAAAGGATGCACAACTGATGTGCATGTGAACAAGACTAATTGACTTCTCTGACTTGCTAGAGCTGATTGGACAGCCTTTCCCTCTACCACCTCAACCAACCAAACGCTGCAAGCAGCATTCTCAGAAATGGTACCCTAAAAACTCATTACCTTTGTTTTATGATGAAAAATGTTTATCTCTGGGTTCTTTTAAGAAATGCAACTCCAAATAAGGCCCCATATTAAGACAAATACTCTATACCACAAATTAAACAAATAAACTTAGTTCATCATAGTATATGATTAATTTCCTACTGGGTATTAAATTATTCATAAGTATTAATTATTAGAAATACAGAGTGCATCCTCTTCTTGACAACTTTCCATAACCATTTATTTTATCAAATGAGACTGCAAAGTGCATGAAAAATCAATCACTAAATTCAGATACCTTCTCCATCTCAATCTGTCGTTTTAACTCAAGTAGCTCCACCTCTTTTGACGCTAATCAAATTCCGCACAGAAACATTAGCTCATAGCAGAAACTTAACAATAATCTTCAAGCACAAATTACAACAAAAGAAAGGGAGGGGAAAAATTTTGATACCAGCATGGCCTTTAAATGGTTGATTTCAACTCGGTTGATCCTTTCACTATCCTAAAGAATAAAAATAGATCAACAGATAGGCAAAAGAACCAAGAAGAAAGTAAAGAACAATTGTCTGCAAAGCTCATAAGATATCTGGTTCCAACCATCTCAGAAGTAAAATTTTCAGCATTGCCTGCCCCTTCTAATCCTTGTTCGGTTATTACCTGATCCCTATCAGTCAATCAACTAAAAATGAATATTCTGAATTATCAACTTGAATAAAAAGTATTTCAGTGCAAAACAAAGCAACATTCTGTTAGAGCATGAAAACTGCCAGTGTCAATATATACATGTCTTGTACTAAACTTCTAATTCTCAAGAAACAAACCTATAAATCTGTTGTGGTAAGGAAGGAACCTCCTGAGAACCCACATAAGCTGCAGGAATAAACTTAGCAGTTTTAGTACACTTTTCAAAGTTTGTTTGTTATTCTGGAACTTGTAACTAATTTTTGTGATTAACTTTCACTATTACGAATATTATCAGTACTGGTGGAGCTTACGCTGCCAGATTTATGCTCAGCATCAGCGTGTGTTTCCCCCCTTCCCATCTCAAAAGCTTCAGAAGCAGTGGGTGTTTCACCACTTCCCATCTCGAAAGCTTCAGAATCAGTGGGAATTTCCCCACTTCCTATCTCAAAAGTTTCTACAGAGTGAACTATGTCTGTTCAAGTGATTCTACTAAATGACGTCCAAGTGTTCAAACTTGAGCATTGTAGAAACTTAATAAAAACCTACGAGTTGAGTATCAGCATCAGAAATGGTGAAGTGCAGACATGAGGATTTAGCAAATAAGTTTAAGCATCAATGCAGGATGGTTGAACTAAAAAAAATGCCTCGACATTATGTAAATGAATTTCTTTAAAGAAACAATTTGTTAATTTGTATTTTATTTTCTTTTTACAGAAATTTTATTTATATGCAAATATATTATACTTAAAAGTTGTATGAAGTGCTTTGTGTCCCACATTTTATGAAAATTATTGTGACTCTTGTGGAAATTACGTTTGTGTCACATGTATGTGCCAGTGGTACATGTTGTGCTACAAATTTACACGATCAAAACCAATTGCACAACCACGAAACGAAAGAATAATGAGTGTATCCTTGTGAAATTCTTGCTTCCAATCTTTTTGACGATGATGGCTTATGAGTCAATGTATCTTAAAATCTGATGAGTAAAATGATGAACAAAATCAAACATTAATATAAGTCTTGCCTTCAAATACATCCAACTTCCCAGTCTCCACAAAGTTTGCAGCTCTTGAATGCAAGGATGCAATAGATGATTCTGAAGAACTGGAAACTTGAACAGACATGTCAGAAGCTGCTGCATCATTTGTCCTAACAATGTATTTTTCTGTCATAGAAGAGCCACTCGGTGATGAGAAAGATTCAGCAGACTCTACCAGATCCCTCCCTTTGACTTCTACAAAATTTAAGAAACCATCACATCTTAATATCAAGAAGATTATGCAATGTATGATAAGAACAAGTTTTGTAGACCTGAGGCTTCCTCACTGCAAGCATTTTTGAAATTTGGTTCTTCTATTGAAGATTTCTCTATATCGCCCTCATTTTTAAATGAATTTCTGAGGAGCTCTCTGACTACCTTGTATCCTCTACGCCTCACACTATTAGCGAGGTCTTTCCTACAATATTACAAAAGAGTGGTTACCTTCAGTCTTCTGCACCTAGTAATACCTAGGTCGCACAAATGAAATGCAAAGAAAGCATTAATAAAAAGTTTATACTTCAAACTCAGCAAGACGCTTTGGATGCAAAGTGGAGGTACTTAGCCTGAACATCAGTTTAGCTCGAAGTTGTAAGAGAAAAAGGCTGTGCACAAGTTAGATTAAGGTGCACATGAATCAATATGCCGTGAAGCTGATCAACAATAAAAAGGAATTTCATACTAATGTCTGACAAGCATCTTTTACAGGACCATTCAGTATTGGCTGCATCTTTTTGGAAAGAAAAGAACTTAAAGAAACACTTGCAGCTGCAAGAAAACAAAGATATATCAGAGTGCCAGCATCGTGGAAGCCCAGGATAAGTGGAGTTAAAATGTTGGGTCCAAATATCCATATCTGAAGCCGGAAACATTAAAGAAATTGAAGAAGTTTTTCCACCCGAAAGGTAAATCAGCATGCCTACAAACTTCAAACGGGCCTTTCCATTTCAAAGATTGATGTACTAATCCTCTCCCTTCTTGCTTCTTCTAGTGCTCCAATAGAATTTTTTTCTTATGAAAATAGTCGTCCTGTGACTAGCATTTCATATTTCTTTTCTACTTATCAATTGTGTTGATGTCAAGGTAAGGACAGAGTTGCTAGTGGTTCTCTTTCTATAATATCAGGAAATGGAGAAATTTAGTTAATATGAAACTTTATTTCTCACCTTTAACATTCATGTTACTGAATTTATTGACAAATCTCGTACTTGTAGCACTCTTACTAAACCACTCAATTAACCCATAACATTTTTCCTTCTTACTGTGTTTTTTAGGACCTGAACACAAGACAAGTTATTGGTAGTGATTCTGAATACAGTGGACTCGACCTTCCAGATGTAAATGAATGATTCATCACTCATAGATTTACTAGTCATGTTTGTAGTCGAGTCAATAAAGAGTCAGTTGCCAATGAACACGTGCAATAAAAAGTCAATTGTCATTAAACAGAAGAAAATGTAGAGTTGTGTTTATATTTACATAGCATTTGCCAGAAAGAAGAAACGTGATTTGATTTTCTGCTACAATTTTACAGATGATAGCAGGGATTGAGAGGCATTTAAGAATAGGAAGATCTCAGACCACCTTTTACCCGAATGCTCTAGTAACCTTTTCCTCCTAATACTGATAAGTTTAATGATAACTTCTATATCCATAATCTAACTATCTTCCTAGCTTACCAAAATCTTTTCCTTCATCAAGCTAACTGCTAGAAACATGTCACCCTTTGTCAATTTTCATTAACCCTAAACCGATACCCTGACCACTTCTGATCCCAAAGATCACTTCTTGCACTCACTGTCCCATAAACATCATTCAACTGAAACAACTATACAAAATTAGTAAATGTTAGTCATTAAATATGCGAAGAAACTTACATTTTAAAGAAACCTATCTTTATCATGATCACTATAATGCCACAAATGTAACTGGCTCAATTGAAATGAAAACAATAAATTTTGAAGCAAACCTTCCACATTCCAAAAGCTCCTTCATCGTGGGCAAGCGATTCTCAGGAAACCCCGCCGCCGACATAAACTCTCGGAGCTCAGTGCAAAGATCCTCATTGCTCTTGTTTGGCTTTGAAACCTTCCCTTTCTTTCTGCGACACATTAAAACAAACAAATTACATGGTAAGCTAAAAATCCACAAAACATAAACTGGGCAAGCGACAAAAACCTTGATTTCTCAGCAGAGGAAGCAAAAATGAGGTTTCTGTGTAGTGGGTACTGATGGGTTCTCCATTTGAGATGTGGGTTGTTGAAATTGTGGGGAAGAGTGAACAAGGATGGAAAATGGCAGAGAGCCATGGGTGAGAACTGGAGGTTTTGATCATTAGATTTAGAGCATTTGGGTTGAAAAGGAAGGGTTTTGTTGGGTTTTGTTAAGGGAATTTTATTACTGGAATTTTATTGGAGAGCAAAAGAAAAGGTGACGAGTTCAGCCAGAAGAGGAGCCGGTGTAAATGGAATTATCCCTTCTTTCCAGGGTCTTTATTTAGGATTTTTTTTTTTTTCATTTTTCCCTTTTCCTTTGTTACTTGTAAGGATAAAGAGAGGGATCTATAGGATTTTTGTTAGTTGTCTTTATTTAAGGGATTTTTTCTACCTGTAAGGATGAATTGTCTTTTATATAAGGGTAAATTGCACATATGCCCCCTCATTTATGTATTCAATTTCACATTACAGTACATGGAATCATTGGAATGTCATCTTAGAAAGATAAATCACAACTAACACCCCTCTATCTTATGAATTAGGGGGCTAAGTGATAATAAATAAGTTGGCGTGTTTAGTGAAAATGAGAGTACAGGTGAGGGGGTTTACTCGCAATTCTACTATTAAACATCTAAGTATATTTTGGCCTAGCCTTAGACTCATTTTGGATGTTTTGGGCCTAAGCCTTAGAGCCATAGTTTTAAGCCCAATGGACAGAGAAACGCACGGTATCCTTTTTTGCTCTTTGCCTGCGTTCAAACCCAAAGTTTTACCCTGATTAACTTTTAAATCCAAGTTGTTTTATTTGTGTTTACAAACCCAAATAACTTTGCGCATTTATCTTTAAATCCAACCACTCAAATACACTATATAACTATGTGGTCCCCCTCTAAAAAAAATTTGAAAAACCTATTTTATCCCTTTCTCTCCCTCCATTCTCTATCCCTTCCCTCTAAATTTTTTGAGTTTATAAACCACACCCTTAACTTTTTTAATTGCAAAAACACCTAAAATTTTAAAATTTATAAAAACATTCCTGAAAAGTTAAAATACCAAAATACACCGTAAATCTAGAAATTATAAATAGCCTCCTAAAATTTTAAGATTTGCAAAAGACACCCTAAAATTTTAAAATTTACAAAACCCTAAAAATTAAAAAAAATAAAAACACCCTAAAAATATCAAATTTAGAAAACCACCTAAAAATTTCAAACCAACAAATAGTTTATATTGAAAATCTATTGTGAATAGCCCCTTAAAATTTGTAATCTCTGAGAAAACACCTTAAAAGTTTCATCAATTGTAAAAACTCCTAAAATTTTACAAAAACACCCTCTGAAGATCAAAATATAGAAAACACTTGGTTGTAAGTTTTGATCAGAGTGTTTTGTAAATTTTGATGTTTGAGGATTTTTTGCAATTTTAAAACTTTCAAGGTATTTTCTCAAATTCTAAATTTTTAGGGGTTGTTCATAATTTCTAGATTTATGGTGTATTGTTTCTATTTTAAAATTTTAGGATGTTTTTATAAAATTTGAAATCTTGTGGTGTTTTTGCAATCAAAAATTTTAGGTGTTTTTCACAAACTCAAAAAATTTAGAGGCAAGGAGAGAGAATGAAGGGAGAGAAAGGGGTAAAATAGGCTTTTAAAAAATTAGTGGGGTACCACATATTATGTAGTGTATTTGGGAGATTGATCAAGTTTAGAGATAAATACACAAAGTTGTTTGGGTTTATAAATACAAATTAAACAACTTGAGTTTAAAAGTAAATTAGCGTAAAGCTTTGGGTTTAAAGGCAAAACCTCTTATTATTATCATTATTTAAAATATCAACTTTAAACTATGCAAATTCGAGTATAACTATCTTCATGCAACAATTATCACGTTCAATGAATTAAACTTTCGTGTTAATTAAGTCTATAATATATTCTACAAATCTCATAGTCTACAAGTCTTCAAATCTGAGAGCTTAGGATACTGCTTTACTTGGGTCTGATTTAATTTTTGCTCCTTTTAGCTGCAATAATTCAACTGAAGCTGATAATGGATCTTGTGATGGAATTTAACTATCATAGCTTTGGTCCAGTCTTAAGAAATCTTTTTAATTAATCAGCCTACAGAGTGCATATAACTGTAATGTCGCTAGCTAGGGAATTTAGGGTAATATATAGGTGATTTAAGAACATCGTTAGGTTAATCATTTAGATTAGATTCAACAGATGTTAGGCCGGCCTATGAGTACAACAAGCCAGACAAGTTAATCGTGTATCCGTAACTATCCTAGTCCTACAAAATTTGGCTTCAGTTCTAGTTCATATATTTTAGTATGAGCTAGTTTTGACTGTAAAATTCATGGCTAATCCTAGAATCAAACATTCTGTTCCTAGCTAGAAACACCTAAGGCCTATTATTAGCCTTAAATTAAGTGGAAGTTCGCATGAGAATCTTAATTATATGCCTATGTATACTAGACCTAGATTAATTATTTGGTTACAAACTTTGATCAAACTATCATAATCATTCTTCAGATTCTTACCATGATAAAATGTTCTATGTTTTAGGGTCACTACGTACGTACTCAAACTTATTAAGATAGAATATGGGCTGTATATACACTAGAATTTTATTATGTTATATTGTGGCTTTTAATATAAGCTTCTTATATTACACTTTGACGGGAGTTTTTGAACATTTTCTTTCGGATAAAAAAATTTACAGGGGATCGTCTGTAAGAAAAACAATATATTCATTTACTTGTTCTTCTTGAGATTCTTGAAATCAAGGATCACTAGAAACAAAAAGAAAAAAAGTGTCTGATTCCATACATTCTCAAAGCTCTATCAACACACAACCATGCATCTCATTAGCAACTTATTTCATTTCGCCCCTTATTGATTAATATAATTTAACAAAATTAGCTATTTTCACTATTTTATTAATAATATCAATGACTAAATATCATTATCATTTAAAAAGCTATAACCCACTTCATTTACCAAGAGTCATACCTCAAGAACAATTAGTGTGTAGTATTAATTTGTTAAATAAAAATTAATTATCTATTATGAAATATTAATAAAATAATTTTGTATGACTAATTAATTACTACTATTTATTAGTCATGTCAATGTTAATTAATTCATTATTAATTTAATACTAATTAATTAATTAATAGTTAACTTAAGAAAGCATTTAAAGATTGCTTTTGGTCAAATTAATATATTCATGAAGAAAAACAATAAACATGTTGCGTCATTAGACATCTTAATTAAAAATTCTCCCTTTTGATCTTCATCGTTATTTGTACCAAATTAACTCTGTCAAAAGTCTAAGAATAAGTTGTACTAAAAAGCTAAAAGAAATAGTAGTTTCTCTTTCATAAGTTTAGGGTTGGCTTTGGTCCCTCACTATATCTGTGATTGCGGTGAATGAAAACAAGCTCCACTCTTCATCCTCATGGATCTATTGAGAGAGAAAATACTTTACGTCTATGTCTCAGAAACTAATATTGTTTCTTTGGTAAAACCACATTGAGCACTTTCTCGTGTCCATCTTGTTTTTGTTCTTTCCTTGTTTATCTATAAATAAAACCAAACGGGGAGTTGTCCCCTATTTTCGCTTTAAAAAAAGAAAAAAAAAAGATGCTTCAAATACTTTTTTTGAGTCCATTTGAGTAGCCCTATAATTTTTAATTAAGAAGGTTTTACATGAACTTTTTTAGACATTCTCTATCAATTTACAAAGCTTTCTATTTTACAGTCTCTTAGACAATGCAAATAGACACTTAAAAGCTTGTGTTATGACAAACCTCAGGAATAGACTAATATCAATCACACGAAAGTACGAAAAAAATCGAGAACACAGGAACACAAAGGTATCGTGGTTAGCACATGCCCTACGTTCTGGTGAAGGAGGAGAATAAACTTTACTAAATTGTGAGGAGTACAATGTGGAGATCTCTCAATCACTCAATCCCTAATAACACCCCTATAATCTCTCAAAGATAAACTAAAGAGAGCCTTCAATCACCAACCAAAAGTTGATCAAAAAACCCCTTAACAAGATGTGGGTTTGCTGCATGCAATCAAAAAAGACCTTATGTCTTTCTCTGCTGTTGCTCTCTCGGGTGGCTCCCGGTACATTTTTTTTTCTCAATGAATTGATGATATTTATAGTGGCCCTTCATACAATTCGTTAACCAATAAGAACTCTTACTAAATGAGACTCACATGCGCTTTGGACTCTTGTGAGTCCTTATCACCTTTAGCCATCAACAAGTATTGAAATCAAATCCCATGATGAAGAGGATTAACCACATCAAACCTTATTACTAATTCAATTACCAAGTCTTCAAACTGGTTAAAAGAGTAATTGGGTTCGGTCTTACTAGTCCAAGTATTTGAGGCACACTAACAAATCTCCACATTGACTCAAATACTTAGAAAATTTCTCACTCCAAAATAAGCTAACTTACTCTACCTTCTCTAATAGCCCCGCAGGGCATCAAGTGCGGCACATATCGATCAAGTCTAAGCCCGGCTTGAACTTGCCAACTGAAAGAGACCTCCTCAACAAATCGACTGAATTGTCCGCGACGACCGTAACCCTTAGCGAAGTTATCACCTGAAGTAGCTTCTGAATAGCTGAAGGGCACAAAATTGTTAACCGACAATGCATAAGCTACTGTATCTTCATATCTTCGTGGTGGTCGAATATCTCGTCTAGACCGATCTCTAGCGATAGTGTATTTCCGCTCTTCCTGCAGCTGCTGGGGTGCTTCATCTACTTGAATGGGATCTGGCTGCTGAACTCCCGTAGCCTTATCCTGCTGAAGAACTAAATCACGAATTTTAACTCCACCTTATGTCCTGTAGTGCGCACCTTATCATCAACTGAAACCGATGACCGTTTTTGATGGAACATAGCAGACTCATCAAAAGTAACATCACGACTGATAATAATCTTAGGAGACTTGGGATTAGGATCCCACAACCTAAAACCCTTAACACCTGATGCATAACCTAGGAATATGCACTTCTTCGCTCGCGGCTCAAGTTTCCCTTTACTAACATGCGCATATGCAGGGTAACCAAATATTCTAAGATTAGAATAACCCGCGCGCTTATCGGACCAAACCTCCTCTGGAGTTTTACAACCAATAGCAGTAGATGATGACCGATTCACTAAGTAACAAATCATATTCACCGCTTCCGCCAGTATTCTTTGCCTAAACCTGCATTGAACATCATACAACGAGCTTTCTCCAAAAGGGTTCTGTTCATAGATTCTGCCACTCCATTCTGTCGAGGGACTGTACGATGTCTAACAATTTCCTCCTTCTTACAGAACTCATTAAATTCTCCTCCACAAAACTCAAGACCATTATTAGTTCTAAGCCTTTTAATCAGCCTCCCAGTCTACTTCTCAATCAAAGGCTTTCACTGTTTGAAAGTCACAAATATTTCATATTTATGTCTCAAAAAGTAGACACAAACCTTCCTAGAGTAGTCATCAATGAAGGTCAACATATATCTCGAACTATCACCCTTCGAGGCAACTTGAGAAGGTCCCCAAAGATCTGAATGAATGTAATTCAAAGTATATTTAGTCTGATGCACTGCCGTACTGAAGCTGACTCTTTTCTACTTTCCAAAGATGCAATGCTCGCAGAATCCCAATTTTCCTGTACTCTGTCTACATAAAAGACCCTTCTTGCTCAACTCGGTCAATCTGCGCTCACTCATATGACCAAGTCTCATATGCCATAATCTGGTAGTATCAACTCCTAATATCGATGATGCAACTGCAGTCGAACCGGTAACGGTAGAACCCTGCAAAACATACAAGCTGCCGATCTTCTTTCCTTACATAACCACAAGAGAGCCTTTCGTAACTCTAAGAACTCCACCTTCACCTGAAAAATTACACCCATGACGATCAAGAGTTCCCAAAGAGATGAGATTCTTCCTTAAACCTGGAACATGCCTAACATCAGTCAAAGTCCTGATGACTCCATCATGCATCTTAATCCGAATTGTGCCTATCCCGACAGTCTTGCATGAGGCGTTATTCCCCATGAGACAAATCCACCATCAATAGCTTCATAAGTGGTGAACCAGTCCCGATTAGGACACATATGATAGGAATAACCTGAATCCAAAATCCAATCATCCATGCTCCTGTTTTTATCATCTGTAATCAACAAAATCACATCTTCAGCAATATCAACTTCAACGGAGTCCTCCTTTGATTTTTCTTCATACTCATCTTGTTTATTCTTGTTCTTCAATCTGTAACAATCGGTCTTGATGTGCCCTTTCTTCTTGCAATATTTGCAGGTCAGATTTCTGTGTTTCGATTTATACATGTTACCTCCAAAGCCCCTTTCTTCCGATCTTCCTCGAACAAACAAGTCATTAGCTTTATCACCACTTTCGCTTGTGGTTAACTCTATGTCGATCTTCTCCTTATTCATCAAGCTCTCTTTGACGTCCTTGATGTCAATAGAATCTCGACCGTAAATCATAGTATCCCTGAAGTGCTTGCAGGAAGGCGACAAAGAACACAATAACAATAGGGATTGATCTTCATCATCGATCTTAACATCAATCTTATTCAAATCTGTAATCACAGAATTAAATTCACTAATTTGAGATTTGATGGGTGTACCTTCCGACATCCGAAGTGTGTACAACCGTTGCTTCAAGAGGAGGCGATTAGTGAGCGACTTCGTCAAATACAAATCCTCCAACTTAGACCACAAATCAGCGGTTGTCTTCTTCATGAGAACTTCTTGCAAAACTTCATTTGTCAAACATAACTGGATCGTTGTGAGAGCTTTATCATCCAACTCGTCCCAATCTTCCTCCGTCATTGTAGCCGATTTCTTTGACTTCCTGAACAAAGCCTTCTTCAATCCGCTCTGTGTCAACACGGCAATCATCCTAACTTGCCAAAGGCTGAAACTGATGTTGCCGTCAAACTTCTAGATATCCCACTTCTTAGTGATTGTCGTCATCTTCTTGTCCGATCGATAGTTGAGGGCTCTGATACCAATTTGTTATGACAAACCCCAGGAATAGACTAATATCAATCACACGAAAGAATGAAAAATATTGAGAACACACGAACACAAAAATATACGTGGTTCGGCTTATAGCCTACGTCCACGGGCGAAGGAGGAGAATAGCTTTACTAAATTGTGAGGAATACAATGTGAAGATCTCTCAATCACTCAATCCCTAATAACACCCCTATAATCTCTCAAAGATGAACTAAAGAGAACCTTCAATCACCAACCAAAGTTGATCAAAAAACCCCTTAACAAGATGTGGGTTTGCTGCAGGTAAGCCAAAAAGACCTTATGTCTTTCTCTGCTGTGACTCTCTCGGGTGGCTCCCTCTACACTTTTTTTCTCAATGAATTGATGATATTTATAGTGGCCCTTCATCCAATTCCTTAACCAGTAAGAACTCTTACTAGATGAGACTCACATGCACTTTGGACTCTTGTGAGTCCTTATCACCTTTAGCCATCAACGCGTATTGAAATCAAATCCCATGATGAATAGGATTAACCACATCAAACCTTATTACTAATTCAATTACCAAAGAGTAATTGGGTTCGGTCTTACTAGTCCAAGTATTTGAGGCACACTAACAGCTTGCTTAAAGAATTGTTCTAACCGAATAAGTCCCAGCATTTAGGGACTATTAACAGTGAATGGGACTTTGAGGGAGAACAAAGCATACGCAAAGCTTTAATGTCTTCTTATAGATAATTTACCGAAGAGAAAAATATGTAAAAGTCTTAATCCAAGGTTTTCCGAATTGGTTATAAAGTTTCGTGGAAAAAATTTGGACTTCAAACTTGATACATTGAATTAGTTAATGTCACCGCCAAACACCCCCACCAACATTAGAAAAATTGCATGCCGCAACAATCAACAATGTAGTTCAAGTTGTGCTCGTCAAGAGAAGAGAAACTGCGGTCCATAAACTTAAGCTATATAGAAAAAGCAACCGACCCTTGTATTACGCTCACAAATAAAAATTAACAACGTGAAGAAAAAACATTCCTATTTAAAAAATGATGTGCTCCTAATTTCAAAGTCTGATTAAGAAAAGGATAATCCAAATTAAATCAAGAAGAGAAGTACATGAGCTGGCAACGAATAATCTAAATGTCCAAAACTACAGTGATAAATTTAATATTAGGAGGTCAATGGATTCCCATATGCAATTTCATTGTCGTTTAATTTAATTAATATAGAGTTGTCCTTAATATATTTATAATATTATAGGAACCACTGACCTTCTCAAGGTATATTATAGGAACCACTGACCTTCTCAAGGTATATTAAGAAAAACATACCCTTTTTCTTTAAATCTTTTCAATAAAAAATCCTTCCTGCTACGTATATTTATCTTAATGTACAAGAAAACGCACAGCACACACTAGACATTTAGCCGTGTAATGTATCCTATTATTTGAGCAGTTACTGCATTGACACGTCCATCCTGGCATGTCCACAGCTCCTAGATCAAGGAAAAGTGGTACAACTCAGAAAAGCTAAGTCAGATAGTTAGATGAACACCATGTGTCTAGAAAGCAAAGGAGACTCATTCCAGTGACAATCTTACCACAACATGAACAAAGAGCATCCAGAAGTCCCTAAGAGACAGTAGAAATTATTGTCTGAGAAGGAATTGAGCAAGACCGATGTAAGAACTTTCATTCTAGAGTAATTCTTGTCTAGAGAAAAGGATGCACAACTGATGTGCATGTGAACAAGACTAATTGACTTCTCTGACTTGCTAGAGCTGATTGGACAGCCTTTCCCTCTACCACCTCAACCAACCAAACGCTGCAAGCAGCATTCTCAGAAATGGTACCCTAAAAACTCATTACCTTTGTTTTATGATGAAAAATGTTTATCTCTGGGTTCTTTTAAGAAATGCAACTCCAAATAAGGCCCCATATTAAGACAAATACTCTATACCACAAATTAAACAAATAAACTTAGTTCATCATAGTATATGATTAATTTCCTACTGGGTATTAAATTATTCATAAGTATTAATTATTAGAAATACAGAGTGCATCCTCTTCTTGACAACTTTCCATAACCATTTATTTTATCAAATGAGACTGCAAAGTGCATGAAAAATCAATCACTAAATTCAGATACCTTCTCCATCTCAATCTGTCGTTTTAACTCAAGTAGCTCCACCTCTTTTTGACGCTAATCAAATTCCGCACAGAAACATTAGCTCATAGCAGAAACTTAACAATAATCTTCAAGCACAAATTACAACAAAAAGAAAGGGGAGGGGAAAAAATTTTTGATACCAGCATGGCCTTTAAATGGTTGATTTCAACTCGGTTGATCCTTTCACTATCCTAAAGAATAAAAATAGATCAACAGATAGGCAAAAGAACCAAGAAGAAAGTAAAGAACAATTGTCTGCAAAGCTCATAAGATATCTGGTTCCAACCATCTCAGAAGTAAAATTTTCAGCATTGCCTGCCCCTTCTAATCCTTGTTCGGTTATTACCTGATCCCTATCAGTCAATCAACTAAAAATGAATATTCTGAATTATCAACTTGAATAAAAAGTATTTCAGTGCAAAACAAAGCAACATTCTGTTAGAGCATGAAAACTGCCAGTGTCAATATATACATGTCTTGTACTAAACTTCTAATTCTCAAGAAACAAACCTATAAATCTGTTGTGGTAAGGAAGGAACCTCCTGAGAACCCACATAAGCTGCAGGAATAAACTTAGCAGTTTTAGTACACTTTTCAAAGTTTGTTTGTTATTCTGGAACTTGTAACTAATTTTTGTGATTAACTTTCACTATTACGAATATTATCAGTACTGGTGGAGCTTACGCTGCCAGATTTATGCTCAGCATCAGCGTGTGTTTCCCCCCTTCTCATCTCAAAAGCTTCAGAAGCAGTGGGTGTTTCACCACTTCCCATCTCGAAAGCTTCAGAATCAGTGGGAATTTCCCCACTTCCTATCTCAAAAGTTTCTACAGAGTGAACTATGTCTGTTCAAGTGATTCTATTAAATGACGTCCAAGTGTTCAAACTTGAGCATTGTAGAAACTTAATAAAAACCTACGAGTTGAGTATCAGCATCAGAAATGGTGAAGTGCAGACATGAGGATTTAGCAAATAAGTTTAAGCATCAATGCAGGATGGTTGAACTAAAAAAAATGCCTCGACATTATGTAAATGAATTTCTTTAAAGAAACAATTTGTTAATTTGTATTTTATTTTCTTTTACAGAAATTTTATTTATATGCATATATATTATAATTAAAAGTTGTATGAAGTGCTTTGTGTCCCACATTTTATGAAAATTATTGTGACTCTTGTGGAAATTACGTTTGTGTCACATGTATGTGCCAGTGGTACATGTTGTGCTACAAATTTACACGATCAAAACCAATTGCACAACCACGAAACGAAAGAATAATGAGTGTATCCTTGTGAAATTCTTGCTTCCAATCTTTTTGACGATGATGGCTTATGAGTCAATGTATCTTAAAATCTGATGAGTAAAATGATGAACAAAATCAAACATTAATATAAGTCTTGCCTTCAAATACATCCAACTTCCCAGTCTCCACAAAGTTTGCAGCTCTTGAATGCAAGGATGCAATAGATGATTCTGAAGAACTGGAAACTTGAACAGACATGTCAGAAGCTGCTGCATCATTTGTCCTAACAATGTATTTTTCTGTCATAGAAGAGCCACTCGGTGATGAGAAAGATTCAGCAGACTCTACCAGATCCCTCCCTTTGACTTCTACAAAATTTAAGAAACCATCACATCTTAATATCAAGAAGATTATGCAATGTATGATAAGAACAAGTTTTGTAGACCTGAGGCTTCCTCACTGCAAGCATTTTTGAAATTTGGTTCTTCTATTGAAGATTTCTCTATATCACCCTCATTTTTAAAGGAATTTCTGAGGAGCTCTCTGACTACCTTGTATCCTCTACGCCTCACACTATTAGCGAGGTCTTTCCTACAATATTACAAAAGAGTGGTTACCTTCAGTCTTCTGCACCTAGTAATACCTAGGTCGCACAAATGAAATGCAAAGAAAGCATTAATAAAAAGTTTATACTTCAAACTCAGCAAGACGCTTTGGATGCAAAGTGGAGGTACTTAGCCTGAACATCAGTTTAGCTCGAAGTTGTAAGAGAAAAAGGCTGTGCACAAGTTAGATTAAAGTGCACATGAATCAATATGCCGTGAAGCTGATCAACAATAAAAAGGAATTTCATACTAATGTCTGACAAGCATCTTTTACAGGACCATTCAGTATTGGCTGCATCTTTTTGGAAAGAAAAGAACTTAAAGAAACACTTGCAGCTGCAAGAAAACAAAGATATATCAGAGTGCCAGCATCGTGGAAGCCCAGGATAAGTGGAGTTAAAATGTTGGGTCCAAATATCCATATCTGAAGCGGAAACATTAAAGAAATTGAAGAAGTTTTTCCACCCGAAGGTAAATCAGCATGCCTACAAACTTCAAGCGGGCCTTTCCATTTCAAAGATTGATGTACTAATCCTCTCCTTCTTGCTTCTTCTAGTGCTCCAATAGAATTTTTTCTTATGAAAATAGTCAGTCCTGTGACTAGCATTTCATATTTCTTTTCTACTTATCAATTGTGTTGATGTCAAGGTAAGGACAGAGTTGCTAGTGGTTCTCTTTCTATAATATCAGGAAATGGAGAAATTTAGTTAATATGAAACTTTATTTCTCACCTTTAACATTCATGTTACTGAATTTATTGACAAATCTCGTACTTGTAGCACTCTTACTAAACCACTCAATTAACCCATAACATTTTTCCTTCTTACTGTGTTTTTAGGACCTGAACACAAGACAAGTTATTGGTAGTGATTCTGAATACAGTGGACTCGACCTTCCAGATGTAAATGAATGATTCATCACTCATAGATTTACTAGTCATGTTTGTAGTCGAGTCAATAAAGAGTCAGTTGCCAATGAACACGTGCAATAAAAAGTCAATTGTCATTAAACAGAAGAAAATGTAGAGTTGTGTTTATATTTACATAGCATTTGCCAGAAAGAAGAAACGTGATTTGATTTTCTGCTACAATTTTACAGATGATAGCAGGGATTGAGAGGCATTTAAGAATAGGAAGATCTCAGACCACCTTTTACCCGAATGCTCTAGTAACCTTTTCCTCCTAATACTGATAAGTTTAATGATAACTTCTATATCCGCAATCTAACTATCTTCCTAGCTTACCAAAATCTTTTCCTTCATCAAGCTAACTGCTAGAAACATGTCACCCTTTGTCAATTTTCATTAACCCTAAACCGATACCCTGACCACTTCTGATCCCAAAGATCACTTCTTGCACTCACTGTCCCATAAACATCATTCAACTGAAACAACTATACAAAATTAGTAAATGTTAGTCATTAAATATGCCGAAGAAACTTACATTTTAAAGAAACCTATCTTTATCATGATCACTATAATGCCACAAATGTAACTGGCTCAATTGAAATGAAAACAATAAATTTTGAAGCAAACCTTCCACATTCCAAAAGCTCCTTCATCGTGGGCAAGCGATTCTCAGGAAACCCCGCCGCCGACATAAACTCTCGGAGCTCAGTGCAAAGATCCTCATTGCTCTTGTTTGGCTTTGAAACCTTCCCTTTCTTTCTGCGACACATTAAAACAAACAAATTACATGGTAAGCTAAAAATCCACAAAACATAAACTGGGCAAGCGACAAAAACCTTGATTTCTCAGCAGAGGAAGCAAAAATGAGGTTTCTGTGTAGTGGGTACTGATGGGTTCTCCATTTGAGATGTGGGTTGTTGAAATTGTGGGGAAGAGTGAACAAGGATGGAAAATGGCAGAGAGCCATGGGTGAGAACTGGAGGTTTTGATCATTAGATTTAGAGCATTTGGGTTGAAAAGGAAGGGTTTTGTTGGGTTTTTTGTTAAGGGGAATTTTATTACTGGAATTTTATTGGAGAGCAAAAGAAAAGGTGACGAGTTCAGCCAGAAGAGGAGCCGGTGTAAATGGAATTATCCCTTCTTTCCAGGGTCTTTATTTAGGGATTTTTTTTTTTTTTTTCATTTTTCCCTTTTCCTTTGTTACTTGTAAGGATAAAGAGAGGGATCTATAGGATTTTTTGTTAGTTGTCTTTATTTAAGGGATTTTTTTCTACCTGTAAGGATGAATTGTCTTTTATATAAGGGTAAATTGCACATATGCCCCCTCATTTATGTATTCAATTTCACATTACAGTACATGGAATCATTGGAATGTCATCTTAGAAAGATAAATCACAACTAACACCCCTCTATCTTATGAATTAGGGGGCTAAGTGATAATAAATAAGTTGGCGTGTTTAGTGAAAATGAAAGTACAGGTGAGGGGGTTTACTCGCAATTCTACTATTAAACATCTAAGTATATTTTGGGCCTAGCCTTAGACTCATTTTGGATGTTTTGGGCCTAAGCCTTAGAGCCATAGTTTTAAGCCCAATGGACAGAGAAACGCACGGTATCCTTTTTTGCTCTTTGCCTGCGTTCAAACCCAAAGTTTTACCCTGATTAACTTTTAAATCCAAGTTGTTTTATTTGTGTTTACAAACCCAAATAACTTTGCGCATTTATCTTTAAATCCAACCACTCAAATACACTATATAACTATGTGGTCCCCTCTAAAAAAATTTGAAAACCTATTTTATCCCTTTCTCTCCCTCCATTCTCTATCCCTTCCCTCTAAATTTTTTGAGTTTATAAACCACACCCTTAACTTTTTTAATTGCAAAAACACCTAAAATTTAAAATTTATAAAAACATTCCTGAAAAGTTAAAATACCAAAAATACACCGTAAATCTAGAAATTATAAATAGCCTCCTAAAATTTTAAGATTTGCAAAAGACACCCTAAAATTTAAAATTTACAAAAACCCTAAAAATAAAATAAATAAAAACACCTAAAAATATCAAATTTAGAAAACTACCTAAAAATTTCAAACCAACAAATAGTATATATTGAAAATCTATTGTGAATAGCCCCTTAAAATTTGTAATCTCTGAGAAAACACCTTAAAAGTTTCATCAATTGTAAAAACTCCTAAAATTTTACAAAAACACCCTCTGAAGATCAAAATATAGAAAACACTTGGTTGTAAGTTTTGATCAGAGTGTTTTGTAAATTTTGATGTTTGAGGATTTTTTGCAATTTTAAAACTTTCAAGGTATTTTCTCAAATTCTAAATTTTTCGTGGGTTGTTCATAATTTCTAGATTTATGGTGTATTGTTTCTATTTTAAAATTTTAGGATGTTTTTATAAAATTTGAAATCTTGTGGTGTTTTTGCAATCAAAAATTTTAGGTGTTTTTCACAAACTCAAAAAATTTAGAGGCAAGGAGAGAGAATGAAGGGAGAGAAAGGGGTAAAATAGGCTTTTAAAAAAATTAGTGGGGTACCACATATTATGTAGTGTATTTGGGAGATTGATCAAGTTTAGAGATAAATACACAAAGTTGTTTGGGTTTATAAATACAAATTAAACAACTTGAGTTTAAAAGTAAATTAGCATAAAGCTTTGGGTTTAAAGGCAAAACCTCTTATTATTATCATTATTTAAAATATCAACTTTAAACTATGCAAATTCGAGTATAACTAACTTCATGCAACAATTATCACGTTCAATGAATTAAACTTTCGTGTTAATTAAGTCTATAATATATTCTACAAATCTCATAGTCTACAAGTCTTCAAATCTGATAGCTTAGGATACTGCTTTACTTGGGTCTGATTTAATTTTTGCTCCTTTTAGCTGCAATAATTCAACTGAAGCTGATAATGGATCTTGTGATGGAATTTAACTATCATAGCTTTGGTCCAGTCTTAAGAAATCTTTTTAATTAATCAGCCTACAGAGTGCATATAAATGTAATGTCGCTAGCTAGGGAATTTAGGGTAATATATAGGTGATTTAAGAACATCGTTAGGTTAATCATTTAGATTAGATTCAACAGATGTTAGGCCGGCCTATGAGTACAACAAGCCAGACAAGTTAATCGTGCGTCCGTAACTATCCTAGTTCTACAAAATTTGGCTTCAGTTCTAGTTCATATATTTTAGTATGAGCTAGTTTTGACTGTAAAATTCATGGCTAATCCTAGAATCAAACATTCTGTTCCTAGAAACACCTAAGGCCTATTATTAGCCTTAAATTAAGTGGAAGTTCGCATGAGAATCTTAATTATATGCCTATGTATACTAGACCTAGATTAATTATTTGGTTACAAACTTTGATCAAACTATCATAATCATTCTTCAGATTCTTACCATGATAAAATGTTCTATGTTTTAGGGTCACTACGTACGTACTCAAACTTATTAAGATAGAATATGGGCTGTATATACACTAGAATTTTATTATGTTATATTGTGGCTTTTAATATAAGCTTCTTATATTACACTTTGACGGGAGTTTTTGAACATTTTCTTTCGGATAAAAAAATTTACAGGGGATCGTCTGTAAGAAAAACAATATATTCATTTACTTGTTCTTCTTGAGATTCTTGAAATCAAGGATCACTAGAAACAAAAAGAAAAAAAAGTGTCTGATTCCATACATTCTCAAAGCTCTATCAGCACACAACCATGCATCTCATTAGCAACTTATTTCATTTCGCCCCTTATTGATTAATATAATTTAACAAAATTAGCTATTTTCACTATTTTAATAATAATATCAATGACTAATTATCATTATTATTTAAAAAAGCTATAACCCACTTCATTTACCATGAGTCATACCTCAAGAACAATTAGTTTGTTATAGTATTAATTTGTTAAATAAAAATTAATTATCTATTATGAAATATTAATAAAATAATTTTATATGACCAATTAATTACTACTATTTATTAGTCATGTCAATGTTAATTAATTCATTATTAATTTAATACTAATTAATTAATTAATAGTTAACGTAAGAAAGCATTTAAAGATTGCTTTTGGTCAAATTAATATATCCATGAAGAAAAACAATAAACATGTTGCGTCATTAGACATATTAATTAAAAATTCTCCTTTTGATCTTCATCGTTATTTGTACCAAATTAACTCTGTCAAAAGTCTAAGAATAAGTTGTACTAAAAGCTACAAGAAATAGTAGTTTCTCTTTCATATGTTTAGGGTTGGCTTTGGTCCCTCACTATATCTGTGATTGCGGTGAATGAAAACAAGCTCCACTCTTCATCCTCATGGATCTATTGAGAGAAAATACTTTACGTCTATGTCTCGAAACTAATATTGTTTCTTTGGTAAAACCACATTGAGCACTTTCTCGTGTCCATCTTGTTTTGTTCTTTCCTTGTTTATCTATAAATAAAACCAAACGGGGAGTTGTCCCCTATTTTCGCTTTAAAAAAGAAAAAAAAAAGATGCTTCAAATACTTTTTTTGAGTCCATTTGAGTAGCCCTATAATTTTTAATTAAGAAGGTTTTACATGAACTTTTTTAGACATTCTCTATCAATTTACAAAGCTTTCTATTTTACAGTCTCTTAGACAATGCAAATAGACACTTAAAAGCTTGTGTTATGACAAACCCCAGAAATAGAATAATATCAATCACACGAAAGTACGAAAAAAATCGAGAATACACGAACACAAAGGTATACGTGGTTCGGCTTGTAGCCTACGTCCACGGGCGAAGGAGGAGAATAGTTTTACTAAATTGTGAGGAATACAATGTGGAGATCTCTCAATCACTCAATCCCTAATAACACCCCTATAATCTCTCAAAGATGAACTAAAGAGAGCCTTCAATCACCAACTAAAAGTTGATCAAAAAAACCCCTTAACAAGATGTGGGTTTGCTGCAGGTAATCAAAAAAGACCTTATGTCTTTCTCTGCTGTGACTCTCTCCGGTGGCTCCCTGTACACTTTTTTTCTCAATGAATTGATGATATTTATAGTGGCCCTTCATACAATTCGTTAACCAATAAGAACTCTTACTAGATGAGACTCACATGCGCTTTGGACTCTTGTGAGTCCTTATCACCTTTAGCCATCAACGAGTATTGAAATCAAATCCGGCCCATGATGAAGAGGATTAACCACATCAAACCTTATTACTAATTCAATTACCAAGTCTTCAAACTGATTACCAAGTCTTCAAACTGGTTAAAAGAGTAATTGGGTTCGGTCTTACTAGTCCAAGTATTTGAGGCACACTAACAAATCTCCACATTGACTCAAATACGTAGAAAATTTCTCACTCCAAAATAAGCTAATTTACTCTACCTTCTCTAATAGCCCCGCAGGGCATCAAGTGTGGCACATATCGATCAAGTCCAAGCCCGGCTTGAACTTGCCAACTGAAAGAGGCCTCCTCAACAAATCGACTGAATTGTCCGCGACAACCGTAACTCTTAGCGAAGTTATCACCTGAAGTAGCTTCTGAATAGCTGAAGGGCACAAATTTGTTAACCGACAATGCATAAGCTACTGTATCTTCATATCTTCGCGGTGGTCGAATATCTCGTCTAGACCGATCTCTAGCGATAGTGTATTCCCGCTCTTCCTGCAGCTGCTGAGGTGCTTCATCTACTTGAACGGGATCTGGCTGCTGAACTCCCGTAGTCTTATCCTGCTGAAGAACTGAATCAAGAATTTCTAACTCCACCTTATGTCCTATAGTGCGCGCCTTATCATCAACTGAAACCGATGATCATTTCTGATGGAACATAGCAGACTCATCAAAAGTAACATTACGACTGATAATAATCTTAGGAGACTTCGGATTAGGACACCACAACCTAAAACCCTTAACACCCGATGCATAATCTAGGAATATGCACTTCTTCGCTCGCGGCTCAAGTTTCCTTGACTAACATGCGCATATGCAGGGTAACCAAATATTCTAAGATTAGAATAACCCGCACGCTTATCGGACCAAACCTCCTCTGGAGTTTTACAACCAATAGCAGTAGATGACGACCGATTCACTAAGTAACAAACCGTATTCACCGCTTCCGCCAGTATTCCTTGCCTAAACCTGTATTGAACATCATACAACGAGCTTTCTCCAAAAGGGTTCTGTTCATATGTTCTGCCACTTCATTCTGTCGAGGGACTGTACGATGTCTAATGATTTCCTCCTTCTTGCAGAACTCATTAAATTCTCCTCCACAAAACTCAAGGCCATTATTAGTTCTAAGCCTTTTAATCAGCCTCCCAGTCTACTTCTCAATCAAAGACTTTTACTATTTAAAAGTCACAAACATCTCATATTTATTTATCAAAAAGTAGACACAAACCTTCCTAGAGTAGTCATCAATGAAGGTCAACATATATCTCGAACTACCACCCTTCGAGGCAACTTGAGAAGGTCCCCAAAGATCTGAATGAATGTAATCCAAAGTATATTTAGTCTGATGCACTACCGTACTGAAGCTGACTCTTTTCTGCTTTCCAAAGATGCAATGCTCACAGAATCCCAATTTTCCTATACTCTGTCCACATAAAAGACCCTTCTTGCTCAACTCGGCCAATCCGCGCTCACTCATATGACCAAGTCTTATATGCCATAATCTAGTAGTATCAACTCCTAATATCGATGATGCAACTGCAGTCGAACCGGTAACGATAGAACCCTGCAAAACATACAAGCTGCCGATCTTCTTTCCTTACATAACCACAAGAGAGCCTTTCGTAACTCTAAGAACTCCACCTTCACTTGAAAAATTACACCCATGACAATCAAGAGTGCCCAAAGAGATGGGATTCTTCCTTAAACTGGAACATGCCTAACATCAGTTAAAATCCTGATGACTCCATCATGCATCTTAATCCGAATTGTGCCTATCCCGATAGTCTTGCATGAGGCGTTATTCCCCATGAGACAAATCCACCATCAATAGCTTCATAAGTGTTGAACTAGTCCCGATTAGGACACATATGATAGGAATAACCTGAATCCAAAATCCAATCATCCATGCTCCTGTTTTTATCATCTGTAATCAACAAAATCACATCTTCAGCAATATCAACTTCAGCGGAGTCCTCCTTTGATTTTTCTTCATACTCATCTTGTTTATTCTTGTTCTTCAATCTGTAACAATCGGTCTTGATGTGCCCTTTCTTCTTGCAATATTTGCAGATTAGATTTCTGTGTTTCGATTTATACATGTTACCTCCAAAGCCCCTTTCTTCCGATCTTTCTCGAACAAACAAGCCATCAGCTTTATCACCACTTTCACTTGTGGTTAACTCTTTGTCGATCTTCTCCTTATTCAACAAGTTCTCTTTGACGTCCTTGATGTCAATAGAATCTCGACCGTAAATCATAGTATCCCTGAAGTGCTTGCAGGAAGGCGGCAAAGAACACAATAACAATAGGGATTGATCTTCATCATCGATCTTAACATCAATCTTATTCAAATCTGTAATCACAGAATTAAATTCACTAATTTGAGATTTGATGGGTGTACCTTCCGACATCCGAAGTGTGTACAACCGTTGCTTCAAGAGGAGGCGATTAGTGAGCGACTTCGTCAAATACAAATCCTCCAACTTAGACCACAAATCAGCGGTTGTCTTCTTCATGAGAACTTCTTGCAAAACTTCATTTGTCAAACATAACTGGATCGCTGTGAGAGCTTTATCATCCAACTCGTCCCAATCTTCCTCCGTCATTGTAGCTGATTTCTTCGACTTCCCGAACAAAGCCTTCTTCAATCCGCTCTGTGTCAACACGGCAATCATCCTAACTTGCCAAAGGCTGAAACTGATGTTGCCGTCAAACTTCTAGATATCCCACTTCTTAGTGGTTGTCGTCATCTTCTTGTCCGATCTATAGCTGAGGGCTCTGATACCAATTTGTTATGACAAACCCCAGGAATAGACTAATATCAATCACACGAAAGTACGAAAAAAATCGAGAATACACGAACACAAAATATCGTGGTTAGAACTTATAGCCTACGTCCACGAGCGAAGGAGGAGAATAGTTTTACTAAATTGTGAGGAATACAATGTGGAGATCTCTCAATCACTCAATCCCTAATAACACCCTTATAATCTCTCAAAGATGAACTAAAGAGAGCCTTCAATCACCAACCAAAAGTTGATCAAAAAACCCCTTAACAAGATGTGGGTTTGCTGTAGATAATCAAAAAAGACCTTATGTCTTCCTCTGCTGTGACTCTCTCGGGTGGCTCCCTCTACACTTTTTTTCTCAATGAATTGATGATATTTATAGTGGCCCTTCATCCAATTCCTTAACCAGTAAGAACTCTTACTAGATGAGACTCACATGCACTTTGGACTCTTGTGAGTCCTTATCACCTTTAGCCATCAACGCGTATTGAAATCAAATCCCATGATGAATAGGATTAACCACATCAAACCTTATTACTAATTCAATTACCAAAGAGTAATTGGGTTCGGTCTTACTAGTCCAAGTATTTGAGGCACACTAACAGCTTGCTTAAAGAATTGTTCTAACCGAATAAGTCCCAGCATTTAGGGGACTATTAACAGTGAATGGGACTTTGAGGGGAGAACAAAGCATACGCAAAGCTTTAATGTCTTCTTATAGATAATTTACCGAAGAGAAAAATATGTAAAAGTCTTAATCCAAGGTTTTCCGAATTGGTTATAAAGTTTCGTGGAAAAAATTTGGACTTCAAACTTGATACATTGAATTAGTTAATGTCACCGCCAAACACCCCCACCAACATTAGAAAAATTGCATGCCGCAACAATCAACAATGTACTTCAAGTTGTGCTCGTCAAGAGAAGAGAAACTGCAGTCCATAAACTTAAGCTATATAGAAAAAGCAACCGACCCTTGTATTACGCTCACAAATAAAAATTAACAACGTGAAGAAAAAACATTCCTATTTAAAAAAATGATGTGCTCCTAATTTCAAAGTCTGATTAAGAAAAGGATAATCCAAATTAAATCAAGAAGAGAAGTACATGAGCTGGCAACGAATAATCTAAATGTCCAAAACTACAGTGATAAATTTAATATTAGGAGGTCAATGGATTCCCATATGCAATTTCATTGTCGTTTAATTTAATTAATATAGAGTTGTCCTTAATATATTTATATTATTATAGGAACCACTGACCTTCTCAAGGTATCAAAACTTATTATAACGGTCGTCATACAATTTTGGAACAGTGGTCTTCTTCCCCATGAGAGGATTCCCCATTATTTCCCCTTAAAAACTGCATGGTAACATATATATATATATATATATATATATATATATATATATATATATATATATATATATATATATATATATATATATATATATATATATATATATATAGAGAGAGAGAGAGAGAGAGAGAGAGAGAGAGAGAGAGAGATAACTTCAACCGTGCATTTTAATTTGCATGCTTTAAGATCTATATGGATTAAAAAACCTAAACATTTCAACAAGCATTTTCTAAGTGATTGTAAAATAGTTGGGTCCTGAAGGACGTTAAAGAAAATCACTGATTCATGTTTAAAATTCTTGTAAGAAAATGATGTTTTATTTTTAAGTACTTTAGAAATGTAGATTGCAATTGAGAGAATTAATCTTGCAGATAATTTACTTATGAATCATAAGATTTATTTAATTAGACTAAATGTAGATTGCAATTGAGAGAATTAATCTTGTAGATAATTTACTTATGAATAATAAGATTTGTTTAATTAGACTATTGAAAAATCGTTCATATAGCAATTATTTGATTCATGGGAAAACGATCAATGAAATGTATAGACTGAAATGAAGAGAGCCCTTTAATCTATTGGTATAATTTAACTCATAATGATCAAGAGATTTATTTAATTCTATTGTTGAAAAGTCATTCAGTAGTAATTATTTGATTTCCATAAAAAGTAATTATGTTCATGGGAAAATAATCATAAAACGTATCATTAATTTTCATAGCTTTAAAAACATCAAAATCAAAGTTAAAGTCTCTTATAGAAGTATATTGCATATCAATACTTTTGTAAGTGTATGCAGTTATATCTCTTGAGTATTAAAAGGTTCCGTATGCGCGCAAACACACGCACACATATAAGGTACGCATCCGTTTATTTTTTGATGATTTGAAGTCATATTCTTTCTATTAGTTTCAACACTCACAAATTCTGTCAAATACCGGCTTCATATTAGAAGTTACATATTTATTTAAAGTCTGCATAATAATCAAGGTTTAATATTTTTTGCTCATGCACATGATGCAATTAAAATTAACCCCCTAAATGTTGAGTTAGTTAGATTAACCATTTCTTATGTTTGGCAACTATTTAATTGAATGGTTAAGAAGCATTAGCCCCTTCTTTAACCTGTTGGACACAATTCTTTGTCAAATTGGCATACTTCATACTGTTATGGACAGGGAACCTAGCCTCCAAGAGATCATCTACGCTCAAGGAGATGGCGGAGAGGAGGGGGATTGCTAGGCTGCTGCTGCAAGATGAGACATCCACATATGACGAGGCTCGTGTGGGAGATAATTTCTAAAAAGCCCCACCATATTTTCTTTTGCTTTTTGTAAACTATGATGGTCTCTTCATACTGTTATGTTTTGGATATGATCATGTGTATAGCTCTAGAGCTCAGTGATAGCTCTAAACTCATGTTACTCTTTTTGCCTAACTTTTCACATATTTGTTTAGTTTAAGTTTCTATTTTTGATCAAACATCTATGACTTCTGCAGTAGGTGACGGCTATTGTCATCTCCCTACTCTTGGGTATGAACTGTTTGATCAATTCTACTCTTAGACTAATCACATCTGGGTTAAGTTAGTGTTACTAATGATATATGAACAGGGCATCTCGCTCTGTTTTTCAGTTTCAAAAAAAAAAAAACTCTTTGTCAGATTGATCTATAAATTAGGAAGAAATGTACTTGGTTAGATACATACTTAAATTTAACTCTTTAATTTAAAAAACCCATTAAATAACACTATTTTTTAAATCAAGTTAGATTTCAACCTCAATTGACTAGTCCATCTACTCCTCCTGCCCTGATTTTAACCATCATTTGAGCTTTGACTTATGAGAAGTATGTAGTACATAACTGAATATGTGTAAGGACAATACCCAAAAGGGAGGGTACATAACATTTAGCCTGGGTCATAAGATTGGACCCTGATGAGTCGCTCGATGCACTGCACAAGGACCCTTTACCTTAGCTAGTCAATGCTAAAATTCACGAGAGACCTCACATATTTTCTCTTCTTAATAATATTAATATTAATATTAATACTATAGGTCATCTTGTTCTTTAGAAAGAGAAACAAAAAGGGCCGACATCCCTATTTGTTTGCTAATACATAGGGATTATAACCAGCCAACCCAAATATATTACAATCCCCTAAGTAGGAATCTAATATCAGTTTTTAAGCACAGAAGATTATAAAACACAAAACCCTGACACAAACATTTCCATTAATGGTGCAGATCCTATCTTAGCTTATAACCATTCTTAATATCTTTAACAAAATAAGTTTCAAACTTGAGAGAGAGAGAGAGAGAGAGAGAGAGAGACTACACAGTGATATCTATATATTGAGTAATTGATGCACATCAAGGATCTGAAAATTAACGAAGCTACTTCTGGGGTGTCTTGTTAAACTCGTGCTAATAGAACATGGGACAGTTACCCACAGTCTTGCTAAAAAATCAATAAATCGTGATGATTATTTTTGAATTATTTTTAGATGCATCCTCTATATTATCAACATCATTTTTGTTCTATTTTATAATTAGCACATATATCCTTTGTATTATAGTCAGCACAAATATCGTGATATATTTTTCATAATTCTTAATAATATGTGAAAATCATGTGATAACCAGAGTTAGATCTTAATTTATATAGACCAATTTGATTAAAGGTACTAATAAGTCAAAACTAACGCAAAGATCACGTTATTGGAGGCTAGAGATGTAAATGCTCAATAAAATAGAAATCACAAAAACTTTATAATAAAAAGATGTATTTACATATCAACCTTTATTTTTGCTTTGAATCACTAAGTACCAATGAATCCAATGGAGATGATCCTTTGGATTTGAGAGAGAGAAGAGAGAGAAGTGCATGTGTGGATCTGATTGCTGAATGATCTCCTCTCTAGGACTAGGACTGACTACACTACTACACTCTATGAATGACAAGACATTATAAATTTTCTCCAATGCTGTCTATATCTAGATGATTGTACCACACATACATCAAAGCATCAAATCACAGTGAATGAAAGGAAAGAAATGCACAAATGAAAGCCAACACAGTCACAGATGTCTCCTTCTCTTTTCACCCCCCCAGAAGTACCCCCTCTCTCTCTTATAAAATAATACTTAACTCTTCACTTCCCAGACACAGACCATACCTCTTCAATCTTTTGCCCTTCAAACTTTTTATTTTACAGAGATCAGAAACGGTACATGACTGATCCTCTCCCTTGGGCTTTGAAGCTGCCTTCTGGATCATTATACACTGTAGCATCAGCATCAGCAGTAGAACTTCCATTGATCAAGTTCTTAATCTCTTCATAACCATACTCTAATGGAGGTTGAGGTTGAGGTTGAGCCTGATGATCTCCCCAGCCAAGCCCAGCATAGAGATAGCTCTCAAACCCCAACTGCTGCTCATTGCCATAGCTCATATCGGAAGAGCTACAGCTCTGCTCAGCACCCCCGAAGCTTATCTGATACTGGCTATTACTGTTCAAAGATGAGAATGGGGCTTGGAGGAGAGAAGTAGCACCGTTGAAGATATCTTGATAAAGTGTTGTGTGATCTGCAGGGAAGTTTGAGCTACTGTTAAGTCCTGAGAAGAGAGGCTTTGATTGTGATGATGGAAAGAGAAGCTGCTGTTGATTTGTTGATGTTGATTTCCTTTGAGAATTATTGCTATTATTAGCAGATGAAATAGAAGGGGAAATCCCTAGCAGTTTCTTCTTGAGCTTGGTGTTCCAGTAGTTCTTGATGTCATTGTCAGTCCTCCCTGGTAGTTGAGCAGCTATAATGGACCACCTGCAATTTCAAGCACAATTGAAGGGGAAAGAAAAAAAAGGAAGCAAACATGCATATAAACACTAGGCAACAAGAGTAATTAAGTCACTGCTTTAACTTTTCTTTCACTGGGCAACAAGCAATCTCTGATAAGAACGTATAGGAAGCCAAATGCAGAAATTTGGAAATTAACCAATGTGCAGGGTTACATCAATATTTTTGCTAAAAATACACAAGTAGCTAGGGTATAAAATCTCGGGCTTGAGATTGTTTCACCAAAAACATTAAAAGCTGTACCTGCTTCCAATTGTAGCAAAGAGGGTGCAAATGATCCTGTCCTCATCATCAGAGAATTCCCCATGCTTGATGTTTGGCCTCAAATAGTTGAGCCATCTCAGCCTGCAACTCTTCCCACATCTCTTCAGCCCTAAATTCAAATTCATCACGCACACCAAACTTATAACAATATAATAGAGAATGCAATATAACAAACAACCTCCCTCTTTCTCTCTCTAGAAATTAAAAAGATGTTATCTATTACTTACCAGCTTTATGAGGGAGAGCAATCCAGTTGCCACCAGTGCCATACTTTTCAATGAACTCCTTGAGCTTGGTGTCCTCCTCAGGTGACCATGGTCCTTTCTTCACATTTGCCTTATCACAACATGGAGCTCTTCCCATCTCTCTCTCTCTCTCTCTCTCTCTCTCTCAAATTAAGCCAAACCCTTTGAAGGGAAGAAAAGGGCACTGGCCTTTAGATAAAATAGAACACAACAAAGAAAGCTAAGACTAGAGAGAAAGAGCTAGAGATATATATGTATATATATATATGTATGTGACAACAAAAAGAAAGGAGATGAGAGAGACAGAAATATAGTAGCCGGGGGGTGGGGGTGGGAGGGAAGCGATAAAGAAGTCAAAGGAAAGGCTGTCTCGGTTTCAATCAGCTATTCCAACCTCCTGGCTTGTGTGCCAGTGGCCCAGTCCTCAGCGCCACAATCACTTACCATCAATCATATATAACATTTATTAGTTAACAATTTCATAGAAACTTTGATTTCTTATTTGTTTCTTTCTTTCATTTTTATTAGTCAAGGGGAAAAAGCCTTATGCGTAATAAATAACATTTATTAGTTAACAATTTCATAGAAACTTTGATTTCTTATTTGTTTCTTACTTTCATTTTTATTAGTCAAGGGGGAAAAAAGCCTTATGCGTCCAAATGACCAAAGCGCCTTGATGGGGAAAAAAAAAACCCCTTAGGTTTGATCCATGTTCAACAAAAAGACCCTGATTAATTAATTTAATTTAATTTAATAATTAAAGTGTTAATTTAGAAAGGATAATTTGGCTTTTTAACTACTAGTTCATATTGCACCGTTAGGAGGACTAATTGAAAAAAAAAATGAAAATGTTTGGGAGATTTTAAAGTTTATGGACGTTATCCCAAAATCCGCCAAACTTAAAAGGGAGTTTTGTGAAATTTTATCCTTTTTTTTTTTTCCCATGAAAATCACATTATAATGAAAAGTCTATACGAAAGAGTGCGAAGCAAGTGAAAGGGATAGATATAAATAGGGCTGGGTCCTATATCTCCTACGTGTTAATGTGACTTGTTCCAAACCTTAGTTAGGCACTATGAAATTCTTCTTGGCTCTGCTAGTTATTAAATGTGATACTATTAGAACGAGTCTTCTAACTTATAATCAAGGGACCATTCAGTCAAAAAATAAAAATGAAAAAAAATATTAAGGGACCATTTGAAAATATTTTTTCTTTCTTGCATGTGCGCATGTGAAACGTTTATACAGCCCACATTCGTCACGTATGTGTATACATCTTCGGGGTCTTTTAAGGGACCGTTAATTGTCCATGTCTGCCTTGTATTTATGCATGTTTGTTTGGGAATAACAAGTATTAGTGGATTTTTTTTGTTGCAATTAATATATCCTACTCCTAAGGGTCCACTGTATAGTGATGCACTATTTTCATTAATTAATGACAATTGATGGTACACGGGACACATTTCACTACGTGAAAAATTTTTACATGCCTAAAATTATTTATGAGCCCAAAAAATAAGGATGCAATATTTGATTTTGTATGTATAAATTGACAAATATGGATATGCAATATGATCGTTAAAACCATGTGAAATATTATAATTGGATATCAGAATAAACACTCAAGTATAGAATAGCAAATAGCTCTTCAAACAAAAGAAAGAGCACATATAACTCGGATAAAAAAATATTTTAAGAAATATATTTTATAACAAAGTTAATAACAGAGAGCATAAAAATATCCGTTTTTGTTGTCTAGAAATCAGTATCAGACATGCCTCGCCTACTTGTAGGTTATTGGGAGTTCCTACAAATACTAAATAGATACTTCAATGTCAATTTTAGGTAATTATTATTGTTTTAGAGAGGACAGAATCTCAAACTCAAAAGTCCAGCTATGCCCACTATTGCTCAAAATGGTTGTTTAATCGGTTATAAAAATATAGTTTCAAGAAAGTATCATCTAAATCTCCATAAATAGTCACCTCTGATCAAGCAATCTAAAGACATAGATAGTAATAACTAATTAAGAATCATTTGTATTATTTTATGTTCTTTTAGAGCTAAATTTTCTTAAATACCTCCCTGATCGTTTTTGACATCAAAGAACAAACTTTGGGTAAATTACACTATAACCCCCCAACAACTTTTAACATTTTGCAGTAATACCCCCAATAACTTTCAAAATTACGCTAAACCCCAAGAACTTTCAACATTTTGCATTAATCCCCCAAAACCCCCAACAACCTTTGCATAAACACCCAAAGTTAACATCGTTACAATTGATATGGCATGTGAAACTCCCATGACTTAAAAAGATCAAAATACACCTTAAACTATTAAAAATCCCTTTATGATCTTTTTATATTGAGATTTTTCCTAGAAACCACCTTGAAAATAGAGAAATTGTATGGAAATCACCTCTCATTTTTAATTTATAAAAAAAACTATCTTTAAAGTGGGTTTTTGTTGCAATCAACTACCTCCTAATCAAAATCTTCACTAAAAACCCAAAATTACTTTTAAAAAACTCACATTCAAAACACATATCTCATTTTTCTAGTGTTTAGGTCTTGTTAGAATATAACTCATGTACATTGAACTTGAATTTTAAGCTTATTGTTGGGTTTTAGTGAAATTTTGACTAAGAGGTGGTTGATGGCAATAAATACCTATTTTAAAGATAGCTTATGTATAAATTGAAAATAAAATGTGGTTTTCATATAATTACCCTATTTTAAGGTGGTTTTCAGGGGAAAAAACCTTTTATATTTTATCAAACCTAAAAATAGAATTCTCTTTTTTTTTTCGTTCATCCTCCTCTTGCTCGTGCCAAGGTTGAGTTACCGAACACTTTTTTTTTTGGTGCTAAAATTATCTTTCAAAATGTCTTTTTATGATCCATTCATGGGGGTTATCTGCAAAATGCAAAAAAATTTTGGGTTTTTTCTACGATTCCAAAAGTTATTCAGAGATTACTTGAAAGTTATTAGGGGTTTACTACAAAATGCTGAAAGTTCTTAGGGTTTAAGTACGATTTTGAAAGCTATTGGGGGTTTACTGCAAAATGTTGAAAGTTCTTGGGGGCTTTAGCGTAATGTATCCCACAAACTTTTTTATCTTCATTCTCGATCACGGAAAAAGTATCCCGTGGGGATTGCAGACCTTAAATATGTATTCAAATGATATCAACCATTGGATCTGAGCATGAATCTCAAAATTTAATGATCCAACATTTGTCATCATTTTGCGTTCACATTTAATGCTATGGACCCCGGTATACTTGATACTTTTCCCTCCATCACTAGTTATGGATGAGATACTTTTCGTCATAATTTTGGAGCCATCTACCATAGGCAATACTATTACGTGCATTCAATGTAAAATGTAATGTGTGCCAATTTCTTCTCATATTAAACCTTATTCCTATTTTAAATCTGTAATCTTTGATGATTTATTCTCCTCTCTCTCTCTCTCTCTCTCTCTCTCTCATGAATAAAGGAAGCCTCACTAAGAACCGTTTCCAATTAGAATTGATGCCACTCTCTCTCTCTCTCTCTCTCTCTCTCTCTATCATGAATAAAGGAAGCCTCACTAAGAACCGTTTCCAATTAGAATTCATGCCATTAAAATCTCTTGCCCATTTCTTAACCTCTGATGTCTGGCAGAAATATTGGGGCCTGAATCTTCGGCAAATTGACAGTGATGCCCTTGTGTAAACATCACAAACCGCCAAAACAAAATTACAATTAAACTTCCGGTTCAAATCTCTAAGACCGACATCCTGCAGGTTTTGCTTAAAAAATGAAATCCAAGTCAGAACAACACTACTTGCGATCGAACTTCATTTGAGTTCCGAACCAAAAGATTCATGACAGAGAGCTTAATTTGTCGGAACGCATATCCTCCAAATCTACGGGACACTTGTAGAAGTAATTAATATCGAAATTGTTACCATCAAATAATTAACAACAGCTGTGTTTTTTTAAACCCCTTGTTTTCTTTGTGTTTGTGGCTTTCATATATTTGTGAAACATTTTCGTTCCCGAGCACTTTGAAGCTATTTACTTTGTTTAAATTGATTATTCTTATAAGAATGTTTTCTTGCAATATTAACAATTAAAATTCGGTCTTCTTACTAACACAGCGCGGAAGTAAAAACCTCGGAATCCACCAAGGGTTGTTCTGTGAATCCATAAAGAACGATCTCCGAATCCACGAAGAAAATATTAAAGAGGAAATTTTATTGATAAAAAAGATATGCCTCTAGGGCTTACAAGACTCTGTTTAAATAGAAAATAAACAAAACTCCTACTATGACTCGAACTTTACTAAAAATAGAAACAAGACTTCTAATTGACCCGAACTTTACTAAAAATAGAAATAAAAAAACTCTCTGTAAAAGACTCCCTATGATTAGGGAAGTAAATTGGTTAAATTTAGAGTCAAACCGGATTTGCTTCCTAATCAAAACAGACTCCTAAAACATTACCTAAAATAGTAAAAAACTGACAAAAATGCTGATATCTCTCAATCCAGAGGGAATTTGGCAAAACGGACGGTGGCAAATCGAACTTCGGTGGGTTTGGTTGACTCCGTCTCAAACAAATACGAGATTTAAAAAAAAATTCGTCCAATTCCGACTTACGGTTTAAAAGTTACGACCTGTTCTTCGTTGCAAGTTATTTTCCTCGGCCGGGTCCACGTTTGGACTTGTGACGGTCCCGTTTCTCCATGAATATGTTCGCAATGCATTCTACATCACTTACAAACAACATTTGTTTGTGGGTTTAATTAGACAATTAAAGTACAATATGCAAATATGTTACGACTTTTAGAAATTAAGAATTGTAAGTCACTGAAGTAGTAGCATCTTTATGTTTTGGAGAAAAAGTATAGCAATTGCAGTTGAAATAGGTGCACCATAGTTATATTAATAAAGAGAAATTTACTGTAACATCTAATCGTCAAAAGCTCATGTACAGTATAAAATTTTGGATTATAGGTTTTCCTCATTTACTTTGTTATTCTCTAAGTTGTAAAAGTCTACAATGAATGGAACTATATCAACCGGTTGGATTATTCATTTGCTCATCATTGATTTCTCTGCTTGTGGATCTTATCTTTAATTTATTTTGAGACACTGTAGAAGGCCCAATCTAAAGTTAATGAGCTTTAAAGCTAGGCTAAGGATCAATTTTAACCCAAAAATTATAGCCACTAGGTGGTGACCCCAACTCTTACTTTAAAATCATAACTCTTCATATCCTATTCGATGTGGGACTATACTCAGTTACTCACACATGAATATCCAACAGTCTTCCTTTTATTTGTGAGTATAGTTCAATCTTCCACGGGATTCACTAACAGTCTCTCTTCTTTTATGAGTATAGTTCAATCTTCCCCGTTGGTCTGAACTACCAACCATGCACATCACAAGGCTATCAAATATCCATAGGCTCTTTCACCACTTCATTTGTGGGCTAACCAGACCATTCACTTCTACGAGCATCCATGGGTTAACTAACTTGGTCTAACTTGAACTTAGTCATTCTCCTGACGCCTTCGAGTCTTCACGTTGGACTTTTTTTTATTTGGAATTTTTTTTCTTTTTAGTTGGGTCATAACATTAGCTCTGATATCACTTGTTAAGGAGAATCAAGCCCAGCCTAGAGTTAATGGGCATTAAACAAAGGCTAAGAACCAATTTTAACTCAACCAAAAGCTAGGTATTGGCTATAACTCCTATTTTAAATCCATCACTTTTTCTTATCCTATCCAATATAAGACTATAATCACACATGAATATCCAACAAAATTCTAGTAAAACATACAATTCTCGGGACATTTTCACTAACTTGCAAATCTTTTAGTTGCCAACAAAATGAAAAATGTAATATACACTACAACAAAAGTTGTATTTATCCACACTTATTTTATGACACATATAAAAGTGTTATTTTATTTGCAAAAGATTAAACAATAGTGACACAAATAAAAAGTGTGGCAAATCACGACACATATTTGTGTCATTAGATATACAATTAAATATAATTGAAATAAGCTTATAGTCCAACATGGATTGTGAGAGGATCTATTAATGGGTTTAAATAATAAATATTAGATTTAATTATAATGATGATTAAACATTTATGATAGTGTATAAGCTAAAAAACTCCATAGTTAATTGTGCTTTGGTGAGAGTAATTCTAGGATGGGTGACCTTCTGGGAAATTATTGTGTTCAATGATGATACTCTTTATATTTCTAATGGTATAGACACAACTGTGTGTCACCACTCTTGACACATATATGTGTCACGAGTTTTGTGACACTTGTATGTGTCACCATGCTTGACATATATATGTGTTGTGACTTTGTGACACATTCACACGTGTAGAAAGACGCTCTCCACACATGCTCTAACCACACTTTTGCTATGTGCCACGCTCTATTTGTGCGACATAAAAATGTGTCGTGTAGAAACAAAAAATGTATCATAATTTACAATCTTTGTTGCAGTGATAACGTAGCTAAGTGTTTACTTTCTATCAAAGGGGCTACTTGGCAACTTCCCTCTGAGCTCTAGTACCCTTCATCCGGCGAAAGTATAAGGTGTCCATGATTCCAAACGATTTCAATGTTTAACTAACGGCATTTATAATTTAAAGAAATGTAGTGTAGATCTTAATTATTGAAATGATACTCTTTAGTAAACTCTTACAGTCCTATACGCAATTGTATTGGATATAATATTGCATAGATCTGTAGAGTTGGAATCCAAATGATATTTCATACAGCAAAAATTAGTTAATGCTTTCATCTGTACTTTATTAATTAATGTATGATCAATTGTCAGCAATTTGATCCTTTTGTATTACCCTTTAACTATCATTATATATTTCCACTTCAAAGATATATAGTAAACAAGTGGGATACCTACACGCGCATTAGTCAAATAGAAAACCAATTTTTCCGGATTTATTGCCCCTTCTCCAACCATTTATGGTTTTTCACAAACTAAAATATTAAGAGGATTAATTACATTCAGATTCCATAAAGAACGATGTAATTACAAGTTTATGTATCTATCTCGGTAACTATAAGATTACTGATTGATATACAATATAATCCTGAGAAGAAGAAAAAGTAAACATACTTTAGAGTCACCTGTGAAATTAAACATACTAAAAAGTAAACATACTTTAGAGTCACCTATGAAATTAAAAATTAATAATCTCAAGATTACCACTCATGTATATATACTCAGACTCTGAGTCACGCGTATAATTGCAACATACCTCATGGAACCTGGATGTAATTAATCCAAACTATGAACAAAACAAAATTGTAAATGGAAAATATGGATATAAACTAAAATGAAGAAACCAGAACAACGATTGTAAAATTTAATTGTTTACTTTTTATAAAGAGAGGGATTACTTTTTCCACCTTTTTTTATGAGTGATAGTAAAATTGTAACCATTACAATATAAATACTCCAATTATTCCAATTAGCATTAAATACTCTCCATCCAACAGGGATTGGTGCAGGCGTATGAAGATATCTACTGAGTTTGTGTTTTGATGGTTGCAGGGATGTAAGTTTCTTGAGTCACAATTTTGATGTTTTGTTTGAGGTGTTTTTTGTTTGGTTTCGCTCCTGATATCGAGGTGTCTACCGTGTATAGATTGTTGTACATAAACTTTACATATTCAGCATGGAAAATAACTTTCATACAAAAAATAAATAAATAAATAGCATTAAATACCGGAAAAATAGAAATTCAAATACTAGTTGTAACAATATATATGTTGGAACTTGGAAGCACATTGTGTGTTACCGTAGACATCATAGAAACATTTCAGATTGCATTCATTAGTATTTGCCACTTTAATTCAAATACTTGATAGTACTGATATGTTTCCTTCTTCAAACAAACACAAAAATATAGGTGATTTTAGTGAGGTCAATGTTAGCTCATTTTCACCTCTCATTTTCTCCAAAAATAGACTTCATATTCTCTTCCTCCTCCGAACAAAACCAAATGCACAAGTTATCTCCTGTGACTTAATTTGCTTTGTGGCATCAAGCTGTTTTCTCATTTCAAGTCTCCATCCACCTTGGCTACCCCTCATTGTATGAGTTCCCTGTAGCACTTGTAGAATCAAATTAGTTGTCAGATGTAGTGGCTTGACACATGGAGCAGTCTGAATTAGACAAGAGAATCAAATCACTGTTTCAACTCAATTTGGAGGAAAATTAAGCATGACTTGTTTTGTCACTTGACAACATGTGAACCCTCAGCCTGTAATACTTAATCAGCTAGTACTAATGATTAGTCTTTGTTTTTGGGTTCCAAGAGAGATTAGCTTTCATCTTCATAGACTATTGTTTAGACTTTAGGAGGTAGGTGGTGCCCATTTCTCCATCATCAACAACAGTGACATTTGTTGACCATTGATAGGAGGAGACTGTGCGTAACAATTTCCTAATTCTGTCAACATTAATGTGGATTAATTATTTGATTAATTAAGGAGCATGCTGATAATGGTAGTCATTAATCAAATTCATCAAAAATGATTAGGTACGTTTGAGGTTGACATTTGTACGGACTAAAAGTCGTGGGATTAACCTCAAAGGGTCATAGAGTTTCACAAGGATTTTGCTTCAAAAAGTTTGAAACTGTAACCGATTGGACTGTTGATCATTTCAATATTGGAAAAGCTTAAAGAGCTTGTAAAGGATTATTAGTTAACTCTATTAACGCCATTACAACTAAATGTTGAAGTCAACTAAACTACAATAATGGGATGCATACAGTATCTCTAAAGCTTTTAATGTCTTAACTTACTCTTCTTCATCTAATTTTCCTCTCAAAGCTTCAACAGCTTTCAAAGGATTATTATCTCTAACAGCGCCATTAATTAGGACTAAATTTTCATAAGTCAACACAATTATAATGGAGGGATGCACACACAATTGCATCTAATTTTCTTGTCAAAGCTTCAAGATATGTTAAATTATTATTATAAACTCTAATAACGCCATTACAACCAAATTTTGATAAGGAAACCAAACTACAATAATGAGATGCACGCGATATCCATGAAAGCTTGGAAAACGTTTTTGTTATCGGGTCGAGAGTCAAGGACTGATAAACAAACCGGTTCCGTTAAAGAAAATAACATTGACAGATACATCTTATATAGTTTATTAATTCCAATTACAGGCTTACAGCTGCTAATTATCATTTGTGGGCAAGCAATTCCACAATTATTTGCATAAGATTCAACTGAGATCTTAGTATCTTTCTATGACCTCAAATTTAAGGGAAAATATCACTTTCATAGCTTTGTCCAGTCTTGCAAGATATCTAATAAGAGCGCTCAAAGTTTTTGGACAATAGTACCCTTTGTGCTTGTCAGTACTAGCACTGAAAAGAAAAATATTATCTAAGTTAAGAAAAAAGAGAAATGCAAAGCATACCTCCAACAAAACATTGTAAGAGGATTTCTCGCAGCAAGAGAGCACATTCAATTCAAGTTACCACTCCTTTATATATTAAGAGAAATTGGTGAAATTCTTAAGTCACAAAAAATTAAAATGTGTCATATTATAAAGGCACAAGAAGTTGACATGTGTTATATTATAAGTATCTATGTGTCTTTTAATCTTATCATAAGATGACATGTATACACCTAATCTTATATTCACCTAAGAATTCTCATCAAATTAAAACTATCCATAATTAGAAAATTCTAATAATGAAATATTTTGTAATCATTATCAAATTATAAATATTATAAGTATCAACATATCTCTTTATCCTATCAAAAGATGACATGTGTACACTAAACCTTATATTCACCTAAGAATTCTCATCAAATTAAAACTATCCATAATTATAAAATTCTAATAATCAAATATTTTGTAATCATTATCAAATTATAACTATCTATTAAAAAATCTCATAATCATATATTTAAATATAGAAATTAAAGAAAAAGACTCATGTAAAGAGCTCTCTACATAAAATCATGGATTAACTTTAGAAAACCCCTCAACTATTTTAATTTAAGAAAACCCCTCAAGTTTGAGCATATTATATATATAACCCCTCAATTATGAAAATTTGAAATAACACCCTCAATTATGAAATTTTGAGATAACCCCTTGAACTTTTCTCACTTAACCCCCCTCAAATATCCGGTGTGTCTCAGAAAACCCCTCTAAATTATTTTAATTTGAGAAACCACCTCAACTATGAGCTTATTGCATATAACTTCCCTCAAGTTTAAAAATTTGAGGAATCTCCATGAACTCTTCTTAGTTTATGCTTTGAAAGTTATCACTGTTACGTCTAGCATGTTACATGATAAGTAGGTAACTGAGAAAAGACCAACATACCCTTCAATCGAGAAAGAGAGGAGAAAGAAGGTGAAAAGCATTATAAATTGAAAATAGTTTTTTATCTGTTGGGGGTTTCTTTATAATTAAATGGGTTGATTTTTAAAATGGCAATACAGTTATTTTACATTTTGAAATGATGTAAGAGGAGTTTGGTGAGAAAAGTGTGAAAGATTTGGGGGGAAGGTTGAGGGGGTTTTCTGATTTTCAAAGTTGAGTGGGGTAATCTATAATATAGTTATTTATGAGACACCCAAACTTTAGTGTGGTTTTCTCAAATTAAAATGGTTGAAAGGATTTTATGTTTTCTAAACCTAACCTATGTCCAACGAGTTTCAAGAAGTGGATGTGAAATGTAGGATATATGTCCAAAAATGTATGACAAGTGTTTTAAATAAAAACATGTATTGTATAATTGAGTACATGTTTGAGTAAATGTATGCATATATCCAATGAGTGTCCAAGGAGTTTGGGTACAATACGTGTCGGGTACGAGTATGGCTTTAGATTAGAAGTACCCAAGTAACATAGATTGATACTTACAAACTTATTATTTCAAAGAATTTAGATTTGAAATTAGGATCAACATTATAAACTTAATGAGGTTTTGCCAAAGTCATCACTTGTTTCCTCTCTCTTCGCTCATTAGGATGGTTACCGCATGAATTACCCTCGAGCTTATTTCTCTTCGACAGCTGTTTAACTTCTCCTATTTTATTGTCTCACCCACTATTTTAGTAACATTGAAACTTCGGAAGGACGCAAACTGCTTGAAATCTTAAGGTCGCTGAACGAGTTGGATGAGAGAGAGAGAGAGAGAGAGAGAGAGAGAGAGAAGTGAGAGAAACACATTACTCATAAATGGTAGAGAGAGAGAGAGAGAGAGAAGTGAGAGAAACACATTACTCATAAATGGTGTCATTTCCTCCACTAACCCAGTTCATGTGACCCTGCCCTTCAAAAAGGAAGACTCTCCCATAAGACTTTTAGCTAATTATGATCCCATACGAGCTACTGGCTTCCACTCGTCCCAATAAAAGGACAGATGTTCATACAACTTAGAACTAGCGAACTTGAAGAGATAATACTCGTGCAGAAATTAACCTACACCAAACAAATTATATAGGTTGAAACTAATCCAAATTCAATTAGGTTATCATTAGTAGTTAGTTCTATCTATAAGAGTTAGGAATTGATTCATATATCTTATCTATAGTATTTAGTTGCTTTATCTTTAGAAGTTCATGTCATATTAGAATTCTTGTAAAATTAGATTGCTATAGTATTTAAATAGTACTGTAGCCGGATACTGTAGCAACAGTAACCCGGGGCAATAAAGAGATTACTATTGTTGCTTCTTCCACTAAACCTCTCCTCATACATATTATACTTCTATTTGCTTTGCTATTATTTATTCCAACCGTGGTATCAGAGCCATGAACAATCTAAATGGGACGACATCGCCTTCTATTCCTATATTGGATGGGAAGAATTATCACCGGTGGAGAGTGTAGATGAAGGTGTTGTTTGAGTACCAAGATATTTTGAGTGTCGTGGAGAACGGAGTTGTCGATCTCACAAATAGCGCAAGTGAAGCCGAGAAAAAAGCCCACGGTAAGATCAAGAAGAAGGATCGAAAGGCGCTATTCTACATTCATCAAGGAGTGAATGATTCAGTTTTTGAGAAGATCGACAGAGCAACTATGGCAAAGCAAGCGTGGGATATTTTGGAGATATCGTACCATGGAGTTGAAAAGGTGAAAAAAATTAGGCTTCAAATATTAAAACGTCAATTTGAAATTTTGTAGATGGAACCCGCTGAAAGTGTTGCAGATTACATGACTCGAGTACTTGCTTTGACAAATCAAATAAAAATAAATGGGGAGAAGGTTGTAGATTAGCAATTGTGGAGAAGATATTACGATCTCTTACAGCAAAATTTGATCATATCGTGGTGACAATCGAAGGATTTGTCCAAGATGACAGTTGATGAGTTGATGGGTACCCTACAAGTTCACGAGCAATGCATGAACGAGAGGTCAACCAAGAAGCCCCTTGAGAAATTTTTCAAAGTCAAGCTTTTATAAAGAATAACAAAGGAACGCAGGATGAAAGAGACCAGCGAGGAGGAAATTTCCATGGCAGAGGATGAGGATACGGAACTAGAACAACCGAGGACGTGGATACTACAATTGTCGAGGACGTGACAATCATAACAACAATCAAAGAGATGACGGCAATCAGAGAAGCGATTATCAATCAAATTCAAATTATCGAGGACGAGGTCGAGGTCAAGGTCGAGGCTTTGGATGTGGTAGAGGAAATTTTAATAAATCAAACAGTGAATGTTACATATGTCACAGATATAGTCACTATGCAAAGGAGTGCAAGTACCAAGATAATTCCCATTCTGGAGAAGAAGTTTGATTTGCACAAGAAAGAGGTGATGAAGATAACCACACTTTGTTGATGGTCACGGAAACCAGTGAAGAATCAAACTACAACACATGGTTTCTTGATACTGGGTGTTCTAATCAGATATGCGGAAAGAAGGAGTTGTTCGTGGATCTGGATGAGTCGATGAGGTTCAAAGTCAAGTTTGCCGATGACAATACTATACAAGTGATGGTAAAAGGATGAGTTCTCATCAAGTTGAAGAACGGAGACCACAAGTTTATTTTCGATGTGTTCTATGTGCTGAATATGAAGAACAATTTACTCAGTATAGGTCAACTTCTTGAAAAGGGGTACGATCTGCGCTTTTTTAGTAATCAACTCTTAATCTTTGATAAAAGAGGTGTATTTATCCTTAAAGCCCCTATGACAAATAATCGTATGTTTTAAGTTGACATCGAGAACGATGTTTATCATTGCTTCAATGCTATTATGAAAGATGAGTCTTGGTTGTGGCATCTTCGTTTTGGACATCTGAACTTTCGCAGTTTGAAGTTGCTTGCTCAAAAAAATTTGGTGAGAGGCTTGCCCGTTGTATATCATCCCGAACAATTGTGTGAATGTTGTATTCTTAGAAAGTAATATAGATTACCCTTTGGTATTGAAAATACTTGGCGTGCAAAGAAGCCTCTTGAGCTCGTTCATTCAGATGTGTGCGGTCCTATGAACACTATATCCAATGGCAATAATTGATACTTTCTTACTTTTATTGATGATTTCATAAGGAAAATATGAAAATATGGGTCTACTTTCTGTAGCAAAAATCTGAAACCTTTGATTGTTTCAAGAGTTTTAAAGCCCTAGTTGAGAAGAAAATCGGTTACTTTATCAAAGTGCTACGAACAGATGGAGGAGGTGAATATGCTTCTAATAAATTCAATAAGTATTGTACAGAAGAAGGAATAAAGCGTGATGTTACTTTTCCTACACACACCTCAACATAACGGCGTCGCTGAACGGAAAAATAGGACTATACTTGACATGGCGAGAAGCATGCTAAAGACCAAAGGTATGCCAAATTATTTTTAGGGTGAAGCTGTCTAATGCACTGTTTACTTGTTGAACAGGTCACCAACAAATAGCATTGATAATCTCACTCCTGAAGAGGCGTGGACTGGTTATAAGCCAAGTGTAAGACATCTCAAAGTGTTTGGCTCCATTGCTTATGCTCATATTCTAGCAGAAAGAAGAAAGAAACTTGATGACAGAGGTGAGAAGACAGTTTTTATTGGCTACAAGTCCGGAGGGTACAAACTCTACAATCCCGCTACAAAGAAGGTGATTGTAAGCAGAGATGTTATGTTTGCTAAAGAAGAAGCTTGGAATTAGGATCTAGAAGCACAAACCAATTCACGGCGTACTGTCCTTGATATTCTTATAGACGGTGTCTCTATTACAACTGAAGAAGCACCACCGGCCAATGCTCCTAAAGCTCCAACCCCGCAAATTTTATTACAAGTTGAAAGACCAAGAAGAAATCGACAACCATCAGTTCTCTCGACAACCATCAGTTCTCTTGAGAGATTATGAAGTAACTCCAGATGATGATGTTGATGCAGATGAAGATATAGTGTACTTTATAATATTTGCAGATTGTGAGCCAGTTATGTTTGAAGAGGCTATTCAAGATCCTAAGTGGATAAATGCAATGAAAGAAGAGATAAAGGCAATTGAGAAGAATGACACGTGGGAGCTTACTAATATCCCGTAAGGACATAAAGTAATCAATGTGAAGTAGATTTTCAAGACAAAGATTAAGGCGAACGGCGAGGTTGAGCGGCATAAAGCAAGATTGGTGTCAAAAGGCTACGAACAAAGACCTGGCTATGATTACTAAGAGGTATTTTTTCCTGTTGCTAGAATTGAAACTGTTAGACTAATAATTGCCTTGGCTGAACAGAAGCATTGGAATATTCATCAGATGAATGTGAAGTCAGCTTTTCTTAATGGGCCACTTGAAGAAGAAGTTTTCGTGAAGCAACCTCCTGAATTTGTAAAGAAAGAGTGCGAGCATAAAGTATATAAGTTAAAGAAAGCCTTGTACGGGCTGAAGCAGGCGTCACGAGCATGGAACAAAAGAATTGATTGTTTCTTTCAAAAAAGTGGATTTCAGAAGTGCCCCTCCGAGCATGCCTTATATGTGAAGACAAACAACTCTGTTGATATACTACTATTATGCCTTTATGTTGATGACTTGATTTTTACGGGCAATAACATTAGTATGATTGAAGATTTTAAGAAGTCGATGATGCATGAATTTGAGATGACATATCTTGGCTTGATGTCTTATTTTATCGGTATTGAAGTGGTTCAAGGCGATGATGGGATTTTCATATGTCAAAAGAGGTATTGTGTAGAGTTGTTGAAGAGGTTTCAGATGTTTGATTGCAATCCTGTTAGAATTCTTGTGGAGGTTGGTACTAAATTATCTCGAGAAGGTGATGGTGCATAAGTTGATCCTACTTATTTCAAGCAAATTATTGGTGTAGGCATCAAAAATTGCTGAAGAACCTCAAATATGACTAATTTATGAGAAGATCGAAGGACAACGTCGTCGAAATCTCAAGAAGCCCAACATAGGGAAAGATTGTGTCCTTCTGTCGCGAGACACTTATGTGTGCCTCGCCACTAGCGAGACACCTTGATGTGTCTCTGGCGAGACACTTCGTGTGCCTCGCCACTAGCGAGACACCTTGATGTGTCTCGCCACAAGGCGAGACACTTATGTGTGCCTCGCCACTAGCGAGACACCTTGATGTGTCTCGCTATAGGCGAGGCACTTACTTGTGTCTCGTCAAAGGCGAGACCCGAATACTTGAAACGATCTCTTGAAGGGTCTAAATCAATGCCGATGGGGCCCACTTGACTTTATCAAAGCAAAGAGACGTCGATACTTTAATGGCGGTTACCGCGGCGAAAATCGCCCACTAGGCGTGATTTTAGGGCATTTAATCGTGCCTAAAAGCGGCGAAACCGTTACAACAGCTAAGGGGCGACTTGCCTCGCCCGGTCGTGGCGGTATCTTACCCTCGCCGCCCGGTACTGCCTCGCCCGGCGGCGGCATCTTTCTGGCGGCTCGGTACGCGTATGCTTGCAAATGTGGAGCACTTATGACTTGTGTTTCTTCGAGGGCACGCTTCCCAAGGACTATAAATATCCCCTACATCCACTTGAAGGGGGATGGGCATTTAACTGTCAGAGATCAAACAAAACCGAGCTTTTGCAAGGAGAGAGAATCCAAGCTTCCAAAGTTCAAGAACACAATCGCCGCGGAGATTCCTCGAGTTTAAGCTTTGACTTATTCTTGAGAAGAGTAGATATCTTACTTTGCTAAGATATTTGCTTAAGTTCTTGTTTCCTGCGAAGCATCAACTAAACCCGCCGATTCGACGATCGCCGCCGGTGGTCCACGGATTAGCGTCCCGACGCAGGCAAAGTCCCACAAAAGCGAGATCTACACTTGTAGTGTCTCTTGTTCGAGTTTGTGAGAGAGTTATCTAAAATTTCTTTGTAACTGAAAATCAAAGTGTAATTTTCTTAAGTTTTGTAATGGAAACGACAAAGAAATCAACTTTCGACCCAAACACGATGGCGACCACGATGGGAGCCAGCGGTCGAGCGAGAGATCGTTGTTAATACCGCTGCGTGATCAAGCCGACCTTATGGTCGATGGACTGGATTATTTCTTCGATCAAGCCAAGTTTGAAGAATATCTCTCCTCTTCCTCATCGAAGTCCTCCTCACCCCGCAAACATCGGAGGATCTCATCGCCTAAGAGGGAGGTTCGTTACGTTGTGATGCATAGCGATTCTCGTTAAACTGCGGCGGGCGATTTCCCGCTACAAAGAAGGTGATTGTAAGCGAGATGTTATGTTTGCTAAAGAAGAAGCTTGGAATTAGGATCTAGAAGCACAAATCAATTCACGCTGCATCGTCCTTGATATTCTTATGAGGCGGTGTCTCTATTACAACCGGAAAAGCACCACCGGCCAATGCTCCTAAAACTCCAACCCCGCAAATTTTATTACAAGTTGAAAGACCAAGAAGAAATCGACAACCATCGTTCTCTCGACAACCATCAGTTCTCTTGAGAGATTATGAAGTAACCTGGATGATGATGTTGATGCATGAAGATATAGTGTACTTTATAATATTTGCGCAGGTTTGACAGTTATGTTTGAAGAGGCTATTCAAGATCCTAAGTGGATAAATGCAATGAAAGAAGAGATAAAGGCAATTGAGAAGAATGACACGCGGAGCTTACTAATATCCCGTAAGGACATAAAGTAATCAATGTGAAGTAGATTTTCAAGACAAAGATTAAGGCGAACGGCGAGGTTGAGCGCATAAAGCAAGATTGGTGTCAAAAGGCTACGAACAAAGACCGGCTATGATTACTAAGAGGTATTTTTCCGTTGCTAGAATTGAAACTGTTAGACTAATAATTGCCTTGGCTGAACAGAAGCATTGGAATATTCATCAGATGAATGTGAAGTCAGCTTTTCTTAATGGGCCACTTGAAGAAGAAGTTTTCGTGAAGCAACCTCCTGAATTTGTAAAGAAAGAGCGCATAAAGTATATAAGTTAAAGAAAGCCTTGTAATGGCTGAGGCGTGCCACGAGCATGGAACAAAAGAATTGATTGTTTCTTTCAAAAAGTGGATTTCGAAGTGCCCTCCAGCATGCCTTATATGTGAAGACAAACAACTCGTTGATATACTACTATTATGCCTTTATGTTGATGACTTGATTTTTACGGGCAATAACATTAGTATGATTGAAGATTTTAAGAAGTCGATGATGCATGAATTTGAGATGACATATCTTGGCTTGATGTCTTATTTTATCGGTATTGAAGTGGTTCAGGCGATGATGGGATTTTCATATGTCAAAAGAGGTATTGTGTAGAGTTGTTGAAGAGGTTTCAGATGTTTGATTGCAATTGTTAGAATTCTTGTGGAGGTGGTACTAAATTATCTCGAGAAGGTGATGGTGCATAAGTTGATCCTACTTATTTCAAGCAAATTATTGGTGTAGGCATCAAAATTGTGAAGAACCTCAAATATGACTAATTTATGAGAAGATCGGGACAACGTCCGAAATCTCAAGAAGCCCAACAGGGAAAGATTGTGTCTCGCCACAGGCGAGACACTTATGTGTGCCTCGCCACTAGCGAGACACCTTGATGTGTCTCGCCTGAAGCGACACTGCGGTGTGCCTCGCCACTAGCGAGACACCTTGATGTGTCTCGATGTTAGCGAGACATTGTGTGTGTCTCGCCACGAAGCGAGACACCTTGATGCGCTATAGGCGCGGCACTTACTTGTGTCTCGTCAAAGGCGAGACCCGAATACTTGAAACGATCTCTTGAAGGGTCTAAATCAATGTCGATGGGGCCCACTTGACTTTATCAAAGCAAAGAGACGTCGATACTTTAATGGCGTTACACGCTGAAAATACGCCCACTCAGCGTGATTTTAGGGCATTTAATCGTGCCTAAAAGCAAATAAACCGTTACAACAGCTAAAGGGGACGATTAATCGCCGCATGGGCCAAATATAGCCTGCCGCCTGCCACCGGTACCGACCGCGCCAATAGCCGGCAAAGATAGCACGAGGCTTCAGCGCAGGCTTAACTGCAAATGTGGAGCACTTATGACTTGTGTTTCTTCGAGGGCACGCTTCCCAAGGACTATAAATATCCCCTACATCCACTTAAGGGTGGGATCGGATTGGCAATCGAGATCAAACAAAACCGAGCTTTTGCAAGGAGAGAGAATCCAAGCTTCCAAAGTTCAAGAACACAATGCACCGGAGATTCCTCGAGTTTAAGCTTTGACTTATTCTTGAGAAGAGTAGATATCTTACTTTGCTAAGATATTTGCTTAAGTTCTTGTTTCCTTTGCGAAGCATCAACTAAACCGTCGATTCACGATCGCTGCCGGTGGTCCACGGATTACGCCGGCCCCAGGCAAAGTCCCACAAAAGCGGAGATCTACACTTGTAGTGTCTCTTGTTCGAGTTTGTGAGAGAGTTATCTAAAATTTCTTTGTAACCGAAAATCAAAGTGTAATTTTCTTAAGTTTTGTAATGGAAACGACAAAGAAATCAACTTTCGACCCAAACACGATGGCTTAATTACTGAGCCAACGGTCTCGAGCCGAGATCGTTGTGTCAGCCTTTGCGCGATCAAGCCGACCTTATGGTCGATGGACTGGATTATTTCTTCGATCAAGCCAAGTTTGAAGAATATCTCTCCTCTTCCTCATCGAAGTCCTCCTCACCCGCAAACATCGGAGGATCTCATCGCCTAAGAGGAGGTTAGTTACGTTGTGATGCATAGCGATTCTCGTTAAACTGCGGCGGGCGATTCCCCTCTCAACAACACCGGTGGATTTCAAAGCCGGAGCTCGCTCAAGTTGACTCCTTTCGAAGAAGGAGTCATTCAACAAGATCTCAACCGCTCGGCGAAGAGGGCTCGTCGAGACAACGTCAAAAGATGGCGGACAACTTGCAAAGGCCATGGAATCAGCAGGCGGAGTTCATTACAACCACGAACTCTGCGTGATCGGTCGACGGTTACAACGTCTCAACCTCAATCCGCCGACACTCCTCCCAAGGAAGAATGGGTTCTCGTCAAAAGGACGATTGACAAGGAAGGGCGTAGCGTCGTGCGCGTTGCTCATCCGCGTGCCATTGTGCCAAGGCATCAGAATCTAAATCAACCAAGGAATCGACCCAAAATCACAAAATTTGGGTCCCAAAGTCGACATCGGCTCAAGAGTGCGCGCCGACGCGGTCTTCGGTAGGGCGGCTCGGTACCTCAGGCGAGGAGCGACCTAAAGCGCCGCCAGCCAGCGGCGGTGTAAAACGTCTCGGCGTCGGCGAGCGGCCGAGGCTACCTGCGCCCGAGGCGAAGCGACCTTCATGCCTTGGCAAAATTTGATTTCTCCGCCTTTCATTCACTTCGGCTAAGATAGCGACAATTAAGCACGGAAACTTGGCGGCCGGTGTTTAGTCGTCTTGGTCCTGGCCGAAATAAAGACAAAGTATCGGTGAAAAGCGTTTGGATTACCCGTCGGAGAGTCACGAGCAGGCTGAAACATCTCGAAAATTCCTTGGCATCTCGTTTGAGCATCCCGCAAAGTCAGCGAAGTCTACTAAAGGAAGAATTTGAGGCGTGTGACTCGTGAAGTCACAAGGATAATAAAACACTTATGATCCATGCCAAGACAACTTCAGCGAGATGAAGTTAAAGCGTCAAAGTGCTTCCCAAGTCGAATGATCGGCCCTCCAAAGACATGTCCTCGTTAAGGATAGCGTTACACTTGGGGTGAAAGTACAACCGATGACAAGCCACATCAACGGTGTCATCGGTAGGGGGTAATGCTTACGAAAGAAGCGATTGATGAAATAAATTGTTCTTGCTGCGTGCACAACTAATCAAGGCGTTGTTATCGGGATGTGCATTCGAGTCAAGCGCTCAACCACAAAGAGCTTGATATTGAGAGGCTTTCCTTGCCAACAACGGAAGATTTGGCCGAGTCAAAGGCGACCCGAAGAAAAGAAGATCGCCATTCATGGGATGAATTCCCGAAGTCACCATTAATATGGTGAACAAAGGAAAAGAGGCGACAGCGGGCGAGGACCACGACTTCACTCCTGCGAGGAAAAGTCGGCACCGAGTTTCCAGCGAGATGTCTCCGGTTACAATTGCGAGCTACAAGGCGCGTGACTATAGAAGATGCATGAAGGAGAGTCATCCGAAGATGAAGTTTCGGCCTTTGCTCGGCAATAGCCCAGGCGATGCTTGTCTCAAGTATGAGCGTCATCATAGGGAGGCTTTACCATTACTCCGATGTCGGCTCAAATGTTACAAGAAGCCTTAGCCAAGCAAAGAGAGCTTAAGGCGAAATGAGAAACGAGAGATGGAGCTAGCCATGCAGCGGATGGGGAGTTGCAAACCCATACGGTTTGTGACACGGGTCTAGTAAACGGCCTGCGTCTAGTCAACGACACGGATCTAGTCAGCGGCTGGATCTAGTCAACAAGGTGGAGCTATCAATCTTGATACCCATAATGTCGAAGGCAGTGATTGAGGAGATAGATGAACACATTTATGCCGATAAACCTCCTAAGAAAAAGGTGTTAAGCTACCCAAAGCGGAAGTGTTCCAATTCCTCTTACTAGGAATCATCCAAAACAAGCGAGGATGAAAATGAAAAGATGAAGGAGCTTGAAGGCAAAATTAATGCTTTAATATTGCTCACGAGGTTAAGAAGGCCGAATTCCGTGTCCATATCCGAGATTGGGATTCAATCCCTTACCGCTTGAAATTGAGTTTGATTAATTTCACACCTTTTGGCGGGAGGGTTAGCCTACGACACTTGATCTATTTCAAATCTCACTGGGGGTGATCTCGGAAATGAGCCTTTGATGATTAGGTCATTCGTCGGTACCCTTGGTGCCTTCGATTGGTATCGAAGACTCAAAGGCTAGAACATGCTTGTTGGAATGACATGGAAAGCTCTTTTCTCGATAACTTCTTTGATGATGACACGAAGTTTCCATTGGAACTCTCCTAGATGAGAAGCAAAAGGTGGGAGACAATTGACACTTCGTCAAAGCGTTTCATAATAAAGCTATGAATGCGAGATCCAATTCTTGAAGAGTTCATATTGAAGACTTGCCACAACAATCTTTCTATAGAATTGTTGGAAGTCATGGGGTTACACCACCAACCACTTGGAAGGAATTGAAACTCAATGGTGAAGACGAGCGGTTCATCGGGGAGAAAGAAGAATGAGAGAGTGAACCCACAGCGGTTCCCTCAAGCGAATTTTGTGCCTCGTGGCAAAGGAAAGGCATAAGCTAATCTTTGTTGAAACAAATCAGGCATTCCAACGGCAACAACAAGCGTCTACTTGGCCGCAATTGAGGTTTCAACAAAACCTCAAGTGCGAAGACTCAGGATACTAGATTCCAAAGAGCTATACTTTCAAAGAGGAAGAAGTGCGGTTATCTTCAAATACCTCTTGGATAACAACAAGATCAAATTGCCTCAATCACAAATCAAGAGGAGGCTAACAAGACCTCGGATCCCAAATATTGTGCATTACCACGAAAGGGTCCATCATCCAGACCAAGAGTTGTTTTGTTCTTAAAGACAAAATTCAAGCTCTAATCGATCACGGGGAATCATAGCGGCGAAGGAGAAAGTTGGTTCAAATATGGTGGCCATCAACTTTGGATCTCTACCATCCATGCCATACTACGAGAGATTGTCCACGAGGTTAAAGTCAAAGCGGTCAATGATGATCATGGGCAATGTCGAGAAGGATTGGTATCATACCACGACTCCTAGCGGCGTCGCGTGGATTCATCGGATCTTCTTCAAGATGAGCAATGGGCGGGTTCTTCTTCAACACGGAAGTCAAGCGTAAAGGCAAGCTCGTGCTCATATTTCGGCAATTCGGAAGAGGTGATGAAAAGCTCCAACTCTTTAGTCATCGAAAATGAACATGAAGTTCTCGTGACGAAGGTAACCCGGCTTATGCTACGAAGTGGGCATAAATTGATTATCAATACCGAGAATTCGATTCGAATGCCAAAACTCTAGCGGGCGGGGGTGGCAATGACTCCACCTACACAATCACAGCGGCGGTAGCTAGGAGGATACAACCAAGCGTAAAGATAAACACCTCAAGAGGTGCAAGTCGAGGCGGTCGATTTAATCATCCGATTAGGAGGGACAAGCGGAGAGCTCATCATATCATTTCGACGTTATGACCCGGTTGGCCAACATTCCGGCGAGGATAACTCTTTCACGAGTTACTACGTCTTTCTAAAGAGACTAGGAAGCCTTCGAGGAAGCTTTAGGCGATTGAGAGCTTTATCACTCAAGTCAAGCGGGTTCGGAGAAGACCGAACAACGCAACTTGGCGACAACACAATTCCCTTGCATAACCTTTGCAGAGGATATGCGGTGAAAATTCGAAGCACGACGGGCCATTATATTTCCTTTGGTACATTGGCTCGATTAACGTCACGGGATTCAAGTTGATCACGGATCTGCGGTCGACATTATGCCACTCCGGTTGATGTATCATCTTGGAATTAGGCTAGCAAGTTGGCTTCTCTGAACGCGGTGATTTATGGATTTAATACCGCGGGTCCGAGACCTTTGGGTAAAATCGGATAAAGTGCCGGCTTGGAGATCTCAAATCGAGGTTACATGTTATGTAATCGATCACGAGAGACTTCATATAATCTACTATTGGGTGGACCTTGGATCCACGGTAGCCTTATAGTCCCATCCACATTACATCGGTGCTTGAAGTATGTCGACGATAATGTGAGTCAAAGGCGATGATGGCGGATAAGCAACCATTCAAGGGGTTAGAAAATTATTTTCGACTCTCTTTTGTATGGTCTTGAATCCGATCTTGAACCATCGGCCCGAGAATACGGACAGCGGTAATGAAGGCGATACGGTAGGCTCGATTACGATGGAAGCTTTGTATTTAATGACATGAACCTCTTATGTCGATCTTGGCGGACTGAATCGTCGGAGAAAGTTATGGCAGCGGCTTGCAGATGAACATATAATAAATGGCGATTTAGAGTATGTACATAGTGTTGATCTTATGTCGCGGTATTATGCGGGGATCATGATGTGCATGTACGCTCGTCATTGAACGAGTGAAGAAATGCCTTCAAAGTTCGGCGGGATCAACATTCCTTCTTCCTTTGAAAGATGCAAAGCAAACAATCTTTGGAAAAGGAAGAAAATCTCCACCACAAGATTATTGTGAGGAATCTGAAGATAGCAATGATGATCCCTGCAAACACTTTTCCAAATATAGCTCACAAGCGCACCATTACATGAAGAAATGGGGATATAACCGTTACCACGGACCGGTCTTGGCTTTGGGCCGGTGTTGGATTCGCCTCGACCCTCATGTTGAAGAAAGCCCGATCGTTATTATGAATATAAAGAGTGAGGGCTATGTTTATTCATCCTCGGCGAATCTTTGTTGGCAAATTGATGATCATGGCGGCTCGTTCTTCTTGACTGGATTGGTTTTAGTCTTGGTGAAATTCAAGGGGCTAATGTCAATATGACCACAATAAGTCACGCGCGATCGAAGAAGATGATTATTTACGAGAATGGGAAGACCCTTGGACTTTCCATATGAATGTTGATTGATAGGTTTGAACAAAGAGAGCCACTACCAGAAGATACAGTTGTTCAAGTTAATATGGGTGATGAAGATAAGAAACCCATATTCAGTGAGTGGTAGTCTTCCTCGGAAAAGAAAAGAGGTGATTTCTCTTGTTGGGAATATATTGATGTATTAGCTGGAATTATGAAGACATGCACGGGCTTGATCAGTAGCGATTGCACGACTTAATATCAAGCGGAATCTAAACACGTGAAACAACAACGTGAATTTAGTCCACAAATCATGGAAGCAATGCGTGGTGAGGTTAAAGCTCATAAAATCGGGCTTTATCGGGGAAGAGCAACATCAGTTGGTGCATAAATATTGTTCTGTTCTAAAAGAATGGGACAATTAGAATTGCATCGATTTGAGAGATCTAAACTTGGCATGCCCTAAAGATGACTTTCCTCCCCATCACGAGGCGTCATCATAGATATCGTGTGGGTTTGAAAGAATGTCATTTATGGGCGGTTCTCTGGATATAATCAAATCAAGATGCATCGGCGATGAGAAACATACCTCATTTCGGCGCCTCTTGGCATCTTTTGTTATACCGTTATGCCCTTTAGTCGAAGAAGGGAGCTACTTATCAGCGGGCAATGACAAATATTTTGAGGATCATCTAAGAAAGACCGTCGAATGCTATGTTGGCGATTTAGTAGTGAAAAGCGGGATAAGCGATCATATTAAAGATCTCGGGGCGGTATTTGAACTTATCGGGGTCATCAATTGAAGATGAATCCAACTAAGTCATTCTTAGGAATGGCGGTGGTAAATTCCTTGGTTTTGTCATCACGTCAAAGGGAATTCATATTGATCGGACAAGGTGAAGCGATTAATGAGTTACAACCCAGAAGAATCTCAAAGAACTTCGAGAGGGTTGCAGGGAGATTGGCTTACATAAGGCGGTTTATTTGAACCTTGCGGGCAAGTGTCAACCGTTCTCCAAGCTAGCCAAGAAGGGTGTTTCATTCGTTTGGGATGATGCTTGTCGAGAAGGCTTTTGAAGATATTAAAATATATCTATCAAATCCTCTGTTCGTTACCTTGAAATCGGGAAGGCGTTCTTGATTTACGTCGGGCGACCAACCATTCATTAAGTGCTTTATTAGCACAAGATGATGATACGGTCCGCGAACAAGCGGTATACTATTTGAGTCGGACAATGGTGGTGAATCCGATATCGATATAGAAAGAATGCCTAGCTTTGGTATTTGCACTCGGAAAATGCGTCATTACACGGTGGACCGAGCGATACATGTCATCTCGGATGTTAACCCAATTGGTATTCATGACACAACCGGCTTCTTTGAATTGGCGATTAGCGAGATGGGCATTACTCCTTTATATCGACATCCACTTCAAAGGCAAAGTCGGTGAAGGGACAAGCGATTTGTGATCTTCTAGCAGCGACGTCGTGATAAAGCTATACTTTATGAAGATTTACGGCGAAACCTCGAGGTTAATCACACTTCTCATGAATATGTGTGGCAATTATACTTCGGCGGGCGTCAGCAACCAATGTGGCGAGTGCTCACGGATGTTCTAAGATTTGGCTGGAGTCGGAGTTGTCTTAGTTTCCGGAGAAACACATGATGCCTCGAGCTTATTATTTGTGAGCCGTGCTCTAATAATGTAGAATACAATGCGTTACTTATTGGGCTCGGTTTTGCTAAAATTTGGGGTCGAATATCTCGAAGCGTTTGAGATTCTCAACTCATAGTTAAGCAAATTCGTGGAGACTATGAAGTTAGAAATCGGTTGATCCCATATCATGAAGCGGCAATAGAGATGGCGAGAATCATTCAAAAGTTTCTTCATCGAATATATACCGCGGCTTGAGAATGCTTATCTTGCATTGGCGGCTGTTTCATTGGCGCAACCCCTCAAAGCGAGCAATTCGTCATTGTGAGGACACACCAACTTTTCATACGGAATATATTTTGGATGTCAAGGAAACACATGCTACTTCAAGGGACTCGAACTTGAGATTGGCTTTCTATTATAGATTATGTCTTACGGTATTTTACTAGGAAGATATAAAAGGAATCTATCAGAAGAAGAGCCGAGATCTACTATGACATCTCGAGCGGCTTTATCGTCGTACATATGATGGATTGTTACTCCGATGTCTTCGACCAAGGAAGCGGAAGAGGCACTTAAAGAAGCACATGGCGGTACTTGCGGTTAGCATCAACTGGTCCAAAGCGGGAGATAGACTAAGAAGGTTAGGCTATTATTGGCCGACCATGATTAGAGATGCTGTCGAATATGCGAGCGATGTCGCGGCGTGTCAAATACATGCAAATTACATGCATCGACGAGAAGATCGCACCGTCGGCTACTTCTTGGCGTTTGAAACATGGGGAATGGATGTGGTAGGACCCATATTCCCCGTCGATAAAAGGTGATGCGCTTTATTTTGGCAATTACCGACTACTTCTCTAAATGGTGAAGCAATTCCGCTCAAAGAAGTCAAGGCGAACACTTGTCATCAAATTCATTAAACACCATATTATCTATCGATATGGTGTTCGAGAACAATTATGCATGACAATGGTCCTCGAGTTCATCGACAGCGCCTTTGTCGGATGCGGCAAGTTGGAATACAAGGCGTTTAGTCCCGACTTATAATCCCACCGCAAATGGTTTAGTGAAGCCTTTAATAAGACTATCATCAAAATCTTAGCAAAGCTAGTCAAAACCAATAAGCATTGGGATGATAAGTTTGGTGAAGCTCTTTGGGCATATCGCCTCTGATTCGAACACCGAAGGATTCACACCATATTCCTTAGTATACGGATGTGAAGGCTGTTTTGCCTTTAGAGATACAAATTCCGTCGCCGTTAGTAGCCCTTGCGATAGGGATGACAAGTGACGAACAACATCAAAAGCGTCTTGAAGAACTTGAGATGTTAGATGAAGCAGGGAGCTCAACAACAAATTGAGTTATACCAAGCGAAATTTCCAAAGCCTTTAACAAGAAAGTCAGGCATCGGGTTTCAAGGAAAGAACTTGGTACTTCGCCGTCCGTGAGATGATTCTCAATTCCAAGAAGAAAGGCAAATTCAACCCAAATGGGAAGGACCGTTTATAATTGATCACGGTCTATTCAAATGGAGCATATCGCTTGATCACTCAAGATGGTGACAAATTAATGATGCCAATTAGGAAAAGTTCACGAAGATATATTATCCCTAATATATTGAGGATAATCCGTTTCAGCGATGAATGATTAGACTTGTAAGCAGTCACATTCACTAAGCTCCCATTAGGTGAAAATCTTAAGCGATTAAAGCCACCAAAACAATTAACACCTATTATTAATTTCTTTCATGAAGCGGGGTTCGTTTTAGCCCCGAAGACACATCGAGGTTCGTTTTAAGCTAGAGAACACGCGGTTTCGTTTTAAGCCAAGAGAAGACACAAGCGAGGTTCGTTTTAAGCCCCAAGAAGACACAACGGGGTTCGTTTTAAGCCCAAGAGAACAGGGGTTCGTTTTAAGCCCCAAAACACAAAGGGTTCGTTTAAGCCCCAAGAGAACAAAAGGGTTCGTTTAAGCCCCAAGAGAACCTGCGGTTCGTTTAAGCCCAAGAGAACAAGCGGGGTTCGTTTTAACCAGAGAAGACACAGCGGGTTCGTTTTAAGCCCCAAGAGAGACACAATTCGAAGGTTATGTATTCATTACATAGCTGGTTATATTAAATCTCGCCTATTTATGCGTAGTGGGTGTTATTCTGTCCTTAAATCGAGGAATAAGTCGCGTCTAACACTGCGCCTTGTGAGTCAATTCCGTGATAATTGATAAAGCCTACGTTATTCACTATCGTAGCATAAAGTCTAAGAAGAATTCACTCTTTTAGCATAGCGTTATGTGTAGAACGGACTTAAATAATCTACATACTAGCCCAATTCAAGCGGTGGTTGGTAAAGGCATATCAAATCCGTTGATGGTGAGGGTTTGCCAAAATCCTATTAAGGTTATATCCATTAGTTCAAAGCGAGAATAAAGAACGTAATAAAAGTCGACAAAAGTAAATTTTATTTCATAAATGATGTGGTTTAAAATACATTGTCGACTAAACAAAATCAAAGTGTCTATGGGGAGAATTGGCGGCGGATTTGTTCTTCCGACTCAGCTTCGATCACGGTATTCTTGTTCCAATTCCTTCGAGAAGGACTCTAGAAGCATCATTAATAGTTAGAAGTTGAATAATCTTGATCGATTCAGCAGACCTTTCATCGGATGCTTTCAATTGTTACGCGGTTTGGAGCGAGTTTTCTCACGAACTAGCAAGATCAATTTTTAGGAAACGGCTTCTTCAACATCTTGAGCTTTCTTGGCGGCGATCTCAAAGTCGTCGCGTCTCGAGAGCGGACCAATCGGCATTGGCCTCATCCGTGTATTCAAGCTTGCCCTTAGGCAGTTGAGCTTGCACTTGCGTAGTTCTTCTTCAACGAGTTCTTGGCTTGCTTCTCTAGCTTGTGTAATAGACTTAATTGAAGAGATATAAGAAGAAGTACCCGGACGAAGTCTCGAAGTTTTCGGTTCTGTTCTGTGGATCGAGATCTTAGCGATGGAGTCTTAGAGTCGGGAAAACCCTCCTCTCTTATGATATTTACATGCCGTCGAGGCAGCTTGTTGAAGGAAGAACCTTTATTCACGACCAATCAATTTATTGAAGAGGAATGTGAAACCATCAAGCTCTACGCGATGACCATCTTCTCGGATCCTCATCCGCCATTAAAGCTTTAATTGTGTCATACGATGGAAGGAGCGTGAAGAAAGTGTAAGCTTACGAGGATTCGAACTCAAATTTAAAAAAATCAAGATTGGAAGATATACCGTCACGGCTAGAAGATCCTCCGGCAAGTGTTGTTTCTACACTCATCAATTGAGCAGGGGAACCGGAGTTGATTCAATTTCAGGTTGGATAGCGGTGGTCGGGGAGTGCATAATAGGGCCTTCAATTTGAGTTGTTTGCTCTATAGTTGGTTGTTAGGTCTAAGTGAACCACGGCGGATGGTCGGCTTGAGTAGTTGGTGGTCGGGTTGAGCGAGCAAACTCTCAGCAACAGTTGATACAATAATGGACTCGGTTTGGGAGATGTTGAGTTGAGTTTCGAAGCTGGGAATCGGAGCCTGTTCTACGATAGTAGTAGTGGGATCTACAAACAAAAAATATCATTAAATTTCAAATGTCGATAAAATGATTAAGAGGTTGGAATTATAAAGCGCAAAACTGCTTGGTGATATCCATAAGAGATTCCTTATGAGCTGTTCCAACAACATCTCTTCAATCAAAATGTGATCAGACTCAGAAACGGAGATCATCTGACTTAAGCCATGTTGAGACGATTCCTCAAAACCCTCTTCATATGTAGGCTCAGTTTGCATTGGTTCTTCACCTATGGCGGCAATGACATAACCGAGTGTTAGTAGCGGATATTAATGTATACTAAAAAATAGTATATGTGCATATCGGGGATCAATTGCGGGTTCGATTGAAATTCCGGTTCCTCACCTAAGGCGGTGATGGGCAAAAGCAGTGTTTACCTTTTATAGTGGCAAGTGCACAACCATTGTCAAGTTATAGTATTTAAGATTGTCGATCGAGGCAGGGAAATAGGAAGTGTTTGATTCAAGTTCGGTTCTCAAATTATGCGTGACAATTAGGGTTTTATTCAAGATAATATGAAAACATGATGAAGTGATGAGAGAGTGGATTTGGATTGTGTGAAAGGAATCACAATTAAAAGAAGAGAATTCAATAAGAGATGAAGGAATCTAGAATTGAATCCACTAGCTAACTCAAATTATAATCTATGAAAAATTCTCTTTTACCACATCTCATATTAGATTTACTAAGCATAAGATATCAAACCACTTAAGGAAAGCATAACTTATCAAATTATCACCTAATTGAAATTCAAACTCATGAAGAGAGTAATAACAAGATAATAATCCTAGAATTCATAAGCATAGCCTATCAAACCACTTAAGGAAAGCATAAACTATCAAATTCTTCTTCTATCGATTAGTTCTCTAGTTGATTAACCTAAACATGATCTTTTAAGCATAAGAGAGATGATTCATAAATACAAAAGAGATTAGACTAGTTTCATGCAACCTAGATCCCCAAGAGTTTAGTTCAACATCTTGGGAAATTCAAACAAATAGAAAAAGAAAGAAAATAAAAAGAAAAGAAAAATTCTAAACTAATCTAACTACAAAGCAATTAAATCTAAACTACAAAGCTATTAAATCTAAACTACAAAGCAAATAAATCTAAACTACAAAGCTATTAAATCTAAACTACAAAGCAAATAAATAACAAGAAAGAAAAAAAATAAAAGAGAAATAAAGAGACACGCTGTCATCATCATCAACTCATCCTCCTTTTGGTCCTTGAACAAGAAGAAGAAGATGGGATTGAAGAGTAAAATATTTATTTATTGGGGAAAAATTATTACAATGAAAGGTACTCTAAAACAAGAGCAACCCTTTCTCTCAAAAGGAGTTTTACAAAATATTTCACACCTCTAAACCCTCGGATACTACCCTATTTATACCCCAACGGAGTTAATGTGAACCATTGGATCAAACTTGGCCAAAAGGAAGAAATCTTTCCTAAATTAATCTAGCTGGAGCCAATCGGTTGGCGTCGGTTAATAACCAGTTGCCACCGGTTGTAACGGTTAGTCAACCGTGGTTCTATGATTTTGTCTTTTCTTGATATTTTTGCGAATTCTTCTTGGACTCCTTGGTATCTTGGGCCTTCGTTTGTCTTGAGTTTGGGCTTCAAAATTGGTAGAAATTGAGAGAATTTGAGTCATTTGAGCTTTTATTCATTAATACTCCATTATTCGCAAAATAAGATAAAACATATTATTAGTAACATATTTATTGATATAAAATAGATAATGAGGTTATTAAAATGTCATTAAAATATGATTATCAACGGCCTCTCCTTGACTTGTTCTTCCACCGAAAGCATAATATGTTAGCTTTCCAATATGGAGAAAAGAAAATATAAGCGGAAATTAGACTTCATACCGGGGAGTTGGCTCGGTGGCAGCTAGCAGCTTGCGCTCATTTCTTGGACTTTATCAAAGCAAAGAGACGCTCGATACTTTAATGGGCGGTTACATCGCCGAAAATACCACTAGGCGTGATTTTAGGGCATTTAATCGCGCCTAAAAAGCAGAAACCGTTACAACAGGTGAAGGGGCGACAACGCCTCGCCAGTCAATGAGGTGACCATCTTGCCTAGCCAGTAAGCGGCAAATAGCCCTCGCCGGCAATGACATAAACGGCATTTCGGTACCCGCATGCTACAAATGTGGAGCACTTATGACTTGTGTTTCTTCGAGGGCACGCTTCCCAAGGACTATAAATATCCCCTACATCCACTTGGGCGGGGATCGGCATTTGGCAATCGGAGATCAAACAAAACCGAGCTTTGCAAGGAGAGAGAGAGAATCCAAGCTTCCAAAGTTCAAGAACACAATCGCACGGAGATTCCTCGAGTTTAAGCTTTGACTTATTCTTGAGAAGAGTAGATATCTTACTTTGCTAAGATATTTGCTTAAGTTCTTGTTTCCTATGAAGCATCAACTAAACCCCGCCGATTCGACGATCACGCCGGTGGTCCACGGATTACGTCGACACGAGGCAAAGTCCCACAAAACAGGAGATCTACACTTGTAGTGTCTCTTGTTCGAGTTTGTGAGAGAGTTATCTAAAATTTCTTTGTAACTGAAAATCAAAGTGTAATTTTCTTAAGTTTTGTAATGGAAACGACAAAGAAATCAACTTTCGACCCAAACAATTGGGAGTTTGAGATATCTCACATGTACAAGGCCAGATATAGCCGATGGAGTTGGTCTAATCAGCAGATATTTGGAGGCCTCTCGCCAATCTCATCTATAAGTTGCAAAGAGAATTATACGGTATTTAAAGGGGACTTATGATCATGGTTTGCTTTATTCTTCATCTAACAATTATGATGTTGTAGGCTATTCTGATAGTGATTGGAGTTGAGATAATGATGATCATAAAAGTACTTCTAGCTATGTTTTTAATTTTGGCTCCATCGCATTTTCATGGTCGTCGAAGAAGCAGTCTATTGTTGCACTCTCAACTTGTGAAGCGGAGTATGTAGCAGCGGCGACGAGTGCTTGTCAAGCAATTTGGTTGCGTAATGTGCTAAGTCAAATTCATATTCAAGTTGAAGGTCCTACAAAGATTTATGTTGACTATAAGTCCGCAATTGATTTGGCGAAGAATCCAGTCACTCGCGGAAGGAGCAAACATATTCATACTCGTTACCATTTTTTACGAGACAATGTTGAAAAGAACGAAATCGTGTTGATTTATTGCAAGTCTGAAGATCAAGTTGCAGACATCCTTATGAAGCCCTTGAAGTTTGAAGCATTTGTGAGGCTGAAGCACATGATGGGATTGAAGACTTTACAGAATTTGGATTAAGGGGGAATGTTGAAACTAATCTAAATTCAATTAGGTTATCATTAGTAGTTAGTTCTATCTATAAGAGTTAGGAATTGATTCATATATCTTATCTATAGTATTTAGTTGCTTTATCTTTAGAAGTTAATGTCATATTAGAATTCTTGTAATATTAGATTGCTAAACTATTTAAATAGTCTTGTGTAGAATCTTGTGCATGATAACCGAGAGCAATAAAGAGATTAATATTGTTGCTTCTTCCACTAAATCTCTCCTCATACATATTATACTTCTATTTGTTTTGCTATTATTTGTTCCAATAATATATGTACAACAAAATGAAAGATGCTTCTTCTCACCAAAAAAAAAAAAGAAGCTAGCTACATATCTTATCTATTCAAGCAAACTATGCATTTTCCCTTCAGCTTAATAATACATCTATAAACAAGATACTGAAAATAGTTTTTCCATGGGAAAGCCCTATGTTTTTCAGCGAAAATCACCATCAAATAAAAGTGAAAACATAAACAAACAACAGAGCAACCCAGGTCGAAAAGCCCGAGTCTACCCTTGCATTTTTCCTAGAAAATAAATTAGTCTTCCTCTTAAAATATTAATGATAAATTTTTCATTTTTATGTTATTTATTGATTTGATATTGTTAAAATTAATATAACATATAATCCTTGATCCTCACTATAACTTCGGAGTTTCAGTGCAACGGTTAGAGGGACTAAATTTAAGATAGTATCAAAGCAATCCAGGTTCAAATCTTGATGGCCATGTGTCGAAACTGGGATGCAAGCCTAGAGGGATAATGAATAGGATTGCTACAATTTTTCAACTAACTCAGAATAAGCAGCGAGAACTATAATAAGCGAAAAACTAAAAGCAAATCAACACAGGAACACATGAGATTTTTATAGTGGTTTGGATCAAAATCTACGTCCACTCTTTCTTCTCGCAAGGGCCTTCCTCAATATGACTAGAGTTCACATGAATCACAACCCGATTCAGTAGGCTTTTAAAGACCGCACCCTGGAATCTACTCGAATATAGTCGTCTAACCTAGCTCTTCACAATGACCAGAAAAATCTAGTCCTAACTAGCCAAACCCTTAATTACCCTAGCTTGAGTACGCCAACCCTCAATTACCTCGGCTTGAGTACGCCGTCAAACTCGCAAGTTTGAAATACAATCAACCCAAAGCAAATAAAGAATAAAAAAATTAATCTTACAGCCCTTTATCAAACCGTTCTTCAAAACAATGTAGTTGAATATCCATGAAGAAGCGATGTAGCGTTGTAGGCATAGGGCACTTCTTCTCTCTGAACAAAACTCCAATGAAAAGCGCACCGAGAAGAAGTTGAACAAGGCTCTCACAAACCCTAATAAACTCTCTTTCTTTTTTGTGCAATTTTCTCTCTCTCTTTTTCAATTTTGTTCTCTTCCTCAATTCCCCTTTAAATAGACCTTGATAGCATAGGAAAGAGATCATCTGACAAAGTCCCAATAAGAGATCAAAAGAATCGACTAACGACTGAGATTAAAACTTAAAATCTGTCAAAACACATCGCAACCATCGATGGTGGGTCACGATCATCGATGGTCCATTGATGATCATCGATGGTTGACTGTAGTCTATCGATGGTCTAATTTCTAGTTTCTATTTCTATGATTCTTTCACGTAGTCCATCGATGGTCCTCGCGATCATCGATGGTCGACTATAGTCCATCGATGGTCTAATTTCTAGTTTCTATTTCTATGATTCTTTCCTGTAGTCCATCGATGACTTGACTTGACCATCGATGGTGCCTCGTGACCATCGATGGTTCAAAGGCTAAAATCAACGTTCGTGTTAATTTTTACATTATTTTAAACCGCAACTTGTTCGTACTTGTTTATACCTAAAATATATCATCTCACAAATATATCAGTAGCAAATGAGAGTTTGTTATTAATCAAATGAGAGACATTGCACGAACAACATTTTACTACCCGAACAACGTCCTAACACCATGAATTTAATGCGGATTTTAAAAAAGTGATCAGGTTTTCATCCCATAAAAAGGGCACTCAACCTGCGGAGACATACTAGAATTAATATAAAATATAATCTTCGACCCTCATTATAACTTTGGAGTTTCGGTCTAATGGTTAGAGGGACTAAATTTAAGAGATATATGCCCTTATTGATTTTGTTCTTAACATGTAAAGATTTAGAAAATTAAAACTTTTCTATAATAAAAATATTTCCTATGATCTGAAAAAATAAACAAATTATTTACACAAATTACCCAAAATATTATCTTGACTCCTGCTTATTTGATATTTTTTAAAAATTATATTGAAATTCTAATTAGTTCTTAAGATTGTTCTAGGAAAAATATTTGGATTCTTAAGATATTTTTATGGATATTTTAAAATAACATATACTTTTTAAGTTGAAATTCTAATGCAACATCATAAGATTGAGGTTTAAGCATGAGATTGTTTTAGAAATCAATATATGAAGGCTCTATATCTCATCTAATTGCAACGTTTTATTTGATTTCTTCGCGTTGCACAGTTTAACTTAATATTCTCTTCAGTTCATATCAAATCTCAAAAGTTTTTATAATTAAACGTCAACTTAAGATGACCTTGCCAACTAGCAAAATCTCCATAATTCCTATATCGAAGACATATTTTTGGTGTTGTGATCACATGGAGTGCCGAGTTTTTTTATACCTTTTCTTATCTTATAAATATTATAAAAAGGTGAGATATTAGCAAGGAGATTTTGATGGTTAAAGTATCTAATTTTAAATTTTAAAATAAAAAATATCCATGTGCTCATTCGGCAAGCCAACTTTTTTTTCTCTTTTTATCTTAGAATATTTTAAATAAAGAGGAATTATAAAGGAAATGCTAGTGGTTGAACTAGCTAACTCTGAATTTCAAATTTTAAAATAAATATCATCCACCCCTTATTTTAAATTTCTTTTAAGTTTTAAACTACCGGAGAAGAAAATGTAGAGAAGGTCGGAGTTCTTTTGCAGTCGGAGAGTTCAAGAGTTTTTGTGAGAGCAAAACTCTCTCACAACAGAATAGCCGTATTTATAGGCATGAAGGCCGACAGGTGGCAAGATCACAATGGCCGACTTAAATCTGAGCCAGCGGCCAAGATCATTCCTAGAATACTAGGCGACCGCTCCATGATCGGAGTGCCCCTCGCTTTGATTAGCCCGCAATCCTCGCACAAGAGTTGAGGCGGCGGTAGCTCATAATCATTCTCTAACGTCAGCGCGTCACATCCGAAGAGACTCTTCAGCATCCCCTCATAAATGCACCTCGAGACCCGACGAGCTACAGTTCTATTTCACTCAGACTTGGCTACCCCGAATTCGAGCAAAGGGGCAGTGTTATGTCAATAATTTTCCTAAGTAGTAATCCTCCTCTTGGAATAGACACGTGTCCCATATCATCACTAATCAAGCAGATCAACTCACCTCAGCCAGGCGACTCGGATAATATGGGCACTCGTCCTTTTCCGAGGAGGGCCGAGGAGGGACAAACTCTCACTCGACCTCATCATTTGAGTCGACCCCCCTCATTCACTCAAAGTCGCGTCGACAACTTGCGAGGCCGACTAAAAAGACGATACTTGTCTTCCAGCTCGCAGAGCCGAATCGAGAGACGGTTTATCCTCGAATTCCTCACCAAAAGTTGTCCACTATCATCATTGCTTATGCCACGAGTCCTCATGACTCATCACCCTCCATCCCTCTTCAGTAGCCATCACATCAGATCAATGGTGACTCATCCCATCCACGGTCGACACCTGTAAGCTATCTGCCGATTCAGCTGCATGCCTGGACTCGGTCAAAGTTACGTATCTATCCCTCTTAGCTGGGTATATATATGGGGTCATCGCCCATTGGGCGGAGGGGACTCCTGAGAGCTCCTCCGGACCCCCCTAGGGGCCACAAGTAAGCCATCTCTGGCTAGTTCATACCATCTCTACATATTCAGAACTTATTCAGTTCACTGGTTCTCGACTCAAGCTCTATATTGACTTGATCGTTGGAGGAATCACTAGAGAACCCAACTGCGGTCCTCTAACAAACTTGTAGTTTTGCAGAACTCTCATCTTAGCAGGAATCAGCCGTTTAAAGAGATGAGGGGACCTCTACATCATCTGTCGACATTGAGCCATGTCGCTAATTCGGGATTATCCTCTAATCTCGCTGCTGAGTCCCAGGACATCAACAAAACTATTTGAAGAAAAATCTCCAATTCAGATTATCTAATTTTCAATAATCCATATATTATAAATCATTGGTATAAGTCATTTGTATGCTTATATCCATAAAAATGGAGTATATAAGAGAAGCAGTGGTTCAAAAAAATCCATTCAATTCAATTTAGAAGCACATATGCACATGACTAAAGAAGAAACCTCTAAAGACCAAACATCAAATAAAAAAAATCAGACTTTTACCCTTCTAAGCTAATGATGCGGGTTTAGTTTCTATTACCCGCTCCATATTACTTATTTTACATATAAGACCCACCCGTGCAAGCACGGGGAAAATACTTGTCTCTCTTTTACATAAAAGGATTCTCTAGATATTGATAGAAAAAAAAACTATTTTGAAATATATACATCCCCAAATTTTGATAACATAGTATAAGTCCTAATTAGACCTTAAATTTACACAAATAAATCCACGTTATTACTTTACGTTAAAATCAAACCCTAAAATATGACACAATTAAGTCACTACTCGTCGAAATCCATTCACCTTTATCCATAATTAAAAAACATACATTTTAGATATTTTTTTCAACGATTCGATCAACTGTAAATCTTGTTTTCTCCCCTCTTCTACATACGTTAACTACTTCCTTAATTGTTCTAGAAACATTTGAAATGCTTAATCTACATGATTCGGATAAGGACACGAACCTCTCCATAAAATATCATTAAAAATGTCAAAAAAATGACTTGAGTGTGTGCTTCTCTCTCATTATCAAATGAGAAAGGAAGAAGTCTGTTGAGGTTTGAAACATAACGCTGTATTCCTGTACATGATGACGTTGGGTGGCTTACTTCTTCTTTTTCAATCTAGGCTTATCTTCTGACTTTTTACATAAACCTCTACCTATGAGTTAACAAATCCCTCAAACTTTTATTAACAAGTGTACACCTAGCACTCATGCTAATTTTAAAACTTCTCAAACTTTTCAAAGGAGAAAAGAGACGTGATTAACAAGTCTTTATCTTAGAAAGTAAACATGCATGCAGGTTAAGAAATTAGAGTACCAGCATATTATGGTGTGAAGTCAAGAAGCCCAATAGTTTTTTTTATGCTAGTCCAAGTAGTTAATTGTGCACTATTTGTTTCATTATATAAGGGTTTCTCGTTAGTTATTGACAAAAACAAAACCAATTAACATTTTATTTGTTAGGCTTTTATATTCTCATGGCACCTAATAGAACACGCATTTGCCTTTATGCCTTCATATTATGGTATCCAATGATTGTCCCTTAGCCATGCAGGTCAAAGTGTGACAATCAATCGTGTGTTTTCTTAGTTGTAGATATACCTACCTTGCTTGTGCATGGACGAAAAAGACCCAGAGGAGTATCAAATTTGATAGTAACCGATTTTTGACAAAAGATTAAAATTACATTCAACCATATTAAAGAAAAGGTGTGTCACAGATTTATCGTAAATTGTTAATAACATGATGACAAGGTTAAACTTTTTGACCATGTGTAGAAGTCCATTTTACATTGGTAGATCCAAGTAATGGAGAACTGGCTTACCACAAACCATGAGGTTTATTTTAATGAAGACTTTGATACAAGTTTTTCAGTATACATTATTACATGTAAATATTTTTGTTTTTGTTTTTGTTTTTGTTTTTGGATAACCGACATGCAAATATTTGTAGTTGTTCAAATTCATGCATATAATAACCAGGAATCCTAGAGATGTCTATTATAGCAGTTGCTTGATGGATGATGCCAGTAGAAAAAAAAGACACTGCTCCAACAACAAAAAGAAACTCATACGCATATAATATGCAGAAGTTAAAGTTTGATGGGATAGAGATCCACCTATTACTGTCTGAGCTTTGTCATGGAATCTTCAATTTAACAAACTTGAAAGTAACCCTATAATAAGAATATCTTCAATTGGCTATCCATATTAAAAAGAGAGAAAAAAATCTTCTAACAAAGATATGCATGTCATCACTTGCATTGACTCTATGAAAAAATAATAATTTATAATGGCTACTAAATCATTTTTTTTCTCTTCTAAGGTTGGCAGATCTGCTCTTGAGAGGCCATTGAAATTGGCAGGCTGTGGACTCATAAAATAACTAAAAATAACAGAACTTACTAAAGGGGGCCAATAGGAGGCTGTCCAAGTGGCAATCATTAGTTAAGAAAATGGTTTTGGGAAATAATATTTGATTTTGGATTCCTGTTTAAGAAGTGGACCAATGTCTAGTGACTTCCATTAGACTAAAATAACTTGGTATTAATAAAAAATAAAAATGGAGACAGACATTTTAACAGGGTGGTCTGTTAAGCAAAGAGATGATTAGTTTTTATAAAATTATATGCATAAGGTATTTAAATCTAAACAGTAATTATTGGGCAGTACTTAATTTTCAATTGATATTTTTCGCATGGGTTAGCTCAGATCATAGCTCATTGCAGCACATAAATATATGACCTCATCCTGACATTAAGATGGTGTATAAACAGACAACTAGCAGATATGTGGCTTAGACCCTTTAATTGCAGTATTAGCTGAAAAAGAAACGATAAGTCTAAAAAATGCTCTATAAGTTAAATATACACTTCACTTACAACACGTTCAGCTTATGCTTTGGCTCTTGATTTTCATGATCATAGAACATAGAAGATGAAAACATAAATATATAAAAGGAAACATACAGATCAAAGCTCAAAATCATTCTTGCTATGATGCAATCTTGCAAATGACACAATTTAGAACCAAGCTAACCGAAAATTATATACGTTCAGGAGCCTTCTGCTTAATTCCATGGATTTTGAAGTTAGTTCCAATATTTAGGAAAGATATGCTCATATTTCTAATTAACAAGAAGCCTTAATCAAGTCTGTTTTGGGACATGTTGAAGAAAGAAAGAAAAAAAAGTTAACTGGGAAGCTCTCAGCTGCGCAAAACAAGACTTGATATGTGGAACCAATACTTGAGATGTACATTTAATTTAAATGTATGAAACCAAGATAAGTTTAATAAATGCAACTTGTCAGCCAGATATCAATTGCAAGTTGAATGAAGAAAGTACTAAAGATTACTAGAACATTTCAATCATCAACATTAAGACACAGGAAACACAAAAATCCTGGGAGATGGTGGTCATCAGTATAAAAACAAAAACTACAAGTCTACAATATATATAACCATGAATGAGCAGCTGAATATATAAGTCAAAGACGAAATGTACTGGATTCACCATAGGATACATTCCTGTTCCCATATGCGAGCTTGGGAAGCACTGTCGCATTCTTTTGGAGCTCCAGCGTGCATCAAACCTGCTAAGTTTTGATCCATAAAATGCTACTTTTACCCCATTTTTACTCCATTATCAGTAGTTTTTCATGCCAAATGCATCGGGCACAAAAATAATGGACACAAGATGAAAATACACTATTGTGGTGATAAACGTCAACTAGGAAGTTTGCCTTATCAAGTGGTAAAGAGAGGAGCAGGAACACAAAAACCCAACTGAACGATGTCATGTTTCTGCCAATTTGTTCTGCCTAGATGAAATAGGATTTGGTTTCTCAGTTAGAGGTTGGTCTATTTCGTCACGTTATTTCATCGAGGAAATGTAAATCAGGCACAAAAATTGAAACATGGAAAGAAAACTTGAGATTATAATTATTAATAAGTAATAGAAATATAACAGAGAACTTATTAAGAACAATGTACACTAAGACTTTAGGATTTAGCTTTAGCTTAGGCTGAAATTAGAAATATTATAATTTCATTTCTTTATTCTGTTTTTTTCTTCATACAGAATGTCTCATCTATTGTAGCCCCACTATGTATTACAAAAGGGGCATTGTTGTTAAACAGGTACCTAAGGCCTTTATAATTTTCCATAACTGAGAAAACCAATGAATATATACAGCACTTATGTCATAATCTTCGAATCTCTGCCAAAAAGATTGGGTTTGAATCTATGGCTTTCTTTGCAAGGTTGCGGATATCTTCTTTCGAGGATTCCTGAGATATACGTACTAGTTGCTTGATTCCTTTTGCAGAAACAATATCAAATGTATTATCATCTGCAGTAATGAGAAAAACAATTAAACAGTATTATTGCATTTTGTAAAGTGGGGATGGCTGCATCTACGTGCGATAGCAAACTAAAAAACATAAGAACGGAAAAAAAAGATAATGCAGATAGAGTAAATAATTTTAAATATTAAAAAAGTATCAAATAGAAGGTATTATTCTCTAGTAATGAGAAAACAATTAAGCCATATTATTTCAATGTAGATTGGGATACTACTGTGCGCGATAGTTAGAAAACTACAAAACAGGAGCCAGGAGGAAAAAAAATAATGAACACAGTTCGAGTAAAGAATTTTAACTATTAAAAAAAGTTAAACATTAGAAATTTGAGCATTCCATATGATTTACTTTTTCAAAATAAATTTATGCTAATGAACGTTTCTATAGACAAGTGTTCAACTTTTATGCACTAACAAGTTACAGATATATCAAAAACAAAAGAATATATGAAAATTATCACCTGTAACATGAGCATACCACCAACAAGTGATATAGTTCGAGAGAGGAAAAAAATGGGATTTGATTTCACAATAAATATATGTAAGCCATTTAATAATCTGATTCGAATGGACTGTACTCAGGAAAACAGCATTATAATGCATGTCATATACTATTTATGCATAATTGCATAAAGGATAAAGATTGCTAGCGTTTAAACCAATCTCCTGCAGAATTGCCAAGAGACTTACCAACCGCGCTATCCTGAATAATGCTGGTTTTTATGAGATTTTAAATGGAACAAGTTATGTTGTGCTAGTTGGTTTAAAACCCTAAGCCCAAAATGACCATTTTAAAGTGCAAACTAAATACAATCAAGCCACTAATCATCCACCACCAACAACAATAACAACAACAACAATGAAGTCTTTATCCAAAATCTTTTACGTCGAGTTCAGGAATCCTATTCCTCCATTCAGTTCCATAAAGGGCTATCACTTATGTAAATTCACCACTACCATATCCTTCATTGCTTCCTAATTGCTTGCATCCAAGTTCTAGTCATTCATTATCCCCAATCATTAATAACAAACCAACCTGCTAACTAGGATCTGCTTCATGATTCACTGTTACCCAATTATGCGAAAAACATAGGGTCTTTTTTCCCTAGACACCACCTTTAAAATAGGGTCATTCAATAGAAACCACCTTTGATTTTCAATTTTCAATTTATACACAAAGCACCTTTAAAGGGTTTTTTGTTGCCATCAACCACCTGGGCTTACTTTTAAATCAAGTTTTTTTTGGTGGTTTTGGTATAGTAGTTAGTTGTCAAATACTAAGTATATTAGAGAGATAGTCCTTAATAGAGGTTACATGGGATCAATTACCAAAAATATTAACTGAAAAGTGGGCCCAGAAGGTTGATTGCTACAAAAAAAACCCGTTAAAGGTGGTTTATGTATAAATTAAAAATCAAAAGTGGTTTCTATAGAATGACCCTATTTTGAAGGTGGTTTCTACGAAAAAAACCCAAAACATAATAGTTGCTTCTACAGCATTAAATCTTCTGCAAGCACAAGCATGCAAAAAACACAACTTAATGAAAATAATAAGGACAAGGGAAGATTTATTCTATTCAGTATATATATATATATATATATATATATATATATATATATATATATATATATATATATATATATATATATATATATATATATATTAATATCAAGGGAAACTTAATCTGGAGTGTTCCTTTCCTGGGAGGAGCAAGGAGTTTGAATCCCGAATGGGTCAAGGTCCAACTGCTTCACACGAGGACAAGATCAGACGAGACCCATCTCCAGTTCGAGTCCGCAGGTGGATCTACTACAGACCATGTCTATCTCATATTCATTCAGTGCAAGTGCAAGTTTGGTCTAGGAAAACGCTTGAGGTAGGATTTAGTCTCTTATCTGAAAAACAATTAGATGGATATATGGATAAATTATGCTTGGACTCATGACTCCAATGGGGTTAATCATTGAGTTATATGGGTCCAAGTAGACCAACCTAGTCCCTCTCTAGTTAGCCTTTCCAAACCACCAAACTGGTAGCAGAGCCCATGGGCTAGAGGTCAAGGTGGAGTGCACATGACATTACATAAGGCCATGGTATAACTTGGTTCAATACAGGCTAGGATTTTCTTGAGTGCACATACTATCACATTGCCTCTGTTGTGACTTTGTTCGTCCAAAAAGTGCTTGAGACGCTATCTCCAATAGCCACATGTTTTTGGGCTCAAGTTGGGTTCAAATGGATTCGAGTCAAGGTGGAGACTAGTCAGTGTCTTGCATCCTATGTTGCATGGGTACAGGTACGGGTACAGGTACGAGACACGGTAATTTTGTAAAAGGTAGGGTACGGGGACACGGCTATATAAATATTTATATGGACATATATTATATATTGGAATTAATAATTTTATGAGAGCAAGGATAAGAATTAAAAATTCCTATAACATTTTTATGTTTCTTTTATTATGTGAATTATAAATTGGAAAATCTCTAGTTTTTTTAACTAGACAACCAAACAAACCTTCAAAATCATAGAACCTGACTTATGTCCAACGAGTTTCGAGGAGTGGATGTGAAGTGTAGGATATATCCAAAAATTGTATGATAAGTGTTTTAAATTAAAACATTTATTATATAATTGAGTACATGCCCGAATAAATGTATGCATATATGCAAGGAGTGTCCGAGGAGTTTGGGTACAAATATAGGTACGGGTACGGCTTCAGATTAGAAGTACCCAGGTAACATAGCTTGCATCCATTAAGTTTAAGCGTGGGTTTAGTATATCAAGAAGCATGAAAAGAGATTTAGTATCACATCAGAGAAACAATTAGATAGATATAAAATAAGCTTAAACTCATGACTAAAATAGGGTTAGTCCTTTTGAGTCAATTGGGTTCAAGTTACAGATGGTCTAGTTCATCTCTGTTCCATGGACCTTTCCAGCCTGACATCTTCATTTGAAATTTTGGAAAAAGAAGGATTTAGAAGGATTTTTAACATTTCAAGTTTCAACGAGGTAAATAGAAAATTAGTTACACAAGAAAAACAATATAACAGATGTACCATTTTGAGCCAAATGACAAAGAGCAAGCTCAATGTGTCGTCTAGTTGAAGTGGAAAATTCTGTAGAGTTGGCAATTATCCAGTTAAGTGCACCATCCTCTATAAGAAGAGACTTTCCATTTCTATGTCCTGTTCATCAGAATACCAGATAACCATCAACAAGTTCTCCAAGAAAACGGTATGCTACTAGAGCTGCATATGCACATTGAATGATGAATTTGAAAGCAAATTCTTCCAGCTCAAACTCAATGACAGATTAAAAGAAATCAACCCCACTAAAATTTATCTACATCATCTAAAGTGTCTATAGACACACAAAAAAAAAAAAAAAACAAAACTTGTGTCTCCTACCAAATGCAGGATGCTTAGAGAAGGGGAAGAAATTTGAAGAGGAAGGAAAAAATAAATGGAAATCTAGAACAACCAAAGAATACCCTCAGGAAATCAACAAACACATCTTATCAATCAACTCAAAACTCAATTTTAATAGCCAAATCTGCTTTCAAGAATAGAAAATAGTCATAACCCAGATAACAGAGTTCTAATCAATTAAATCCTCCCAAAATAAATTCTAGCAAGAGGACATTAGAGAACACAGTCAAAGAAAAACTCTAATGCAAGACTATTCTGAGCAAAGACAAAACTAATAACAATGACCTAAATGACATAAATCCTAATCCTTATCAAACTCTAAATATTGATATATCTAACCAAAAATAGCCTTTTAAATTACTCCTTGTAGGTTTTTCCCACTTCAATAGATCTTCAATCGCAACTGGATCTGCATCAATTCTTCCCATCTTGAAAGAAGACATCCTCCTCAACTTAATCATGGATGACATGAAGGAAGAATCTGATGGATCTGTAACTACAAGAAGATGCAAGAGATCACAAGTCAAACTCAATGATTTCTAGTTCATTGATGACAGTTTTCAGACAATTCAGGTTGTGTAATAAATTCAATCTTGAGACATTCTCAATTTCATGGTTCGAGCATCAGAGTCTGCTCATATGTGTTCTCTTCAAAATAGTCAGAAAGAAGTCCCAAAAAAATTCTACAATTCCTGTCTTCAAACTGTTGACTCCACCTTGGCTTCTTCAATCCTTTTGAAGACCCGATTCATGGAGCACTTAATGTTGTTAACCAGTTGTAATAACTCTACAATGCGTTCAAAAGAAATTACAATGACAAAGGAAAACAAATTTCGTGTCTAGATGAAAGAATGTTGCAATCAGAATTTTCTTTCTAGGCGCATCAAAAACTATGAGGATCAACATCACATATCTAATGGAAGCTAGGTTGACTGTTGTCATTGGAAGAGGAAATATTTCTCTTACAGAGCCTAATAACTATTAACCTTTGTGTATTTGAGCACATACACAGAGACGGAATTTGATATTTTATGAAGGATTTGGAAGCAAATCAATACTAGGAAAAGCCAAGTGAATATCTTCCTGATATATGGTGCATAAAGTAGCCCCACAATGTAAGGCAATTCTTTCTAATTTTTTAAGGATTGTATGCTTTTTGTTCACCTGACACCTCATATGTTATATCCTGCTTCAATGTCCTTTTCTCATGACTTAATTCGCATGCACATTTATAGTCTTTTGTATTTGTGTGCAGTACATTTCTGCATTGGTACATACAAGATAGTTGGTAGATACGTGTCAAGCCTTGAACTAATGGTGATAGTTGGATTCGAGTAGAATGATGATTAGTTTTCATGCTATATAAGATGGGACGTTTAGTCTGCAGAAAATTGCACTCACATGATTTCTTACTGGAAACTTGAGGTTGTATATGCACTATCCAAATTTATATATATGAGAACATTGTAGCTGCAACTCATTTAGCAAAGTAAGCTACCAAGCGATAGAAGTAGCGAGATCCACCTTCTCAAATGTGACTAGCAGGATGGACCTTAACATAAGTCTAGCTTCTTGATATCTTATTTAGTAAAATGAGTTGTAACCTCATATCCATTTTTTGATAGGTTATTCATGCACACAGTTTATCATCCTGTATATTTTAGAATCTTGCCTATCCTCATATGATTATCTAATTGTATCCATGTCTATGTAGTATTACTCATACACTAAGACACATACAATCTCCATAGAAATCCTAAAAAAGAATATAATGCCTCTAATGCCACAATTCTAATGTATCAAACACTTCAAGGGAAATTCTTATCAGTTTCGATTGAATAATGCTACCAAAAAGACAATATCTACATAAATCTCAATGAATGCACATACTATGGCTCGGTGTTATGGATTATTTTGAACCCAAAAAATTCTTCAAAGGAATAAGCCAAATTTCATAATTAGTCACCAATCTAACAAAACGATGATAAGATATAGTACAGGTAAAATTTACCCATTTTAGATATTCTACTTTGTCATGATACTAGCAGCCAAGGAGACTCCATTTTTCCTAGTCAGGAAAAAGACTATTTAAATATCAGAATCCATCTGCTTAGGATATAAGAATGCTGCCTTAGATGCATAATGCTTTAAAATCAGTTTCTTGTGCTCATTGAAGGAGCAGTATACCTTCTCATTTTTTGTGTTTACATTGAATCTATGTTGCGCAAGCACAAATAGGAGGGTGTAAAATGTCTTTAAAAAATTTAAAAAATATAACTATGAATACACAATTGGTACAACGATAAAGTAACGCACACGCACGCATGCACACGCACGCATATATATGTATATGTATGTGAGAGAGAGAGAGAGAGTGTGTGTGTGTAATTCTACATAAAAGATTAAAATAAGGTATAATATAATCTCAAATTTCATAACAACGAATGATAAAAATTTCAATTGGATATAAACCCTAAATCTCCAATCATATAAAACTATGGAAATTAAAAATCATATTCAAACTGATGGGGAACGACAAGATGGAGATTCTTCATAGAACTTATTTGGATGAAATAAAATAAAATACAAATAATAAAATTGCACTCATCATTTAAGAATAGAAAAGATACAAATATGGGCTTCACACCCGGGCACCTCACATGCCAAAGACCTCACATGCCTAATACTAGCAAAGAATTCACATGCATTTTTCACAAATATTCTTCTCTCCTCCTCCCAAATGAAAAAATACAACCTTATATATAGAAAACTAAGAAGATAAATAGGATACTAACTAAATCCTAATAAAAAGGAAACAAGTCTAACAAAATAAATCTCAGAGATCCTAACAATCCTAAATCAAATCCTACGGAGATCTTTACCTAGAATTGGAGATTACATAAATATTACTAAAATAACAAAGATTCCAGTAAATCTATAAAATTCATGATCAACGACTGATGATTGTCCTGCATCACAAATTCTACTATCTTCAAGTTGGTTCAAGGCCCAACAAAACTGTCGGATGCATGGGACAAGTATCCACTAAGTACCTTGCACGTGTCATACATGGATATGAGAGACTCTAGCACATGTCAGCATCATAAACTCTTGAACAACAAAAGCTTCGTTTTAGAACATGCTGTAATTCTTTCTAATGGAACTCAATGTCAAGCATTTTACAGGTTTCACAACTTAGATATTGTGCAAATGAACTAGTAAAGGCCACAAGTCTTCTAACTTCTCATTTTCAATTAAAATTCACTCTCAACTCATGTTCTTAAAGCAGGTGCTTGTACGATTTCTTCATCATTAGTCTACCTACAACATATAAATAGTTCAATTAATAAAATAATTGTTGGCAAAATTTTCTCCAAGCATGGCGAACATTCAAACCCTAACCTCTTTCATGATTTCAAGATGTTATTTCCACAATGATACCCTATTAATAAAATATGTCATCAACTAGATTTTAACCACAAAATGAAAGCATGAGTTTGCTCTGGAAAGAAAGATATCCTCAGGATAATCAAGATGGAAGCATAATAAAATAACCTTCACGGATTGCACGAGATTCACATTTTGCAAAGTTTGCTAGTCCTCTCGCGATCTGTGCAATGACTTCACTGTGGCCAGATTTGACCATTGTCAAAAGTGCTTTGATTCCACCATCCTCTTTCAGCATCACATGTAACCTTTCTGTAAAATAAAAATGCATTTTATCAACAGAAACAGTAAACAGAATGCATAGCAAACTGACAAGTAACTCTTGGTAGATGAGTTTCTCAATGCTCTAAATACATATACCACATGCGAAGATGAGTTTGTAAACTCCATAATGCACAAATATCGTGACTATCATCCACCGTGAATATTAAACAGCTTGCTGAGAAGGAAAATTTAAAACAGAAGTAATATATGACCTAATCAAATACAGGTTTAAAGAATACAAACCAACAAGTCCAATATTTTAAAAGGAAAACAAAATTTCTACAGGAATTTTAAAGGGGAAGCAGAATAACTTCAAAACCTTGCAAACTGATGACATGTCCCAGGTATCCCAATTATTCACAAGTTGCATTTTTAGTATCTTCCCAAACTGAAATGTGACCAAGTCCAAGTCTATGCCAGTTATAGTCATATTGATTAATGGAAGAAAACATCCACAGCTTCAAGTGTTTCTGTTCATATTGATTAATGAAAGAAAACATCCACAGCTTCAAGTGTTTCTGGTGGTTAAAAACTTGCTGGTTCCTAAAGCATTCAGATCCTTGCCTTTTCCTAACCTGGTCTGGAAAGGAGAAAATAGTATAATATAGCTCAAGAAGATCATAAATAAATTATTTGCTCACTCACTATGGTTCTTACTGCCATGAAAAAAATATACATCAAACTCTATTCAAAAAGATTTTAATGTTTAAATAAATTTTGACGTAATCTTTAATAGTCTAGGCACACACAGGACATTTGCACATGCATGCATGCCTGGTGGGTTTGACAAGGATGTGGGTATATAGGGTGACTGTTACCATCAATACTCTGCCTCCCGCTCTTGAGAATATCAATGGCAATGATCACCCACAGATAGAGACATGAGAACACATCTCCTTTTATTCACTAAATTTCTTGTTTCCTGTTTTAGCTGAATTGCCCACTCTTTGGCAAAAGATTCCAATATCATTTCGACCACTAGAAAGAGGACATCACATTAGCATTTGACAAACCCAGCTATCTCTAAAATCAAATAATAGCAATTGTATATAGTATTACATACACAGATGCCCACATACACAACCTTGACAATTTCTCACTACAATCAGATTAAGTACTATATAATGGATAGGATTTGATATCTAGAAACCATTTTACCAAGGAAAAAAATACAAATAGAAAGATAGAGAACAAAGTCACATGCTATCGTACCATTTCCACACAAATTTGCAATTGCTCCAGCTACCATCCTAAGAGTTTGAGGATCATCTGTTTGTGATGCTATATTTGCTAATAAACGAGCACCTCCTTTGCTCATTATCAAGCCCTGATTCAACCCTATAATAACATAAACATTCCATAAGATAAACTGTATTAATTCAATAAAATGTTAAATGCTAAAATGACTGCTGTGGAGGGATAAACATGTCAAATTTTAATGGGGACAAAAGGTAGGTGATTCATATGTAGTAACACCTATGTAAACTTGAACGGCATACGCAAAAAAATAATTTAAATTTGTCTATTGAACACAACCAAGATAGTGGGCTTGAACATAGAAGTCGGGGCGTGGTACACTATAGCGAACCGAGACCCGGGTTCAATCGTCCCAGATTCACGTGGAATACGACCCGATTCACCAACTCCAGTGATCCGAGTTCAAATCAACATAACTCTTTTTAAAAGAATAAACAACAAAAAACTGAGAAATTAAGCAAATAAAGTATGCATATCTTAATTGCAACATGATTCTTAGGTTCTTTAACCATTACTGATATCAACTAGCATTTAAGAACCGAACCTAAAACGTACCCCGTTCTCTAGCGTACCATATAAGCCTACCCCCCTCATACCCGATTCCTAATGAGTGGCGTACCACATTCCCGTACCAGTCCCGTGAACCGAAATGAACCAGGTTCCATGCAACTATGGGCTTGAATATGATTGTTGTATAGACTCTGAACTGATGAATGAAGCACATATACTGGCTGAAATTATATAGCATATATTAAACACAATATCCCTTATAGAGTCACATATTTTCCTACTAAAATGACACAGACTATGTTACCAGGGTACTTCCATCTGAAGCCGTACCCATAGCCAACATGTACCCATACCCGTACCCATACCCAAACTCCTTGGGCACTCCTTGCATATAAGCATACATTTATTTCGATCATGTACTCAATTATACAATACACGTTTTAATTTAAAACACTTGTCATGCACGTCTTGGACTAATATCCTACACCTCACATCCACTTCCTGAAACTCATTGGACATAGGTCGGGTTCTGAACTATGATTTTAAAGGGTCATTTGGGTGCCTAGTTCAAAAACGAGCAATTTTCCAATTTATAATCAACATAATAAAAGAAACATAAAATATTATAGGAATTTTAATTCTCATAACACGTGAACAAAAAACAGTATTGATCTCATGTAAATTATTAATTTCAATGTATATGTGTGTATAAATATTTATATAGGCATACCCTACCCTACCTTTTACAAATTTACCCATATCCATATCCGTACCGCTTTCCATACAACATAGGATGCAGAAGATCTCATTGTTGCCAGCTTGATAGATAACCACTTGCCCTTCTACATCTGGTTGCATTAGAAGCACTAGCCAATATGGTGGAGCAACAGTTTTTGCATCATGTTGTCAGAAATGGTACATTACTATCTCCTGAAACTATCATCTTCAACTCAAGTCGTTTTACTAATTTTCCCCAGGTGCTGACACTATGGCAGCCCACCATCTCCTAACACAATAAAATCGTCTCAACTTTGACAAATGAGACAAGTATCTTCCTATGGGGCTATAGCCAAAAGTAATAAATATTTTCAAAGCTGTTAGTTTTGGTACAAAGATACTCATAATTCACTTTATTTTGATGAAATCCATCATTGTAAAGTATGATTTTCCTTCAATTGACAAAAAACTTTGAAATGGTTTTCTTTTTTGCATTTTTACCTTGGAATTTATGTTCAGGCAAAAAATTATGACACTGTCCATCACAAAGTACCACATTGTTTGTTATTTGTACTCCATACTTAACAAAATCCTCGTATGTGACACATTAAAATAAATTATTACAGTTCTAGTAGATGTTGCACTGTTATATGTGACAGATTGATAGTGCCATAGTATTCAACCTAGAGGGCTGCTTTTAAAAAGCACAAGGAAGAAGCATTTACTCAAATGAACAGACAAACGAATTGCAGCTGAAAGACTTCAGATAGGATTCTAATGACTACTAAGTGAACCTTTTAGTTTACTTCACCTCATAGAAAATAGAGAATTTTATGAAAATGAAAGTGCAGATAGCATGTCCTAAATGTGATTGCTTGGATAATGATTGATCAGCAGCAAAACTGGTGTGTTTATAATTTAACAAAAGTGACATAAATAAACAAGGACAGTTTTGAAATAAGAATCAGCATAAATCCCAATAACTACAATGCTATCACAAAAATGCGGAACACAAAAGATAGTAGTGATCGTGTAGAATGCAGCAAACAAGAAAAAGAACAAACTTTATCCTGATCTCAGTCATCAATTGGCAAATTCAGGTTTATAAGGTCAGCCAGTAAACACAGTATGCATTAGAAGTCAGATGTTGAACAAAATTACACTGATTGGACTGGTTGTAAGATAAAGTGCAATGTCTGCTTCACAGGAGAGGGAGTAGGGGGGACTATGTGGAGTTTAATTGACTGAAAGCCAAAATAATATGAATGTGATGCAATCAAAAGCTTTGGGATGAATTAGATTCACCCAGGCAACAGGAATTATGGGAATAAAAAGATCAATGATCACATTACTGTTACAAGAACCATTAGACAGGCAAACAAATGGTCACTTACAGAGTTTTTATTAAGATCTGGGATGTCTTTTTCTTTCAATTTTATTAATTGTTATAGAATAATAAATTTCAACGCACGCCCACTGAGATGCACATTGTAGTATTGCTAAGACTGAAGGATCTCCTATTTGGTATCTCTTTAAGTTAAACATAACTTGGGAATTTATAACATTCTGAAATTGGAGTTAATTTGCATATATTATTTAACATATACTGTCCGACAGAGAAAAAAGCAAGTTGAGTGTCTTTTTTAAGTTTTGTATTATTTTCTATTTATTTTTGTTGGTATTTTTATTATTTGAACAAACACATCGACTGTACAGCATTGAAAAGCTTATGCATCCCCGACTGCGATGCCCATAAACAGTAACCAGGGACTTCAAAGATTTGAGAAATTTCAAATTATGATGTCACCACCTGTATTCTGAAATAAACAATTGATACATTAAACGAGAAGCTGGGGCATATTCATTCTTTTGAAATATACCATTCATCGCCAAGTTAGCAATAGCACCAGCTGTGACTCGATGAATCGTGGTATCCTTTGATGATTCTAAAAGCAGAAGAAGAGCGTTCAATCCTCCTTCCTCGACAATCCTTTCCTGGTTTGCATCTGTCAGGTAAAAAGATGATTATCATCAATTAAACACTATGTTGCATGGGTACTTCTATCATGAAGCCGTACCTGTACCCGACATCATTCCTTGACACACCTTAAATATATGCATACATTTATTTAGAGGTGTGCTCAATTATACTATACATGTTTTAATTTAAACCACTTGTCAGGTTTGTTTCAGCCCATATTCGGTCAAAAACTACGATTTCAAAGGGGTGTTTGTGTATCTAGCTCAGAACTATGATTTCAGCCCATGTGTTTCAGCCATGTCCCTGTACCCTGCCTTTTATAAATTTGTCGTGACCCATACTTGTACTCACACCCGCACCCATACCAATACCAGTACCAGTACCCATGCAACTTAGATTAAACATAATTTATTTGGGTGTGTTAAGGTGATAATTCCCTGGAATCAGTTTCATCTATTCACCATTTATCTTAGTCCTTATGACGATCATCTGGAATCTTTCTTCTTACAGTTGCAGCAGCAGTACGATTGAGTATGAGTATAGCAATTTTAGACTTAAAGATCATATCTAAACAGCCATATGAATGAGTCATACTACAAATAGTCTGTTACATGCATAAATCTTACGATTCTAAGCATCACTAAAATTTTTGACCTAGGAATTGCTTATTATAGACTAAAACATCTCTCTTTCGTTTGACCTAGACTTTACTAGTAAAAAATGAAATTACTAGATGACTAGGTTTCTTCTCTGGAAGAGCCAGAATTCATTTTGTGTATTGAAGACTATGTAGCTGTGACTAAACATAAATCTAAAGGGATCTTAAAGGCAGAGAATCAGGTTTTTAAACATATCCTATATTTTTACCGAGCATAATATAAGTAGACATATTCTCATATTGAGGCACATGGGCTATATCCAAGGTACGTAAGAAAACAGATTGTAACACCGTCAGCTTATAATGGGGGTGATAGACTGATAGTTAATATACTAAGCTCCTAATTTTAACTATATGATTAACACAACTATGACACCAAGTCATGCATTTAAGTGATTTAATGAATGAGAAGATAGAACATGTTTCAGCATTTGAGTTCTAAAAAATGTCTAGTCTCGCATGCAAAAATTGCAGATCAGTCTAGAGAAAAATAAGTTGAATTAACTAAACGACTTACCATCAGCTGCAAGATTGGCAATCACCTTGGCAGCATGGACTTGCACATCCAAATCTTCAGATCTTAACATAGCTAACATATTGGGAAGGCCAACTGAATATGAATGACAATGAGTACATGCATCAGAAGAGAAGGGATGAAACAAAAACTGACTGTAAACATATATTAAGAAGCATATTATGCATTTAGTCAAAGAGTTATGCCTTCTTCAAATATCTTGGCAATAGTAGCCCTTTGGCTAGATAGAGTCTCCCTTGACTTGCTCGACTTGGGTAAATTCATCTGACCAAATCCAGATGCTGGTTTAACCAAACTTGCATCTTTACACAAGCTTTTATCCTGCAATTGAGAGCGAAAAATGACACTTCAAGTCACAACAGGAACAACAAACATGAACCGAGATAGAATTAAACTGTATTTAATAATTACCTCAATTTCAGCATGATTATCATATAAAAGCCTTTTCAATTTGATAATTTCATCTTCAAGCCCCTTCCTTTGCCGTTCTTCAGCTAAAAGTTTTTGTTGCACAACTTTAAGCTCTTCTGTTAACAATTCCTATTAAAAAAACTCAGGTCAGTACATATATTTCATAAATACTATCATTATAGGTTTAAAAATAATCATGGCATAAACTAAACTTATTTTGGTTATACTGGATATGAGCTGCCACCTTATTAGAAAAAAAAGGAAATACTAAGAGATACAAGTGGTGGGGTCCACACCTTCCAATATGACTAGCAAGATGGCCCTCACCACTAGTCTATCTCTTGATAGCTCATTTAGTAAAATGAGGTGCCACCTCATACCCATTTTCCCTATTTAGAAATATGTTAATGAAGCTCAGATGTGCTTTGAGCTTAGCCCTAGAGCGTTTGGGCATCTTTACCAAATAACTAAAGAGGTAGGTGATATGTCCTTCAGGCCATCGTTATCAAGATTTTAGTCTTGTCAAATATTTACAGCGCACGAGAACATTATGATCCATCTTAAGAAGCTGCAACAACTTGCAAATGACTCTAATACTACAAAAGTATGTTGCATTGGTACTTCTATAATGAGGTCGTACTGCATCCGACACTTCACAACTCAAATACAATGAAGATCCAGAATCCTTCTACATCTTTTACTCAGTCTTCCAAAGGTTATGTGGAGGCTTTGAGTGGGTTTCTTCCGAATAGTTTCACCCGAGCATTTGCTAAAGTGAGGAACAACACGTCTCATAGAAGCTTTCCTAATCATCCTCATTCAAATTTCAAATGGGTCATTGATGAGATAACTTATTTTAGAGCTTACATTGGATGAACTATTCCAAAAGTGGGAGTCCATGAGACTCTTTGGTTGGCATCAATATCCAACTTAAAACTTAAAAATTATGCATTGTGACGGCAATGGTCTATGCCTTATGACTCTTATCAGTTAAACCTTGAGAAATGCAACATCAAAGCAATCATACAGATCAAACGGTTCCTTACTTCTAGGCTTTTAGCAGTTTGCATATTCATCTTGTCAATAGCAAGACTCTATATTTGTAACAGTTCATTTATAACCCCTTGAGAGCAATATATATGCATGTATGAATGCTGAGTTTTTTACTATACTATAAAAGAGGAGCACTGGTAAAATTAGTAATATTTGTAACATGTACAACAGCTCATGTACCTCTTTTATGTGTATGTATTATACTATTAAAAGTTTTGGCTCAGTACATTAGTATAGGTTTGTTTTGCAAGGGAGAAGACAGAAGGTTGACTGCAAATTAAGTTCTTTTTTCCTACTCTTTGTGCGATGGTTTTTCTTGCGGGACAGGGAAGGGGTGAAAGACTTTTATTCAAGCAATTACCCCAAACGCTGATACAGATTGCAAAAAATCACCATGTCAATGATAGAAGTCAAAAGAATATCTGGGACATGCATATTACCCAATTTAAAGCATGTACATCATTTTTTCGTGTCTTTACCTTTGTGGATAGAAGTTCACTATTCATTTCTTCTAGAAACAGAATTTTACTTGCAGCCTTTTCATTCAACTTTGATATGCTATGCAACTTCAAGTTGAGCTCATTCACAGCATTTGTTTGCACCTGAAAAGTTACAAGTTACTGTTTACAAGAGAAAAGAAACTAAAAACAGTAACAATGTATTAGAAACAATAACAATGTGAATTTGTATAAATTCAAAACAGAAATTCTGATAGTGAAGGTTGACAAGGAATTGTGGCACATCAGTAATCAGGATTCTCAGATAACTACTTTACTCCAAAGCTTAAGTTGATGGGTTAAAAACGTAATATCAAACAAACTTTATTAATAGGGATTACAAGCATAGGTGACAGACATAACTACTTTAGATAGCATCATAACTCTAAATAACATGTAGTATGAGGATCTCCTGATCTTAAAGTTACGGTCAAAGGACCCGGGCACCACACCGAAACTCCAAAGTTATGATGAGGGTTGAGAGTTATATTTTTATGCTCTAACATGCTCCCTCAGGTTGAGCATCCTTTTTATGAGAAGCCTAGACTCATTCAACAGTATCATTTTTTTTCTAAATATGCTTTGAATTCATGACTCGTAGAAATTGAACCTAGGTTGCTCTAATACTATGTCAAAAGACCCTGCCACAACACCAAAACTCTAAAGTTATGGTGAGGGTTGAAGGTTACATATTTATGCTCTAAACGTTTAACTACTTACAGAAGTAAATTCTAATTATAGCTGAAGTTATTGCTTTTTCAAACCAAATCATTCTCCACCAAAATAGTTTAACTACTTACAGAAGTAAATTCTAATTATTCACAGAAACTGCACATTGCAGATATTGATTTTCCACACATAAACACTAAATTGTAGAAGAAAAGAAACCAAAAGACCAAATCCATTTTATTTCACATGGATTAAAATAAAAAACTGAAAAGCCACTAGCATGGTCAAATTTGTGCATTTACCTGAACTGATGTTTCACTATTGATCAGATGCTTTCTCATCTCCATCAATTGTCCTTCTAAATCAGAAGAATGAGACTCCTCCTGTTCCACTTGCTTGATTAGTTCCACTATCTTTTTCTCATACATCTGAGTGGTGTCTGCAAGCACTTTTTGATATGTAGAACTCTCAAGTTGATGCTGCTACTAACAATAGATTAGCAATTAAAACCAGCACTCAAAGTTCTTACTTACAGCTAAAACAAGTAGTCTGCGAATATCTATAAAAAAAAGAGGATTATATTACATATATAAATAAATGGAGAAGTTTCAATTACTGACTATCCTACCATATTAATAGTTCAAAACATAGATTTAGGAAACAAAGAATGCAACAAAGTTTCAAATGTATTACTGCTATTAATAATTATGAATTTACAATACATGCTCATCATTTCCATATGCAATGTTGAAAAAATCATGTTACATTATTTCGTGTTATGTGACTTAACAAACCATAAACACTGCCTAACATTTAAAATAACACAAACACGTTGAAACTCTACATTATTACGATATAGTGTACACTATTTCAATATAACATGCATCATTTTGATATAATTTATGTTATATCAAATATAATTTACAGTAGACACTTGAAAGTATTTTCTACTTTTCCTTTATTTAAGACTTGATGTACTTCCATACTTGCTTTTGGATTGTTTCTCAATACTTGATGTCTTTTTCAATGGTGTGATATGCTTGTGAATTTGAACCTATGATTTGTGAAGAATGTAATGAATGTGAAATTCTGAATGAGATATGTGAATTTGTGACTGAGATCTTTGGACATTTATTATGGTGTATGTTAGTAAATTAGTATGCCTTGTATTAGATTTTATATTTTCATAAAAAATTACATTTTTATATTTGAAATCATGTTCCTATTTATTAAAATTATTAAGGACATTTTTGTATTTGTGTTGAATTTAAAAAGAACAAAACAAGTAAACCTACATTAACCTTCATGTTACATGTCCTCTAACCTAACGAGAGGAAGAGAGTGATGTTATATGTTATTGTTATTTTCAACATTGTCCATATGCATATGTTTTGCTAAATGAGCTACCAAGAGATGAGTGGTGAAGCCCACTCATCCAATATGACAAGTAGGGGGCCTCACTGTTATCACATCTCTTGGCAGCTCATTTAGCAAAATGTGTTGCCACCCTATACACATAATTTCCATATATATGTATATGTATGTATATATGCAAGTGTGTGTGTGATTACACACACATGTATGTATGCATGTATACATGCATTTAACAACCAAACTTGCAAGAGATATTCTTCAAGAATAAGGAGAACTTTACTCACACTAAATTAAATAAGATTAAGCTGCAGAGACATTTTTCAATGTTCACAAATAAAGGAGAATATTAAAGGTACCTTGTTTTTCTTTAAATGCATTTCTAAGCGAACAAGTTGTTCGCTCATTGCACTGTTCTGGTCCTTAAGCAGGTCTAATTCCTCCAACAATTTTTTGTTCTCCAACTCCAAACGAGTACTTTCTCTTTCTAAATGCTACAAGGAAGGGAATGAACTGTCAAATCATAAATAAGAAACAGACAAGACTTGACACTGAACAAAAGATTCTAATGTTAGCTTGTCTTATCAGAGAAGACGATAAATGTATGCACAAGTGATGTATACAAATGATACTACTAAAAAGCCAAAATTGTAGTTTGGTTATCAAATTTAGTAAAGAAGAGTATTTAAAACATATTGCATGGTTATTTTATTTATGATTTTACTCCACTGATGTTAGTTTATATACACTGTTTCTGTCTTCAAGTACTGGTGTCCATCCATTTTAGACACGAAATGTGTGTCCATCCATATCGGTTCCTTGTCTAGCACTTTTGATGCTATTTGCATGAGAATATTGTATGTGTGCGTGATGACACACAGGGTTAGGGATGTTTGCCTATGCTGCATGATAATTTGTGGTATAGGAATAGTTTTTAGCATGTGGACAAATGACAGTTTTAGTTAAGGCCTTAAGGTTTTCCAGTGGAAGGTAATTGTGCCCGCTTCCATATCCAAACCCTACATTTGGCACATCATACCACAAACAAATAAATCCAATCAGAGTGTAAATGATCAAAAGTCGAAGGGTGGCATCATATCCATCAGCAGCAATAGCAAGCTAATGAGGCTGGCTACATACAGTGGTTTCACATACACCATTTAAATTTGAATTCGCAGAAACGTTCACTACAAAGCATAAAATAAGCATTTACATATGATTCAATGGTGTTCTTGTAACAGTTCTAAATAGCTTAAATAATAGAAGTATATTACATTTAGTCTTTTTACTATAGGAATCTTTAGAAGAACTATGAGGAATACATATGAACAATTTAAACTCTCCAAGAAACCAACATGGTAAGGGACTGTCGAGACTACATACTGATTTACAAAGCATGAAAGAATTACGGAGGACATAAACTATAACCAAAATAACATAGCAGAAAGTCATATGACAACAAACAGCCTGAGTAAAAGTAGTGGCTTATGTACTTAAGAACCTCCCAGAAAGGAACAACAAATGCAGATCATCAAGCAAAACCTAAATAATAAAGATCTTACCTCAGATTTTAAAGAATAATTGTTTTCTGCTTCAATTAACGACATCTGACACTCATTTAATCTCTGCTCCATCTGCACTTTCTCGTCATCTCTGTGTTTTTGCTGTCTCTCCATCTCCGAAGTAAGATAGTCTACTTGATATTCGAGCTTTCTACAAAGACTCTCATAATCGAATTCCTCCTTCAGCTTTACAATGTTTACCACTTTCATAGCCTGAAAAGTATGCATGTTATACAAACCAGTCCAGCAAGAATGAAGCATATAGATTATTTCAAATTCAATTAATAAAAATATTTAAATGATTATAATGATCTCATGTCCACTAAAGAACTCCAATTTCATAAGAAAATGGAAAAAGAAAAAATTATTAACAGAAAATCGTTATCCATCCTACCCATAGTTCTAAATACACAAAATCAGTGATTACTAAAACAAATGTCACTATTAGAAATAAAAAAGTACCAAGAAAGCATTCTTAAGTACCAGGCATTACAAATGAAGGGAAATATTGTATACCGATATTTTTTCTGGCTGTTTGCAACATGTTGGTTCAACCCAACATATTGCCTATATGGTTTTTTGTTTCTTTTATGAACAGGAATGTCACTGTAATATCGTAATTGCACATGAATTTTAAGGCTTTATTGGTATTGATGCCAAAATCAAACTAATTAAGATGGTTTCCTTCAAACCAGGATCAATCCCCAAAATTATCTGATGATCCTCAATGACAACATTTCTATAGAAACATCAAGCTATGCCTGGATCATTCGCGTCACTTATTCATCTAGAGTTCATAGATCAAACAAGCTACATATTTGGCAATCACTGAAAAACTAAAAAGTTCATACATTTTTCACCAGTCTGTTACAAATTATTACAAACCATTAAGAATCTATCCACATATCCTATGATTTAAGAAATATGCATTATTCGTTATGTAGTTTTTGCATTCATTGTAGACCCAAGATGATTTCTGTCACTGGCTTCTCCTAGGATTTTCGATAGAAATGTTGTTCCGCCTCTAGTATGCTAGATGTAGCCGCTAGCCAGACATGAAATATGTCACATTACTTACCATCATACAACCCATCATATTTTATAACAGTAGATTTCTTCCTGGCCAATTTGTTGTGTATTTCTAGACGTTGACTTTACTGTAGAACATACTTATCCTGAAAATTGTGACACTTGTTTTAAATCTGTAAATTCAATATTCTGATGTAAATTTGTCTGGAAAGAGACTAGACAGCAAAATATAGACACTGACTTATTCCAAACAATGAATTCCTTCTTCGCTTTATCACTTTCACATGATCATTTCAAACCAGTAAAATAGTTTTTGGGCCACCTGGACGCGCTAATGATTCCTGGCCAGAAGGAGATCATGTTAGCAAGAAGTAGTGAGATAACATCAAGAGAGAAAGATAGCAAAAAAGAAATGGGACCACTGTTATAATTAAATGAGAAAGCTCCCAAATAAGGTTTCAGTAGATCAAAATGATTTCTTTGGCAATCATACTGACCCGTTGTCCAAACATAATAGTGCTTGCAGTTTCAGAATAGTGCCGTGCTGATGGTCCAACTGTTATTATAAGAGATGTTCTTGCAGTTCCTACACAATATGAGGCAAAGAAGAATTCATGTATATATACACATTAAACTGTTATTATAAGAGATGTTCTTAATAAAGGCAAAGAAGAAGCCTTTGTTAAGATATACTTATCCGTACAATGGTGCATTAGCATTAAGGGATCTCCTTCTGGAGACTTGAAATTTAAAATGCACATGGAATTATTCTCCCAAAACAAAAACGAAAACGAAAACAAAAACAAAACAAAAAAAGTCGGACTGGAATTTGTGCTATTAAGAATAATTCATTTGCAATTAAAATTCATGCTGTTAAGTATCATGCAACCAAAATTAACAATTCATGCTAATGGTGTTCAGCTACCCTCAAGATGCTGGAATCCATGCTTGATAGCTTCTCAGAAGGAGATGACGAGTATTGATTAGTTGGCCATTGATGAAGACGCATAGAGCTAGCTTGAATCGAGAAAAAGAACCTTAGCTATAATATAGAGGAGAGGTATGACTGTTATCTAGATACCATGGAGGAAAAAACTTCATAGGAGATGGAAAATTAGAGAATATATATTAGGGAGAGATGCATAGTTACAAAATTCGTAGAATCCACTTCAAACCATTGTAGAGATGCGTAGTTACGAAATTCATAGAATCCACCTCAAACCGTCGTACAGTTCACACGCTCAGGAACGCAGTACATTGTGTAGTGGTTTGCTCTGCTACGCCAAAATCGGCGTACTGCTTACAACTCACAGAAAATCAGAAATTGAAGTAGAAAAGAAATCACACAGATGGAGGGGTACAACAAAATCAGTTTTACTGCTGAAAATCACAGGAACTGGAGTAAAAAAGAAAGCAGGTTAAGCACTTAGTCTATAATTTATGTTTGGGTCTTCTGTATTCAGAAAATTTGAAAGTAAAGCATTAAAATATTTTGTAGCAAAAAAAATTGAAATGCAAAAAATTAGCTTTCAAGTCTCTAGTTTTCTACTATACACTTTGAAAAATGGTAAGCGTACCCAAAACAATTTACACAATGTACCACATAGCAAACTTGCGTACTAAAGAAACCTACCCACCTCAAATTCATACATAGTTAAGTGGTGAATTGCGTACCCAAATTCATACCACAACCTGTTACATACAGCCTACCGTGTAGTGGAAAGATGACTTGGACATCAGAAGTATTAGACTTTACTTAAACACTCACTAGCTTGGTGACATTCCACCAACATGTACTGATCATGTACTGAGTCACCAAGCAATCTAAATTCATTGCAAAAACCAAAAATTACACGCACGTACCACATGCAGACATCGTGTTACTAGACCTCATGCGACTCTTTGGGCATCTAACAGGAAAACAAGCTCTTAATCTCAAGTTACCTAAAGATTGGTTGTTATCAAGTCAGAAATAGCCAAATAATCCAAATTAAATCCCACCTAACTTAACTAACTGAAGACTAGACCCAAACAAAAATGAAAGGACATGACCAAAACTCAAGACCAATTTTATGAAAGAATAACTAATAAACTTGTAATGGAACCTTTTTTTTTTCCTCCCCCTCTCAAACTATATCATTTTGCTCAAGTCTTCTGCACAAGTTAAAGTTACCTCTAAGTTCTTGTTAAGGCAATAAATTTGTTGAGTCTAAAATGGATATTTCATTGATTGGCGAAGAACAAGTTAACTTTCTAAACAGATTAATTTTTCATTATTTATTGATGTAAATGTTTAAATAATTAACTAATTTGATCAATTTAAGATGCTAATTGTGTTGTTACTACAAAGGGACAAATATTTTGGGAATTTTAATCAAGCACTAGAATAACTTCTCAATACAAGTACATCATTTTATAAATTGACTTTTCCTCATCAAATTTAATTTATCATATGATCATCCAACGATAAGTTAGTTATAAAGATTGGCTAAGTAAAAGGATTTTATTCTCTTGCTGTCCAGTATTTTGAACTTATTAAATAATGATGGTATGGCGCATTTGTACAAAGTAGCTACATCATTCCTTTCTTGCAGATGTAAACCTTATCAGTTCAGAATTCAAATTTCCATTTATCTAAACATGTTTTAAAAGAAAGTAGGCATGGCTAGTATATTTGTAAAAATAATATGGCACTCGATTTCAGAGTTGTTGAACAAGGGTGAGGAAGATATTAAACCAAGGGTAGATAGAAAGGCTTCACAAGGGAAGATAGAAAGGCTTCACGATGTGCTAAAATGAAGAGTTTCCATATACCATAATAGAGTCAGTGACTCCATTAGATGAATAGTACCCAAATGGTGAACTACGACTATATCTATGAATGACTTACAAAAATCTCAGGGAAAAAAAGGATCACATTCATGAATTACTGGATTTCCAATTACAGTAAATCAAAGAGACCAAAACATTTGAATTCTAGAATGTAGAATGACAACATTAACCAAAAAAAGCGCACCAACCTGTAGTATGCTGAACAAATACGTGAGCAAGTAAAAATAGGAAATTATTGCACAAAAAATAAGATGAGGAAATGAATTATATAGCCATTTGTTTTCAGGACTATGCTTAATTGGCAGTGAACTCCTATTGAACTGAAAAATAAAAAATAAAAAATCAAGCTACATAATCAAATTAGTCAATTATAGCCTTCAGAAATGCTACGAAATAAAACAATAAAAAAACTAAAAATATAGGGCAGAAGATAGAGGGAAGAACCTCCAAATGAGTCGCGAAGCAGCCTAGTGAGCTTTGAATCTCTTGTTGGTATATGAGGACTGTTTTCAGCTAATGCATTAATACATTTTCCAAGTGAACTAAGTGACAGGTTTATAAATTTCGCCTCTTCAAGCATGCGACCCTCACTACCTTCAAAGTAGAAATTTATTTAGGCTACATAAGGTAATGAGATAAGTAAAATGATAAATGTATAATACAGTTTCAGCATTTAAAAGGGCACAATTCAACAAATAATGTTTTCAAAATCCTGATGAACATTATCTATAACTACTCTTAAAAGAAAATAGTTTAGGCCCATGTCCCCCTTTTTCCTCCATACAGGGGTATACTGGGTATTAAATCTTTTAATCATTTAATATATTGAATTATTTTTAAATATATCAAATAAAAACTTAAAATACTGAAACCTTCTCGTCTATTTTATATATTTCATAACAAATCCAGATAAATATACACATATCTATTTGTCGTACAAATTTAAGTATTCAATCAACTTTTCTCTCTTGTTCTATCAATAAGTTATTACAAAGTATATACTTAGAAAGCTAGCAATCATATATTGTCGCAAATAAATCATATTGGAAAACTGAAATAAAACAATAAAAAATAAAAATATAGGGCAGAAGATAGAGGGAAGAACCTCCAAATGAGTGTGAAGCAGCCTAGTGAGCTTTGAATCTCTTGTTGGTATATGAGGACTGTTTTCAGCTAATGCATTAATACATTTTCCAAGTGAAGTAAGTGACAGGTTTATAAATTTAGCCTCTTCAAGCATGCGACCCTCACTACCTTCAAAGTAGAAATTTATTTAGGCTATATAAGGTAATGAGATAAGTAAAATGATAAATGTATAATACAGTTTCAGCATTTAAAAGGGCACAATTCAACAAATAATGTTTTCAAAATCCTGATGAACATTATCTATAACTACTCTTAAAAGAAAATAGTTTAGGCCCATGTCCCCCTTTTTCCTCCATACAGGGGTATACTGGGTATTAAATCTTTTAATCATTTAATATATTGAATTATTTTTAAATATATCAAATAAAAACTTAAAATACTGAAACCTTCTCGTCTATTTTATATATTTCATAACAAATCCAGATAAATATACACATATCTATTTGTCGTACAAATTTAAGTATTCAATCAACTTTTCTCTCTTGTTCTATCAATAAGTTATCACAAAGTATATACTTAGAAAGCTAGCAATCATATATTGTCGCAAATAAATCATATTGGAAAACTGAAATAAAACCAGTCAACTAATTTTTGTAAAAATATTTTGTTGTATCTAAAGGTCATATAGAAAATTTGAAATCTACTATCTATGATCTACTCAGATTCATGTATGTATCCAATCATCACTCCTTGGATATATGCATATATTTATTCAAACATGTACTCAATTATATGATTTTTTTAATTTAAAACACTTGTCATATACTTCTTGCACGCTACAACGATATCCTACACTTCATATCCATTTCTTGAAACTCGTTACACATTGTTCAGGTTTGTTTCAGCTCATACCCAAGTTCAAAATTATGATTTAAAGGGTCCTTTTGAGTGTTTAGTTAAAAACGAGCCGCTTCCAATTTATAATTATCAACATAACAAAATGTGAGAGGACTCTTAATTCTAATAAGACATGAATTGAAAAACACTAATACTCATGGGAATCATTAATTTCAATATATATATATATATATATATATATATATATATATATATATATATATATATATATATATATATATATATATATATATATATATATATATATATATATATATATATATATATATATATATGCTTGGTACCAAGCATTAAATTTGGTGCCCAGTAGTGAGGCGGCCACTTCTCATCCACTCATTCAATAGGTGGGTAAACAAGTGGGACCATTTTCAACAGGAAACCTTTAAATCTGCGGATGAGAAGACTACATCACTACCAAGCACCGTTACACACACACACACCTACATTTTACAAATTTGTAGTGTCCATGAACGCTACTCATACCGTTTCCATGCAACATAGGGTTACGGTAATGAGAGACTGTTGAAGCTAGTTGTTCATAGTCCTATCAAAGCAAGCATGATGTAAACTGAAATTAGTTACATTGTGCCACATCTAGTTTACTAACTTCAGAGACTTACAATCTCTGTTAACTAACTAGAAGCAAGAAGAGGTAATGCAGTGGCACTGTTCTGTCTTGTGTTCATTACTGTTAGTCAAGGGCTGAAGTTATACTTCAAGGATAGAGCATATTTTTACATAAAAATAGATAACATGTCAAACATTGCAAAGAGCAAACAGAAGACAATTAACAGAGATACCAGTTAGGATGTGCCCTTCCAGGGCATTCTTGGAGCTTTTCTTACGTTTATGAGTTAAAAAAATTGCTCAAACTCAGTGCAACCTGGGTAGAAGACAGTGGGTAGAGGACAAACTATCTTGAACATAGCACTTAAAAGAATCAATAAAATAGCAAGCTTTGGTAAAAATTTTCAAACCAAAAAAAAGTTTGCAATATTTCCTCTCCAATCTCCAAGTATCCGCCTTTCTGAGCCTTTAAAAAGAGCCATTTGTTCTTCTTTTCTCTATACATAGTCCATGTGAGGTCCAGTGTTACGCTTGATGTATGTTGCTGGAAAACAAACTTAACCTAGGGTTTACGGCTTAGTGACTAATGACTACCTCATACTCCTGATCAATAAGAAATAAATAAAAGGATTTGATTTATATCCTGGGTTTTCCAAAAGCATTGCACTGTGAGTGCAACTAGGAATTACAGGTACATGCTCAATAAGAAGAATCACACAGGCTATCATAGAAAGTGATAAAAGATGAAAGAACCAATAATTAAATGAATAAAAGATATAGTTAATAAAACAGACCAGATTTATCTATCCTTTCAGATCCTGCAAGGTCAACAATCAACAACTTGCTTTTGAGTAGAACTGGTAGGTTGCGAGAAGATAAATCACTCCTGATATCATTTGCTGGTAAGAAAACCTCATTTTCTTGTTTAACTTTAGGAGATCTTTGAATATGGACCTACATATATCCATGCATTGGATTCAATGACAAGTTAAATAAAGAAAGAAATAAAACAATCGAGAAACCAGCATAAACAAGAGAAAAAGCCAGTCAAATAACTTCACCATTAAGATCGCATGACTTCGAGAAGATTCAGTATTAAGCTTAGTATTTGCTGCATGGCGGTTGGCTTCACCAATTTGCAACAGTTCTAAGAACTGGTCAAGGTCCCTAATTTCAACTGTCGTAGAACCAGGCAAAGCAACTTCACCTGTCTTTGGATCCTCAACAATAGGGATATTTGTTTTCTCAGGTGCCAGCAGATCTTGTATAGATTCTAAATACAGCTAGAACAACAAGAAACAAGTTTGAGCTGATGTAATCTTTCTTTGGCTAATAAAATTGCTAGTTTGAACTTGAAAGAGCATAAATTAGGAGAGGATAATATCATAAAAAGGAAAAAAATCTACCCACAACTGACTGAAACTATGAAAGTTAAAAAAATGAGCCTAAGATGACATTAATAAGATAATAAAATTAACATATCAGTAGCTTGTGGATGAGCCACTGTCAACAAGATCTAACACAATAACCCAGAAGCATCAATAATAACCATAAACAGTCAGTAATTAACATTCTTAGATACCAAACATGCATTTAGATTTTGAAACTTTAGTTGCTAAATATTATTTTCAGTTCATGAAATAAATAGGCATTTAAACAAAGTTCTCTCTAGTTGCTCTTTTAAGTTCTTCATTCAAAATGCTAAAAAGATGGACAACTATTTAAAAAGAAACATGCTTTCAAGACTTAAAGCCTTGTGACACTCTATAGAGTCATTAGCCAAGGTCGTAACCTGTAGGATAACTCTTTTGTTCCAGGTGTCTCCTTCCAAATGCCCAGTAACCTGATGTAATACTAAATAGAAGGGAGGTTCCCTTGTCATCCCCTCATCACTATCAAATATACAACCAGAGAATGCATCACCGTTATCATTATTACCATAAATTTCATCTACAGAGTGTTGCTAAAAACTTGATGCCTCCAATTCTTTAATTAAAAATGGTAGTCCTCAAAATTTCAATCAAGTTTTAAATCAATTTATTAAACCATGCATTGATTGCTACAGTGTTCTCTGATGGAGTCTGTCCTTGTACATACAATCCATTGAATATATAAAATGTCGCCATGTACCCTCTAAAAATATCATATGGTTCCAGTGTCTGACATTCTGGATATGTACATTTAACAGTCTGTGTCCCATCATCCCATGCACATTGAGTGTGTATCTAACTATTGTCCATTAAGATAGGATTGACTATGGAGAAGGTCCCATGAAGTTTCAATGAAACTTATGACTGGTTGTCAATCTGACTTGACTATTATGTTGACACCAAATTACTGAATTATGGGCGAGAGAAGGGATTGCCATAAAGTAGAAAGTGGGAAAAAACAAACATTGTTGTCGAAGCAACTTATGCCCGTGTAGCAAAGGAGGAGTTTAAAATTATACTCTAGAAGAGGTGAAAATAAGTGCATTATAGCAACTTCCATTCATCACTGGGGCATGGCATAAACCAAAGAGCACTACCACATGCAGATTCTCGCGCAATCATAAACACGTTCAAACTTGTATGGCAGAAATTACAAATAAAAAATTATGTAGTTTTTACATGTAGAAAACAGGTTAAATGCGCAAAGGGGAGAAAAATAACAAACTTCCAATGCATCCTTGGTTACCCAATGACTAATGATAATATATCCTCTGCAAACATGTCCCATTGACCACAGAATATTTTAATGCTTTTGAAATAAGCAGTCTCAAAATTATAGGAACAGGAAACTTAAAGAATAAAGGCTGATATGATTGGCACATGATGAAGTTAAATAGATCCCCTCCGTATCCAGAGCTCTAAATTCATTCAGAAATTACAATCCTAAGGAAAAGGACAAAACTCATTACCTGCATGTAGGAAACAGCAACAGTATCAACCCCAGGTGATGTATCTGTGAGAATATCCTCCACAGCCCTCACCATAATGCCACGCTCAGAAGGATCATCTTTACCAAGCCGACCAACTGTATATGTTTTCCCAGTACCTGTTTGACCGAAGCCATCACTGTTCCATTATATCCATGTAACACACTCTGCACAAGTATATTTAAAAACTAGAATTATTAGAGACAAAATTAGAGAATCTGTTACTTTAACGTAACTCTTTTATAGCTTATAAACCCTTGAGCACTATATGTTCCTGGATGGAAACCTTGGTTCATTCCATGAAAACATCTAGTAGCAAAGTAGTGGCAATTTATGCGTTTATTGGAATTAAATAGGAATTTCAACTGCAAAAACAGGTTCTTCCAATTTATACTTATTTTATGTACACAGAAAATTTTACCAACCTATATGCAATGCTGAAATAACACATAAAAATTATTTTAGTAAGCTGATAAAAAACAAACTTCTAAAGTTCCTTACCCTTAGCAGTCGTTCAACATCACATAAAGTGAATGCTTCCAAAATGCAGGTCATTGTATGTGCAACAAAGCTTATGTCTTAACAATATAGGATACAACACTTCCATAGGTTTATAACCAGTAAAAAGTGAAACTACAAGTCAAACAACTGCAAATTTTAACATAGGTGAAGTATAGTCAGTTACTTCACATAATTGTCGGAAATCAAAGTAAAGTTTGTCCTGGCCCCTTCGGTTCATTTCATATATAGTTGTGCTATATCACAAATTAATCCATAGTATTTAGCTATAATCTACCGGAACTCAAAAACCAAACCAATATCATATCATTAGTAGAACTCTATCATGCCCGCACTGATCGAGTACACTGTTGACTACTGTAACCTCAGCTTTGCCTGCAAGATTTTGATTTCTGTTTACAGAAAGTGGATGCAAATAACTTTCATGATCCAATAATGGTGGTTTCAGAAAAGAAGTAAATGCAGCATGAGGACCGAGGATAGTTGGAAGAGAGAAGAATCCATTCCCTATTACTATGCAGCATCAAGGTTGAGGGGAGATACTGAGAGAGGAAAAGTTTTTTTGACTTATATAATTTGGATTTGGATAACGGGTTTTCATCTGATCTACTTTATTCATGTGTTACTATGCTTAAACAGGCCACATGCTGGTTTTTGACACAGTGTATCCAGCTTAAGCTATCACGCACTGTTAGGTACTTCAACGCTTAATTTGGTGTGCCCAAGCCTAAATTGGTTGGTGTGGGTACCTCCTCGCCTTAGGTGGACACCTGAGTAGAAGTCCAAGCTGCTTTCAAAACAAGTGTCCTTGACACAATTAAAAAAAACTCATGCAGCTTATCTAAACTTTTGAGATAAAGGTATAATAGACATCAAAAATATTGTTGTTGCTTTATCCACTACTATAAGTCTATAATGGACATCAAAAGTAGTAATATTTATTAAATGATCCTCAATCCCTTGATCTCATGAACTATACAACTCATACTTAGCTCTTAGCTCATCAAACAGGAAGCCAGAGAAGAAAACCATTTCCTCATAACAGAACACAAGCGTTAAGAAAAAAAACGTTTCTCCATCATCCATTTTAAAAATTCTTAAGTTCAAGTGCTATATCAACTCCTAATTATAGACTTATAGTTAAGATTTAGATTAAAGCCATGCCATTCTTCAAAAATGGTCAGCACAATCTCACTCCTAAACGTTGATGATATAAGGCATCAAGGATTGAGAACCCAATACTTGCACACTTCACAAAATGATGGAATTAGGTGAGAAAAGGAACCAACATGTTATATTCTTGGAGGAGCATAGACGGTCAACCATATGATTGACTGACATATGACGGTTGGGCTTAAATCTCAGCCAGTATCATGAAGCAAGTTTTTCATTATAGCAAAACCAATTGCTAAATAAATGTACATCTAAATGCAAGCAAATAAGGTTATTGCCAGAAGTCCATTGCTTACCTCTACTACAGGTTTCGCGACAGCCTCATAAACTCTCTTTTGAGATGAATTTTCTGTAAAAACCTCGTCAAATCTATAGGACTCAGAACTCCAATTGTTTTTTCTCAACTTTATCCTCTTCAACTGCATGCACCAGACCCAACAATATATATAAATATATACATAAGCAAGTGAGGTAACAGTTAGACAAGACAATTTGATGGAATGCAACTTGTATAAAATCATAAAACATTACAATCGACGATTATCACAGATAGGATTTATTTTTATATAAAGATTATAGCAATTTCAATATCCTGAGAGAGAGAGAGAGAGAGAGAGAGAGAGAGAGAGAGAGGTCAAAAACCTCAGGCTGTAACTCGATGCAGTCAATAAAATCTGTTCCATAACCAACATCCTCAGCATTTTTAGGCCGGAGTCTAATGGCAACTCGCACTCTCTCAGAATCTAGCATAAGAGCAAGAAACATTAGTTTTCTAGGAGATGACATACCAACTATTTAACATGCAAATTGAGAAGTAGAAATAGGTCAAGTTTGCGATAGCTTTGATAGAAATAGAATAATTGTAATGTTGCTGAATGAAACTTAACCAACATCAGATAATTTTCCATATAAAGAATGGTAAGTCAATCTACCTGCCAAACAGAATAATTGAAATTACCAAAATGGATTTCATCATACCATATAAATAAATCATCTTACGCCTTCACATAGACTTAATCCGCTGATTCCGCTCTAGAGGTAATCTGAGGAGTGCTTGTTTGTCACATAAGTTTAAGTTGTATGACAAAGAACGGTAAGTCAATCTACCTGCCAAATAGCCGTCAATGTTCTGCAATGTGAACCTCGTTGTTGTTAAGCATTGACTAGCCTAGGCTTCTTTGTCACATAAGTTTAAGTTGCATTACAAAGAGGGGTAAGTCCGTCTACCAGCCAAACAGTCATCAATGTTACGTGGTATGAATCTTTGTTGTTAATCAATGACTTTCCTAGGGTTTACCTAACTTGGTAGACTACCGTGACACCTTTGGCAATTCTTTTGACAAACTTTCTCAACTTGGAGTCATGCTCGAAGGCCAACACATTGATGGACAAGGTCTTAAACGGTATGACTATGTATTAGGCAATATTGAAAAGAAAAATAAAAGTTAGTAAAAAGTTCATTACCATGAGAAAGAACCAAGGTTGATAAATATTCTGTCACTCACTTAAAGGTTCCACAATCCACTATCACAATCCCACATTCCAAAATTCATCATGTAGTTTTGCTCACAGGCATTTCCTTCCAACTACTAAAACCAACTAGTTTCTTACAGTCTTTTTATTCATCTCAGCACACAAAACAAAAAACAAAACAAAACAAAACAAAACAAAACAAAACCAAAAGATCGAACAAAGGGGTAGAGGGTTACTAATGCAAAAGATTGATTTTTATACATATTCCGGTACGCCTTTGGTTCTAAAGTTTTGATAATTAAAACCATTTTATGATGATCTCCTCAATACGCATCAAAACACCAACTTGATAGAGAGAGGTAGTAGGGATATTCCAATGTGATCGCAACAGAATGTAAGTTAATCAACTCAATCCAATACCAACTAAGCATATCCATGACAGGATTTTAAATAAAAAACAATTTTTTCAGAACAGACACAGACAGGATAAAGGATTTCCCTTTCCTCAAAACTATCTAAAAGCATGAAATCTACGGTACTAAATACCAAGAATGCTACTTTATCACTAAACAAAATCAATAATAAAAAGAAAAAGAAGTTGTAGACATAACCAGCATCAAAATCCATGGAGGTCCTCAAACTCGAAGCAACAGACCGCTTCCCATTGGCCGGCTTCGAGCGGACCGAGTGGGTGCCGCCGCCGCCCTTCGTGGGATGGATCTGGCGAAGAGAAGCGCGCGAGTTGCCATTGGACGCCATTGCAAGAGATCAGAACCCTAGAAATTTTAGGGCTTTTTGTTTTTCCTGAGAGAGAGGATAATTAGAAAGAGGGGGCTATTTGATTTGAACAAGGATTGCTGCCGTTTTTGGTTTGGGCGTTGAGGCCGGCACGATCGGCTTCGCCAGTACGCCACGAAGTGGTATTTTCTTGTCTTCGGTTGGAAAATATAAAATTAAATAAATAAATAAATTATGGGATGAAGAAATTTGAGTTCTCCCGCTTTGTGTCGTCGCTTGTGAGTGCTCGGGCGGCTAATAGAACGGAGCCTGCACCTTTTAAAAATTGAAAAACGAAAAATTAAAAGAAATTTTAATTTTCCTTTAGCCCCTCATTCATTATTTTATTTATGTTTCGTTAAATCGTTGCTTCTTTGTTCATAAAAAGGATGATGAATGTATCATAGTAATCGCGATCCATTATGTTGTACTGCTTCAACCAAAGTGTGCCATGACCACTTAAATCTTTGGGGTGTCTCACAAAACCTCTCTGAATTTTGAACTTTTCTCACCGGCCCCTATACGCAATTTGTAAATACATAAAATTTCTTTGAGAGGCAAAATAAATCTAAACTTTAGGGGAGAGGGGCATGTTCCTGCAAAATGACAAAAAATAAAGTTTGAAACTATTTTCTCTCAAAGATATTTTACCTATTTGCAAATCACAAGAAGAGGGTCAAATGAGATAAGGTCAAAGTTCGGAGGATTTTGTAAGACACCCCAAAGTTCAAGGGTTATATGTGAGATAAACAAAGTTCATGACCCTTTCTTCCCCCTTTAACTTTGTTATGTATCTATGCATCACCTACACCATAACATGTTTACTCTTTAATGTGCAAAATGTTATTTATTTTTTGGATTATCCAGAACAGATATTTTGTATAGTCAAGCAATCAATGTGACTTCGAGACAAAAGCTTTACTTCGCTGGTTGTTATGCCGAGCTACGTCCGAGGAAATGAGGCATCAAATGAGTACGTCATGTTAGCCTAAAAATAAACGTGCGTAAGTGGGTAGATATTCAAGATTTCCATTGAGTCGATACTGAGGCAGGCCTAAACTTAGCTCCAAATAAGTCGAGCCTGGACAGAGCAAAGTTCGAGCAGTCAATTTATTTCACTCAACGTATCTATTCGTGATTGGTTCGTTTCTTCGAATTTTCAAATTTCAACTGATATATCCTGAATCATGTTTCAAATTTCCTAAACCTTAAGGCAACCTCACAGTTTAATAAATTCATAAAATAAAATTAAGAGTATTATCCTAAATTAAGACAGCTACCAGACCCACACTCAATAATTTTGGTGACCAGTTGAAAAGAGTGGCATGGCGATGCATGTGAAGATGGTGGTCCCTACGTGGATAAGATTACAGAGCAGCGATAGGATGAGCCTTTTTCATTTTGGCGTCTGTGGTCCATGCCAGATCCAAAGCTCAACAAACCTAACATCTTTTAAGCTGTATATATGTGAACTTACTATAGATCGAATTAGCAAATTAGTATATATATATATATATATATATATATATATATATATATATATATATATATATATATATATATATATATATACATTTCTAAGGTCCATATCTAGATCTATGTTAGGGATCTAAAACAAAAAAATTTAGACCGGTTTCTGATCAGTTTATCCATTTCATTGCTCGTCCAAATACCATGAAAGGAAACCAAAAAAGAACGTAAAAGAGGATCATTTTCTTTTTTTTTCCCCTTTAGAAGAGCATGATACTGATAGTGACAATGAACGTGGCCTGTTTGCCAAAGAAACAAACCTTTTTCAATACTTTCGGTTTGCTAATATTCATGTTGATAGATACAGCAGGAGTAGGGTTCATCTCATAAGAAAGAGGAATTATGATCATTGTCCAGATTCAAGGACGAGGAACGCCCACCTCCTTTTAACGGTTCATTTTTCAAGTGCAAAAAGTTGATATCACTCCATTATACGTCCAATTGATGGAAGCACTCCTCAAGAGTATCAAGTACTCAAGTTCTTATATGGCAGTCTTTGTTCTCTTACGGCTTGCTTCTGAAACTCTGATGAATAGAGAAGCACTCTCCAGAGTATCCAACTACTCAAGTTCTTTTTCTATTTATCATGAAACTGCAGTGCACGACCCTACCAAAGTAATTATGATGAGTATTTCTGGTCATACGCGAGAATGTTTAAACAATGAGGATCGAGCAAAATTTCCTCAACACAGTATTCTATATTCAAAGGAATATACATACTTTCATCTCTGACGATAAGATACACGGTGAAGCTCAAGGGAGAACAGAAATTTCTCATATTGGGGGAGAGACGGCCCCCTTTTTTTCCTCTCTCATGTCTGTAAAGACTCAAAAAGTACTTGAAGGGCTAGAGAAATTGGATTCCTCTTTGCTTTCAGCCAGAGTGCAAAGCCGGAATCTTAGTATGAGATTGGTGCAGACACAAACCCAATGAAACGAAATTAAAGCCAAAAAAAAAGGCGATTTAGCACGTGTCTATGTAGGCAATCCTCGTTGGCTCTCACAACCAGGGCAATTATGCAAGCTCTCATGGATGTAGATATCACAGTCAAGGCAGAAATGTTGGTTACATTTGGGGCAAGATACATGAAGGCTGGTTTTGGTTCCTGCATAACCTCAAGATATTAGAAAACAGCAATAGAAACAACGCATGCTCTATGTAATGCAGAAACTTAGTACATCACTTGTAATAAAGTAAAAGATAAGTTAACTTTTCATTAATAGATAATAATGAAATATGTCTCTATTTTGCACCTGCATCCTAGTTCTACTCCAAAATGTATGTTGTTTTGCGGATAAATACAAAATGACAAAGAACTCCAAGAACCAGCTGGATACTATTTTCCACTTTCAATCCTGATAAAGTCTAGATTGTTTATTGGATCAAAATAACTCTTTCTCAAATATTTCAGAAAACTAAAGTGTCATTTTGATAAACTTCCAACTATCTTTAAGTTGAAGTCCGGTTTAAACATAAGGGGTTTTTCATGAAAACCACCTTTAAAATAGGAGGGTTAAATAGGAACCACCTTCAAATTTTAATTTACACAGAAACCACCTTTAAATGGGGTTTAACTTCCAATCAACCACCTTTGGCTGATTTCTGGTCTAAACTTACACTCTATCCCCATAATACCCTTTCTAATATACGTGTTAAGAACGTGTTCCACTTAGCCCACCGATCCCACCCTTAACCTCAATTCTCTCTCTAATCAATCAAACCCTAACACTAATCTTCATTCCCAATCTCAATCAAACTCTAGAAGTGGGAGATGAGGAGGACCCCTATTTGGAGGAGGATGCGGACGAAGCTGAGGCCGATGAAGGTGAGCAGGGATTGGCGCGTGGTTGAGGGGTGGGAGGAGACCTAGCAGAGGATGGAGGATGTAAGGTTAGGGTTAGGGTTAGGATTAGGATTTGGGGAATGAGAGTGGAAGAGGGCGATCCGGGAGGTGAGAGAGTTTATTAGTTTTTGGGGAGATTCCATTTTTGGGGTTTGATTAAGGTTGGGAAAGGAGATTACGGTTAGTGTTTGATTGAATAGAGAGGGGATTGAGATTGATGATGGGTTAAGTGGGAACATGTGCTTAACACATGTATTTAGTGAGGGTAAAATGGGGGTTGAGGGTAAATTTAGACCAGAAATCAGCCAAAAGTGGTCGATTGGAAGTTAAATTACATTTAAAAGTGGTTTCTGTATAAATTAAAACTTGAAGGTGGTTCCTGTATAGCCACCCCATTTTAAAGGTGGATTTCATGAAGAAAAAATAATAATAAATATGGAAGACATCAACAAAATTAGTTAGGCGCCTAATGTTCCCTAATGTTGAATATAGAGGTAATTGCTGTGTAAAGATAAGATCTCCAACTACATGATTAACAATAAAACCATTTCTCTCTCCCTTTCTATTCTCCTACCAATCACCATTCACCTGATCTCTCAGGTCGATATCCCATGTACTATCAAGTCTCTTGAAACAAGACCACTTAGGTTGCTTTCCCCAAAAATCAGAACATGTCACCCTTAAAATTCTGAAAATCTGATTTTCGTACAGATTTATTTCATTTAGCTGATAACTAAAGGATCACTGCTTATTCTAAAGCTCAATATATCAGTTTAACGTCACATACTGAAGATACAGTCCATGTGGAAAAATGAGAATAACTTGCAACTAGTATTACCCAATATAATCTCTAGACAATTATCCCACCCTGAACATGGATAAGAAAGACTTAATTAATGGATAAATTTTTATCTCCTTTAAGAATTAAGATAACCTATCATCCCAAGATCTGGTTGTGTGCATGAACCAAAAACTCCTTGCCCCAAAAAAGGAGAAAAGGGAAAATTAAAGAGTAAAGGGAGGGGAAAAAAAAACAACACAGACACATGCAAAAGCAAATGCAATTGTATTCCTGACACTACCACATTATTTGATGAGTATACCATCAAAATCCTGACGCTAGTAGTGCAACAAGAAAATTTCTTTGCACAAGCACGGATCGAGCTAATTAGTACACATTACGCAAGGAATCTTCATATGTGCACTGACATCAGATATGTTATAGCATCAAAACCACAGAACAGATTAGGCAGGGATGTTCCTTTATTTGCATAATAACAGAGGAAAGAACTTTATATTGATGCAAAAAGATAGGTGATGCCATATTTAATACAATGATATGCCTTAAAAGAATAATGATTTTCCATAAATAACCAAATCTTTTCAATATATAATGAACTTATCTCATTCCTGATTCATTAAAAAAAGAAAAAGAATATAGATAAAGAAAAAAGGAAAAGTAAAAGGAATAATGATTTATAATTGCATGATTTAAGAATGTAACTATAGCTACAAGCTTACCTGTGCTCACTATGCTCTGTTGGCAACCATAGCAAGTTTTTGGCTTCTGGTGCATTCTATTTAGAAGCATCTGAGGCACCTCATTGAATGGTGTTACAGGGAAGAGATGATGATATGATCGTGCCAAATGAGGAGAAGAAACAAGTGTAAGCCCACAGAGTCGACACTCTGTTGGTAGTTCACAAACTCGCGCCTTACATCGTGGGCATGTGTAGCCTCCACCAACTTTTGCTTCCTTATGACATGAACAAATAGATATCGCGCCCTCAGCTCCTCTTTGTGGGAATCCCATCTTGATTAAATTAGCAGCTGCATATTCTGCAATTGCAGGGGGAGGTGGTGCATGCTCCAATAATAATTCCTTAAAATGGGACTGCCAAAGTAGTAGTTGCAACCTTGTTATTGAATTACAAAGGCATTTATAATAGGGTTACTTGCAGATAGACCCCTGTGCTATCGATCAATTGTGGATAGACCCCTGTGGTTCTATTGTTGCACCCCTTGAATGAAATTTTTGACTCTTCTACCCACAAGAAAGAGAATTGTTTTTATTTATAAATAGACCTCATGAGGGTAGAAGAGTCAAAAAAAAATTCACTCAGGCGGTCTATCTGCAATTGGGTGATGGTACTTCCGCAACTAACCCTATACAATAAGGAGATGAAGGATAATCAACTTGCCCCTCACCTCATCTAATGCCACAGTATAAGAACCCCCTGTCTCTTCACACAGATGTTTGCATATGAATATTTCAGCAGCAAGACCAATAACTGAGCACCTTATCTTGTCTTTTTTGCATTTCTTTACTGTCTCCATTATATCACCAGGATCACAGGTATTTAGAGCAGAATACAGGACTAAGACCTCTCGATGGCCATAAGATGGAATTCGGCTTAGATATTCATGGACAAGCTCTAGGGAATTTTGCAAGGATGCGTCTCCTGAGCATTCAAGCTTACCCATCAAAGCTTTAATCTGTGAATCTGGACTGCCACCAAGTTCTGTTAAGCACTGGGAAACACCATCTTTTATGGTCACGAGACCAATATGACTGAGTGGATTTTGATCAAAGAACTCCCTAATGAACATCTCAGCTCCTTTTGCAACCACAGCCATTCGACTCGGACGATAATCTGTCTCCGAAGCAGCCTAGAAAATATGGAAACCATTGTACATCAATAAAAAAAACTGAATTTTATTGATCTAGAATTCAGGATAGCTAGAGCTACATAATGGATTTTATAGGATGCAGAATTTCCTCATGTGAGTGGTGAACAATGCTTTCTTATGGATTTGTTTAGCATGTCGAAGAACACTGTTGCTTGCCATGTTCTTTATCAGACATTTAATAGAAAAATTGTCAAGAGTTATGCTATAGTTTAGTTCAATTAACTACATAGCAGAATTATATTTCTTTCAAGAAGAAAACAAAATACAAACAAAGAAGTACAACATCAAACAGCATATGTACAGAAAAAAGAAAAGAATGGTGAAAAGCAAAGAAAATTGACTAAAAATGGGATGAAGCCAAAAAATTTAAGTCATACTCATTTATTTTTAAGGTAAAAAGTCTTAAGGTAACACATGATAGAATTTACAGTTTACTTTCCAAAGAATAGACCAGTGCATTATAGTAGTTTACTGCACAACTTCCATCCAGAAAGGATGTGTCAATGGTTCAGAAGAATCAGAACTATTCGGTTTTAGGAATAAATAACAGTGTAAACAATAATCCTAATTGTGGCCATATCCATGTTTCAAAGGTTGAGATAGTTATGCAAATTCTAGACAATGAACATGGCACCTGAACATAGACTTACCTAGAGGAAAGCAGGAAAAAAAAACTATCTCAACCAACTGAAAGAATGGGAGATGTATTTTAGTATGAGGTGAATACATTCTCAAGCAACCAAGTTTGAAGTAGTCACCCAAACTACCTATTTATGGGTCATAAGAGAAGACAGACTCTTTCAGAAACCTTATACAGCACACAATTATTGAATTACTCAATTAGTAATGAGACACTGTCAATAGAATAGATAGATAAAGCACTAAGGTTCTGCCCACTTTTGCTGAAATTCCAATAAACTTTATGTTACAGTAGGTGCACAGTATGCACCCTCTCATCACGGAGGCAACATAATTTATCAAGTAGTAAAAGAAAAGGACGATGAGAAGCGGAAAAGCTTGCAAAAGATAAACTAGTATCAAAATGCTTCCAATTCCCTCTTATTTGTCGTTGTTTTCTGGAACCTTATATCCATGTAAAATTACAGATTGAGTAAAAAGCTGTGTTTCCTGTGTTTGCAACTGCTTGTTTATCTGACATGCTGGTTGAACTTGACTTTTATATTCTTCTTTTGTCAATAAAACCCCTACCTAAACTGTAGGAGCTTCTTCAAAAGCATACAACTTTATACATGTATATGATGACGTTTAAACAGAGGAACTTCTAAGCATTCCGTCATCTCAGTGAGCCATTGCAGAATGGGATACAACAAACTTCACAATAAGGACTGAAACGACCAAGAACTACGTCCCCCATTTCTATCTAGAGTGTGCTCCTTTTACTTCAAGACCATGGCTGGAATTCTAGCAGAGTGGAACACTAGACAAGAGAGTAGATGTTCCAAAAAGAGAAGCATCTGACTCTTTAGATAAATACTCAACTGGTTCAGGGGACATACCTTCAGAAAGCTCCTCGTTTGAGGGTATAATTCACCAGAAATCACATAAGGGTAGAGTGATAAAAACCCTCCATGTCATTTTCCAGATGCAATTTGAAGGCAAAAGTAGGAAGATTTCATTACATGTTGTTCGGTAAACAGGGGATGGTCACAATAAAGTTTACAAGTAAGTTCTATAGGTTATTCGAAGGCAACTAGGGACTATTTCATGGATAGTTTTGCAAATGATTCAATCGATTACACAGTTTTCTAGTCAAGCAACATGCATAACATTGTTAGTTCCGGTCCCTTGTGGTGAAGAGGAAGACAAATATACTCAACTTTAAAAGTTTCTTTGTAATCCCTGCATGTGCTGACAAAGTCCATAGCTAAATTTTCAGTGATGTCTTAAGCATAGTAATTTGCAAGTTCATAACAAATCTCTGAGCTATATGTCATGTGCTACACTGAAATATCAATATAGGTACATTCATATGTTCTTCAATAGCCAAAAATATCAAGGATCAAACTTGAAGATAATGAAACGAAAAGCAAAATCAGTTCTTAAGAAATGCAAAATGTCCAGTAGGTACAACTCCCAGGAGATCACGAACCATACATCTTGTCATTCAATGGTAAATAGCTAATAAACTCCTCTGGTTAAGTTTGAAGCTCAATTTAACTTATAATGGCATTGGAGACCTTAACCTGTCACTTAAACTCGCTGATACGATTAATGTTCCCTATACAGTATCAGTATGAATACATTATGAAACTAAAGTTATGCTGCAGAAACATCTTTGAATATCAGCTTTTCCTATCGATAGATCGATCAAGTATGAAGTATGAAGAATCAAGTTCCAGGTGATCAATTAGGAGATCAAGAGAAATTACAAAATTGCACCAGCCGCGAATAGTTCAAATGTTCAATAAATTGAAACATATTTCCTCAAAAATAATGTCACAAGACAATTGGTAATAGACTGGACAAACTTGTTAAGTCTGGTTGACAAGCCTCAATTGACTGCTTGTAGATCATATACTTGGAGTTATGACATTTATAAGTAGCTGGTTTAATAAAGCAAACTTTATATCCTGAACTTCACTCAGTATGATAAAGGTTTGGCACAACAACCACCCTCATTGTCTCTTTAATAAAGCTTAGGCCTTCTTTTGCCTTGTATCTATCAACTCTTAGCTTCCACTTAATATTCCTCAAGTTAGCTGAGAAGCTTATTGAGCTGTAACTGTAAGTCTCCTGCAATGAGCATCTCGATCAAAAGAATTAACACCACCACTGAGAGAAAGTTAAAGCTTCAAGTGGCAAGCTCTATAAGGGTGTTGATCTACCATAAAGGACTACTATGGAGGTGTCAACACCATATTGAAAGTAATACCGTCTAAAGACTTATTCATTGTCCTCAAAATGTGATTGTATGCAAAGCGGAGTGCCAACAATGGAGAGAGCCTTCACATGGAAGTAGGCTGAAGAAGTTGGGCAGGCCGCTAGGATCCTTGATGCCCTTGCATTTAAGTCTTGCTTTTGATATCCTTAAATTTATTAAACTTCGTCGTGGTTATAGTTTCTCCTACGGATTCAACAGGTTACAAAGAAAAAAGTTGATTGTTTCTAATTGTTCCACACAATCAACTTGTAACTTGAAGAGAGACACTACTCACCCTCACTCATAGGCGTGCTTACCTAAAGGGAAAGCAGAATGATCTCCACAAAGATGTACCCCTACTGACATCTAAACAAAGTTCCCGTGTTAATCATTATGGGATAAAGAGGAATACCCTCTACCATCCACATTTATCCAAGTTTGATGTGATAAAAACTTTTGTCAATCATGCAAAGCCCTATATTATACTTTATATTCCCATATCTAAGTTTCTCAAGTGGGCTTTCGTAGTTCATGCTTTAAACCCCTCCCTTGTCATCTAAAACTAAGAAAAGTGTCATTTTGGCAACTTTCAATTTCTTACACTACCCATCTCCAAATGGGTTTCTCCCCCCAACTCCTGCGAGCAATTCCCTCGTACCGGTGATCTGCATTCCCCCCAAAAAAAAAGAACACCCACAAGATAAAATCAACAACACATCACTTATATGCGTCATTTCATCAAACACCTTCCATGCATTTACTTACCCTAGACAAATCGATGACAAGATATAGATACCGAATCAAGCCTTTCTGAATCCTAGCCGAGGAAGCGGATCGAAGGAGGAGGCGGCGGCGATACTGAGCGTGGACGATGGTCTTGGTATCAATGGCGATAACCCCAGACTCGTCCTCTTGAAGAGATTCCCATGATCTGTCGTCAGCGTATGCTCGCTCCCAAGCTTGTGTTGCCCGGTTATCGTCTTCTTCCTCTTCCTCTTCGTCTCCTCGTCCTTTGTGGTTGATTTGGGTTCTGGTGGAGGCGGCGGCGTTGAGATCGAATCGGTCGCCGCCGTGGACAGCAGTGCTCATTGTGTTTTGGGTTTGGACTGTTGCGACGCGGATGGGGAAATTGGGGTTATTTGTAGCTTTTAGGTGGAATAAAAAAGGACAAATTTTCAAAATAAACCCTATTTGAGATTTATTTTAAAAAATAGACCCATTTGAGATTTATTTAGCAACCTGGCTGAAACTGGGTCGAAAATACTAAATAAGTTTCCAAAACTTCACGGAATTCGAAAATGCTAAATAAGTTTCGAAAACTTCACGGAATTCTAAATCCTGTAAAGTTTAGTCGCTAATTATTCGGCCTAATCAAAATAGAACCAAACTTCACGGGATTTAAATTTGTTGATGTAGAAAATCACACAGTCGATAATCACTGCTGGATTAGTTGTTAATAAAAGTGGAGTCTGCTCTCTCTTCTAATGCCTGGTCGTGATGTTAAGGAGGAAATTCGCCTACACCGGAAAGGGACCTGTGGAAAGGGCGGAGTTGGGATCTCCGGTGATCTCTCCGACGGTCAAGTAGTATGTGTATTGAGTATGAATAATAATAGAGAAGAAAATTCACTGGGTTAGGTTACTTACCTCTTTGATTGTACAGCTCCCTATTTATATGGAAAATCGGAGGGCATTTGCGTCTCTTTGCTTGGTAAGAAACTGAAAGATGAGTCAGCCCTTACCTCCACGTGTTGATCGATGACTGGACTAATGTCTTGCATAGGCGGCTGTGTAAGATTTGCCTTTACAGATGTCGAGTGGAGATTGGCTCAAGAGTTAGTATTGTTCCCTCGTCATTAATGAGTTTATTAATTGTAGGCATCAAAAATTGCTGAAGAACCCCAAATATGACTAAATTATGAGAAGATCGAAGGACAACGTCGTCGAAATCTCAAGAAGTCAACATATGGGAAGATTGTGTCTCACTACAGTGCGAGACACTTGTTTGTGCCTCGCTATAAGCGAGACACTCGCTTGTGTCTCGCTACTAGCGAGACACTTGTTTATGCCTTGCCACGAGCGAGACACTTGTTGGTGCCTCGCTACGAGCGAGACACTTGTTTGTGCCTCGCCACGAAGCGAGACACCTTGATGTGTCTCGCCATAAAGTAGGCATTTATTTAGGTTCGCCAAAGGCGAGACACCCGTAATACTTGAAACGAGCTCTTGAAGGGTCTAAATCAATGCCGATGGGGCCCACTTGACTTTATCAACGCAGAGACGCTCGATACTTTAATGGGCGGTTACAAGTGAAAATACGCCCACTAGGCGTGATTTTAGGGCATTTAATCGCGCCTAAAAAGCACGTAAACCGCATAACAAACCTGGAGGGATCTCCACGCCGCCAGCAGGTGTTTCACATTACCTCGCCGCCAGCCGGCAGGCACCGTTAATCGCCTCACCAGCGAGCCGGTGCGCCTGCAGGTACTCGAGCTGCCGCGCTAACTGCAAATGTTGGGCACTTATGACACTTGTGTTTCTCCAGAGGGCACGTTTCCCAAAGGCTATAAATATCCCTCTACATCCACTTGGGCAGGGGGGGCAATCAGAGATCAGATAAGCAGAGCTTTTGCAAGGAGAGAGAGAGAATCCAAGCTTCCAGAGTTCAAGAACACGATCCACACGGAGATTCCTCGAGTTTAAGCTTTGACTTATTCTTGAGAAGAGTAGATATCTTACTTTGCTAAGATATTTGCTTAAGTTCTTGTTTCCTTTGCGAAGCATCAACTAAACCCCGTCGATTCGACGATCGTTGCTCGGTGGTCCACGGATTACGCGTCCCCGGCACAGGCAAAGTCCCACGAAAAACAAGAGATCTACACTTGTAGTGTCTTTTGTTCGAGTTTGTGAGAGAGTTATTTAAATTTCTTTGTAACTGAGAATCAAAAGTGTAATTTTCTCAAGTTTTACAATGGAAACAACTTTCGACCCAAACATTAATGGGATGGGGTTTTGCGACGTCTGCCGCCCGAATGTTTCGAGGTATCTTGTAACAGCCGTGAATTTTCGATACGTATTTTTCTAATATTTTTGCTACGTACTTTTCTAGTATTATTTTCTAATATTTTTCGACACGTATCTTCTAATATTGTTTTTCTAATATTAAATACTATTTTCTAGCATCCGAAAGTTGAACATTATTTTTCTAGTGTTTAAATATTAAATGTTATTTTTCGGTATTTAAATATTAAATATTATTTTTAGTATTTAAAAATTAAATATTATTTTCTAAATGTATTATTAATATTTTCTCAAATTTTAGGATTCTCTACAATTCAAAATAGAGTTTTATATTTATGTTTATGATTTAGCTACATTATAAATTTAATAAATTCGGTAAATACTTTCAGTCATAATCTTGATTATTGATATTATTTATGATTTTGTAAACCTGAGCTTGGTATCCGTACGTTTATCATTATAATAATTAATTTTGTAATTTATATATTGTAATATAGCCAAACCCTAATCCTAACCCTAACCTAACCCTATATATATATTATTTTTTTTTCTTTTTCAAAAAACCCAGCCACCCCCGTACTCTCTCTCTCCTTCTCTTTCTTTCTCTCTCTTTTCTCTCTCTCTCCCGTACATCTCCTTCTCTCTCCCCCTCTCTCTTTGTTGTTCTCCAGCAAACCCACCGCCCCCAAACCCGCTTCCCTGTTCACCGCCGCCACCGATCTCGGCCGCCACCCCGCCACCCTCCTCTCACTGTCTTTCCTCCACCCAGACCACCACCTCACCCCTCAGCCCCCTGCCCATGCCACTCCACCTCCGCCCAGACCCGTCGCCATCACCCCTGCCCCGCGCCCCTCCTCTCTCCCGTACACCCTCTCTCTCCCCCTTTCTCTTCATCTCTCTCTCTTCCCCTCTCGTGACCGCCCAGATCCACCGCACGCCGTCCACGCCACCACACGCCGCCTGACCCGCTCCAGCCGCCGACCGCAGCCCCCACCAGCGCATCAACCCACGCCCGCTACCCCGCTGCCTGTCGAGCCTCCCTTCGTCGACGCCGTCGCCGCCCCGTGCAGTTTCGTGCAGATTCGTGCATCGCTGTTCAGCCATCATCGCTCGTCGCTCAGCCGTCGTGCACCGATTCAGCTGTGATCAATCCGTTCGACAACCCGAGGCAAGATCCCTCTTGTCGTTGTCTCATTAATTATTTTATAAATTAATTCGTATATGTATAGTTTAGTTCGTGCCAATTTAATATCATATGCGCAGTAACACTTACATTTTCAGTGAATATTCGATAGTATAAAATTATCCGTGATGATTGGATAGGTTAGAATTGATCTATGATTAATTTCGTGCTATTTGGAAGTAAGAATGTATTTTTGGATATTTCTAGTATTTATTATAATTATGAAAATATTTTTAAAAGAAATTATTTGGTGAAAATAATTTATTTTGAGTAAAAAGTATTTTAATTAATTGTTATGATTATCCGAGGAGAAAAGAATTTTGGAATATTTTAAGAGATTTTGTTGATTTATGAAGATAAAAAATAGTCCTCGCTCATAAATAATATTAAAGAGAAAAGTATATTTTAATTGAAATATTGGATAATTATGTTGAGAATTAGTTTAAAGGATTTTCATGGGAATTTATGTTGAAAACCGCGTCATTTCATGTGGTTAACTTCTCTTGTTTCGCATTTTCATATTGTACCATTGTTGATAGTTATTCACGTTACTGGTTATGATACACGACACTGATACGTAGAGTAATTGCATACGTTATTCCGTGCTGAGAAGTTCAAGATCTGACTAGTGAGTTATTAGAGTTATCAATTACATGTGTAAATAGCTCGTGTTCTCGCATTTATATCGTTTATTGATTAGTCTTGTTGCATTTATTATATTATGTTTATATTGCATTTATTCATCGTCTTGTTGTGTCCAGAACCGTAGTAGTTCATGACTTAGGGACTTGGTTTGTCATGAACATGACCTAGTGACATGTGTGTGTTGACCTGCTTAGGAGGTGAACCCGTGTTTGATATATCAGCATCGTTGACTTGATTTACCTGAGACCGTGGGATGGGAAAGTCCTGGTTCATGTGATCGGATATGGCTGTTGATGTATCTTCCAGACTCACACCAGTGAATTTGTGTAGTCACTGGGGTTGGTTTGTAGGGCTAAAATTTGAATTTGTGTAGTCACTTTAGTTAGTGTACTTGTGTATTCACCTGAGTCTTGCTTGTGTCCGCAGTAGAATCGGTTCGTGTAGTCCTCGGCCGATTCGTGTAGCGGCATTGGATGCACGAGAGGATTTGTGAACGATCGATTAGCAGGTGATATGAACTTCGACTGCGGAGACTTATGATCCAGTGACCTGTTATAGGATGGCTAGATACGGACATCGAGTTGAGATATTTGACAGTTAGGGCACCTGGTTGTACAGACACCTGAGATGCACATGTCGATGCTTTATTTCCAGTTATATGTTCCATCCGTGTATAGTTTGGGGTTATTATTTAGCAATTCACAATCTGAGACATATGGTATATACATGAGGGTTTTCTTGTTTAGATTATTTCGCTCGACGTACTACGTCTCGTTTTGTAGATTTCTTAATATTAATCTCATTCGGATCTTTACATGGGTGGTTAACCGTATTGTTATACTTGATTTGTTCGCATTCTTCTGATTACTTGCATTTCATTCGCATTATTATTATACTGCCATTGCTTGTGGGATCTTGCCGTGTGTTATACACGCTGGCGTACCCCATTCTCTTGGTGTACGTCAGATTTAAATGACGGACAGGTCCAGTATGCAGTCACGCTTGAGCCGGAGTTTTCTCAGCAGGAGAACCTTCCAGACGACGGAGTAGATCGAGCTGAAGCTTAGTTTCCTCTTTATTTTCAGTAGTTTGATGAACCTTAGACTTCTTTCAGTATTTCCATTTTAGCTCAGTTGACATTTATTTTATGATTCTCTAGTCTTACCTACATGTATTGTTTCAAACATGTGGACTCTTTTATAGTCTGGGATGTTATTTTTTTATTATGGTGATATGTACTCCCTATTCTGGATATTTATTTATTCTTACTGGCTGTGGTTGGGATCTATGACTGTGATTATTATTATTATTATTACTTGACGCTTGGCGTATTAGATTGAGGAGAAATGTTTTATTTTATTTGTATTTCTTCTCAACCTAATACGTCGCGAGCTTGTTCACGTACCGTTTCCGTGTATTTTGGGAAGCGGGGCGTGACATATCTTAATTACTGTGAGAGATGGAGAATTTAAGGTACTGATCATGCATTAAATGCGATATTGACGTATTGTCGGGACGAAACTCCATGTAGCCGTCGTTTGTTGAAGGAGCAAATCGGCCGGGTGGGCATTGTCGAGCATCCAAGGATCGACAAACACCGCCTTTCGCGTTGTCCATAAAGGCAGCCGACCGAAGGGTCGACTAGTACCGCTATTCGAGTCGTTCGTTAATGTAGTCGATCGACATGGCTTGTTGGTTTTAGCAAAGGAAGTGAGACGTCTGCTTGACTCGGTCGGGCGAGTCTGGGTTGTCCCTAATTAATGGTTTAAAGTGTTCATTAGCTTGATGTTAGGATTTTTCCCCTTCTAATCTAGGATTAATAATTAGGAAATGTTCAGGACCATAACAGAAATCACGTGAAGTTTGATTGTATTTTGTGATTAGGCTTAGTAATTAGCGACTAAATAAGGTGTTGGTTCTATTTTGATTAGGCTCATTACTAAGCCTAATCACAAAATACAACCAAACTTCACGGGATTTCAGTTTGGTTCTATTTTGATTAGGCTGAGTAATTGGCGACTAAACTTTACGGGATTTAGAATCCCGTGAAGTTTTCGAAACTTATTTAGCATTTTTGACCCAGTTTCAGCCAGGTGGCTGAAACTAGGTCAAAAATGCTAAATAAATTCTTAAATGGGTCGATTTTTAAAAATAAATCTCAAATAGGGTCTATTTTGAAATTTTGTCTAATAAATAAATTATCCAATTGCAAAGAGTCCCAGGTAGTTCTCTTTGTTGCGAATAAACGCCCTGTAGTTCAACTCGTTGCTAATACAACCCCTTAGTGAACTTTTCAACTTTTTTAAAGGTAAATTTTTTTTTGCAATTGAGTGTTTATCCTCACCAATAGGGTTATGGGGGTCTATCCACCTTCTCAACTATTTTTAACAATTTTAAAAGTAAAAAAACAATTACTTAGTGGATTTGTTCGCAACAAGTAGAATTAAAGGAGTTCTATTCACAATAAATAGAACTATAAAATGTCTTTTCTGCAATAAGGTGATACTAAGGGGGGTCTGTTCGCAAGTAACCCTTAAAAAGTATATATCCATTTTGTATGCTTCCATTGTAAAAATAGTATATATCCATTTTGTATGCTTCCATTGTAAAAATGCAATAAATATTGCATGTACAGTGCTTAATTATTGTGGGAATTTTACTTCAAATATATTGTTTAGATATTTATATTATTACTATATAGTAGAAAATGAATAGTCCAATCTAAATTCAGTGTTTTGTTACATTTCAAATGTCGTGGGATTAGCACTTTTGTCGGAGAAAATAGATCTTCAGTGCGAGCCCCATGTTCATTTGGCGAACCTCGTCATTTGGCGAGCCCCATGTTCATTTGGCGAACCTCGTCATTTGGCGAGCCCCATGTTCATTTGGCGAACCTCGTCATTTGGCGAGCCCCATGTTCATTTGGCGAACCTCGTCATTTGGCGAGCCCCATGTTCATTTGGCGAACCTCGTCATTTGGCGAGCCCCATGTTCATTTGGCGAACCTCGTCATTTGGCGAGCCCCATGTTCATTTGGCGAACCTCGTCATTTGGCGAGCCCCATGTTCATTTGGCGAACCTCGTCATTTGGCGAGCCCCATGTTCATTTGGCGAACCTCGTCATTTGGCGAGCCCCATGTTCATTTGGCGAACCTCGTCATTTGGCGAGCCCCATGTTCATTTGGCGAACCTCGTCATTTGGCGAGCCCCATGTTCATTTGGCGAACCTCGTCATTTGGCGAGCCCCATGTTCATTTGGCGAACCTCGTCATTTGGCGAGCCCCATGTTCATTTGGCGAACCTCGTCATTTGGCGAGCCCCATGTTCATTTGGCGAACCTCGTCATTTGGCGAGCCCCATGTTCATTTGGCGAACCTCGTCATTTGGCGAGCCCCATGTTCATTTGGCGAACCTCGTCATTTGGCGAGCCCCATGTTCATTTGGCGAACCTCGTCATTTGGCGAGCCCCATGTTCATTTGGCGAACCTCGTCATTTGGCGAGCCCCATGTTCATTTGGCGAACCTCGTCATTTGGCGAGCCCCATGTTCATTTGGCGAACCTCGTCATTTGGCGAGCCCCATGTTCATTTGGCGAACCTCGTCATTTGGCGAGCCCCATGTTCATTTGGCGAACCTCGTCATTTGGCGAGCCCCATGTTCATTTGGCGAACCTCGTCATTTGGCGAGCCCCATGTTCATTTGGCGAACCTCGTCATTTGGCGAGCCCCATGTTCATTTGGCGAACCTCGTCATTTGGCGAGCCCCATGTTCATTTGGCGAACCTCGTCATTTGGCGAGCCCCATGTTCATTTGGCGAACCTCGTCATTTGGCGAGCCCCATGTTCATTTGGCGAACCTCGTCATTTGGCGAGCCCCATGTTCATTTGGCGAACCTCGTCATTTGGCGAGCCCCATGTTCATTTGGCGAACCTCGTCATTTGGCGAGCCCCATGTTCATTTGGCGAACCTCGTCATTTGGCGAGCCCCATGTTCATTTGGCGAACCTCGTCATTTGGCGAGCCCCATGTTCATTTGGCGAACCTCGTCATTTGGCGAGCCCCATGTTCATTTGGCGAACCTCGTCATTTGGCGAGCCCCATGTTCATTTGGCGAACCTCGTCATTTGGCGAGCCCCATGTTCATTTGGCGAACCTCGTCATTTGGCGAGCCCCATGTTCATTTGGCGAACCTCGTCATTTGGCGAGCCCCATGTTCATTTGGCGAACCTCGTCATTTGGCGAGCCCCATGTTCATTTGGCGAACCTCGTCATTTGGCGAGCCCCATGTTCATTTGGCGAACCTCGTCATTTGGCGAGCCCCATGTTCATTTGGCGAACCTCGTCATTTGGCGAGCCCCATGTTCATTTGGCGAACCTCGTCATTTGGCGAGCCCCATGTTCATTTGGCGAACCTCGTCATTTGGCGAGCCCCATGTTCATTTGGCGAACCTCGTCATTTGGCGAGCCCCATGTTCATTTGGCGAACCTCGTCATTTGGCGAGCCCCATGTTCATTTGGCGAACCTCGTCATTTGGCGAGCCCCATGTTCATTTGGCGAACCTCGTCATTTGGCGAGCCCCATGTTCATTTGGCGAACCTCGTCATTTGGCGAGCCCCATGTTCATTTGGCGAACCTCGTCATTTGGCGAGCCCCATGTTCATTTGGCGAACCTCGTCATTTGGCGAGCCCCATGTTCATTTGGCGAACCTCGTCATTTGGCGAGCCCCATGTTCATTTGGCGAACCTCGTCATTTGGCGAGCCCCATGTTCATTTGGCGAACCTCGTCATTTGGCGAGCCCCATGTTCATTTGGCGAACCTCGTCATTTGGCGAGCCCCATGTTCATTTGGCGAACCTCGTCATTTGGCGAGCCCCATGTTCATTTGGCGAACCTCGTCATTTGGCGAGCCCCATGTTCATTTGGCGAACCTCGTCATTTGGCGAGCCCCATGTTCATTTGGCGAACCTCGTCATTTGGCGAGCCCCATGTTCATTTGGCGAACCTCGTCATTTGGCGAGCCCCATGTTCATTTGGCGAACCTCGTCATTTGGCGAGCCCCATGTTCATTTGGCGAACCTCGTCATTTGGCGAGCCCCATGTTCATTTGGCGAACCTCGTCATTTGGCGAGCCCCATGTTCATTTGGCGAACCTCGTCATTTGGCGAGCCCCATGTTCATTTGGCGAACCTCGTCATTTGGCGAGCCCCATGTTCATTTGGCGAACCTCGTCATTTGGCGAGCCCCATGTTCATTTGGCGAACCTCGTCATTTGGCGAGCCCCATGTTCATTTGGCGAACCTCGTCATTTGGCGAGCCCCATGTTCATTTGGCGAACCTCGTCATTTGGCGAGCCCCATGTTCATTTGGCGAACCTCGTCATTTGGCGAGCCCCATGTTCATTTGGCGAACCTCGTCATTTGGCGAGCCCCATGTTCATTTGGCGAACCTCGTCATTTGGCGAGCCCCATGTTCATTTGGCGAACCTCGTCATTTGGCGAGCCCCATGTTCATTTGGCGAACCTCGTCATTTGGCGAGCCCCATGTTCATTTGGCGAACCTCGTCATTTGGCGAGCCCCATGTTCATTTGGCGAACCTCGTCATTTGGCGAGCCCCATGTTCATTTGGCGAACCTCGTCATTTGGCGAGCCTCGTGTTCACTTGGCGAAGCCTCGGTTCATTCGGCGAACCTCGCGGTTTGGCGAACCTCGTCATTTGGCGAGCCCCATGTTCATTTGGCGAACCTCGTCATTTGGCGAGCCCCATGTTCATTTGGCGAACCTCGTCATTTGGCGAGCCCCATGTTCATTTGGCGAACCTCGTCATTTGGCGAGCCCCATGTTCGTTTGGCGAACCTCGTCATTTGGCGAGCCCCATGTTCATTTGGCGAACCTCGTCATTTGGCGAGCCTCGTGTTCGTTTGGCGAACCTCGTCATTTGGCGAGCCCCATGTTCATTTGGCGAGCCTCGTGTTCACTTGGCGAAGCCTCAGTTCATTTTGGCGAACCTCGCGGTCCGGCGAACCTCGCTGTTTGGCGAGCCTCGTGTTCGTTTGGCGAACCTCGTCATTTGGCGAGCCTCATGTTCACTTGGCGAAGCCTCAGTTCATTTCGGCGAACCTCGCGGTCTGGCGAACCTCGCCGTTTGGCGAACCTCGTGTTCACTTGGCGAAGCCTCAGTTCGCTTGGCGAAGCCTCAGTTCACTTGGCGAACCTCGGTTCATTTGGCGAACCTCGTGTTCGTTTGGCGAACCTCGTCATTTGGCGAGCCCCATGTTCATTTGGCGAACCTCGTCATTTGGCGAGCCTCGTGTTCGTTTGGCGAACCTCGTCATTTGGCGAGCCCCATGTTCATTTGGCGAACCTCGTCATTTGGCGAGCCTCATGTTCACTTGGCGGCCTCAGTTCATTCGGCGAACCTCGCGGTTTGGCGAACCTCGTGTTCACTTGGCGAAGCCTCGGTTCATTCGGCGAACCTCGTGTTCACTTGGCGAAGCCTCGGTTCACTTGGCGAAGCCTCGGTTCATTCGGCGAACCTCGCGGTTTGGCGAACCTCGTGTTCACTTGGCGAACCTCGGTTTTGCGAACCTCGGCCAACTTAGCCGAGGCACCTCGCCACTTTGGTAGAGGCACCGGCTGTGACGACACAAGACCCCGACTTGTATAAATAGGGAGGGTGCGCTGGATTTTGGAAGGTTGGCTCGGGCTTCGGAGGACTGATTTGGTGATTTTTCCGAGCGGACTTAGGAGAGGCGACTGGAGCTTGATTTTGGTGGAATCTCAAGGCTTCCAAATAACTTTGGAGAGCTTGGGCTTGGGCTTTGGGAGAGCTTGGACTTTGGGCGGATCTTTTGCACGCTTGAGCACCGCGAGCACTAACCCAGCCAACGCCGATCTACAAGCGCAAAGGTAATCAATTGGTCGAACTACAGATACCCTCTAGATTAAGCTTTGTCTTAATCTCGGGGATAGCTGTGATTTCTCCTAGTAGATCTCACCGCTCGGCGATCCTCTCCTTCGTGAGTGTGATCCCCGGCGATCCTCTCCTTCGCGGAGTGTGATCCTCAGCGCTTCGCTTCTTCGCGGAACGAGCCCCTTCACGTCTGTAGTTCCAGAACCCGGGTCTCTACCTGGATCGGAATTGCGCGGTGGTCCACGGACACAAAAAGTCCCCGGCACAGGCAAAGAACCCACGCAAGCGAGGATCCCGGAAAATAGAGATCCTCGTGTTTGTTCAAAAGGAAAAAGTTGTAATCTTTTTTGATTTTCATTGTAAGCCTTAAAATAAAAGGCGATATTTTTCTTTGAATTTGTTTCAGGCGACTGAAGTTTGTAACAGTTCAAATCAATGACAATCAAACCGACTTTTACCGCGAACAATTTCATGTCAACCAAACAGTATTAATTGATTACTTGTGTGTAAGATTGATATTCTCGCAAATGTATAGGACTACTATTATTCTCGTTATAAATGATTTTTCCTTTGATTTTTCACTTAGAAAAAGAAATTGCACTTATTCAGTAGTTGGAACGTAAATTGGAAGCATAAAGCGAAAAGAAAAATATTGTTTAAAAAGAAAGTTCTTTCTTATGACTTTCTATTTTGCAAATATTATCACTCCTTCATATATAAAGAGAAATTGTGGAATTTCTAAAGACTTAAAATTGGCATGTGTCATATTATAAGATATAAAAATTGACGGACAAATTTTTAAAACCAACCCTTTTGGAACTTTATTTTCAAAAATCTAGGACTCTGTTTGGATACCATGGTGTTTTACTTGTTTCTATGGTATTTTTGCCGAAAACAAAACACCATGCGTTTGGAAACCAATGTGTTTTTTGAGCTAAATCATCCTCAAACCAAAAACACAACACTATTTCAAAACACCTTTTAGGTGTTTTAAGTTTGATGTTTTGGTTTTGAGTTTGAGGAGGTGTTAATATAATATTTAACATAATATATTAAATGTAATTAATATATAGTTATTATCGACATGCTTATTATATTATATATTATATTATACTATACTATATTATAGTTAATCTAATATATTAGTAATATTTATTAAATAATATAAAAATATAATAATTATAATATCTTATATAATATTATAATAACATATTAAATACCAGTATTTAATATGTTGATAATGTATTATATAATAATAAATAATAATAAAATATAAATAAAGTAATAAAATTAATAATAATAAATTTATTGATAATAAATAATAATATAATAATGATATAATAATATACTATACTATATTATAATCACTATAATAATATTAACTTTTAATAACAAAATTGTAATAAAATTAATAATTATAAAATATTATATAATAGTAACATATTTAATAATAAAATAGTAATATTATAATAATATATTGTATAGTAAATGTAATATAATATATAAAATATTAATATATTATATAATAAATAATATAATATATTATAAAGTAAAATAATTTTAATAATAAATAATTTATAGCTAACAAATGTTAATGTAAAAATAATATATTCATAATATAATAATATTTATTTATATCATAAATTATTAATATATTATTAAAGTATTATTAATAAACTCTAACATATTAGAAACTATAATATATTATATAATATTAAAATATTTATCATATATTAATTTATTAATAATATACTAGTAATAACATATTATTAATAATATTATATTATATTAATAATATACTATACTATATTATAATCACTATAATAATATTAACTTTTAATAACAAAATTGTAATAAAATTAATAATTATAAAATATTATATAATATATAAAATATTAATATATTATATAATATATAAAATATTAATATATTATATAATAAATAATAATATAATAATATTTATTTATATCATAAATTATTAATATATTATTAAAGTATTATTAATAAACTCTAACATATTAGAAACTATAATATATTATATAATAAATAATATAATATATTATATAATATTATATTATATTAATAATAGTATTATATAATAATAAATAATAATATAATAATGATATAATAATATACTATACTATATTATAATCACTATAATAATATTAACTTTTAATAACAAAATTGTAATAAAATTAATAATTATAAAATATTATATAATAGTAACATATTTAATAATAAAATAGTAATATTATAATAATATATTGTATAGTAAATGTAATATAATATATAAAATATTAATATATTATATAATAATAAATAATATAATATATTATAAAGTAAAATAATTTTAATAATAAATAATTTATAGCTAACAAATGTTAATGTAAAAATAATATATTCATAATATAATAATATTTATTTATATCATAAATTATTAATATATTATTAAAGTATTATTAATAAACTCTAACATATTAGAAACTATAATATATTATATAATATTAAAATATTTATCATATATTAATTTATTAATAATATACTAGTAATAACATATTATTAATAATATTATATTATATTAATAATAGTATTATATAATATTAATAATAGTATAATATTATATTAATAATAAAATAATATTAATTTATAAATATTATATAATATATAACAATAAGAAATTGATATACCAAAATAATTATAGTATTATTTAAACATAATATGTAATAATTATTATATAACATAACACATTAAAGTACAATATAATATTATAATACATTATACAATATTATATTGTATTATATTAATATTTATAATACTATAATAATATAAACTAAATATTATAAAATTTTATTTATAATATATTTTATTATAATTAATATATAATATATTAATAATATGTTTAATACTAATGTTGTAACGGGTCAAACTAGTGTTGACCAAAAACATTCAACATGGTGTTTTGAAAACACTTTAATGGGAAAACACAACACCATGGTGTTTTTTTTACAAAAACACAACAAGAAAAACACCATGGTATCCAAACGAAGCCCTAGTTATTTATCTTTTATTTAGCATTTTCAACCTAGTTTCAGCCAGCTGGCTGAAACTAGGTCGAAAATGCTAAATAAGTTGCGAAAACTTCATAGGATTTAGAATCCCGTGAAGTTTAGTCCTTAATTAATCAGCGCTAAACAAAAAAGCTTGGCGCAGGTGGTGGTCTGCTACCGAACTTCACGGAATTTTGAATCCTGTGAAGTTTATAATAAACAAGCTATACAAAATAAGCAATTATTTATATGGGTTTAGTGGTTATAGCATTAGCCTTTTCAACCTAGTTTCAGCCAGCTGGCTGAAACTAGGTCGAAAATGCTAAATAAGTTGCGAAAACTTCACGAGATTTAGAATCTCGTGAAGTTTAGTCCTTAATTAATTAGCGGTAAATAAAAAAGCTTAGCGCAGGTGGTGGTCTGCTACCGAACTTCACGGAATTTTGAATCCCGTGAAGTTTATAATAAACAAGCTACACAAAATAAGCAATTATCTGTAGTGGGTTTAGTGGTTATAGCATTAGCCTTTTCAACCTAGTTTCAGCCAGCTGGTTGAAACTGGGTCGAAAATGCTAAATAAGTTATGAAACTTCATAGGATTTAGAATCGTGAAGTTTAGTCCTAATTAATTAGCGGTAAATAAAAAGCTTAGCAGTGGTGGTTCGCTATCAACTTCACGGAATTTTGAATCCCGTGAAGTTTATAATAAACAAGCTACACAAAATAAGCAATTATCTGTAGTGGGTTTAGTGGTTATAGCATTAGCCTTTTCAACCTAGTTTCAGCCAGCTGGTTGAAACTGGGTCGAAAATGCTAAATAAGTTGCGAAAACTTCACGGGATTTAGAATCCCGTGAAGTTTAGTCCTTAATTAATCAGCGCTAAACAAAAAAGCTTGGCGCAGGTGGTGGTCTGCTACCGAACTTCACGGAATTTTGAATCCCGTGAAGTTTATAATAAACAAACTACACAAAATAAGCAATTATTTGTAGTGGGTTTAGTGGTTATAGCATTAGCCTATAAGGCTTGGATGGGAAGCGCAGAGTTCAAGTCCCAGCCAAATTTTACTGTTCAAGAAAAAAATATATGTTGGGATGAGATTCAAACTCAAAACCATTTGAAAGATTGACATCTAGCTTTCTTTTAGTTAACCACTTAGCCAACTATTGCAATCAAGTTAAATTTGAACTTGAAATTATATATTGAACTCCCCAAGATTCACAATCCCGTGAAGTTTAGCCTAATTCTAAACTATTGCTTGCTAAACTACACGGGATTCTAAATCCCGTGAAGTTTTAGCAACTTATTTCGTGTTTTAGATCCAGTTTCAGCGAATTGGCTGAAACTAGGTCGAAAATGCTAAATAAATCTCAAGTAGGTTAATTTTTAAAAATAAATCTCAAAAAGGGTTGGTTTTGAAAATTTGTCCAAAATTGATGCGTGTCATAAGTATCCACACCCTTTATCCTATTAGAAAATGACATGTATATATCTAATCTTGTGTTCATCAAAGAATTCTAATCAAATTAAAATTATCCATAATTAAAAAATTTAATAATCAAATATTTTGTAATTCTTATCATAATTATAACTATCTATAATTAAAAAAATCTCATAACTATATATTTAAGAATAGAAATTAAAAATTTTATGTAAAGCCTTTCTACATAAAATCATGGGTTAATTTTAGAAAACCCCTCAACTATTTTAACTTGAGAAAACCTCCTCAACTTTGAGCATATTGTAGATAACCCCATCAACTATAAAATTTTGAGATAAGTCTTTGAACTTTTCTCAGTTAACCACTTAGCCAACTATTGCAATCAAGTTAAATTTGAACTTGAAATTATATATTGAACTCCCCAAGATTCACAATCCCGTGAAGTTTAGCCTAATTCTAAACTATTGCTTGTTAAACTACACGGGATTCTAAATCCGTGAAGTTTTAGCAACTTATTTCAGTTTTAGATCCAGTTTATTGAATTGGTGAAACTAGGTCTAAAATGCTAAATAAATCTCAAGTAGGTTAATTTTTAAAAATAAATCTCAAAAGGGTTGGTTTTGAAAATTTGTCCAAAATTGATGCGTCATAAGTATCCACACCCTTTATCCTATTAGAAAATGACATGTATATATCTAATCTTGTGTTCATCAAAGAATTCTAATCAAATTAAAATTATCCATAATTAAAAAATTTAATAATCAAATATTTTGTAATTTTATCATAATTATAACTATCTATAATTAAAAAAATCTCATAACTATATATTTAAGAATAGAAATTAAAAATTTTATGTAAAGCCTTTCTACATAAAATCATGGGTTAATTTTAGAAAACCCCTCAACTATTTTAACTTGAGAAAACCTCCTCAACTTTGAGCATATTGTAGATAACCCCATCAACTATAAAATTTTGAGATAAGTTTGAACTTTTCTCACTTAACCCCATCAACTATAATTAAATGTGTTTATTTTTAAAAGGATATTTTAATTATTTTATATTTTTAAATGAAGTTGGGGTTTGGTGAGAAAAGTATAGTAGGACACCAGTAGTTGGGGGTTTTCTCTAATTTTAAAATTGAATGGGGTTATCTATAATATGCTCAAACTTTAGGATTTTTCTCAAATTAAAAAATTTATATACATGTATTAAATTATATTTAAAGTTTATGAATTAGTCTTTCTCTTAAAATATTATTAATGAATTTGTTAAATTTTTTATTTACTGATTTGGTATCATGTCTTTACTAATGTTTATAAAGAAGGATTATTGGTACACCATATCTCCCTTTGAAATATTTATATAACATATAACTCCATGCTTTAGCAATTTTTCTAATTATTTGATTGAAATTCTAATGGGTTCTTAAGATTATTCTAGGAAATAATTTTGGATTCTAAATATATTTTATGGATATTTTAAAATCACATATGCTTTTCTAATTAAGCGAAATTTTAATGCAAGCATCACAAGATTGAGATTTAAGCTGATATTGTTTTAGATTTAATCAATATGTGATGGCCTTATATCTCATCTAACTACGATGTTTTATTTGATTGCTTCATACTGTAGGGTTTAACTCAATGTACTCTTTAGTTCATACCAAATCTCAAAAGTTTTTATAATAAAACGCCAATATAAAATGACATTGCCAGCCTAGCAAAATCTTTGCGATTCTTACAATGAAGGGATATTTCCTAGGTTGAGATCATACATGGCACCGACTTTATTTATATCCATTTTTATTTTATAAAAATTATAAGAAAGGACAGATATTACAATGTAGAGATTGATGGTTAAACTATCTAACTCTAAATTTTAAAATTTAGAAATAAAATTCATCCACACCTCCATTTTGAATTTCAAAATTCAAAAATCAAGTGTGGAACATTTGTATATCACACTTTTCTCTCACAACAACTCTCTCTCTCTCTCTCTCTCTCTCTCTCTCTCTCTCTCTCTCTCCTCTCCAAAAGATGACATCCCATACGATACTTGCCGTGTGGCAAATCCTTCCTTTGTTAGCCTCCAACTCCGTGTCGCCGCAAAATTCTTCACTTGTTGCCAAAGCCCTCATTGCTTCCAGTCCACCTTGCCGCCAAAGCCTTCACATCCAAAACTCTTGCCACCTCCAACCCCAGCTTGGACCTCCATCGCCTCCATTAACACCACTCGCCAGACGTTGCCGCCGCCTCCTCCAATGTAAGTCTCTCCTCTCCTTCAAAACCCTAATCCTAATTCCCTCTAACCTTATGTTTAAAAGCTTGGTTTCTCCAAAGACCGCCTACTCCTTCACCGGTTCACGGCCACCCTCCTCGACATCCTCGACCGTTGTCGCTACCGTTCCTCCATCTTACAAAAGGTAGCAATGATGTTGTATTAAACTCGATTCCTCTTTAGAAAGGACAAAATCATGAAGGTAATTTCTCTCTATGATTTTTTTTATTAATCTAGGTTTTGGATAATTTTTTTTAATATCTTCAGATCTGTTGGTTGATCCTCAAAGATCACTCACATTTCTCAACAAAAAGAATTTAACTGTGAGATTGTTGCTTTCTGGTAGTGTAGGCAATAAAAATTGCCTTAATCCCTGCACAGCAACTCGGAATGAGCAAAAGAGCTTAAGAGTCCATCTGAGTGAAGTCAGGTCCGCCTAAAGGTTAAGTTCACCTGAATACTTGACTTTACAAAATAGACAAAAGTGCTGGTATCTCTCAAACCGGAAGGAATTGAGCAAAATGACCGGAGCAGACTGAACCCTTCGGGTAGGTTTGGTTGGCTCCGTCTCGTCGAGATAGTCGATTTTCATATATAATTCGTCCAATTCCGACATACGGTTTGAAAGTTACGACCCGTTCTTCGTAGCATATGAGGAAGGTCGCAAAGCTGCGAGGCTCCCCGTTAAAAGAGGAGGTTCGCCCTGGCAGCGAGGCTCGACATTCAACCGAGGTTCGCCCAAGTAGCGAAACTCTCCATTCAGACGAGGTTCGCCAAGTAGCGAAGCCCTTCATTCAGACGAGGTTCGCCAAGCAGCGAAGCTCTTCACTCAACCGAGGTTCGCCAAGCAGCGAAGCCCTTCATTCAGACGAGGTTCGCCAAGCAGCGAAGCTCTTCATTCAGACGAGGTTCGCCAAGCAGTGAAGCTCTCCACTCAACCGAGGTTCACCTACAGCAGTGAATCTCGACATTAAACCGAGGCTAGACCAGTGCAAGCTTCAAAGCGAGACTTGCTCAAGAGGCGAGACTCGACCTCAATACGAGGTTCGCGACGCGGAGCGGAGTTCGATCTCAACACGAGGTTCGCGACGCGGAAATGAAGCTCAACAGTCATATGATGAGGTTCGCCCACAACAGTGGTTTGACGAGGCTCGCCCACAACATCAACGTCTGACGAGGTTCGCCCACAACAGTGGTTTGACGAGGCTCGCCCACAACATCAACGTCTGACGAGGTTCGCCCACAACAGAGGTTTGACAAGGTTCGCCCACAACAGTGGTTCGACGAGGCTCGCCCACAACATCAAAGTCTGACGAGGCTCGCCTACAACATCAAAGTTTGGCGAGGCTCGCCCGCGGCATCGATGGCCTGACGAGGTTCGCCCACAACAGTGGTTTGACGAGGCTCGCCCACAACATCAAAGTTTGACGAGGCTCGCCCACAACATCAAAGTTTGACGAGGCTCGCCCGCAGCATCAAAGTTTGACGAGGTTCGCCACAACATCAAAGTTTGACGAGGCTCGCCACAACATCAAAGTCCGACGAGGCTCGCCTACAACATCAAAGTCCGACGAGGCTCGCCACAACATCAAAGTCCGACGAGGCTCGCCTACAACATCAAAGTCCGACGAGGCTCGCCCACAACATCAAAGTCCGACGAGGCTCGCCTACAACATCAAAGTCCGACGAGGCTCGCCACAACATCAAAGTTTGACGAGGCTCGCCACAACATCAAAGTTTGACGAGGTTCGCCCACAACATCAAAGTTTGACGAGGTTCGCCCACAACAATGGTTTGACGAGGCTCGCCACAACATCAAAGTTTGACGAGGCTCGCCACAACATCAAAGTCCGACGAGGCTCGCCTACAACATCAAAGTTTGACGAGGCTCGCCTACAACATCAAAGTCCGACGAGGCTCGCCACAACATCAAAGTCCGACGAGGCTCGCCACAACATCAAAGTTTGACGAGGCTCGCCACAACATCAAAGTTTGACGAGGCTCGCCACAACATCAAAGTCCGACGAGGCTCGCCCACAACATCAAAGTCCGACGAGGCTCGCCTACAACATCAAAGTTTGACGAGGCTCGCCTACAACATCAAAGTTTGACGAGGCTCGCCTACAACATCAAAGTCCGACGAGGCTCGCCTACAACATCAAAGTCCGACGAGGCTCGCCACAACATCAAAGTTTGACGAGGCTCGCCCACAACATCAAAGTTTGACGAGGTTCGCCCACAACATCAAAGTTTGACGAGGCTCGCCCACAACATCAAAGTTTGACGAGGCTCGCCACAACATCAAAGTTTGACGAGGCTCGCCTACAACATCAAAGTTTGACGAGGTTCGCCCACAACATCAAAGTTTGACGAGGCTCGCCACAACATCAAAGTTTGACGAGGCTCGCCACAACATCAAAGTTTGACGAGGCTCGCCTACAACATCAAAGTTTGACGAGGCTCGCCACAACATCAAAGTTTGACGAGGTTCGCCCACAACAATGGTTTGACGAGGCTCGCCACAACATCAAAGTTTGACGAGGCTCGCCTACAACATCAAAGTCCGACGAGGCTCGCCACAACATCAAAGTTTGACGAGGCTCGCCACAACATCAAAGTTTGACGAGGCTCGCCACAACATCAAAGTTTGACGAGGCTCGCCTACAACATCAAAGTTTGACGAGGTTCGCCCACAACATCAAAGTTTGACGAGGCTCGCCTACAACATCAAAGTTTGACGAGGTTCGCCCACAACATCAAAGTCCGACGAGGCTCGCCACAACATCAAAGTTTGACGAGGCTCGCCCACAACATCAACGCCCGACGAGGTTCGCCCACAACAATGGTTTGACGAGGCTCGCCTACAACATCAAAGTTTGACGAGGTTCGCCCACAACATCAACGCCCGACGAGGTTCGCCCACAACATCAAAGTTTGACGAGGTTCGCCCACAACATCAAAGTTTGACGAGGTTCGCCCACAACATCAAAGTTTGACGAGGCTCGCCACAACATCAAAGTCCGACGAGGCTCGCCCACAACATCAAAGTTTGACGAGGTTCGCCCACAACATCAAAGTTTGACGAGGCTCGCCCACAACATCAACGCCCGACGAGGTTCGCCCACAACATCAAAGTCCGACGAGGCTCGCCACAACATCAAAGTTTGACGAGGTTCGCCCACAACATCAAAGTTTGACGAGGCTCGCCTACAACATCAAAGTTTGACGAGGCTCGCCACAACATCAAAGTTTGACGAGGCTCGCCCACAACATCAACGCCCGACGAGGTTCGCCCACAACATCAAAGTTTGACGAGGCTCGCCTACAACATCAAAGTTTGACGAGGTTCGCCCACAACATCAAAGTCCGACGAGGCTCGCCTACAACATCAAAGTTTGACGAGGTTCGCCCACAACATCAAAGTTTGACGAGGCTCGCCCACAACATCAACGCCCGACGAGGTTCGCCCACAACATCAAAGTCCGACGAGGCTCGCCACAACATCAAAGTTTGACGAGGTTCGCCCACAACATCAAAGTCCGACGAGGCTCGCCTACAACATCAAAGTTTGACGAGGTTCGCCAAGCGTGAAGCTCTCCACTCAACCGAGGTTCACCTACGGCGGTGAATCTCGACATTAAACCGAGGCTAGACCGGTGCAAGCTTCAAAGTGAGACTTGCTCAAGAGGCGAGACTCGACCTCAATACGAGGTTCGCGACGGAGCCGGAGTTCGATCTCAACACGAGGTTCGCGACGCGGAAATGAAGCTCAACAGTCATATGATGAGGTTCGCCCACAACGATGGTTTGACGAGGCTCGCCCACAACATCAACGTCGGCGAGGTTCGCCCACAACGATGGTTTGACGAGGCTCGCCCACAACATCAACGTCGGCGAGGTTCGCCCACAAGAGGTTTGACAAGGTTCGCCCACAACAATGGTTTGACGAGGCTCGCCCACAACATCAAAGTCCGACGAGGCTCGCCACAACATCAAAGTTTGGCGAGGCTCGCCCGCGGCATCGATGGCCTGACGAGGTTCGCCCACAACAGTGGTTTGACGAGGCTCGCCCACAACATCAAAGTTTGACGAGGCTGCCCACAACATCAAAGTCCGACGAGGCTCGCCTACAACATCAAAGTTTGACGAGGTTCGCCACCGCTATCGCAGCAGCCCGCTATCGTAAGCAGTTCCACGCATCAGAAGCGTTCGCTAAGCATCGAGTTTCACGACATCGCAATGCTCCGCACGTGAAGCACCCTCGCTCACCGTGAAGGCCGGGCATTTTACTGTAGCAAACACGAGGCTATTTTCAGAACGCGGACCTCGCGTTTGACTGGTTAAAAAACACGATCTTAACAGTTCCAAAACGTTTTTGGCACGATCGGAGGGCCATTAACCCTCATTTAGGAGTGATAAATAGGGGTCAGTTACACCCCTTAAACCCCTATAAATAGCTGAAAGCTCAGCAGAAGAAGGGGGGAGAAGGAAGAAAAAAAAAGTTAGAGAAGACCTTTTGGGAAATTAAACACTTGCGCAGGAGAGAGATCAGGAACCTCATCAGCAACCTCTAGATCATTCGCAGCTTTGATCTGATCGTCAACGGGAAGCAATCTCGACTTGAGCATCGAGTGAAGCATCCTCTCGCCACCAAGAACCCATACAAAAGAGAAGTCAAATCAATCTTCTCTTCCTCTGTAATCGAGAGAATTTGATTGTAACACATTCATTCAATCAATAAACATTTTTTCGACCCTACATGTAGTATGTTGAGGAAATTGTTGTTCGAGGGAATCAATTATTATTTAGGGTTCGACCTTCAATCGCTAAGATTTCAAACAATTTTGAAAAATGTTGGTGATTTCAAACAATTATACAGTTAGAACTTGAGTTATTGTGATCTACTCATTACTGAGTTATTTGATTTTATCCTCATTTTCATGAGTATTAGGAGTATAAATTATTTTATAGAACTAATTTTAAACTAGATGGGTTGATAATTTCATGAGATTGACCAATATCTGTTCCTCCTCTTTCGATCGAATCCAAAGGCGGAGCAACCGGAGGTAACTAAAATCTACTCAGGTTAGCTCAAAAATCTCATCTTTTACTCTTTTTCCTTCCAATTTTCACTTACTTTTCGCTAATTTTCTACACTATGTAAGTAACTTTCAAAACTTTGAATTGATTTTGAGCTGGTGAGCTTTTGTAATTTTTTTAATTTTTGGGGGATTTTTGCAGCATATTGATTCCCCGCATAATAATCCGACTCCATGGGAGTTCAGCGAGGTCAACAAGAAGAGGGTAATTGTAATCAAAATCTCATCCTTTTTTAATTATTCTTTTATGAGTGGATGATGATTGCATTGCCGCTGATGATTTGTTTGATTGTTTGGTAATTAAGTTCATAATAATACTTCTTTTGAAGTCTTATTTTGTGCTTTTGGTAGATTTTTTGTGGGTTTTTTATTTCTTTTATTTTCTTTTGGTGTGTTTTGGTTATGATGAATTCTTTTTTGCAGGTTATAGCAAGTTATGGCGGTATTTTAGTTTTCAATTTCATGTTCCCATTATGAATTTGACGACCGATTGGAATGTGGTGCTTTAATTTCTAAATACCTTGGATCAGCCTCTTCTCATCTCATGGTAAGTTTTTTCTCTAAACATGTGCAATTTTAATTTTTGATTAGTGATTAGGGAAGAATGCTTCTTGATTCAATTTCTTCTAACTGTTAATTTTATTGATCAAGCTATAATTATAACTAATGTGCTTCTGGAATGTGTGTATGTAGAAAGAAATCTCCATGATTATTTTTGTTAATTTAGGGTTTTGGATGAAAAGTTCTCATCTTTTTCTTTATGTTTTGGATGGAACCCTGATGAAAGAGGGAAGTACAAATATAAGTTCTTCCAATGGTATAGAATAAAACTCCTTAAACTCTCTTTTTTTCGCCGTGAATTGCTGGGATATTTGTCTTTCTGTTTTTACAAAACACTGAATTATAATTATGTAAGCAATGTTATTTTCTAAATTGATGGGTTATTTGCCTTTCTGTTTTTTGCATTAGTTTTGATAATTTATGGGATCTCTCACTGTGCTTAAGATATCAACTTGCAAAAAATTTTAACCATTGTGATGAGTTGATTTGTCTGTGAATTGCTTTGACAAAACTTACTTGATTTCTATCAGACATTTTAGACTAAAGAAAAGGATTTATACATCTGTTGCTTATAAACTGATATTCTTTTATGTAGAAGCTAATCTTATCTATTATTGTCATGGATGAGTGGCCAATTGGAGTGAAAAATTAAACCAAGTGTTCAGTAGCAGAACTCATATTTGCACCCACACCAGAAATAGTAACGTGTATAATTGTCAAAAGTTACATTTTTATTACAGGTCCGAGCTTTCCTAGACAACAAACCTGACTGACCCTCTTTTATATATATATATATATATATATATATATATATATATATATATATATATATATATATATATATATATATATAGAGCAAGGCTCCTATGAACTTAAGTTCATAATGAATAGTGGTGCACCAACTTTTCTAACCACTCATCTTGCTTTGGGATCAGTGAAGATATAAGGTCACTTTGAGATTTGTGCATCACAAATCTCAAGGCAAGATGAGTGGATAAAAAGTTGGTGCATCACTATTCATTATGAACTTAAGTTCATAGAGCCTTACTCTATATATATATATATATATATATAATATATATATATATATAAACTTAAGTTCATAATGAATAGTGGTGCACCAACTTTTCTAACCACTCATCTTGCTTTGGGATCCGTGAAAGATATAAATGTCACTTTGAGATTTGTGCATCACAAATCTCAAGGCAAGATGAGTGGATAAAAAGTTGGTGCATCACTATTCATTATGAACTTAAGTTCATAGAGCTCTCTCTCTATATATATATATATATATATATATATATATATATATATATATATATATATATATATATATATATATATATATATATATATATATATATATATATATATATATATATATATATAGAGCAAGGCTCCTATGAACTTAAGTTCATAATGAATAGTGGTGCACCAACTTTTTATCCACTCATCTTGCCTTGAGATTTGTGATGCACAAATCTCAAAGTGGCCTTTATATCTTTCCGCAGTTCAAAGCAAGATGAGTGGATAAAAAAGTTGGTGCATCACTATTCATTATGAACTTAAGTTCATAGAGCTCTCTCTCTCTCTCTATATATATATATATATATATATATATATATATATATATATATATATATATATATATATATATAGTCCGTTTCTCATACGCATTGATTCGTCGCATCATCCTTTCCGGTCACGGTTTTTACAAAATCCCGACCTACCCCTACACTCTCTCTCTCTCGATCTATCTTCCTCTGCATTATCCACGCGTCATCACTTGCCGCCCATCCTTGCTGCATCCCGCCACATGTCATCCGCCATCGTCGCCCGCGCCGCCCGGCTTTAATGCCATTATGCGCCATGGCTTCGTTACAGCCACATCGGCGCCGCCCGCCAATTCCAGCCGCCCTCCTCCGCCCGCTACCTCCACCCCTCACGCCCGACTCCTCGCCGCCGCCCGTTCGTCACCGCCATGCCTCCACGCCCTCTTCCACCCGGCCATTGCCGGCTTCCGCGAGTGAGGCAGACCACCTCTCACGGCTCGCCTCGGCGACCAGTTGATCTTTGCCTCGATGACCCCTTCGCTCCAGCGGCCCTTGCCTCGATGACCCCTGTCTAAGAGTGATTGCTATTTGTCCCCAAATGTTTGGTTTTTTAATCGTAGTAGCAATTTGTATTCTTCAGTTTTAGTAACAATTGTAATTTCATGATTTTTTTTAAATGCATAAATTTTGAAAGCTTTGGTTGCAGATGAGGAATCGAAGAGTTGTTTCTTGGCGTCAGAAAGTATTATGAAGGTACCTGTTTCCTGCAATTTCTTTAACATCTTCTTCGTGAATTAGATGGATAATATCCTGGGTTAATTTCACTTGCACTTGAAAAAAACATAATCAAAAAACCTTTCACAAAAGGTCTATGATATAAAGTTTTGTACAGAAGAGCCCCCAAAGTTTAATGAATGTTTTGTGAAATTCACCAAATCTATGATACGTGTAATATTGTGTAATTAGTAGTGTCATTAGAGAATATAAGATACGAATGAATGGACTAATTCCTAGTACTAATAGCAGGTTTATGTTTGGTTGAATCAAATTTTTTTTCATATTCAATGAAGAATTTGCATAAACGTTGATGCTCATCACTATAAATTAGATGTGCAAGTTGGAACCTAGGTTTAACCAAATTAGCACTCAACTTTTCTAACCACTCATCTTGCTGGGATCCAGAAGATATAAATGCCACTTTGAGATTTGTGCATCACAAATCTCAAAGCAGATGTGGATAAAAAGCATGCATCACTATTCATTATGAACTTAAGTTCATAGAGCCTTATCTATATATATATATATATATATATATATATATATATATATATATATATATATATATATATATATATATATATATATATATATATATATATATATATATATATATATATATATATATATATAGAGAGAAAGTTTATGAACTTAAGTTATATGAAGGTAAACTTTTTTATCCACTCATCTGCCTTGAGATTTGTGATGCACAAATCTCAAAGTGGTTTATATCTTTCACTGATTCCAAAGCAAGATGAAGGTGTTGGTGCATCACTATTCATTATGAACTTAAGTTCATAGAGCTCTCTCTCTCTCTATATATATATATATATATATATATATATATATATATATATATATATATATATATATATACTGTTAGAATTTCGATTACGCATAAAATCCAGCCTTACCATCAGTTTCTTATTTTTCTCTTTTCCTCGGATCTATCTTCCCATCGCTTCATTACCATCGCCATCAATATCAGCCGCCTACCGTCTGGCTGCTGCCGGCTTACAGTCGTGCTGCTTGGCGAGCGGCAGCCATTTTGTCCAGTCGCTGGCATTTGAAGCGCCATGCCATTATTTGCCGTTATTAGCGACGCTGCATTGCCGCTGCTCTTAAGGCGACGACGCGAGCCTTGCCGGCGCCCCATCTTTCAGAGTGCCGCCATAAGCGACACGCCGGATGCTGACGCATTCTCGACGATTTGCGCCGGGCGCTGATGATTTTTCGCTGCCGCGATGCTTAATCGCCCGATGACTTGTAAGAGTGATTGCTATTTGTCCCCAAATGTTTGGTTTTTTAATCGTAGTAGCAATTTGTATTCTTCAGTTTTAGTAACAATTGTAATTTCATGATTTTTTAAATGCATAAATTTTGAAAGCTTTGGTTGCGATGAGGAATCGAAGAGTTGTTTCTTGGCGCCGAAAGTATTATGAAGGTACTGTTTCCTGCAATTTCTTTAACATCTTCTTCGTGAATTAGATGGATAATATCCTGGGTTAATTTCACTTGCACTTGAAAAAAACATAATCAAAAAACCTTTCACAAAAGGTCTATGATATAAAGTTTTGTACAGAAGAGCCCCCAAAGTTTAATGAATGTTTTGTGAAATTCACCAAATCTATGATACGTGTAATATTGTGTAATTAGTAGTGTCATTAGAGAATATAAGATACGAATGAATGGACTAATTCCTAGTACTAATAGCAGGTTTATGTTTGGTTGAATCAAATTTTTTTTCATATTCAATGAAGAATTTGCATAAACGTTGATGCTCATCACTATAAATTAGATGTGCAAGTTGGAACCTAGGTTTAACCAAATTCGCACTCAACATCTTGACCAATCTTTAGTCACAAGATTAAAAAATTTCCATGACTTTTCTCACATCAAACAGATGATATACAGTAGTCAAATGATTCTCTTCTTTTAATATCTACATGCAATTTTCACTTTACCCCTCTAACCCCTTCTCTCTCTGAAAAGATCCCCAAATACCCCCTCTAACCCCTTCTCTCTGAAAAAAGATCCCCAAATACCCCCTCTAACCCCTTCTCTCGAAAAAAAAGATCCCCCAAAAAAAGCAAGTTAAACGGGTGTTGCCCATAAGCCCCCTAACTTTGTTTATCTCAAATATGAACTTTCAAATTAATAATTCCCCCATCTCCACATGCAAAATGAAGATTCCTAGGGAAGAGAAAGATGTCGAAATAGTCTCTCTTTCTTAGAATTTTTTAATAAATATTTTTCTTATTATCAAATTGCCAATGAAGAAACCATGTATAGTGATGTCATGGATGTCATATGAAATTTTCTTATGATTTTTTTGTATCTTTTATTTTGATGCATATCTCTTGACCAAGTTGTATATTTTGGTGCATCGTAGATGAGAAATAGTGCAAATGAAGGAGGAGGACGAGAGCAAAGGAGTTAGTTCGCAAGAGCAAAGAACGTGGTTTCACGATAAGGTTGTATATTTGATGTGTTGTAGATGATAAGTTATATATTTTAGTGCATTGTATATGATTATTAGCTTTTACATTGTATATTTTGGGTTTTGTTGGGTTGCGCAAATTTTTGTTACATATATTTTGTAAACATTATGTATCATATTCGTTAAGTATGTCAAATGTTTGTGCTCTTTAGAGATGGTTGTATATTGTGCGTTGTATTGTTTGTGTATTATGAACTATGTATTTTGTATTGATGTATTGTTTGCATAATCATGTCATGATTATATACAAGGAAGTTCTATCGAAGAGGGGAGGTTTTGCCTTATTTTTTTTATTTGAGGGGATTTTGTGAGTCCAATCCAATAGCGTAGGGTGATTTTAGGGAGATAAAATGAATAATTCAAGGGAGTTATGTGAGACCAAGACTTACATATCAAATTCATGAAATTCTCAAACAATTGGAACACATAAAATTCACTAAGATACATCATTTTATTTACACAATTGCAACCATTCATTTTATTAATAAAGCTTACATTAAGGTTTTACATAGAACAATTTCTCTCACAATATACATCATTTTGTTTATAGAATAATTTCTCTCACAATATAAAAGATTTTTTTTATACGATTGCAATTGTCACTCACAATTCGACAAACAAAATATAATCTAAAAACAACACGTCTCACAAACATGTATACTCAAAGCCTAAAAAACCCCTTTTTCTCTTCGTGTCAAGGAGAAATTAGAAATTTTTGGCGTTGTTCATCTCTTTGCTCTCTGCTTCCCTTTATCATGGCTGCTATACCTGTTAACCCCAAACCTTTTCTGAATAACTTGAAGCGAAGACATGTTTTTCCCTTGAACTGAGAAGCTCCAATGTTGTACTCTGATTCAAGTTTTATTTTGATACTATGCTTTGTTTACCAGAAGTACTTTTCTAGATTGTTCATCTTTGTGAATTGCACCTGGCTTGCTCAGCTGCCAAATTTTCTGCCGTGTATCAAGTTATTGATATGTTGATGCATATCTATAACGGGCTTTTGCTTAAATTCGCTTGAGTTGCACCTGCAGTAGAGTTGAAGTTAAAAGTGTAAGAGAAGTTTTTACTAGGTGGTTCATAACCCAAGCTATCTAGAAATTGAAATGATTTGACATGACCATTTTGTAACCATATAGATAAGGTCTTATACCTAATGAATATAAACTAAACCAAAAAAGGAAAATACATCTGCTGAGTATATAATCCTTGATTTGTTTTGCTCTCTTGATAGATATAGAAAGTAAACGTCAAAGGTTACTTATAAAATAGTGGAATTTCATTTGTGATCTAAAGTACTTCCAGTAGCAGATTGGTGTTGTTTTCTTGTGACCTGTTGTAAACTTAGTTTCTCATTGGTGATATAAAAGATGTAACATTCTGCAATAAAAACAAATTATGACAGAATTGCCAAGGGAATGAATGACGCATAACTGGGAGGAGTGCCAAAGTTGAATTGCCAAGGGCATGTGTGGGTTTTTTTTCATTATGTTTTTTCAAGTGCAAGTGAAATTAACCCAGGATATTATCCATCTAATTCACGAAGAAGATGTTAAAGAAATTGCAGGAAACAGGTACCTTCATAATACTTTCTGACGCCAAGAAACAACTCTTCGATTCCTCATCTGCAACCAAAACTTTCAAAATTTATGCATTTAAAAAAAATCAAGAAATTACAATTGTTACTAAAACTGAAGAATCCAAATTGCTACTATGATTAAAAAACCAAATATTTGGGGACAAATAGCAATCACTCTTAGACAGGGGTCGTCGAGGCAGTGGGGCGTCGCCTGGAGGCGAAGGGGTCATCGAGGCAGCATCGACGGGGGTCGTCGAGGCGAGCGTAGGAGGTGGTCGGCGGCGCTCGCGGGCGTGGAAGCTGGCAGCGGCGCCGGCGGGGGTGGAAGAGGGCGTGGGTGTGGAGGCTGGCGGCGACGAACTGGGCGGCGGCGAGGAGCTGGGCGTGAGGCGTGGAGGCAGCGGCGTGGAGAAGGGCGCTGGGCTGGCGGTGGCGCCGACGTGGGCGCCGACGAGCTGGGCGGCGGCGATGACGTGGGCGGTGACAAGCTGGACAAGCTGGGCGGCGCGGTGACGACGTGGGCGGCGACGAGCTGGACGAGCTGGGCCGCGGTGACGACGTGGGCGCCGACGAGGCAGTGGGAAGATAGATCTAAGAGAGAGAGAGAGAGAGAGGGAGCGTGTCGGGGGCAGTGGTAAAGTAGGCTGGGATTTTTGCAAAAAACCCCAGAATCGGAGTTGATGCGTACGAATCAATGCGTATGAGAAATGGACTGATATTCCAAATTATGGAATCAGATTGTATAGGGTGAAGGGCAGCTACATATGGTCCCTTTAGTGTTTTTAACATGGACATGATTTCTACTCATGATTGCAGGTTGTCTAATAGTTAATATCTCTCAGTTCGCTTAATGTAAGTGTTTTAATAATTTTTTAGGAGGTGTATGTTTGTCTGTAAGGAATTCTCTTGAGAATTGACTAAATATTACACTAGCTTTCTATATTAAATGTTTGAAAATATTTATTTGATTTCTTCAAAATGCATGTTTTCATTTACTTTTTGTTTTTTGGGTGATTGATAGTTGTTAAGATTTCTTATGACATTATCTTAATGACGCTGTCTAAGCCTGGATGGAGAGAGTTGGGTAAGTATTTCACATAAAAAATTTGTTTACGTTACGAAGTGGGAAAAAGATTAGAATCATTAAATGTGCCCCCCCCCCTTCATTGAGTCTTAGACATGAACAATAAAGGATTTAGAAATTTGTAATTTGCTCTTGATATGTAATTAGTCATCTCTCTCTTCGATCAAGTCTTAGACATGAAAAATAAAGGATTAGAAATTTATAATTTGCTCTTGATATCTAATTAGTCAAAACCACTTCACTTGAAAATTTTAGTTATTCTATTGTTGAACTCTATTGGCATGGTTGAAAAACCTTTATTTTTGAATTTTTATTGAAAAAGTGGATTATGAGATAAATAATATATTTTGAATTAATTAATGATGATGCTTGCCTTTTTATAATGGTTTTTAGCTATAATGGTTGCCAAAGTGAGCTAATATTGAACTTTTCATGCATCCTAGAGGTATAGTATTTCTTCGAATTTAGGCAATCAAAAGAAGTTGCAATTGCTTGCTCTGTTTATGCTTTTATATGCCCTCCTAAATTCCATGTGTTGCAATGCGCAGAATGTAGTATTAGCTGCATATACTTAAAAGAGCATAGGAAATTAATTAGATAGTAGCGGTCTTCTTTTATATCTTTGATTAAGAATTTTAGTGATTCAGCTCAAGAATCCACCATGCAGTAGAATGCAAAAACTGAATCTTAATTACAGGAGGGGAATATATTGAATTTGTTTACACTATCGATATACATAAATGCCATATTTTCTAAAATTTCAGTGATGTGTGTTTGTATGTGGTAAAATCCTTAACTGTAACCACCTCTTAAGCTGGAGGTATATTGGGGTGAAAATTCAATTTTTTTGTATCTACGACTACATGTTGCATTCAACTCTTTGTATATACAATGCATTAAATTGCTCTGTGTGAACGACAACAAGGACTTGCGCACCACAGCTATGCTACTGCATGGTGATGAGTTGAGGGTGTGCGAACATTGATTCTATACTTCAATATATAGCATAAGGTTTCCATTTCAAATGAAGAACTTTGTGACGCGCAACTTCTTATGCTGCATATGTTAGTATTAATTTATATTTTAGGTGATGATTTTTTGTGATTCACATGTACTAGAAGAGAAAAATAATGCATGAAAATAACTTTTGCAACTTAGTGCTCTGTAGTGTTCTCTGCTTAAATATATAACATAAGGTTTCATTTTGAAATCGGAGAAGTCTGCAACACGCAACCTCTTATGATGCATATATTTTAAATCTCCTATCCTGTTTTTTTTGTCATGTTCTCTGCCAGTTACTGAAAGATAATCATGCTATGCCATTAAACTAAATAAGAGTAATATTTTGTACCACTAAAATTTAACTAATTCAGGATCCTTTTCCAACTTATTAAGTTGCACTTATAGCTCTTTAGTTCATCTCTAATTCACAAAATTGGTACATTTCTTCTTTCTTTTCTTTTTAGAAAATTTAAACTTTTTAATCTTTTCTATTGATGAAATTATATTGTGTTTGGTTATCCTCTCTTATTCAGGTCAGAATTTGACTGATACAGATTTTACAGATGAGAAGGGAAGTAACACTCAGGTATCGTCTTCTTTTAGAGTCAAAGAAGCAGTAAAAGAATCGAAAGATATTGTCATCGATGAGCCGCTGTGACAAGCAAGGTTCATCCCTCTGCCTCTAATGGTATAGAATAGTAACTTAAAATATCTTTTTCCCCTATCTATTACATTTCTGCTCCCCAATAAGTACGAAATGATTGAGGAATCAAGTCAGTAGGATATCTACACACGAATTCAGGTTAAGTATTTACCGATTTTAGTAATATTTTAAGGTTGTTTTTAAACTATTATTATGACATCCATGAAGATAGTTGGGTCTCCATCAGAGTTAAAACAGAATCATGGATGAGTTGTACCATCTTGGTTGTATCTTTCTAGATAATTAGTATTGTAGTGCTTGAGTATGGCTCCTCTAATTACCATGTAATCTTTGATGGTATTTGCCATTGTCTTCTCATACAAGTAACCCACGACTAAAGAGAGAAAGGAGGCAACCACTTTCCCTATATCTCTTTCTCTTTTTACATTATATTCCCACTTGCTAAGTCTGATTTGAACTTAAAAGGAAAAAAACATTGCACATGTAGATCGAGCAGAAAGCATGAACTTAATGACGACCAAAGTGGAAGAGTGGTGGATTGGTAACACATTGTAATCTTCGTATTCGCTAAGTTTGAAGACGGCCAAAACTGCCTTCTTATGTGAGTCTTCTTGCCTCTTTAGGATCTAACAAATATCATGCAAAAGTTTCCGTACTTAGTACTTTAATTGTTGCAGAACACAGAGGCCAAGCAAGATTATGTCGAGAGCCACGAGGCTAGCATAACTTTAGTCGTTAATACCAAAGTTTGATTGAATCTGTTTTTGGAATTTTATTAGATTATCAACTTTGGGTTCTATTAGGAAAAATTAGGACTTAACTTGATTTTGCTGGGTCTAGATTCTCTACATTCTGGATTGTAGAAAAAGCCTACAATTAACTATGTGGATTAATACTATTGGTATATCTCAGTGGGTCCCACAATTAAATATTTTATATAATTTAAATAATTAATATCTTTCGGGGTCCATGGAATGAGAAGATGACAGAATTGTAGAGTTTCTACGCCTAATGTTGTTGAGGATCTCTATCGATTTTGCTTGAGCATTTTTTTGATAAGACGCTTGAGCATTTTAAATCTAAAGATTTCAATGTTTATTGTCTTTAAAAGCTTTACATTTTAACATCATTGTAGATTCTATCCCGGAGGGTAAAATTTTAATCGTCTTTATTGTTCTTTTAAGACACAACTGAAGATATCACTTGGTGCAATTACTTGCTTAATCCAAAGAAGGTATCATCTTTCAGCCTTATAATAATTGTTGTATAATCTTGACGTACTTTTGTTCTAAAATCTCTAAATAGTTGAGTTGGAATAGTGATGAGATTCTAATATAGTTGAAAGATTGGAATTTGAGGGGAGAATTGATTGGGTTGCTTCAAGTTCTCAGTTATTGAAAGATTACTTTGACGTACTTTTGTTAACTTTTGGACTTTCATTGCTTTTTAAGATAGACTCAAACTCTCTTTGGACCTCCATGCGTACAAGGATGCTCATCAGAAGAGTGTAAAGGTAATGTCACTTTTTTCAACCCTTTATTCTTCTTTATAAGTTATTTAAAATTGAGACATCAAATCTACTCTATCCCAGGCTATGAAAGAGAGAATGAGAAATCTTCTGCAGAGCCTTGGAATGCCACCAAGCATTAGCGAAGGACTCGAGTAATGAGATTTCATACTTCTAATGTTTTCGCGAAGAAACAATAGAAACTCAAATAGTGAAGGTGAACAAAAATATGTCACTTTCTCCCTTAAATTATCTATAATTGAAAGAAATAGAGTCTATCTTTATTTTGGGTCAAATCTTCTTAGTGTTCCATCATTTGTATCTTGAAATTCTTAGCTGAGATTATTCACCACTTTTACATTTTAAACTTTTGTTTCTATAGCATAATTTCAGTCAAATAGGTGAATTTTGTACAATCATAAAATATTTAGGGTATTTACAAGTTTTTACTTTTCCGTATAATTAAAATGTGATCGCTTTTTTAGCTCTTACCTCTTATAGGGTTTTCAAATGTTGAGTTTACTATTTTAGAATGATTATCGAATGGTCGTGGTTCAATTGAGATGGTATGCTCATGAAATAATAGTGCATCGATTGGGATGATTATTGGAATGATGGTGATTTTTAATGGTTTTAAATAAGTCCTTGCTCAATCTCAGTTTAACAAAAGAAATACAAACCTTATTCATGTCTCAATGAATCTTAATTCAATTGCAATGGTGATTCTTTCTTGCTCAATTTTGTATTCTTTCTTGCTCGATCTCAGATTTAGAAGCTATGATTTGAGCACATCAATAACAAATAAAGATTAAAATATCATAATTTAATTACCTTTTTATATATCTGAATGTCAATAATTTTTAGTATACTGTCACTATCTTTTGTGTCATTGGAAAATGATTGTTAAGAAGTAAGTTAATAAATAGTAGTGTAGTGGACTATAAATATTTTAAACATCTTTTTTCTATGTTCTTTTAATATTTTTATATTGCATCGAGTAAAATCAACATTAAAGGTATGATTTTTGTCCCATTCTCATGTTAAAATTTTACTCGAGTTTTCTTTTATCTGCGATTCGAATGTGAAAGTCTTTTCTTCTTTAGTTCATTGCATGTTGTTGAGGATCTCTATCGGATTTTGCTTGAGCATTTTTTTGATAAGACGCTTGAGCATTTTAAATCTAAAGATTTCAATGTTTATTGTCTTTAAAAGCTTTACATTTTAACATCATTGTAGATTCTATCCTGGAGGGTAAAATTTTAATCGTCTTTATTGTTCTTTTAAGACACAACTGAAGATATCACTTGGTGCAATTACTTGCTTAATCCAAAGAAGGTATCATCTTTCACCTTATAATAATTGTTGTATAATCTTCGACGTACTTTTGTTCTAAAATCTCTAAATAGTTGAGTTGGAATAGTGATGAGATTCTAATATAGTTGAAAGATTGGAATTTGAGGGGAGAATTGATTGGGTTGCTTCAAGTTCTCGTTATTGAAAGATTACTTTGACGTACTTTTGTTAACTTTTGGACTTTCATTGCTTTTTAAGATAGACTCAAACTCTCTTTGGACCTCCATGCGTACAAGGATGCTCATCAGAAGAGTGTAAAGGTAATGTCACTTTTTTCAACCCTTTATTCTTCTTTATAAGTTATTTAAAATTGAGACATCAAATCTACTCTATCGGGCTATGAAAGAGAATGAGAAATCTTCACAGAGCCTTGGAATGCCACCAAGCATTAGCGAAGGACTCGAGTAATGAGATTTCATACTTCTAATGTTTTCGCGAAGAAACAATAGAAACTCAAATAGTGAAGGTGAACAAAAATATGTCACTTTCTCCTTAAATTATCTATAATTGAAAGAAATAGAGTCTATCTTTATTTTGGGTCAAATCTTCTTAGTGTTCCATCATTTGTATCTTGAAATTCTTAGCTGAGATTATTCACCACTTTTTACATTTTAAACTTTTGTTTCTATAGCATAATTTCAGTCAAATAGGTGAATTTTGTACAATCATAAAATATTTAGGGTATTTACAAGTTTTTACTTTTCAGTATAATTAAAATGTGATCGCTTTTTTAGCTCTTACCTCTTATAGGGTTTTCAAATGTTGAGTTTACTATTTTAGAATGATTATCGAATGGTCGTGGTTCAATTGAGATGGTATGCTCATGAAATAATAGTGCATCGATTGGGATGATTATTGGAATGATGGTGATTTTTAATGGTTTTAAATAAGTCCTTGCTCAATCTCAGTTTAACGTAAAAGAAATACAAACCTTATTCATGTCTCACTGAATCTTAATTCAATTGCAATGGTGATTCTTTCTTGCTCAATTTTGTATTCTTTCTTGCTCGATCTCAGATTTAGAAGCTATGATTTGAGCACATCAATAACAAATAAAGATTAAAATATCATAATTTAATTACCTTTTTATATATCTGAATGTCAATAATTTTTAGTATACTGTCACTATCTTTTGTGTCATTGGAAAATGATTGTTAAGAAGTAAGTTAATAAATAGTAGTGTAGTGGACTATAAATATTTTAAACATCTTTTTCTATGTTCTTTTAATATTTTTATATTGCATCGAGTAAAATCAACATTAAAGGTATGATTTTTGTCCCATTCTCATGTTAAAATTTTACTCGAGTTTTCTTTTATCTGCGATTCGAATGTGAAAGTCTTTTCTTCTTTAGTTCATTGCATGTTGCTGAAGATCTCTATCCTCATATAAGGCTATGTGAGGGTGTTTGGGGAGGGCTTTTTGTCAAAATAGCTTTTAAGCTAGCTTTTCATTTCTATCTGTTTGGTAAAATGTCTAATAAGTTAGCTCATAAGACACATTTTAAAAAGCTGGTAGACTTTAGCTTTTGAAAAATTAGCTTATAATCTCATTTAAAAAACTAGGTTTGACCAAACAAATTACTATTCTACTCAAACAGTTTCTATAGCATTGTTATCAAAAAAGTCAAAAGCCACTTAAAGCTAGCATAACTTCAAAGCTTAAAAAAAATAAATCTTCCCAAACACCCTGTCTTATTGTTTAACGTCCACTTTAATGGTGATACTTTAGTTTAAACACTCAATCTTGCCTCCCACAATTTCGAACTGCTGCTACAATCCTAGGAAAAAAATGTTCAGCCATAGGTTGCCACATTTCTGCAGTAGATTAATTAGTTATTGGGTTTTATTTACTTAACATTTTGAAATTTCTAGATTTTTCTTCGACTTCTTATGCTTTAGAACTCTTTGCATTTGTTTCACTTATAGAACTGATCTGATCGATCCTTTGGCCTTCCAACTTTTAGTTGGGAAAAAAAAATGAATTGAGTGCTTAAAATTTTATAATTTTATCATGTTCTTATCTTTTTGAAGCCACGGTTCCATTCTATTGTTGTAGATGCTCACGTAGAATATCACTATTCAACACATTTAAAAATATACATTTATTTATACTAAAGGTTGATGCTTTTTGGGTAATTTATTTTGTTAACAACACATTGTATATTGTCGCAGATCTGAGCTACTCGGATCCATTATGCTGTCCAAACTACATCAAGCCAAACCATAACGATTATTTGATTGTATGATGTTGACATTAATCTAGCAGAAAATGTCGGAATTCTGTTATCATGAATAGTGTATTCTGGCTTTAGAGAAGTCCAGTGTGTTTGTGTAACCTTAAGAAAGAGCATTTGGAGTCTGATTGTAGAGGGTGGTGGTTGATAAAAACCGTATGTTAGAATTTAATTGTTTGTGCCATTTTGAACAAGTCCCCTACTTTATGAAAATTACGGATATTAAAGGTTTTTGGGGAACGGAGCTCTATCGTATAGTGTCGATCCTATTAGTTTTGCACTGGACTAATTCAGGTTTACTGTTATACGTCATCCATGCAGCAAAGGTTTCAATTCCTATGAGGTTAGTGATAAGTAGATAGAGTTTCATATTTAATTTTTTTTTATTTTCTATCTATTATTTACTTATAGTGTTATTTCAAGGAATTAAGATATATGAGGATTAGCCTAAATATAAAACAAACTTTTATGTTATTTTTATATTGCATCGAGTAAAATCAACATTAAAGGTATGATTTTGTCCCATTCTCATGTTAAAATTTTACTCGAGTTTTCTTTTATCTGCGATTCGAATGTGAAAGTCTTTTCTTCTTTAGTTCATTGCATGTTGCTGAAGATCTCTATCCTCATATAAGGCTATGTGAGGGTGTTTGGGGGGGGAGGGCTTTTTTTTGTCAAAATAGCTTTTAAGCTAGCTTTTTCATTTCTATCTGTTTGGTAAAATGTCTAATAAGTTAGCTCATAAGACACATTTTAAAAAGCTGGTAGACTTTAGCTTTTGAAAAATTAGCTTATAATCTCATTTAAAAAACTAGGTTTGACCAAACAAATTACTATTCTACTCAAACAGTTTCTATAGCATTGTTATCAAAAAAGTCAAAAGCCACTTAAAGCTAGCATAACTTCAAAGCTTAAAAAAAATAAATCTTCCCAAACACCCTGTCTTATTGTTTAACGTCCACTTTAATGGTGATACTTTAGTTTAAACACTCAATCTTGCCTCCCACAATTTCGAACTGCTGCTACAATCCTAGGAAAAAAATGTTCAGCCATAGGTTGCCACATTTCTGCAGTAGATTAATTAGTTATTGGGTTTTATTTACTTAACATTTTGAAATTTCTAGATTTTTCTTCAGACTTCTTATGCTTTAGAACTCTTTGCATTTGTTTCACTTATAGAACTGATCTGATCGATCCTTTGGCCTTCCAACTTTTAGTTGGGAAAAAAAATGAATTGAGTGCTTAAAATTTTATAATTTTATCATGTTCTTATCTTTTTGAAGCCACGGTTCCATTCTATTGTTGTAGATGCTCACGTAGAATATCACTATTCGAACACATTTAAAAATATACATTTATTTATACTAAAGGTTGATGCTTTTTTTTGGGTAATTTATTTTGTTAACAACACATTGTATATTGTCGCAGGACGGAGCTACTCGGATCCATTATGCTGTCCAAACTACATCAAGCCAAACCATAACGATTATTTGATTGTATGATGTTGACATTAATCTAGCAGAAAATGTCGGAATTCTGTTATCATGAATAGTGTATTCTGGCTTTAGAGAAGTCCAGTGTGTTTGTGTAACCTTAAGAAAGAGCATTTGGAGTCTGATTGTAGAGGGTGGTGGTTGATAAAAACCGTATGTTAGAATTTAATTGTTTGTGCCATTTTGAACAAGTCCCCTACTTTATGAAAATTACGGATATTAAAGGTTTTTGGGGAACGAGCTCTATCGTATAGTGTCGATCCTATTAGTTTTGCCTTGGACTAATTCGGGTTTCTTGTTATCGTCATCCATGCAACAAAGGTTTCAATTCCTATGAGGTTAGTGATAAGTAGATAGAGTTTCATATTTAATTTTTTTATTTTCTATCTATTATTTACTTATAGTGTTATTTCAAGGAATTAAGATATATGAGGATTAGCCTAAATATAAAACAAACTTTTATGTTATTTTTGTATTAATAAAAAGTAGAAAGAAATAGTAATACAAATTTAATAAATAATAGGCGAAAATTTTTTAGAAATGTGAATTGATAATTAAATTAACAATGCTTTAGGATTAATATATATGAGAAGCGTAACCTCGATACGTGTGTGTATAAACTTGCTACTATACATAAGATAAGATAGTGCACGCGAAGAAGAGCATGACTCATCTGTGCTCACCCGGGCTTTGCACGGGTAAAATACTAGTACATATATAAAAGATAAATAGATGCTAGGCTCTAAACCCATGCCTCAAACCAATTTATTTTTGTGCCCAAAATGCTTCAATACCCAGAATGCTATGTGAATCTTTATCTCTTAGCCCAAAGGGTCCCTCCATTTATTTTTGACCCAAAACTGGGCAAATAGTAATCGAGTTTTGCACTGTAGCTGGGCGGCTACGATACACTGCATTAACGAAAAAGAATTCTTTTTTCTATTAGTCCAAAGATTCTTTTCATTTATTTTTAAACCCACCCATATTCATAAAGTGTTTCTTTCCTTTAAGCCCAAAGTTTAAGCCCCCCCCCCCCCCATTTATTTTAAACCCACCTATTTTACTATGATATTTCTCTGTGAATCCAAAGTTTTACCCCTATTTTAAACCCACAAACATATAAATTTATTCTTAAACCCAAAATATTTCATTGCGTTCTCTTTAAATTCACTTTGTATTTTCAGCACTTTTTGATGTACCGTGTAAGCTGTTATATGTTTATTATAATCTGCTTTATTTTATTATAGGTGGATAAGATATGGTATTTTGAACCAAATGTATATAACACAAGTTTTTTTGTGGCTATGACTTGCTATATTTTTATTCTAGGTTATCAGGTACATGGTATATCTTTAAACCAAATTCTTTTGTTTCCTCCTTTTTTCACATCAATATAAATGTGGATAACTTTTATTTGCCTCTGGATCCAAAGGTTTACCCTCATTTATTTTTCAACCCACCCACTTCTTGAAAGAGGTTTTGCCCATAAACCCAAAGTTCCACACCCATTTATTTTAAATCAACATGCTTTTAAAGTCACTCTTAAAACTCAAGATATTCCACTTAATTAATTTTAAACCATCTTTGCATTTAGCAGTTTACTATAGAGTATAATTAGTTTCTATATTTTGTTATTACTTGTATATTTATGTTTTAAGTCATAAGATATAATGTATTTTAAACTAAATTCTTAAATTATTATTTTCTGTCTTTGCACTAATCCATAAGATTTATTTTGCCTGTAAACCTATGTTTTACCTATTTATTTTAAATCCATTCACTTACTAAAAGGGTATTTTGGCTTATAAACCGAAAGGTTTTGCTCCCATTTATTTTAAACCCACTTGCTTTCAAAATACTTCACTAAGTCTTTACCCCTTTATTCTTCAGTCCACCCACTTATCAAAGGGTTTTGGGCCTAAACCTAAAGTTTTACCTTATTTGTATTAAAACTCATCCACTTTCAAAGTTACTCTTAATCAAAAATACTCCACCAAGTAAATCCAATTTATTTTGATAACTTGGTACGATATAAGTTTTGTTCTAAGTTGCTATATATATATATATATATATATATATATATATATATATATATATATATATATATATATATATATATATATATATATATATATATATATATATATATATATATATATATATATATATATATATATATATATATATATTTTAAGTGGTTAGATATATAAAATATCTTTTTAAACAAAATGCTTAAATTATTATTTTTGTTTGCCTTTTTATCCTAATTGAAGCAACACACGAGTCAATTTGAGTGATTTAAAACTAAAACGATCCGAGGAAAGAATTAAAAATAAATAAATTTTCAAAATAGACCCTTTTTAAAAAATAATCATTTTCGACCTAGTTGCAACTTATTTATCAAATTGTCTTAGTTTCACCGCTTCAACAATATGGGCTGGCGGGCAATTTGATAAATAAGTTCTATTCTAGAAATTGAGAATCTGTGTAGTTTAATAGAAAATTAAACTCCACGGATTCTCAATCTCATAGAGTTTAGAACTCTACTTGTAGGATCGTTGATCTAATACACTTAAACACTAGAGGGGGGTGAATAGTGTTTTATAAAATTTTATGCAAAATAGATAATAAATTGCAATAAGATAGCAACAATTACGAAAATTGAATAATCACAAACACGGGGATTTTATCTTGGTTCCACCTTCCGGTACATCCATCCCAAAACAAATTGAGAGTTTCCACTATGATTTTAAAATAAATTACAAAATCAAACATAAACACCAATTTGCAAGCCCATGCTAATTAACACAATCTCAAACTCGAGATCACCAACTCTCACCGAGAGTTCCTTTTGAAGAAGAAATACAATTCCTATAAGCCTTGAAGTGTTGGTGATGTGCGCAGTGGCTTAGGAACTTTTTAATCTTTGATATTGCCTAAATCTTATTTTGAATGTAGTGAAATCAATAGCAATATCAGATTCAACTTTTAGAATTCTTTTCTCTCTTTTGGACTTTCAAAACTCAAGAAGAATGCATAAAAAATTGTTGTTCTATATTTATTTTTCAAGTTTTGTATATATATGTCCCTTGAAAAGACACTTCTTGAAAGAGGTTTTGCCCATAAACCCAAAGTTCCACACCCATTTATTTTAAATCAACATGCTTTTAAAGTCACTCTTAAAACTCAAGATATTCCACTTAATTAATTTTAAACCATCTTTGCATTTAGCAGTTTACTATAGAGTATAATTAGTTTCTATATTTTGTTATTACTTGTATATTTATGTTTTAAGTCATAAGATATAATGTATTTTAAACTAAATTCTTAAATTATTATTTTCTGTCTTTGCACTAATCCATAAGATTTATTTTGCCTGTAAACCTATGTTTTACCTATTTATTTTAAATCCATTCACTTACTAAAAGGGTATTTTGGCTTATAAACCGAAAGGTTTTGCTCCCATTTATTTTAAACCCACTTGCTTTCAAAATACTTCACTAAGTCTTTACCCCTTTATTCTTCAGTCCACCCACTTATCAAAGGGTTTTGGGCCTAAACCTAAAGTTTTACCTTATTTGTATTAAAACTCATCCACTTTCAAAGTTACTCTTAATCAAAAATACTCCACCAAGTAAATCCAATTTATTTTGATAACTTGGTACGATATAAGTTTTGTTCTAAGTTGCTATATATATATATATATATATATATATATATATATATATATATATATATATATATATATATATATATATATATATATATATATATATATATATATATATATATATATATATATATATATATATATATATATATATATTTTAAGTGGTTAGATATATAAAATATCTTTTTAAACAAAATGCTTAAATTATTATTTTCTGTCTTTGCACTAATCCTAAGATTTATTTTGCCTGTAAACCTATGTTTTACCTATTTATTTTAAACCCACCCATATTCATAAAGTGTTTCTTTCCTTTAAGCCCAAAGTTTAAGCCCCCAATTTATTTTAAACCCACCCATATTCATAAAGTGTTTCTTTCCTTTAAGCCCAAAGTTTAAGCCCCCAATTTATTTTAAACCCACCCATATTCATAAAGTGTTTCTTTCCTTTAAGCCCAAAGTTTAAGCCCCCAATTTATTTTAAACCCACCCATATTCATAAAGTGTTTCTTTCCTTTAAGCCCAAAGTTTAAGCCCCCAATTTATTTTAAACCCACCTATTTTACTATGATATTTCTCTGTGAATCCAAAGTTTTACCTATTTTAAACCCACCTATTTTACTATGATATTTCTCTGTGAATCCAAAGTTTTACCTATTTTAAACCCACTTGCTTTCAAAATACTTCACTAAGTCTTTACCCCTTTATTCTTCAGTCCACCCACTTATCAAAAGGGTTTTGGGCCTAAACCTAAAGTTTTACCTTATTTGTATTAAAACTCATCCACTTTCAAAGTTACTCTTAATCAAAAATACTCCACCAAGTAAATCCAATTTATTTTGATAACTTGGTAATGATATAAGTTTTGTTCTAAGTTGCTATATATATATATATATATATATATATATATATATATATATATATATTTTGAACCAAATGTATATAACACAAGTTTTTGTGGCTATGACTTGCTATATTTTTATTCTAGGTTATCAGGTACATGGTATATCTTTAAACCAAATTCTTTTGTTTCCTCCCTTTTTTCACATCAATATAAATGTGGATAACTTTTATTTGCCTACGGATCCAAAGGTTTACCCTCATTTATTTTTCAACCCACCCACTTCTTGAAAGAGGTTTTGCCCATAAACCCAAAGTTCCACACCCATTTATTTTAAATCAACATGCTTTTAAAGTCACTCTTAAAACTCAAGATATTCCACTTAATTAATTTTAAACCATCTTTGCATTTAGCAGTTTACTATAGAGTATAATTAGTTTCTATATTTTGTTATTACTTGTATATTTATGTTTTAAGTCATAAGATATAATGTATTTTAAACTAAATTCTTAAATTATTATTTTCTGTCTTTGCACTAATCCTAAGATTTATTTTGCCTGTAAACCTATGTTTTACCTATTTATTTTAAACCCACCTATTTTACTATGATATTTCTCTGTGAATCCAAAGTTTTACCTATTTTAAACCCACTTGCTTTCAAAATACTTCACTAAGTCTTTACCCCTTTATTCTTCAGTCCACCCACTTATCAAAAGGGTTTTGGGCCTAAACCTAAAGTTTTACCTTATTTGTATTAAAACTCATCCACTTTCAAAGTTACTCTTAATCAAAAATACTCCACCAAGTAAATCCAATTTATTTTTGTGCCCAAAATGCTTCAATACCCAGAATGCTATGTGAATCTTTATCTCTTAGCCCAAAGGGTCCCTCCATTTATTTTTGACCCAAAACTGGGCAAATAGTAATCGAGTTTTGCACTGTAGCTGGGCGGCTACGATACACTGCATTAACGAAAAGAATTCTTTTTCTATTAGTCCAAAGATTCTTTTCATTTATTTTAAATCCATTCACTTACTAAAAGGGTATTTTGGCTTATAAACCTAAAGGTTTTGCTCCCATTTATTTTAAACCCACTTGCTTTCAAAATACTTCACTAAGTCTTTACCCCTTTATTCTTCAGTCCACCCACTTATCAAAAGGGTTTTGGGCCTAAACCTAAAGTTTTACCTTATTTGTATTAAAACTCATCCACTTTCAAAGTTACTCTTAATCAAAAATACTCCACCAAGTAAATCCAATTTATTTTTGTGCCCAAAATGCTTCAATACCCAGAATGCTATGTGAATCTTTATCTCTTAGCCCAAAGGGTCCCTCCATTTATTTTTGACCCAAAACTGGGCAAATAGTAATCGAGTTTTGCACTGTAGCTGGGCGGCTACGATACACTGCATTAACGAAAAGAATTCTTTTTCTATTAGTCCAAAGATTCTTTTCATTTATTTTAAATCAACATGCTTTTAAAGTCACTCTTAAAACTCAAGATATTCCACTTAATTAATTTTAAACCATCTTTGCATTTAGCAGTTTACTATAGAGTATAATTAGTTTCTATATTTTGTTATTACTTGTATATTTATGTTTTAAGTCATAAGATATAATGTATTTTAAACTAAATTCTTAAATTATTATTTTTGTTTGCCTTTTTATCCTAATTCGAAGCAACACACGAGTCAATTTGAGTGATTTAAAACTAAAACGATCCGAGGAAAGAATTAAAATAAATAAATTTTCAAAATAGACCCTTTTACAAACAATCATTAGTCAACTACTCGTAAGAAAAGACTTTATAAAAACAGCTTTGTAGCTTAGTAGTCGACTATACCGTAGTCATTAGTCGACTACTCGAATTGACGAATGTTAAAAATCGCTTTATAATTTAGTAGTCGAATATCTTGTAAAGGTAGTCGACTACACCGTGATATGACGAACTTGATTTTCAAGTAAGCCCTTAGTAGCTCCACTATACTATACTAGTAGTCGACTACTCGTAATTTTACGTAATTATGAAAAAGTGTCTAAGTCTCAATTAGTCGACTATACCGTAGTCATTAGTCGACTATTACGTCAAATGACAAAACTTTAATTTGACATTAACACATGACTAGTCGACTACTATACTAATTAGTCGACTATTCTCACAAATGACAAAACTTTAATTTGACATTAACACATGACTAGTCGACTACTATACTAATTAGTCGACTATACCGCTCATTAGTCGACTATTCTCACAAATGACAAAACTTTAATTTGACATTAACACATGACTAGTCGACTACTATACTAATTAGTCGACTATACCGCTCATTAGTCGACTATACCGCTCATTAGTCGACTACTCGTAATTTTACGTAATTATGAAAAAGTGTCTAAGTCTCAATTAGTCGACTATACCGCTCATTAGTCGACTATACCGCTCATTAGTCGACTATACCGCTCATTAGTCGACTATACCGCTCATTAGTCGACTACTCGTAATTTTACGTAATTATGAAAAAGTGTCTGTCTCAATTAGTCGACTATTCTCACAAATGACAAAACTTTAATTTGACATTAACACATGACTAGTCGACTACTATACTAATTAGTCGACTATACCGCTCATTAGTCGACTACTGAATTGAGAATCCTGTGTAGTTTAATAGAAAATTAAACTCCACGGGATTCTCAATCTCATAGAGTTTAGAACTCTACTTGTAGGATCGTTGATCTAATACACTTAAACACTAGAGGGGGGTGAATAGTGTTTTATAAAATTTTATGCAAAATAGATAATAAATTGCAATAAGATAGCAACAATTACAGAAATTAAACAATCACAAACACAGGGATTTTATACTGGTTCCACCTTCCCGGTGTACATCCAGTCCCCAAGCAAATCCCGCTTGAGAGTTTCCACTATGATTTTAAAAATAAATTACAAAATCAAACGCAAACCTGACCAATTTGCAAGCCCATGCAAATTAACACAATCTCAAACCTGAGATCACCAACTCTCACACCCGAGAGTTCCTTTTTGAAGAAGAAATACAATTCCTATAAGCCTTGAAGTGTTGGTGATGTGCGTGATGGCTTAGGAACTTTTTAATCTTTGATATTGCCTAAATCTTATTTTGAATGTAGTGAAATCAATAGCAATATCAGATTCAACTTTTTAGAATTCTTTTTCTCTTTTGGACTTTCAAAACTCAAGAAGAATGCATAAAAAATTGTTGTTCTATATTTATTTTTCTCAAGTTTTTGTATATATATGTCCCTTGAAAAGACACTTTTGAAAGCCAAGAACGGATATTAACCGAACAAAACGTTCATAAATTCAAATTCGAAAAGTCGAAAATCAGATCAGAGTCGACTACAAACATCATTAGTCAACTACTCGTAAAAACGGACTTTATAAAAACAGTTTGTAGCTTAGTAGTCGACTATACCGTAGTCATTAGTCGACTACTCGAATTGACGAATGTTAAAAATCGCTTTATAATTTAGTAGTCGAATATCTTGTAAAGGTAGCGACTACACCGTGATATGACGAACTTGATTTTCAAGTAAGCCCTTAGTAGCTCCACTATACTATACTAGTAGTCGACTACTCGTAATTTTACGTAATTATGAAAAAGTGTCTAAGTCTCAATTAGTCGACTATACCGTAGTCATTAGTCGACTATTACGTCAAATGACAAAAACTTTAATTTGACATTAACACATGACTAGTCGACTACTATACTAATTAGTCGACTATTAAAGATTAAAATGATGTTAATGCAATATTTTAAAACTTGTAAAATAACTAATAACTCTAATGGTTAATACAGGGGATTTCTATAATTAACCAACACACTAAGCATGTGTTAGTGTGTTCTAAGTGTGTGTGTGTGTGATCAAGGCTTGTACAATAATTCTAAGTAAAGAAGAGAAAAAAATTTACATTTAACTTGCTTCTCATCATCTTCGATACTTCATAATGCCTTGAGCTTAGCTTGCACTTGTCCAAATTTGATAATAATGATATCTGCATCAACAAGTTATAATACACACAAAACACATATATAGAACACATATTGTTATCATCAAAATACTAACTTGAGAATATGAAAATCAACATTACTAAGCCTCACGGGACTGGGAATCCTGTGGAATTTATGTCATACAAACTGCACTAGATTCACAATCCCGTATAGGTTGGCCAAGTAATGAATTATTTTTTTATGTTTAACTTCTGAATAGATAAATATAAAGATAAAAAACGAGATTAATAGAAAGATAAAAATGAGATTCGAACTCAAGACTATTTGAGTAATTGAAGTCTAACTCTCTTAGAGTTAACCACTTAGCTAACTATATAGGATTGTAAATCATGTGTAGTTTGTATGCTATAAACTCCATAGGATTCACAATCCCGTAGCGTTTAATATGAGTTTTAAACTCAACAGGATCGAGAATTCTGTAGAGATTAATTCTCTACTAAGCTCTACTGGATTCTCAATCCCGTGGAGTTCGTAGAGCATATTTCACAATTTTGATCTAGTTTGAGTCCACGTTGCTGACGTGGCAGAAAGTAGGTCGAAATTGCTAAATAAGTTGCAACTAGGTAGATTTTGGCTATTAAATTTCTTAAAGGGTCTATTTTAAAAATTTGTCCTTAAAAAAATCTCTGCCCTCTGTGTTCACTTTCATCTTCTTTTTAATTTTTTTTCCTGAGAGAGGAAAATAGATAAAGAAGTCTCATAACTCTTCTACTTCCCATTAATAAGTACAAGGCTAATTAATTTTTTTTGAGAAAGGAAAATAGATAAAGAAGTCTCATAACTCTTCTACTTCCCATTAATTACATCATTAATGGGAACAACAATAAACCAGTTACGAGGCGTGAAGCTAATTTTCTCTCGCAGGAACCAAATCACGCAAACCTTTTTATACCCCCAACCAACCTCTATAGAAATTATTAATTAAATCACACAAACCTTCTTATACCCCCCAACCAACCTCCATAGAAATTATTAATTAATCAAGATGAGCAAACCGGTACCCACCCGCCTCCATACAAACTTTGGACAAAATTATCAGATTGATATATTTTGTTAACCCTTAATGATACATTAGTATATTTTTCTACTCCGGTGATAATTTAGTATATTAAGTATACTCTGCCGATAAATTGATATATTATGCATGCTCCCACGATAAATTAGCGTATATTGGACAAATTTTTGTTTTAGCCCCTTTTACGAATTTATTTTCAATCGACTTATTGACTTTTGCAAATCAGGTTCGGCCTCTAATCATTATCGCCTCAAACTTCACGAAATGATTTCCGTGAAGTTTTAAACTGAAAACTTCACGGAAATGATTTCCCGTGAAGTTTGAAGACCTCGCCAAATCGACCAGTTTGGTAGGGTCGGCTATTCATACAATAGTGTGAATAGGGTCGATTTTTGAAAATAAATGTTGAATATGGGCTAAATTGAAAATTTGTCCGCGTATATTTTCTTGCTCCAGCTGACTTTGTCCTCTATCGTCTTTCTTCAACCCTTCGGATTAAATTACGACACAAAGCAAACAAAAAATCTTCCCAACTCCCTCAAACGTCACCAACCTCCCTAAAGTCTTCCCTCCCCCATTCCTCAACCCTTTCAATCTTCTCGTCATTCCCCCTAAAGTCTCCCCTCCCCCATTCTTCAACCCTTTCAATCTTCTCATTCCATTCCAATCCATTTCCTCCATCTTTCCTTCCATTCCTCTACCTCTCTCTCAGTTCCATTTATTGACTCAGTCAATGGCCACTTCAGGCTAACCCCCAACTGGAATCTACACCTCCCTCGACCTCCGATCAACTTCCCTCCGACCCCAGCCTCTCAATGATCTCCTTCCTCTTCCGCCGCCTCGATTCCTTCCCGACCGCCCGCCCTCATCGACGCCGACTCCGACGACCACCAAACCCTAACCTTCCGTCAGCTCCGCTCCGCCGTCTCCTCCTTCGCCTCCGCCCTCTCCCGCCTCGGCATCCGCAGAGGCGACGTCGTCCTCATCTTCGCCCCCAATTCTGTCCTCTTCCCCGTCTCCTTCCTCTCCATCATCTCCCTCGGCGCCATCGCCACCACCGTCAACCCTTTATACACCGTCGGCGAGCTCAAGAAACAAGCCCTAGACTCCGGCGCCAAGCTCGTCCTCACCGTCCCCGATCTCGTTCCCAAAGTCAGCTCACTCAACCTTCCAATTATTCTACTAGCTAAAAACACCAACAAAGATGTTTCCTTTCCCACATTTTACGACCTAATCAAGAATCAATCGCCGTCGGAGTTCACTCCGCCGGAGATAAATCAGGACGACACAGTGGCGCTCCTCTACTCCTCCGGGACCACCGGAGCGAGCAAAGGGGTCGTCTTGACGCACCGCAACTTCATCTCTGCTGCTATGATGGCGGTTCAAGACCAAGACATGAGAGGGGAGCCGCCGAATATTTTCCTTTGTTTTGTTCCCATGTTTCATATTCTCGGGCTGTCGGTGATTACTTTTGCGCAGCTGGCGAGGGGGAATACTGTGGTGGTGATGAAGAGGTTCGATATGGAGATGACGTTGAGGTCGATTGAGAGGTATAGAGTTAGTTATTTGTACACTGTGCCCCCGGTGATGATTGCTCTGGCGAAGCAGGGGAAGGTGACTAAGTATGATCTAAGCTCGTTGAGGCGGCTCGGGTCAGGGGCGGCTCCTTTGGGGAAGGATGTGATGGAGGAGGTATCAGGGATTTTTCCTCAAGCCGATATTGTTCAGGTGAAATTTTTCTTCTATTGTTTGTTCTCCCTGCGGATGGTTTTGAGTATGTCTTTGCCAAGTATTTTGAGATGAAATGTTATGAACAAATTTGATTAGCAGTAGGGGCAAAAAATAAATATGGTGGGTTTTATTCTTGTTTGTCCTTTAGCATAATGATACCAATTCTGATACCAAAATATGCAATTTGTTAGGAGTACCTTGCATCCATTTAGTTGAATTGTGGCTTTTGCCTAACACAGGCACTAGAAAGACAATTAGACAAATACATGGTTAAATATGCGTGGTCTCGTGTCTCAAATACGTTAACCCTTTCGAGTCAATTGGGTCCAAATAGATTAGACAAGAGCATCTCGGTTAATTGGCCTTTGCAAATCCAATACAAACTTTGACTTGAAGAGACTGTTGATTGTTATATTTTGTTTGCTAACTTTACATTTTCCCCTTTTTGGTATGTTTTTATGGGTTAGATGTAGATTTTGAACCTGCAAAACATTGATTCGAACTATTATTTTGTAGGAATATAAAGAATATTGTGCAAAACTAGTAATGTGGGTTTGTTAGTTACTCCCACCTTTGGTATATGAATTCAGATGAGTTACATGCTTCCGTCCTATTTGAACTATAATCCTATATTGTTGAAGCACAAGTTGTGCTGTGAATGTGACATAATGTCAATTGTTCTCGAAGGAGAGAAAGAAAGCTTATCCCTATATATTTGATGTATTGAAATATAGATCTTACACATAGGACGTAAGAAGAACATAGCAAAATATTTTATTTGCAGATTATGGTATTTGGTTTTTGTTTTGCTAAATATGAACCATAATGTGATACCACACTATTTTGACTGCACTCACATGCTCAAGGAGATTAGAATAGTTATTTCCCCATCCCTATTTGCTTATTCTTATTATTTTGACCACACTTGCATGCTCAAGGAGATTAGAATAATCATTTCCCCATCTATATTTGGTGTTATTTTTAGAATATGCACATGTGCTAATCAGTTTCAGTTCACCTGATTCCATCACAAAAGTAAAGAAAGAAAGGATATGCATGTGAGTAAGATAAGCACTATGAAATCAATCATGATTACATTTTCTAATGCAAAAATAAGGAAACCAGTGACAGTGAGTCAGCAATATTTTTCTGTTCATCTATGGTTCTATATCCTTTGTCTATTTGCGCTCCTGTTATACCTCTATGTTTGATACCTTTGAATTGTAAAATTTTGGATCAGGAGAGGAATTGCGTTTGACATTGAAATGTGAATGGCCTATTTATCATGTGACTGCATAAGGGGGTTGAAACAGTGAGAAAAAACCCTTTCTTGTGTTAAACAATGTGCCGGTTTGAAAATCATTCATTTTGATCCATTTAACAACTGTATGAAATAGCAGCAGGCAATTTATCTACTCTACCCTATCAACAATATTAATATTGGTTTCTATGGTTTAGAAAGATCATAATGTTAGCATCAATTCTGTCTTATTCAAGGAGAGCGACAATGTTAGCATCAATTCTGCCTTATTCAAGGAGAGCGACCATGTTTGTCAACATTGTATGCATTAGTAGCCATTACCAACATAATGATGTCCTTGATTACCTAATGAGGAAGTATCTTACATTAAAGACTTTCTGGTGAGATATTATAATTTTCCCTTTCAGAACTGCTCTATTAAACCTTCCTCTATGCAGGTACTAGGTAGAAATCTTTACATGTAAAAATTCACATTAGTAGGATAGAAACTCACTGCCAATGATCGTCTTATAGATTGTAATACCACCTTCTCATACAGCTAGCTGGTAGCTTCCAGTTTCTTATCAATGCAAGTTCTAGTTGGCCTTGTCATTTATGAAATAAGTCAAAGTGAATTATGTTTAACAACATTTTTCGCTTTCTGAGCAGGGGTATGGTTTGACAGAGTCCTGTGCTGTCGTATCACTTGAGCTTCCTAGAGGAGCATCTCTTAGTCAATTTGGTTCAACAGGTAACCTTCTCTCAGGAGTTGAAGGCAAGGTTGTTAGTGTAGATACGCTGAAGTCTCTTCCACCTAATCAACTGGGCGAGCTCTGCTTTCGAGGACCAAACATGATGCGAGGTATATACTTCTGTTATGTGTTCTTAAAAAAACTACTCTTAGCATGTGATAACCAGTTGCTCACACTTCTTATGCTGTATATGGAAGAAAGTGAGGAATCCCAGTTAATTAAGAAATGGTTCGCCTTAAGAAGTAGGCAATATACACTTATGCTTGAAATAAACAATGGTAACTATTAACCAGCCTGCTTAAACATAAAGAGCAACTAATGGATGCAGAGTCATGCTTAATAGACCAAAGCTAAAATCAAAGTGATTTTGTTTTAATATCTTGAGTAATTTTTTTCTGTGAATTATCTTTTTGCTAGCAGCTGCGGTTACGCATTTTAGTAAGTCGGTGTTACCAAAACATTGCATTTAGTAGGTTGGTGTGTAATTCTCCTAGATATTCAATATTGAATGCACTATCCAAAGGGGTGATCCGGTTCCCTTTATGATTTACAGTTAGTTTTGAAAGACCATTCACCTGACAGTCTATATGCGGAAATTAAGTTATTTGCTCATGTTTTGAAGGATCTATTAAAATCTTATTCTTCTTTACATCTTAACTTTTTACATGTAATATTAACTAATATATTTCAATTTTAAATTTGTTCAGGTTATTTCAACAATTCACAAGCCACTAAGTTGACTATAGATAAGGAAGGGTGGTTACACACAGGTGATCTCGGGTACTTTAATGAAGAGGGACAACTTTTTGTCGTGGATCGCATAAAAGAATTGATCAAGTACAAAGGTTTTCAGGTAACTTTTAATGGAGTAATTTGGATTTTGAACTTTTATGATTGACTTATATCTTTTATTTAGCACATTTTATTGAGCTGGACATGGTTGAATCAAATAGCAGAACAAACTATTTGAAGAAACTGACTTTTGTAGGCAAAATGACAAGATATATTCACCGTCTATGTAACTGGATGCAATAATCAAATTAAGGTACAGTGAGGGGAAGTCATTAATTTCATAGATATAGTATCTATGAGCAGTTTTCATTTGTGAAATTAAGATTGATCCCAATGTTATTGAACTAGCATACGGAGTTAATATGATTGTGGAAGTGTTGTGAATAGCAGCAAATAGTGGCGCTATGGCGGCCGCGTTAGCGCCTTAGCAGTTTATGCCCGCACAGCTATGGTCAAAAGCAGTGATCTTTAGCGGCATCGGTGCTATCAGCTCGAAATAGCGGCCAATAGTGCGTAAAAGAACTTTATAGTGCGTAAAAGCACTTTAAAGTGCTTTACAGTGCTTTAAAATTCAAATTAACGAGTTTGTACCCTACCCAAATTCTTAAGTAAATGAGTTTTTTCATACCCAACCCCAACCCGAGCTGTTTTTTTAACTTAAAACCCGTTTCTCTTCCCGATACCTTCTCTCTCTTCGCTGTTCGAACCCAAAAAAACCCTAACCCAAAATCGCCGCCAGTGCCTCTCGTCGTCGAAGATCGCCGGAGCTCCTCCACAACCACCTCTCATCATCCTCTCGTCGTCGACCTTCCACCTCCTCTCATCGTTGAGCCTCCAGCTCCTCTCTATTCTTTGTTGGAGCTTTTTGGTCATCCTCTCTATTCCTTGTGAAGCTCCTCTGTCTCCTCCAGCTCCACCTTCTCTCTTCGAAGCACCACCTCCTCCTCGAAAGCTCATCAAATGTGAATTGTAGAATTTTTAGTTTTTTTCTTGAATTTTTTTGAATATTTATACATATTTAAACGGGATCACCTTTTGACTTTGTCACTTTTTCGCTGCTAAAGCCCCAAACAGCCTCGGCAGTGTCTCACCGCTTCGCTACGCTTTTTGCTTTCCAGAACCTTAATATTAATACGTTTGGAAATCTGTTTCACTATTTGTGTGATTTTTATTTGCAATTTCATTTTTGGTTAATTTTGGCGACTCTTAGAACAACAAGAGAAGGATTCAGTTGAGATGAAGGAAGTTTCATGGCACAGTCTTTCACAATTAGAACGATGCATATCTTTGTAAAGAAAAACTCCTAAGGTTTCACCTTCACGTTTTCAATGTCCTGCAGTTTTATGCTAGAAATCAAAGTGCAGATTTTAACTGAGCAGAAACATACTTTGCTAAGTTCAACTATCATAATCAGGATAAATTATCCTTTTCTGATTTCCATTTTTGCAGCAGTAAACATTTCACCATTCTTTGCTAGTTAGTCCTAGCGCTCTACTTTTGATCCACTAAGCAAATATCCTAGTCTCCCTCCTGTGGCATTCCTATCTTAGCCAGAAGGTCAGCAGTCTAGGGGGGAAAACTATACGTGAATAAGTGGGAATAAAAACTGCTTCATTTTCAATCATTTTCTGGAGAATATGGAGCCTTATCAATTATCATTTTAATTTCTGAATCCATTTTAATTTGAAAAGATTTGTTAATTATGTATTTATGTGAAAACTACATTTATGCTGGTCTTTTAACAAGGGAGCTCATAGTAATATCATTCTACCTTTTGTTAGGTTGCGCCTGCTGAACTTGAAGGTTTGCTTCTTTCTCATCCTGAAATATTAGATGCTGCTGTCATTCCGTAAGTTGGAAAATAAAATTCCCCAACTTCAATCTTATTTAACTTTCTAATATTGCAGCATTGCAGCATTTGTTACCTTGCCTATATAATGTGTCTTTCCATAGTCTGTCATGATTCTAAAGTATTATTTTCTGGTTCCTTTTCTATGTCAGGTTTCCTGATGCTGAAGCTGGTGAGGTTCCCATTGCATTTGTGGTTAGATCTCACAACAGTTCACTAACAGAAGTTGATGTTCAAAAGTTTATTGCAAATCAGGTACTGATAAATATGTACACATTAGTTTAACATAGTTTTTATAATAGCATATGGTTTTCATAGCATTTGTACCTCTTCACATGATGAAAATTGAAGAGACTGAAAATACTTTGCCTTATTAGGGAGAAACTGTAAGCAGCCTCAAGCGAGTAGGTTTCGAAAATAAATTGTACCAGAATGTGCAAATAACATAGTACTCCGCTATAACCTGATACTTGGAGACTGACTCCAGTAAACTGGATACTGTATGAGGGTGATGATATTCTCCTCTTAGTCGGGAATGCAGGCCTTAAAACTGTTGATGTATCGATGTTTTAGTTTGTCTAGCCTTGTTACTATGGTTGAATATGTGTGAAAAAGAATATGCGACCTTTCCCATTGAGTCCTCATCCCCTCCACCTCTTAATATGGCCATATAAGTTTATGAATTTTGTAAGCTATTATTATTCCTTCAAAACTTTTCAACTTGAGAAATTTATGAAATAAAGGAAGCCCGATATCAGCATCCCAAGGTGTGATGTACAGCTTAGGCCCTGTAACTGAGAATTGCATTGCTCACTTGTGAGATAATTTTTTCTTTGCTCATCCAACGTGGCACGTGGCTTGGCTGATTAGATATAGTTTTGTAAGAACAAAATGTATGCAGACAAACACAACAGATAATCACATAATTTACTATTGTTGATCACCATTTTTGGCCTCCTTTGTCAATTATGTTTCTCCTAGTGATTGAATCACTGTTTTTCTTTTGTTTTTCTTCAATGTTTCTTATTATTGTTCCAGGTGGCACCTTTCAAGAGGCTGAGGAGGGTAACTTTTGTGAACACTATCCCAATATCTGCTGCCGGAAAAATTCTCAGAAGGGAACTCATAGCGAGAGTAGGGTCCAAGTTGTAGAACTTGAGCGCTACCCTCAAAACACATGCAGTAGGTTTCAAAGCAGTTCAATTCTTTCAAGAAGGCTTTTCTAGATTCTGTTATCTGAGCAAAGAGATGTATCTTTTTTGCTTCCACCTCAATGTTACTTGGATGAAATCTAAGATTAATAAGAAATAATTGCCATTTTTTGCTCACACTGCTACAAAGTCGTGCATAGCTACAGCTGAAGTATTCGGACAGATGTATATAAGAAAACCCCACTGTGCACTTTCTTTCTGTCAAATTTATCTTCATGTAAGTCTCTTCAAGCATATTCTGTGCAGCTCCTACAACTTCTCACAGTGCGATTTCACCTTTTTATTTTCTGACCTAACTGACAATAACACCATTTTCATTCTTTTTACATTATTTGCAGCCCTTTTGGTTTGTATCGGTTAGCTTTTCTAAATTAAGCCTAGTGGTATGTGTATTCCTGGAATATGCTTTTAACAAGTTATTTTCGCATTTTTCATGCGACTGACTGTTCGAACGTAAGCAATACATGTTTGATCCGTTAAAGATTTACTAAAGCAACACAAACCACACAGGAAAACAAAGAAAGAACAACAAACCATAAGTAGAGGAACCATGATAGATAATTCGATAAGAAATACTTTACAGAAAGCCGAATCGCCCATTGCAACGAGGAGTAGCTTTGAAGAAACTATGCCCCATCTACGATTGCGTTTGGTCTGCACAGTACTTTCGAGGATTCGAGGATGAGACAACTGCAGTTCTCAGAAGCGCACTCTTTTGTTGAACATCACGACTACTACTTTAGTTCGCCGACTCTCCGAAACCAGCCACTAAGGAACAAATATAAGAGAATTGTGGAAGAACACGAAGAGAGGATTTTAATTTTCAGTGTCGTAAAATGAACAGAGGAGGCTCAATTTATATAGGTTATGATGAATTGAGTGGTCAGACAAGATTCAAGCCTTGTAAGGTTTGTAAGGTCCGAGCCAGTTCAGTTCAACACATGCACAAAGCGCATGTACTGGGCTAGGCGCTCGTTATCACGATAGAAAATATGTGCATTCTAACAACTTTATTATACCTAATATAACACTTATGTATAAACCGAGTAAAATGTATTCAATTAGTCAATGTGGGACAGACAGTCACATATTACTAATTAAGCACAAATTTTCATCTGTGGAATCCAAACCATATAAATGCTATCTTTCCAAAAAAATATTTGTAAATAAGTCCTCCATTTATTTATTTATATCAACGCTGATTGCATTAGTATATTAGCACAATGACTTTTTTGAGTAGTCTACAAAGGAAACATAGACTAGGAACATAAATACAACACATTGCAGCTATCCAGAGGTTGCTGACCGAAACAGAAAAAGCACATTTACCCTTAATGGCATTGATCGAATCATTGAGGCACAAGATGCAGTCTCCAACCTCAGTATCGGTGTGGCATGTAGAAATGCCGAGCACATTAGCCAATTGTATTGTGTAAGTACGGTCAGGGGCATTGGGCGTTACAGTGCGCATGCTTTCGAGAACTGTGAGGACATTGACTGCTATGCTACTGTGTGGATCGTATTTGTTTGAATCACATGTAGGGATCATCATCAGCAGATGCCACAATGATAAGTAAAAATGCGATCATCAAAGTCATCTTCAGGGATGAAGATTTCATGTTTGTTGTTGAAAGGATCAGCTGTATTCGAGTATTTATAGACAGTGTTGAAGGACTACAACTTACAATTGGCTGGAAAATTTTAGGAAGAGGGGGCATTAGATAGTGCTTAGGTTTTGTTGGATTCTAGAGATTGGGCTATTAGCTTTCATATTATAATCACTAGATAGTATTTTTCTTTTCACAGAGCAAATTAAAAGTATTACTTTCTGTGATCATAGCATATATATAAAGATGGAAGCAGAACAATATTGTGGTGGTGGTCTGGGGTCCCTCTGTAATCTTTGGAAATGTAGGACTTTATTTTTATTCTTCTACATTATTTAAGCATTAAATATGACTTAGTTATTACTGTTATTGTAAAATACATAAATTATTTTAGCTCTTTCTGACTACTTTTCGATTGACAAGAGATCAAGTTACGCAATGCTTTTCCAAAGTAAAGGGTTTTTCTTCTTAAATTAATGCTAAGTTCTACTACAAACTTGTTTATATATCTGTGTTCCCTCCCTCCCTTCTTGTTGCAATGTTCTTGTTAGTTTTGCTGAGAGAAACACTTGTCCCCGAAAAGTGAGCTCCAGTTACTACATTACATTTTGAGCTACGCAAGTGTTAGCCATTTGCATTGCTCTCCATTATTAAACATAAGATCCACTTCATCAGTGAAATCAAGAGCAACAAAACTATAAACATAAGGAATCATCCAGTAATTATTGAGAAAACGCATGTCGTCTAAAATGGAATCATTGAGGCACAAGATGCAGTCTCCAACCTCAGTATCGGTGTGGCATGTAGAAATGCCGAGCACATTAGCCAATTGTATTGTGTAAGTACGGTCAGGGGCATTGGGCGTTACAGTGCGCATGCTTTCGAGAACTGTGAGGACATTGACTGCTATGCTACTGTGTGGATCGTATTTGTTTGAATCACATGTAGGGATCATCATCAGCAGATGCCACAATGATAAGTAAAAATGCGATCATCAAAGTCATCTTCAGGGATGAAGATTTCATGTTTGTTGTTGAAAGGGTCAGCTGTATTCGAGTATTTATAGACAGTGTTGAAGGACTACAACTTACAATTGGTTGGAAAATTTTAGGAAGAGGGGGCATTGGATAGTGCTTAGGTTTTGTTGGATTCTAGAGATTGGGCTATTAGTTTTCATATTATAATCGCTAGATAGTATTTTTCTTTTCACAGAGCAAATTAAAAGTATTACTTTCTGTGATCATAGCGTATATATAAAGATGGAAGCAGAACAATATTGTGGTGGTGGTCTGGGGTCCCTCTGTAATCTTTGGAAATGTAGGACTTTATTTTTATTCTTCTACATTATTTAAGCATTAAATATGACTTAGTTATTACTGTTATTGTAAAATACATAAATTATTTTAGCTCTTTCTGACTACTTTTCGATTGACAAGAGATCAAGTTACGCAATGCTTTTCCAAAGTAAAGGGGTTTTTTCTTCTTAAATTAATGCTAAGTTCTACTACAAACTTGTTTATATATCTGTGTTCCCTCCCCTCCCCTCCCTTCTTGTTGCAATGTTCTTGTTAGTTTTGCTGAGAGAAACACTTGTCCCCGAAAAGTGAGCTCCAGTTACTACATTACATTTTGAGCTACGCAAGTGTTAGCCATTTGCATTGCTCTCCATTATTAAACATAAGATCCACTTCATCAGTGAAATCAAGAGCAACAAAACTATAAACATAAGGAATCATCCAGTAATTATTGAGAAAAACGCATGTCGTCTAAAATGGAATCATTGAGGCACAAGAGGCCGTCTCCCATATCAACATCAGTGAGGCAACCCTATGTTATAATTACGATTTGGGGGTGTAAAAATGTTGCAGTGCGCATGCTCTATGTTATAACTGATTCTATTTGTTGTTGTGCAATACATATGAACATGATTCTATTTGGTCAATAACTCTTGTTTGTTCCTTTTCTAATTTCCTTTATTAAACTATATAAATTTTGTCAATAGGTTCTTTTTTTTTGTAGAATGCAACGTGGATGAGTTCATGGAGCGGTTGGACCGCGACAAGTCCAAACGAGGGTCTGGAAAGGATCTTTGACTTAGTATCTCCCAATCCATAGGGTCTTTGCCTTGCTCATGAAGGACAATTTCTCCTGTTTGCCTCTCCAGTTTCTCCTGTTTGCCTCTCCAGTTTCTCCTGTTTGCCTCTCCAGTTTGCCTTGCTTATGAAGAATAATTTCTCCGGTTCCAAGGAATGCTTGACAATCTTTAACAATATATGACATATCCCATTTATTGAATTATTGAGCACGTTAGCTATCCCCTTCAACTTTTATGCCTTGTTTAGTACTCGAGAATCGAGTCAAGTGAGAATAGAATAAAGTAAGTGTTGATGCTGAAAAATGCACACAGTCAAATGATCTCTGCTTTGATCTGAACTTATGACGTGAAGCTCGCTTTCTCTTCTAGCGCCTGTAAGTGATGACGGATGGAAGGGATTTGGTTATGCCGGAGAACGACCTGTGAAAAGACGGAGTTGGGATCTCCGGTGATCTCTCCGACGGTCAAGTTAGTAATGGATTTTTATGTTGGAAAATCTTACAAGAAAAAGGTTAGGGTTTTTGTTCTTAGTTACCTCTTTCATTGAGCCGTACCCTATTTATACGAGGGATCTGAGGGCATTCTTGTCTCTTTAATTGATTTGGACTTTAGGGGTGAGTCAGATAGACTTCCACGTGGCGACCGCTGATTGGGGTAAAGTTTGGTATGGGCGGCCGTGTCGGATTTACCTTTACAGGTGTAGAACGATCATTAGTCTTAGAGTTTGTACTGTTCCTTCACTATTAATGAGATGGGATTGGCGGCGTGCACCACACTGTTAAGTTTAAGGTGTCTTAAATATTGTGAGGGACGGAGATATTAAGACACTGACTGTTCATTTAATGTGATATGGACGTATTGTCGGGGTCAAGTCCTATGCCACCGTCACTTACGTTGAGCACATAAGCTTGTCGAACGAGGAATCACCATCAAGCGGTCGTAGAATCGACCGACTTAATTATCTCGGCTTTCATATGCAGACGACCGAGAGAAGAGCAATTTAACATAGCTTGGTGTCGTTCACGAGGGCACCCGGTTAACGAGTCGAGTATTGATGCCTATCGACTCGAAGAGCCGCGTAATGACGCCTTCCGCGTCGTCCACGAAGGCTTTTGGCTGAGAGAGCCGAGTGATGACGCCTTTCGTGTCGTCCACGAAGGCTTTTGGCTGAGAGAGCCGAGTGATGACGCTTTCGTGTCGTCCACGAAGGCTTTTGGCTGAGAGCCGAGTGATGACGCCTTTCGCGTCGTCCACGAAGGCTTTTGGCCGAGAGCCGAGTGATGACGCCTTTCGTGTCGTCCACGAAGGTTCTCGATTGGTGGGTCGAGCGATGGCATCAAGGGACGGTATGTTCATTTCGCTTGGCGATCGGGTCTGGGTCATTTCTGTCTAGATGACTTGCCCAATCGGGCACTCTAACCCTTGCGGTTGTGTCTCTCTCACTCAACTAATTAGTTCTCCACTAATAATTAATAATAAAAATTATCCAGGACCATAACAGTAAGAAATGAAATGAAATAAATAGGAGAATACAAAATGCTCATTGATTTTCATGCTTGAGTGCGATTAGAGAAATAAAATGGAAATGCCAATCTAACGCAACATGGAAGTGATAAACCTTATAATCCACCAATGGGTGCTCTTTCAACCCACAAAGAACAGTCTTCAAATTCATGAAGAACTTCAAATCCACGAAGAAAATATAATAAGAGAAATTTTATTAATAAAAAAGTTATTATTCTAGGGTTACATGTCTCTTCATAAATAGAAAAATAAAATAGGCTCATTACTGGACTAGAATTACAAAGAAATAGAAATTCTTCAAACCTACCTAAAAGACTCCCTATAATAGAGGAAACAAATCAGTCCAACATGAATAAAAGTTTGAATTTGTTTTCTATCTTAAATAGGCATCAACTTTATTACTAAAAATATCCTAAAGGCTGATTATTTCAAAAATCTGTCAAATATGGGTGATGCTAATGGTATTTCGGGAATCTGTCAAGCTGGTTGGCTCCGTCTCGTCAAGATAGATAACTTTCATTGATAATATGCTTGATTCTCGCTATCCAGATTAGAAGATATTATCTTTTCTTCGTGGCCAAGTCAACAATGCAACCATCGGTGTTTGGCTTATGATAGCCCGACGCTTCATGAACTAGTGCACTATGCATCCTACGTCACAATCTTTTTATTTTTTGTGTTGGTTAATTAATAAGCAATTGGTGTATATTTAGAAATCATTTTAAATTTTGATTCTCACTTTAGGCCTGATTTGGCTAAGGATTAAGACTGAGGGATTAAGGAGAACGGTTAACATTGGTAGCACATTCATTAATCTACAGAGTTAAATTTTTTTAACCGTTTAGTTTATCATGAGTTTCTATTGACCTCACTTCTTTGTGTCTAGTAGTAAAAGAGTAGTACAACTATCTAGTACACTTATCATTTCTTTATTTTAATCATTGTGGTCATTTTTTCGTTTGATAATAAAAGAATTATGACCTCTTTCTTTACAAATAAAGGTTCAATTTTGAAAATTTGTCCTTAAAAAAATCTCTCTCCTCTCTGTGTTCACTTTCATGTCCTTTTTAATTTTTTTGAGAAAGGAAAATAGATAAAGAACTCTCTCATAACTCTTCTACTTCCCATTAATAAGTACAAGGCTGATTAAATTTTTTGAGAAAGGAAAATAGATAAAGAAGTCTCATAACAATTCTACTTCCCATTAATTACATCGTTAATGGAACAACAATAAACTAGTTACGGGCCGTGAAGCTAATTTTCTCTCGCAGGAACCAAATCACGCAAACCTTCTTCCACCCCCACAGCCAACCCCTCTAGAAATTATTAATTAATCAAGATGATACCCACCTGCCTCTATACAAACTTTGCCCTCTATCGTCTTTCTTCTTTAACCCTTCAGATTAGATTACGACACAAAACAAATAAAAAAATCTCCCTTCCCCCATTCCTCAACCCTTTCAATCTTCTCGTCATTCTCACCATCCCCAATTACAAATCCCGAAACCAACCCCTTTTTATCATATTCACTACGTATAAAAAGCGAAAGCTAGAAAGTGCGTAGCATTACGATAAATCTTCTGATATCAAAACAACTAAATTTCTCAGGCACTCTTCTGCAGTTATTTTCAAAAATTATTACTGTAGCAGCTACAGTAATTTCAAATTTAAATTCTCCCGTGCTATGCACGGGCTGCATACTAGTGTCTATATTAAAGCAAAACATTGAGCAACACTGTAGCAACTACAGTTTAAATTTCAGTTTTCCACATAGTTTTCCAACATATTCTTCCCTTTATGACTGCCTAAACCAGTTACCTCACCAAAGCAATTATACCACACATGAAATCCCAAGCCCATTTAACCGGTTACACCCAAATATGAATCCCCAAGCCCATTTCGTTTCAAAATATAAGATAAGATATGATCACTTTCAAAATATATGATCTGATCACATAGTCATGTCCATTTAATGCATGAGTCCATTTTATTTTGAAATTCCCCTAAATGAAAAATTCCCCCTTTTCTAAGCCAACATTGCTCTAGATCCTCACCATTCTCCCTCTCAAATTTCTCTCCACCATTAAAGCTGTCTCAACCTTCCATCTCCATTAGATCTGTTTGCAAGTGAATCTGGGAAGGTTAGTCATCTCCATTTAATTTTCATTGATCCTAGATTTAATCCAGTCGCTTCATCTTCATTTTCTAATACTTCGACCCTCTTCATTTAATCTTTTAGGGGAGACATATTTATTACTCACCTGTTTCAGGTATGGTAATGAAGTTGAAAGTACTATTCATCATCACTAATCACCTATTTTCATTTCATATTTTTCATCTCACACAAAAATAACAGGTGATTATAATAAAATTACAACAGTAAAATAAGTTTGATCTCTTCAGTCTGAGAATTAACACATGAAAATTAGCACAACTGTTTATAATAGAAACCATGTTCTTCAACTAAATACCGAAAAGAAGATAAAAGCAAGATAGCCAAATACAAAACAGAAGCCCTTCTTGAAATTAAAAGTACGATTCTAAAATACTAGATTAAACAGAAAGATGAATGAGAGGGATAAACTGGCAGATTCTGTCATCCCTCCCTCTATTTTACATTTATCCATCCTATACGAATTTCTTGAGGGCGCGGTGGTTTGCGATAACTTTCATCTTTTTATTTGTCAAATCTTCAGTACCCATACCATGTGTGTGCTGCTTTAGTTGTTGCTTAGTCCACCTCTTTATCTTTCGATTGATGCAAAATGAACATCTCCATGAGCCATCTTGACGACGATAGTTGAATAGTCCATTGTGAAGCGCTTGCTGAACTTTCACTCCTGCAATTCCTCCCAATCCTGTCCTTCAATAGTGTACTCATCATCTTCAGCAAAGTTCAACCGTTGACGTTGCTGCAAATCAAGGATGGGGGATTTCAGGAATTTATGTTACAATTTTGAATCCATACAAACATCAAGTTCTAAAAATATCTTACAGTTTCACGAGCATCAGATGATCCAGGAGAAGGGCTTCTTGCTCTGCGACTCATGTTCAATATCTTGATGGCTATTCAAATGAAAAAAAAGAGTTAAAAATGTTAACGTGAATCAAATTACAGAATTATTAAGATGTGAAAGAACAATTTCAAAACTCATACCTTACTTCTTTTTTTTTTGCACAAACAATGAACTCTGCTTCAGTGTGTGTCATAAACCCTTCTTAGCACTAAGAAAGGAGTGAGGACGAAAGGGTTGATGCTTGGTTAACTAATTAAATGCAACTCCTACCTCTTCAGTTCTCAATAGTTACGTTTTCCCACAAAGTGGTTAACACACAATTCAATTGGGAAACTTCATGCTTCATATTAATCAAATCAGCATTTACTACCACATGTATTTATTAGTTAAATGCAACTATGACTCTTTAGTTCTCAATACTTACATTTTTTCAAAAAGTGGTTAACACCATTCAATTGGGAAACTTCATGATTCACATTAGTCAAACCAGCATTTACTACCACGTGTATTTATTAGTGCTAGATCAACAGTAGTGCTTTGAGTAACATTGGCTAACACATGTAATTATAATAAGCATTTGTTTTGGTAGCTATAACACAAATAATGCATAATAATGAGTATCAACCTTATGAAATTAGCCAATAGAACACTAAACTAAATTATGTGAGTTTACTTCAATATATATCCTCCATCTTTTACTATTGAATATCATCGTTTCTTAGTTAAACATAATTTATTTGTCGATTAATTAATACTAATGCAATTTATTTACGCAGGTATCGTTATCTAACAAAGAAAATCACTATGTGAGTACTCAACCTGTTATTTGATTAAATAATTTTAATAGTTGTTATAGCATTTGTCAACTAAACATGATCTTATTTTATGAGAGTTTATTTATTGATGTATATAGTATAGTTCTTTGATTGAATACATTTAAATTTGATTTGCATGCGTAAATTTGGTATGAACAGTTATATATATCTACCTATGACATTAGCAACAATACATATTGTCAAGTTTTACAAACAAATGCTAAAGGGAGTGGAGTATATACCTGATAAATTAGACTCAACTGATCAATCTCAAAGAAATATTGTGTTAGATGAGATCATCTTAGGTGCCACTGAAATTGTCGACATCATGGACACTCAAATGCAAACAAAAGGCAATAGATTTTAAATATGATATATGAATCTAAACATCCTGAGAAATCTATAAAATTTAACTATAGATTTTTAATTATTAAACTATTTTGTTGTAGTTGCCCATAGAACACTGAAAAGCTTAACTGCAACGCAAAGAAAGAGGAAGGAGAAATTGAAGACATTGTAGTATCAATATGCAGAGATGTCAAAATACTTACCCACTGGAGTGATTAACGTAAATGGATCTGAGCAACCTGAAGATAGACCCAGCACCAACATTCCCCAAGTTAAATACAGACAGAAGAGATTGACATATGAGTTTAACATACCATTGACACAGTCACAACCAAAATATAGCAAAATAATGCATGGCGGTTAGTTCTCACTCAAACCTAAGAATAAAAATCAAACATATTTTATGGCCAAATGTAAATGCCTTAACAATATTCTTCTTTCGCAGAGCACTATAATGATATATTAATTTTGGGGGCACCAAAAATAACTTGCAAATATTATAAAGCAATGCTATGGGTGCAAGAAAGGGCTGAAAAATCAAAAAATCCTGCAAAACCCACATTCTCATTATGCTGTAAAAAGGGCAAAGTTAGGTTTCCTCTTCTACCGCAACCTCCACAATTCCTTGCTGAACTTCTTTCACCTAATGGAGGTGCTAGAAGTACACATTTCAAAGACAAGATAAGGTCATACAGTTGCATGTTTTCATTTACCTCAAGTGGAGGAAAAATCGAGAACACTTACAACAATGGAGGTGACAAATATTGTTTCCTGTTAAATGGGCAGAATCATCACCGTATTGGTTCTTTAAAACCAGTACATGGAAGTAGCACTATATTTTGTCAATTGTATATATATGACACTGACCATGAGATTGCAAACAAGATTGAAGCATTTAATGGCACAAATAAATTAGACGAAAAAATTGTCAAGGGTTTAATTGAAATGTTTGATGCAAATAATGAATTGGTGAAAAGTCTTCGAATGGTTTGTGATACAGTAAAGGATGATGACTTGATACAAGTGAGCATGGTAATCAAAGCATTAAGATCTGGAGATGGACGAGACCAAAACATGCCAGCAGCTTCTGAAATTGTTGGACTAATAGTGGGTGAGATTGAAGAAATAGTGGGTGTTAGAGATATTGTGATTCATGATAGAAAGATGGTTGACAAGAATAAGCGACCTACATCCAAGTTTTATGGCAATGCAATATCCAGTGCTGGTTATAGACTTTGTGTACCTCTTCAATATGAAAATAATGAACTTGAGAATAAAAGAAAAGATGTGACGATGATTGAGTATGCAGCTTTTAGAATTCAACAACGTATGAATGAAGGTCATATATTAATACATGCTGGAAAGTTATTGTTAGTTCCTTGGTTTTGATGATGTTTTAACAAATAATTTATAACTAATCTCGTTTGTCTAGTGTTTGTGTTTTCATGTTTATTCTAGGCAAACAAGGTGTTGGAGGTTGGATGGACTTGCGCCTACACGATCATATCCATTGGAGGATGGGAGGAATAGTGGAGTGAAGCAATACAATTCAAGTTAAGATTCAAGATCAAGCTTCATCCGCAACCAAGATAAGCTTATTGAAGATCTCAAGCTTGGGTACATTAGTTTAGGTGTTTATACCTTGTGTGTTTATACTTAGAGCTCAAGATTCATACACACACACATTTATTTTGATTTATCACCGTTTTGGATTATAGACTTAACAACATGTTTTTATATCTTTTCTCAAGTTTATAAATCCATTGGAAAGTGTTTCAAAACGTGTTTGAAAAAATCTCAAGTTTATATATTTTCAAACATGCACGAACATGCACGCATACACACTTTTTGGTTTCTATTGCAAAACAAGTTAAAATTGAGAATTTATTGTATTCATGGTTCATTGACTTTAGCACATTAATTTATATTTTATATAAAGTCCATAAACCAAATCACAAGATCTCAATACTTGTTCATGTTCAAAATCATGCTTTTCACATATCGTATTTTTCATGATTTTGCAAAACAGACGAGTTTTAACAATTGGAAAATGCAATTTAAAAATTTCTTTTTACATGTTTATATTTTATATATACAAACATTTTCTAAATTTTACTAATTTTGGAGTTGTTTTGTTATTTTCAATTGAGTTTACAAAAGAAGTTTTCAGCAGTTTTTAGAAACTGTTTATCTGTGTTCAAATAATTATTTCTCAAAATGGGAAGTGGTATTTCAGAAATTCTTTTTGTAACATGTTTATCTATATCTTTATAACCTTCCGTAAATATTTCATAATATTTGGAGTTGATTTACTATGTCAAAGTTATTTTACAATGTCAAGCATTTTAGCAGTTTTTCAGAATCTGAAATATCTGTCTTGGAACATTTATTTATCACAAATGGGAAGTGATATTTTAGAAATTCTTTCTCTAACATGTTCATATACATGTTTATAAACGTCTCTCAAAATTTCATGAATTTTGGATTTGATTTACTATTTTTAATTGATTGTACAAAACCATATATATAAATTTCCAGAATGCTGGATTTTGGGGTATTTTGGTCTTTTCAGCCTATAACGGCTAGTAATGGCTAGTTTTTATTTTTGAGCATTTTTGCTGGGATTTTCTTGGGTTTTAGGCTTTGTCTCTTCATCCTATATATACCCCATGTCCTCATTTATTTCAGTAATAATCAAGAAGGTTTTAAACACGTTTTGAAGAGTTTAAGTGTTTGTTTAGTTTGTTTGGAAGTTTAGTTTGTGAAGAAACTTTCACAAGAGCTTGAGGAGATCATCCTTTGGTGTTTGAGCATTCAACTCTTCTCCTTCTCTCTTGTCATCTAGAGAAGTTTTTCTAAACTCATATCTAGCGATTTATATGTTTGATTTTCATTTCCATAAGCTAGAATTTATTTGAGTTTAGTTTTGATTAAATCTCATTGTTACACACACCCACTTGAGCTTATAGTATTTTCATACATAGTATATTGGGGTTGTGAGAGTTTGTAACATTGAGTTGTGCTTAATTGAGTTCTCATCCATAGAGAATAAACATTTGTATTTGTGAGCTTTAATTGTGAGATCACATTGTATTACACTAGTACACCGAAAGGAGTGTGTGGTGAGAGACGGGGTTGTCCCAAGAGTAGTGGCGTCGGTAGTAAAGCCTAGGGAGAGGTGGTAAATCCGAGCACTTGAGGGAGACACGGACTAGAGACCAACACTTGAGGTGGTAGTTAGTGTAAGTACATTGTGAGTGATTGTAAAGTTTTCGGTGAGCTAGAAAACCGAGATAGTGTGGTGTAAACGTTATTCGGGTGAGCGTAGAAAACCCGGTTGATATAGTGGAGATCTCCTCGAGGTGAGTGTTCGCGAGGAAAATTAAAGCTGTAAAACAAATGTTATCCTTTCTAATTGACTTTAAAAAAAGAATAAGTACAACTCTCTCAAATGCAATCTCCCTCTCTAACTGACTTAGATAAAAAGAAATTACAAATTCCTCGATCGGTTGCCCGATTTACAAAAGAAGGAAGGGTCAACGGAGATCTTTCCTTTTGTTTAAAACTGGGTTCTTCACGGTGGCGATAGGAGCTTGAGCCTTGTATCCCGTGGACGATCCGACCGTCTTGTTGCTCGTGGAATCACGTTGAAAAGGACTTGCAAAGCAAGTTTAGAGACTTGCGCAAAGCAAATTTCCAACTCTAATTAGTTTGATAACCCGAAGAACGAGTTTTGTAACTCGCACGAAGTTTGGAAACCAAGCCAAATTGACGAAAAGTCGATGTTGAAACAGCTCCTCTCTCTCTCAAGTCGATTCAATCCTCAAATGCTCAAAAAATCCAATCTCCTTCCACACAATTAGCTCTCTAAAATCCTCCCCATCCTCAGCTGAGTTTTCAGCTATTTATAGGAGTTTTAGGGGTGTAACTGACCCCTTAGAATCAGGGTTCGTGGCCCTCAAATCGTGGAAAACAGTTTTGGAGCCGTTTAAGTCGTGTTTAAATAACAAAAACGCGAAAGACCCGCGTTTTTAAATGATCCTCGCGTTTCTGGCTTAAGACTAGGACGCGGGGGTTGAAATCCGCGTTTTCAGTCTCGGACATGGCCATGGCGCTCCGCGTTTTGAAATTGGACGCGGCTGAGAGCTCCGCGTTTTGAGCTTGGGCGGTGAGCTCCGTTTTGAGCTTGGGCGGTGACAACTCCGCGTTTCGAGTTTCAACGCGGCTGAGAGCCTTGCGTTTTGAGCTTGGGCGGCTGAGAGCTCCGCGTTTTGGGCTTGGGCGGTGAGAGCTCCGTTTTGAGCTTGGGCGGTGAGAGCTCCGCGTTCTGAGCTTGGACGCGGTTGAAAGCTTCGCGTTTTAGAGCTTGGACGCGGCTGACAACTCCGCGTTTCGAGTTTCAACGCGGCTGAGAGCCTTGCGTTTTGAGCTTGGACGCGGCTGAGAGCTCCGCGTTTTGGGCTTGGACGCGATGCTAAACTTCTTGGTTGAATCTTATCCTTGTGTTTGCAGCTCTACTCTATTTCTTTGGAAGCCTCCAAATTGTGACCTCGATCGACGATATCTTGGTGGGTCGTGACTTATCAGTAATAAAATTTTGACAGCCTACAGAACCCCCTCCAAAGTTTTCGAAAGCTTGCGGTTGACTGGGACGAGCTTTTGGAATACTTTGGACATCTTCTTTTGTTTGATCCTGAGAAGGTACTGCTCCTCATTCTGCCTTCAAAGAAGTTGCGTTCTGCTTTTGTCCGTGCTAGTCGTCGGTCTTGCATAGGCGAATTCCGATATTTTTGCCCTGTTTTCTTTTGAAACGCAGGGCTAAGTTCCTCGTTTGAAGCTTGAAACGCGAGGAAAGACCCCCCTTGAAACGCGGGGGTGATCTCCGCGTTTTGGCAATGAAACGCGGGGTGATCTCCGCGTTTTGGCGTGGAGCGCGACGATAAGGTTCGCGTTTTGGGGCTTGGACGCGGGGTTGAAGCCACACCGACTTGAACGCGAGGCTGAAGTTGAACCAATTCGGTTAGGAACGCGAGGATCTCGTTCAGGCGGGATTTCCTGCCTAAAATCTCGTGGAGATTTGATGGGCTGGCGGCCTTATAAATAGACCCCTTGGGTCAAATTAAAAGTCTTACAGACTTCTTGTCAAAAAAAATCGACAAACTTTTTCCAGTTTCTCCGGTGAACGCCTCCGACCTCCGTTCAAACTTTTTCCAGTTCTTTCTCGGCGAGAATGTCTCCTAAAATCGGACCAAGCCGAAGAAGCGGTTTCTTCAAGCACAAACCTTTGGATGCGGCGTGATCAACGAGCCTTGCACACTCCCTTGATTAGTGGTGAGTTTCGACCGCTGATAATAACTTGTTTCGACAAGTTTCATTCTTCGTGAAGCAACAGAAACGACGAGCAAAGCTCGCGTTTAGAACATGGGGATGAAGCCTCTGTTTTTTCAGTATGAAACGCGAGATTCGTCCTCGCGTTTTGGAAACGAAACGCGAGGTCGACATCTGCGTTTTGGTAATGAAACGCGGGGTTGGCACCCGCATTTTGACAATGAAACGCGGGGTTGATATCCACATTTTGACACTGAAACGCGGGGTTGATACCCACGTTTTGACACTGAAACGCGGGGTTGTCATCTGCGTTTTGGCAATGAAACGCGGGGTTGTCATCTGCGTTTTGGCAATGAAACGCGGGATCATGCTTCGCGTTTAACGTTGGCACGCGAAGTTAGACTCCACGCTTTATGCTTGAGACGCGGAGATAACCCCCGTGTCCGGGGTTTGAATCTTTTAAACTTGCGTTTACTTTCCTCCGTAATAACTATCTTTTATCCTCTTGTGCAGTACGCTACTCAAGTGATCCTCTCACTTTTAATAGCCATTTTGGTCATGCGGGAGGTGAAGATCCAGAGGTTAACTTCAGTCTGCGCCAAAAGCTTCCCATCGTTCAAGACAAGGATGAAGACCGACTAAAGTTAGTCACTGAGGCTGGTTTACTCGGAATCAGGGCCATCGTCACTGACCTCAAGATCGAGACGTTGGACCGAAAGCCTCTTAAGAAGCCCGCATTTCTCTTTGGGGACCCCGTGGCGCTTGATGCTAAAATCTTTTATGACGGGGATTATAAGATGTTGCTAAAAGTTGGTGATCGACTCCTCTTCCTTCCCAACATGGAGCGCATGTACCCACTCTCCTATCTGCAGTGTGCCTCTATCCCGAGGCATATGGATTGGGATCTCGTCAAGAATCAAAATGGGGTATCACTTGGGATGTTGACCCATCAAGGTGTGCGCCCTGTGGGTCATCGACAAGTGACGGCTTTAAGGCCAGGCTTGGTTACTCGAGAGTATCCAGCTGCTGAAGTGCCCACTCCCGCCAGCATTTTTGCTCGTCGATTTATAGCTGTAAAGGGGGAATTTCCTGCTCAAGACTTCAGGGCACCGGGATGGGTACACTCTACTGACGGAATGTGGTGGACCCGTCTCGTGAATTTCGTCATGGATGAGCTACAAGATTTGTTGATGCTCTCTGGTTTGGGTGATCCGGTCTTGGCTATGCGATACGGTATCGTCCAGAATCCTTACAACTTTTTTGCTATGCTGGAGAAGTATAACCGGAGACTTGTACGTTCTTCACTCCCGTCGGAGAGTTAGGTTTTGCTCTTCATGAGATGTACGAAGTTTCGGGCTTGCCTTTTGGGGAGCTGCCCTATGAGGAGTTTATTCCCGGAACTGAAGAGTTGGCCATCTTGAGAGCAGCCAGTCCCGACATCTACGAGACTTTTTGGGAGTTGATGTGCCATTTTCAAACTTGCGCTCAGCTGACAGGGTTACGTGGAGGCGGAGTCAAACAGGCGTCTTGGGCTGACTATTTATTCAAGAATTTGCATAGCAAGGACACTGATGTAGTTCGTCTTGCTGCGAGTTCGCCTGACGAAGTTAAAGATCGTATTGGGAACGCCTCCTCTCATTATACTAATGAGGCTCAAGAGGGCACTTTCCCGCCATTTACAGAGTTCGAGAGTTTTCATTACCAAACTCTGATCCCTATTTCTGACGTGGCTCTATTTGCTGGCTTCCTAATGTTATGGCTGAAGCGGTGTGTGGTGCCCTCCCGGCCTACTGACTCTATTGCTGCTGAGGTCGTTTACCCAGCAGTTCTTTTGGCTCATGGAAGACCAATCAACCTTCTTTTTGCGATGACGTGCCGTTTACAGAGCGGCTTGAGGGAATTATGTCATGATTTCACTCAGGTCAAGACAGTTGGCACTGGAGAAAAGAAGACTCTGAAACTTCCCAACCCGCGCGTGCCTTTACCGTATACCTATTTGGTAGCCTGGTTTGTTTTGCATTGCCCCTCCTTGATGTCTGCTGCTCTTGCTTGCGGTGATTCCTTCGTTCCGTGGGTTCAACGGTTAGGGTCGTCTCGATGGGAGGGCTGGTACATGGTCATGGTCCGACAAATTCTGTCAAAGGATCTCAACTACCATATCTTCAGATGTTTTCCTGATTTTGAAGGAGGTGGATATGGGGAGATGTACCAAGACACTAAGGGCTCTAACTCCTTCACCCAATTGAATGGAGGTGTCTTTCGTTGGCTGATCAATATCAGGCCTGGCTACCTAATCTTCCGTCAAGGCGGGAAATGTTACATTGAGCCTTATCAACCTTTCCGCTTCGCTCGACAATTTGGGTACGATCAACTATATGTTGGAAACCCTAACCCCCAACTGGCGCTCATCGGGAATTTATATGAAGGTGCCAGGGCCTGGTATTATTCCGTGGCTGGTGGAACTGGGGCCAAATTTACACTTCCTCACAAGACGCCCAATAGTTATACGACTATGGGTTTCTGCAACTGGTACCAATCCGCTTCCCAGATCCCTGAATATAGACTGAACTCGTCTTGTTTGAAGGAGATCAGAAAAATGTACGAGGCGAAGAAGCATTCTAAAACACCCCGCGTGAGAGGATTTGAAGAGTATTTAGCTTGTGAGCGGGGGTCTTTGAGGAGAAGCCTGAAGCTACGGCTGGAGCCCTCTTGGGCCCCTTACATTTGAGACCCGTGAGGAAAGGGCTGCAGGTAAACGGCCAATGTCTGAAAAAGACACGCGCCGCCACAGCAAGCGGGTTCGCCGACAGTCACCCACCAAACCTCCGGCTCCTGAGCAGGGGGTCAAACTAATGCAAGATGCGTTTAGAGCTGCTCCTCCAAGACTTCCGGTGGACGAAGAAGAACCTGAGGAGTCGTCGGTTGTAGGGATTTCCCACCAACGGGGTCTTCGTTCAATTGGGCCAGCCTTAAGAGGTTCTCTTTCTCACCGATCTTTGGAGGAAGAAGGTGGAGACGAATCACTTCGTGAAGATGCGGAGTCTATTCCAACTGTTGAAGCTCTCGATATGATAATTCCAGGCCAGACTTCTGATGCTGCTCCCAAAGTGACCGAAGAGGAGGCTCCAGCGGAAAGGGCCGAAGCTTCTGTACCTGCGAGATATTCATCTCCTGCTTCTTCGGTGCTTATGCCTGCAACAGGGGCCGAAAGACCTAGCCCCACAACTGGACTATTTCCTAAGCCGGCCGCGGCTACGAGTTCCCCCCATCCTTCAGGAGATGACGAGGAAGAGGTGTCGTATGGGTATTCCGCAGAGTGCGATGGACTTTTCGACGATCTCCCAGCCGTCACTTCCGAAAAGGCGCCAGCTCCTGCAGTTATTTTCTCTCCGGGTAAGCATTGTTTGTTTTGAATCTTGATAGCTGTTTCATACGTGTTCTTTTGACAATCATTATTTCTGTAGGCTCGCCGGTAAGGGCAAATCCAGAGGTTGCGGCAGCAGTGGCCCAAGAGACTGTACCAACATCAGCTTCCATTCCTGAGTCCGTTCCAGAAGTTTCAGCAGCAGCAACTTCTCCCCCGATGAAATCAACCCCTCTTAGGATTTCTCTTAGGACTGGAAAGGATGCTAGTATCTCCCCTCCCGCTCAAATACCATCACCTATGACTCCTTCTCAGGGCCTTGTGACCCAACATGAGCTGATATTGTCTCCTGCAGTTTCCATGGAGTCGACCGTTGTACCTAATTTGCTTCAAAAATACATCGGTCATTTAGAATCTGAGATGCAGGACGCCGTGAAGATCATTGTTGCTGGGAGAAGCACCTTTGCAGCTTTCAGGCCTATTCTTATGAATTATCTGAATAACATCAGGTATCTGGGCGACACCGAATGCATCCAACGCTGTACCAACGAGATATCTCGCCTGGAGGAGAGCTTGAAAAGCTTTGAGGAATTGAATCATGTCGATTTGGAGGCTCAGATTGAGTCGACCCTTGCTGACATTTTTGCCCAAGCGATGCATCAATATGAAGCTGTCCGGAAGAATTTGAGCGAGAAAGAAATACAAGTTGCATCCCTGAAAACTCAGTGGGATCATTGGCAACATGAGTTGACCTCCAAGACATCTATTATGCAGGCTACTCGCGAATCAGTTACTATCACTGAGGAAACCATTGCTCAACTCCAAGCGGAGTTGGTTCAACAGAAGGCCAAGCTGGCTCAGGAGGAAGCTGATGTGAAAGACCTCACCCGTAAAAGTGTAGAAACATACAATGATTATCGTGAGGAATTGCAGGCTCTTGAGGAGATTAAAAGAGGTGTTACTGCTGCTGCACCAGATAAAGAAGGACTGAGGAGCGAAGCCACAGCAATGGTGCGGGCCGCTCATGAAGAGGAAGTTGCTAAGGCCAAATCCCAGCTTGCGTCCATCACGCTTAGGGGATCATAGGCTTTTCACCCCTTTTTTTTTAATATCACTCTTTTGTATCATCTTTTTAGAGGTTTGAATAAAAGTGACACAAATTTGCTCTTCTCATTATGATTTCTTATGTCAACCATAATCTTCATAGGATTTTTGGCAAACCCTCAGCCGTCAACGGATTTGATGAGCCTTTACCGATTACCGTTTAAATCGGGCTAGCGTGCGGATTGTCTAAGTCCATTCCGCACGTAACGTTGTGCTAAAAGAATTAGACTCTTTTAGGCTTAATGCTACGATGTTGAATACGTAGACTTTGTTTCTTATCGCGGGAATGGACCCTCGGGCTGCACGTCTTTCATGCAGACTTACCTTTACTTAGACTTAGGGCTTATGATGTGAACAAGGCTCCTAGGGCTTGTGTTGTGAACGAAGCTTCTAGGGGTTGTGTTATGAACAAGGCTTTTTAGGCTTGTGTTGTGAACAAGGCTTTTAGGGCTTGTGTTGTGAACAAGGCTTTAGGGCTTGTGTTGTGAACAAGGCTTTTAGGGCTTGTGTTGTGAACAAGGCTTTTAGGCTTGTGTTGTGAACAAGGCTTTAGGGCTTGTGTTGTGAACAAGGCTTTTTAGGGCTTGTGTTGTGAACAAGGCTTTAGGGCTTTGTTATCCTATTAAGCCGGGTTGATAAAAAGGCTGATTGTGGTTTAATCAAATTTGTGGATTCGTCATCCTGTTGATGAGGATTAATAGATTGGTTACGTTTTAGGCCAATTTAAGAACCTATCATCCTGTTAAAGAGGACTGATGAGTTGGTTGCTTGGAGCTCGTTAGGATGAGATTGGGCTTCAATAGCTTTAAAAGAAGAGAAGACCCCTGTCAAAGGAGTTACTAGGTCTAAAACTGGCTAAGTGTTAGACTCAAAACGCGAGGTTGGGATCCGCGTTTGAAATTCGGAACGCGTAGGTGAGCTTCGCGTTCTGGCTTTTAGAACGCAGAGGTGAACCTCGCGTCTGGGGTTCAAAACGCAGAGATGTGTTTCGCGTTTAGGGATTGAACGCGGAGGCAAGTCTCTCATTTGGAGATAAAATGCGGAGGTGAATCTCGCGTTTGGAAATAGAACGCGGAGGTGAATCTCGCGTTTTGGAAAGCTGAACCGCCTTATCTGAGGTGGTTGTGTTTAACCGCCTTAACTGAGGTGGTTGGAGAATCTTAAGTGGAGATCTTCTCCTTAGTCCTCGTATAAACAACCCCCTTAGTCCTCGTATAAACAACCCCCTTGGGTAAAATTTGGAAATTTTACCATGGGTAAAAATCACGAATTTTTCATCTCCTTCGTGGTTTCAAGAGATTTCGTGCTGCCGAAACTCTTCTTGAGTTCTTCCCCATCTTCGGTTAGCCAGATTTCTTCAATGGCTCCAAGGAAAACTGTTCACAAGATCAAGTGCGTTGTTCAAACGACTCCAAGCCCAACGCCGGCCGAGATCTCGAGTGACCCATCGATTTCGATGGCGCTGCCGCCGCCGCAAACCCCCTCGCATCGAGGTATATCAGGGTTTTGAATTTATTTTAATGGGTTCCAACTTAAAATTGAACTCTGCGTTTCGAACGCGGAGTTGATGTTGACGATGGAGATGGGGCTAACTCTTGCGTCTCGAATTTAGGACGCGGGGGTTATCTCCGCGTTTCTGTACTTGGAACGCATAGTTGTTCTTTGCGTTTAATGCTTGGAACGCGGGGCTATCCCTCGCGTTTTATAGCTAAAACGCGGGGCTGACCCTCGCGTCTTACAACTAGAACGCGGGGCTGACCATGTAGGCGTTAAAAATTGCTTATCAGTACCCGAACAAGACTCGTAAACGGTGGGTTGACAACCGACGATCCATCCGGACGGCCGACCGAACGCCGTCGGCGTGGTCTGTATAGCGCATAAAGCGAGTCGACGAACCCATGAAGTGAGTCGGCGAGCGTCTAACAATAAGCGACACGTCGTGGAGAAAACCCGACGACGAAGCTCAACGAGGCGAGTTGGCTAAACTCAAACGTCGACGAGACGGAATCAACCGTACTTAGTCCGTCGATGCAAACGAGCCGTTTGAGCTCTGAAAGTTGATCGGACACGGACTCAAACCTAACGGCGACATCACCGGAGCAAAACTAAGCCCGGAAGACCGAAAGAGTCGACGGAAATCGACGAAGAATCGACGGAGAAACGGCGAAACGACGGAAAAAACGACGCTGGAGCACACCTCTACCAAATGGCCAAGGTGGCTCGGCCACCATGGCCGAGCCACCTCGGCAACAGGGGTCCTGAAGTGTGGCCAGGAGGCAACACCACTTTGGTAGAGCCACCTCGACCAAGTGGCCGAGGTGGCCTCGGCCCGTCAGTAGAAGCCACCTCGACAACTTGGCCCAGGTGGCTCGGCACAAGTGGTAGAGCCACTTGGCCTGTGTGCTACACCCCCCTTTTGTATAAATAGGGGGTCTTGGAGGGTTGGATTGGTGAGGTTGGATTTTACGGGTTTTGGCGGACTTCGAAGAGCCCTCGCGAGATCTCGGCCTTGGGTTCGGGCACCGTGAGCTCAAGTCGATCGGCGTCAGATCTATAGGCGGAAGGTAAACAAACTTCGGGTCGAACTCTGAGATACCCTCTAGGTTAAGCCGTCTTAACCTCGGGGATAAGCTGTGATTTCTCCTTGTAGATCTCACCGCTCCGTGATCCTCTCCTTCGTGAGTCACGATCCCATGGCGATCCTCTCGCCGTGAGTGTGATCCCCTCGGTAACCGTTTCGCCGTGAAGCGAGCCCCTCGTCTGTAGTTCGGAACCGGGTTTACACGGGATCGGATTGCGCGGTGGTCAGCGGACGAATAAAAGTCCCCGCACAGCAAAGAACCCACGCAAGCGGTGATCCCGTAAAATAGAGATCCTCGTGTTTGTTCACAAAAGGAAGAGAGTTGTAATTTTCGTTTTCATTTATGCGCCTAAAATAAAGGCATTTCTTTTGTTTGAAATTTTGTTGTAGGCCAGCGAAGGCGTAAGCAATTCAAGCGAGCAATGAATAACAAACCAACTTTCCCTTGAACAAGCTGGCGACCACGATGGGAGCCAGCGGCTTCGACAAAGAAGCGTCGTGTATGCACTGCGGATCCGATCCGGTCATCGAGGAGGTCGAGTTGAGTTCGACCGGAAAGTATGAGAATACCTCTCCTCCTCGTCGAGATCCAGTTCCCCATAAGTCCAAGATGGTCTCCGCTGCAAGGAAGACCCGATCGGCCTCAGATGCGGAGGCGAGAAGATCCACCAACACCGCCGTCAAGATTGCAGACAACGGTGGTTCCCCCGCCCTAACAACGGCCAAATGTTTAGAGCCTCTATCTTCGCAGGGGGTCGATTTCGCCAATGGCGTCGTGACTCTCTCCAAGAGAGCGTCAGAGGCGACGTCAGCGCTGGCGAAACAATTAGCCCAGGCGAAAGAATCAATGGATGGGGTCCGCTATGAGGCGGATCTAAGATCCAAGTTGACTCAGAGGCTGAAATCTGAGATTGTAGCCGATTCCTACAGGCCGGCGACGGACGAATGGGTCCGAGTCAAACGGAATCGATCCGCGCGAGGAGCATATCCGGAGCGCCCTCCCTCGGCGCAAGCCGCGGGCTTTGGTGCAACAAGCCCGCGAAGTTGAAGAGGGAGGCGGCCAGAAGTCGTCGACAAATCGGCTAGCTTGGAAGCCCAAGTCCGTCGAAGCTTCAACTCCCGCGAACCCGGCATCAAGCCTAGCTCTGCCGGCGAGCCAACTCCGCTCCGTGCTCAAATCGAAATTGTGAGCACCTCAACAAAAGTGGCATCGGCCGAAGTTACCTCCGGTTATGCGCACCCAAACTTCCGTGAAGACAACTCTGCACGACCGCCGGGGAGCTTGCCGTTAAGGATCGCCTAGGTCGCTAAAGGAATCACGGGTCACTCGATACGGAGTCGCACCCACAAAAAGAAACCTGCTGTTGCTTCGCCGAGGGCTTCAAATCGAAGTCCGAGCCCGCCGAAGATTCACACTTTCGCGGGCGTGTGTGGCGGTGACTTATGAAAGGCCTATTTGTTCTCGGAAGGAGGCGGCTCTCATCGGCGATGACAGCGTTATACACGAGAAGTCGTGCCAACACACGATAGGTTGCTCCGGTATTCATCTTGGCGAGTTGTACTATCGTCTTTGGGGGCAAGTAAATCCCGAAAGAGGAACGCCCAGAATCAAACATGCCTTGCTTGTGCTCAAACTGATCAAAGCGGTGTTATCGGTGCAAGCGCACTAAAGCGACTCCGGAAAAGCGTCGGTCTTTGATAGGCTCTACCGAATGCGGACCAAGTCAAGGCGATTCCGTAGAAAAGGTGGGCGCCTCGGGGTGATGAATTGCCGAGTGTTACCATCAATATGACCAGTGAGAGGGGCGTCGTCGCGTCGGATTCGGGGCATCGCAGCGAATGACTTCGATTGCGGTCGGGCTGTTAAACGACCAATTATCGCAAGATGCGAAGGGATTACCCTCGGATGATGAAGTGTCGGATGCGGCTCGCAATGGCTTCCGATAATACAATCTCGGCATAGGACAACCTTGCGGCGTTCATGATCAGCGGATCAAGTGTCCCGGATGCTTGAAGAGGCCTAACCAAGCAAAAGGACGCCTTTAAGCTTGAAATGGAACCGCCATGCGCCAGATGAGAGCAATGCATGACCAACAGATCGGCGATAATGAACCGCCAAGGCGAGCCAAGTCATCGCAATAATGTCAATTTAACGGATAGCGACGGACAGAGAAGGAGGTCGGAACGTAGATGGTCATCTTTGCTTTCGGCAAAGCGCTAGCGATAACACCGTCGTTCCTCCCCAAGTTTACCCGAACGGAGATGTAGGGAGAACGAGAAAATTAAAGACCTTGAGAGCAAAATCAATACTTTGATTTCGCTCAAGAGGTAAAGAAAACGGGTATACCATGTCCTTACCCAAGGGAGTGGGAATCAATCCCGTATCGGAATAAATTCAACCTCATCAACTTTACACCGTTTGGCGGAAGGGATCGCCCACTCAAGACTTGATCTACTTCAAGTCTCATCTAGGTGTTATCTCCTAACGAGCCCTTGATGGTTCGGTCATTCGTTAGCACCCCGTGGGTGCCTTGATTGGTACCGCCGTCTCAAACCGAGGGCGTTAATAGGCTGGGGCGATATGGAGGCCATGTTTCTCACCAATTTCTTCGGCGATGACACGAGGTATCCATCGGTTCTTTGTTGGACGAAAGCGAAAAGCGGGGAAGCGATGGATAACCGTCAAGAGGTTGAGAAATAAGGCAATGAATGCGAGACCGATAGCGGAGAAGTTCATTCTCTAAACTTGTCATAGCAACTTGTCATTGGGCGTGTTGGAAGCAATGGGAAGCTGCGTCCAGAGACACGGAAAGATTTAAGGATACGCGGAGAGCAAGCCGGCGATTCACGAGGAGGAAGAAAGCGAGAGAGGTCACCTATAGTGGATGCTCACAAGCGTAACTTTGTCCCCGTGGCAAAGGTAAAGCACCGGCAAAGTCGTAGGCGCTAATCAAGCGTTGAGTGCAACCCAGCAGCGGTCGCAACAGCGTGCACCGCGGCAATCGCGACCTCAATGGCGTCAACAAACTCGAATCGAAACCATCCGGCCGAGGTTTCCCAAAACTTACTCGTTCAAGGGCGAAGAAGTTCGGGCATCTTCAAATACCTTACGGAAAACAACAAAATCCGGTTGCCCCAATTGTAGACCAAGAGGAGGCAAACAAGGTTCACGGATCCTAAGTGCTTGTGCTTATCGCAGGCGGTACACCATCCTACAAAGTTACGCTACCATCTCAAGGACAAGATTAGGGCCTTGATCGATGTTGGAGTCATTACTCGAAACCCTCTAAAGAGAAGAAGGTGGGAGCAAATCACGGTCTCTATAAGCGGATCAGTTCCTTGGATTGGTTCCAACCGGCGCCCGGTTGTGAAGGTAGGAATGAAGATGGTGAATGAAGATCCTCCGCGAACGCGTAAGAAGGGGCTCGTCGCACCCTGACGGCAAGCGGAGAAATCCTTTGGGTCCACCACGACTTCTTTGGAAGGCGATCGATGGACTACATCCTCGGCCAAAAGGAAGACCAAGGGAAAAGGCAAGCTATGCCATCTTTGCTTGACAATTCAGAGAAGGATGATGAAAAAGTAGCCACCTTCCAATTTCACGAAGAGGAGCACGAAGTCTTCGCTACTAGGAGCGGATACGAATATAGTTACAAATATCAGGAGGCTCAAACCCAAATGCTAAGACAACTGCCAGGCAGGGGTGACCACGACTCCTCTCACTCGTCGAAGAAAAGGACAACAGACGGTACTAAAGAAAAGCGGTGAAGCAAAGGAAAACGACCAGTCGGAAGCTCAACTCCGGCGGTCGATTCAATGCGCCCGATTGTGAGGGATAGACCGAACATCGGGCTCTCCATACCGTTTCGGCGTCATGGCCCGGTGGCGAACATCCGGCGAATAACTCTCTGAGTTGCTCCGATTGTCAAAGGAAACCCGAAGCTCTACAAGAAGCTCGGTCGATTCGAGGTGTTTCTCACTCGGATCAAGCCGATTAGGAAGAATCTACACAACAATGCAACAGCAGCAAACACTTCCCTGCATCACTTTTACAAAGGAGGATATGCACGAGAGATTCCAAGCACGATAGGCCGCTATACTTCACGGGTATATTGGCTCTAGTGAAGTTAGCAGGATCCAAGTCGATCCGGGTTCGGTATGAGCATCATGCCCTGCGCCTCATGTATCACCTTGGAATCCCACCCGATGGTGGCGTCAGCGAGCACAATGATCTATGGGTTTAACACCGGTAGTCTCGGCGCTTGGTAAAATCGGATAAAGTGCCAAATGGGGATTTAAAGTCCAAGTCACCGCTATGTGATTGACGCAGACTTCCTATAACTTATTGTTGGGTCGACCTTGGATCCACGGTAGCGTTATAGTCCCATCTACTCTTCATCGGTGTCTCAAATATGTGAACCACGAATAATGAGTCAAGGCGGTGGTCGCGGACAAGCGGCCGTTTAAGGGGTAGAAATTATTTCTTGATTCTCTCCTCTACGGTAATGAGTCAGCTGAATCATCGGCCCAAGGCACGGACAGCGGTGAAGAAGCGTCTGAAGCGGGCTTGATTATAGTGGTGGTTTTGTTTTGAATGACATTGTACCCCTTGTAATCAATCTTGACGATGAAGAATCGTCAGATGAACATTGTAATTGGCAAATTGCCGATGAATCAATAAATGACGATTTAGAGTACCCTTTGTCTTTGAATGATGTAATGACAGGTTTATACAACGACCCTGAATTGCACTTACCAACTCGGTCATCTTGCTTTACACAAAAGCAGTTCCGAGATTCCTTGGGGACAACGCTCGTCATCCCACGAAGATCAAGTAGTGAAAAAGACTTGGTTTACGGAAAAGGAGATGCGGTTCCAACGCCGAATCATTTCTTAGAAGAAGATGAAGATGACAACGGGCCTATCCTCCACACATTCAGATATAGTACAGAAACACTGGGTATCATGAAGAAGTGGAGTGCGACTTGACACAAGGAGAAGGTCTATGTTTCGGGCGAGGTCCTCGAGTCCCTCCTAAAGCGGCATATGTCCCAAAAGGGAAGCCGGATAACTACTATGCATTCAGACGGGGATTGGGATACGAATCATCCTCAGAAGATGAATGCTCATGGCTGATTGATAATAATCCACCCGATGAGGGAGACGGACATTCGTCTGATTCTTCGGCTTGGGATTCTGACACCAGCCTCGGAGAAGCTTTCAAGGCCTTGATGTCGAATATGGCCACGATCGATCCTGCTACTATTGAGGGTGATGAAGATATGCCAACATGGGAAGACCCATGGATCCATCAACTCAGAGAGCAGTTTGGGGATAGATTCGAACAAAGAGACCCCCTACTAGGGCGAGGTAACCCGAGCTAATATGGGTGATGAGGAGCATCCTAAGCTCATAAACATCAGTAATACTCTTCCCTCGGAAGAAAAGGAAGAGTTGATCGCCCTAATCAGGGAATATATCGATGTATTTGCCTGGAGCTACGAGGATATGCCAGGACTCGACCCTAATGTGGCGACACATCGCCTCAACATCAACGTGGATGTCAAACCTGTCAAGCAATCGCAAAGACGGTTTCGTCCACAAATCTTCTGACGTCGTGACGAAGTAAAGAAACTCATAGAATCGGATTCATCGAGGAAATTCAACACCGGATTGGGTGGCGAATATAGTCGGTCATGAAGAAGAATGGTTCGATTAGGATGCAGTATGCGACTCAGAACCTAGCTTATTTGCTTGCCCAAAGATGATTTCCCTCGCCAATCACCGGCGTCATAGTTGACAATACGTGTGGATTGAGAGGATGTCCTTTATGGATGGTTTCTCGGGTTACAATCAAATCAAGATGCACCCGATGGCCAAACACCACGGTTGAGCCCATCGGTATATTTTGCTACGGTCATGCCGTTCGGTTTAAAAACCCGGCAACATACCGGCGAGCAATGACTAAAATTTTCGGGATCATCTCGGGAAAAGCGGTCGAATGCTACGTCGATGACTTGGTCGTGAAAAGCGTGACAAAGGAGATCATATCAAAGATCTTAGAGCGGTATTGAGCTCATGCGGACTCATCGACTAAAGATGAACCACCAAATCCTTCCTTGGGATGTCGGTGGCAAGTTCCTCGGCCGTCGTCACCGACAAAGGAATCCACGCCGATCCCGATAAAGTGAAGGCCATTCAAGAGTTGCAACCTCAGAAATCGAGAGAACTTCGGGGGTTACAAGAGGCGATTGGCGTACATCCAACGGTTCATATCGAACCTATCCGGGAAGTGCCAACCATTCTCTAAATTGAACAAGAAGAGTGTCGTTTATTTGGGGCGATGCATGTCGGCGTTTGAAGAGATCAAATCGTATCTCGCTAAACCTCTGTTCTTGTTGCACCTTGTCGGAAAACCGTTCTGATCTATGTCAAGGCAACGGATCATTAGTTAAAGCCTTACCGCGGAGCGGCGGCGGCGATCCGCGAGCGAGCGATGTATTACTGGCCGAACATTGGTGTGGCGAGTCTCGATACCCAATGGTGGCGGTGCCTTGCATTAGTGTTCGCGATTGAAGAATCGCGACACTATTTAGTCGGGCGGGGCGATTTATGTTATCTCTAGCGTAAATCCGGTCCGGATATTTATGACCCACCGCTTCAATGAGTTGGCGTTTGGCGAAATGGGCCTTGCTCTTGTCCCAATCGACTGCACTTCAAACAAGAAGTCGGTCAAAGGGCAAGCGATTTGCGATCTCTTGGTCGCCAACCCGACAACGGATGCGGTTGAGCTATATGATGATCTTCGGATGAAGTCGGAAGTCAACACTCGTCGCACCAACAAATATGGCGATTGTACTTTGACGGAGCTTCGGCCACTAATGTAGCAAGTACCCGGGCGCTCTAAAATCTCATTTGGAGTCGGAGTTGTCTTGATTTCCGGAATCATGTCATACCCGTGCTTATTCACTCACGAACCTGTTCCAATAGCGTAGCCGAATACAACGCTACTTATCGGACTTAACCGTAAAAGCTGGGGTCGAATATCTCGGCGTATGGAGATTCTGGCGATAGTTAAGCGGTCGTGGTGACTCTGAAGTGAGGAACTCGATCGGTCCTCTATCATCGGTGGCCGTTGAAATGGCGACTCATTGAAGAATTCTTCATCGAATATATCCCGCCTCAAAGCGCTCACGCAGATGCTGGCGTTAGGCGTGTCGTTAGCACAACCTTCCGACCGAACAATTAGTTACGGTCGGGACTCACCAACTCTTCGTACCAATATATAAAGAGGTACAAGAAGATGAAGGGGTAATTACCAAAGAGGTACATGCAACCCAAACCAAGTTGGAGCCGAGATTGGCTTTCCTATCATCGATTCGTCTTACATGGTATTCTACCGAAGACGGAAGGAGAGAGAGTCAATCCGTGAAGAGCTCAAGATTCTTTACGACACGTAAACCCGTGATGCTATACCGCCGGGTACGATGGTCTTTACTCGATGCCTCTCAAACAAAGAGGCGTAAGAGGTCCTTCGAAGCACACGAAGGTGAATGTGGTGCGCACTACCGGTCCCAAGCTCTGAGCGAATCGGGAGAATGGGCTACTTTGCTGATGTTAATGGCCTGATCGATGCGCTCGAAATGCCATGCGTGTCAAATTCCGCGAATTATATGCATCGGCCTCGGGCATTGCATCGCCGACACATCGGCCATTGAGACATGGGGAATGGGCGTTGTAGGTCCCATTTTTCCTCCGTCGGTTAAAGGAGATCGCTTTATTCTAGCGATCACCGACTACTTCTCCAAGTGGTCAAGCAATCCCACTAAAGGAGGTCAAGGCAGTACCGCCATCGATTCATCAAACACCATGTCATCTATCGACATGGTGTCCCAAACGGATCGTGCATGACAACGGTCCCCAATTTATCGGCAATTCCTTCATCAAGTTTTGCGAAAATTCAAGATACAAGATGTCTCGTCGGCGACCTATAATCGGCGGCGAATGGGTTAGGCGTTCAACAAGGCGATCATCAAGATTTTGTCAAAGCTTGTGAAGAATAACAAGCGAGGCTGGGGCGATAAACTTCGGAGAAGCACTCTGGGCATATCGCTGTGAGCGATGCGTCTGAGCGAGCTACCGTACTCTACGGTCTACGGGTGTGAAGCAATTCTCCGTTGGAAATCCGATTCCGTCACTTGGCGTCGCCCTTACAGCGAGAGATGGCGACCGAAGAACAACATCAAAAGCGTCTCGAAGAGCTTGAGATGTTAGATGAGGCACAGGCTCAACAATGCATTGAGTTCTATCAAGCTAGAATGTCGAGGGCTTTCAACAAGAAAGTTCGACGAGAGAACCTTTAAGGAGGAGATCTCGTCCTGCGCTAGGCGACCGATAATCCTCACTTCCAAAAGAAAGGTAAATTGAACCTAAATGGGAGGGTCCGTTTGTAATAGAAACGGTTTACTCAATGGTGCATATCGCCTCATTACCCAAAATGGCGTGGCAATTAATCTTAGATAAATGGGAAGTTTCAAAAATACTATCCTTAGTATATTCGGGATAACCCATTTTGATGGGAAATTCCTCGAGAGAATATCTCACTCATTTTCATGAGGATAACCCTAAGTTATTGTGTTTTCCTCCAAAATTCTCTCACCGATCAAATTCATTGTGGTGGGCCCACTAAAATCTTCTTGGTCCAACCACCAAGAAAATCCCTCTCGATTCCTTCCACGAGCAGAGAGGTCCACTTCAATGCAGTTGCAATCCTACAAAACGAAGCTATCCGTACCCTTCAAGATTCTCGGTGGAGATCCCATTCTTAGTTTCTCATCGGAAATAGAATACATTCTTCCTTTCCCACATTTTACCCGAGATAGAATACATTCTTCCTCTCGAAGCAAGAGATAGAATACATTCTTCCTCTCTTGTCTTAGATTCTCGGTGGAGATCCCACTCTTAGTCTCATCTTTCAAGAATCTCAAAATGGAGATCCCATTTTAGTCTCTCCCACTGGAAGCAGGGACAAAACCTTCCTCTCTTGTTCATCCCTTACAGGAGATAGGAGACAAGATCCTCCTTCCTCTCCATCAATAAGAGATAGGATACAAAACCTTCCTCTCTTATTTCAAATTAAGTGGGCACACGGAGATAGGACACAAAACCTTCCTCTCCGGCAAGAGATAGGATACAAAACCTTCCTCTCTTGTTCATCCCTTACAGGAGATGGGAGACAAGATCCTCCTTCCTCTCCACCCTCGGAAATAGAATACATTCTTCCTTTCCCACCTCAATCAACCTTAGTCGGTTCAATCCTTCTCGGTCAAAGAAGCCAAGATTCATCTTGGGGTATTTCATCGAAGCCTAAGAAGGGATGAAGTCGGCCTAACTGCAGCGTCGCCGGTTTAGTCTTTCTCGATTGAAGAAGACACGAGTTCGATTACGGGGTATTTCATCCGAAACCTAAGAAGGGATGAAGTCGACACCTAACTGCAGCGTCGCCGGTTTAGTCTTTCTCCGATTGAAGAAGACACGAGTTCGATTACGGGGTATTTCATCCGAAACCTAAGAAGGGATGAAGTCGGCGCTAACTGCAGCGTCGCCGGTTTAGTCTTTCTCCGATTGAAGAAGACACGAGTTCGATTCGGGGTATTTTATCCGAAGCCTAAGAAGTTAGCGCCTCACCGCAGCGTTTAAGGCGATCTCTTGCCCGTAAAGAGTACCAAGCCTATGTATTCAATATCATAGCAACAAGTCTAGAAGAGTTTCATTCTTTTAGCACAGCGTTGTGTGTAGAGCGGTTGGATAATCTACATGCTAGCCCAACTCAAGCGGTAGTTGGTAAAGGCTAATCAAATCCGTTGAAGTGGGGTCGACCAATAACCCTAAAGTCGGCCTAACAGCGTCGCCGGTTTAGTCTTTATCCGATTGAAGAAGACACGAGTTGATTACGGGGTATTTCATCCGAAGCCTAAGAAGGGATTAAGCCAGCGCCTCACCGCGTTGCGAGGCGATCTCTTGCCCGTAAAGAGTACCAAGCCTATGTATTCAATATCATAGCAACAAGTCTAGAAGAGTTTCATTCTTCGATTACAGCGTCGCGTCTTGAGCAGTTTGGACAATCCATGCGCTAGCCCAATTCAAGCGGTAGTTGGTAAAGGCTAATCAAATCCGTTGGCGGTGAGGGTTTGCCAAAATCCTATAAGTATTATGGTTAATTATTTACGGCGAAATAAAAGAATCACAATAGAGCACAAAGAGGACAAATATGTTTTGCTTTAACTTCGGATACTTTATTGAGGAAAGCTTGTTAAAGTTCCTCTGAACCTCGGCCACGAAAGTCGTCTGGCTGCCATTAAGGGCCTCATGATCTCCTTCTTGATGTCAACCGGCTTACGCCCGAGAGTTCAAATTTCGAACGCGACGAGAGTCTTTTCTTTGTTGGCCTTTGTCGACTTCAAGGCGATCGGGCTCTCCCTCGCCGCTTGGGGTTCTGTTCGAGCTCTACTATCCTCGCTTCTCAGCGACACAAGACCAAAGTGTCCCACGGAAGACGAAGCTTGCAACAACGGTCTCCAAATGATGCACAGCCTGCGCATGTGAACTTCGAGTCGGTAATAGCATAGCGTCCGCCAAGGTCGATGACCGTCTGTCTCTATATATGAGGAGAACCGGCTACTTCAAAATCTTGTGGACTTTGGGGCTTAACCTCCAAATGGTGAAATCATCAACAAATGGCGAGGCGGACTCAATCTTCGGATATTCTCCCATGTCGCCTAGCCCTACTCCAAATAGGATTACAGTATAAACTAATTCACGGTTCTTAGCGAGAAGTTCTGGAGAATATTACCATATTCTTAAGGATAACTTCGATAACCCTCAATTTCCTCCCGTGGGACCTCAAGGAGGATAAAATTACGACGAGGCTTATATGGCGGCGGACAGCGGCTCTACCTCGGAAGGACTCCTCCCAGGTATCGGTGCCGATTCATGCATCGCCGAGGGCCTACCAATCAACAATTGGGAAGAATACCTCCCAGTGGATGAACACTGCAGCAGTAATGCGATGGCGGCCTTGACCAGCGTCGTCGGCGAAGGATTCACCGATCAGCGGTTCGGACCCACAAAAGAATTCCCGATCAGCGGAGGAATCTCGAGGTCAATTGGGCGACAATCCACCGACACGAGTCATCAGCGACAAATGAACTCAATTAGCTTCTGATTGAAATTCCAACAGCGGTCAAGCAATAAATGCGACACCGCGACACCACAGGGATCCTACAAAGCGGAGAACACGAGAGGATTGGAGGAATCAAATCTGGAGCCAACCTCAAAAGAAATTCATCTATCGACTTACGGTGAGATTTCGACAACGGTCGGACAAAAATGCGATGCAGTAATACCTTGACAATCCTACAAAGCTTGGAAAGGCTGAAGGGAATGGAGAGATCAAACGCCGTGGTCATTCACAAGTCCTATCCGCCAATTAAGGAGTGAAGGGGCTCATCATGTCAAAGCATCGGACTCATCAAGAATCGAGGCGAGGCGGCTTTGGAGGGTATCTGTGGCGTTAAAATTGCTTATCGGTGCAGAACAAGACTAAATAAGCGGTGGGTTGACAGCAAGCGATCCATCCGGCAGCCGCGACGAGCGCGTCGGCGATGATCTACGTGCGTCGCCAAAGCGAGCGAACCCATGAAGTGAGTCGGCGAGGCGACGAGCCAGCCGAAACGACACGCCGTGGAGAAAACCCGACGACGGCTCAACGAGGCGAGTTGGCTAAACTCAACGTCGGCGAGGCGGAATCAACCGTACTTAGTCCGTCGATGCAAGCGAGCCGTTTGAGCTCGAAAGTTGATCGGACACGACTCAAACCCTGGCGACAGAACGCTAAGCCAGGAAAAGAGCCGAAAGAATCCCGGAATCGGCAAAGTCAGCGGAAATCGATGGCGAATCGAAAAGCGGACAAAAGGCGTAACCACACCGGCCATGCTTGAGAGTGGCTCGGCCCAAACCACCTCGACTGGCACAAGCAGGAGTGCCAGCAAGTGGTAGAGGTGGCTCACTGCTTTAGGCCAGAGGCTGACCATGGCCAGGGGTGTGCGGTGGCTGAGGTGGCCTGCATGGCCGAGGGCGGCCTCGACGACGGCAGGTGGCTCGACCAGTGAAGGCGGTGGCATGTGGCATGCGCTGGTATAAATGGGGGGTCTGGAAGGGATTGGATTGGTGAGGTTGGATTTTACGGGTTTTGGCGGACTTCGAAGAGCCCTCGCGAGATCTCTGACGCGGTTCAGAACGTGAGCTCAAGTCGGTCGACGTCAGATCTATAGGCGGAAGGTAAACAAACTTCGGGTCGAACTCTGAGATACCCTCTAGGTTAAGCCGTCTTAACCTCGGGGATATGCTGTGATTTCTCCTTGTAGATCTCACCGCTCGTGATCCTCTCCTTCGTGAGTCTGCGATCCCATGACGATCCTCTCCTTCGTGAGTGTGATCCCCTCGGTAGCCGTTTCCTTCGTGAAGCGAGCCCCTCTACGTCTGTAGTTCGGAACCGGGTTTACACGGGGATCGGGATTGCGGTGGTCAGCGGACGAATAAAAGTCCGACACGGGCAAAGAACCCATAGCGAGGATCCGTAAAATAGAGATCCTCGTGTTTGTTCACAAAAGGAAGAGAGTTGTAATTTTCGTTTTCATTTATGCGCCTAAAATAAAGGCATTTCTTTTGTTTGAAATTTTGTTGTAGGCCAGGAAGCTAAAGCGAATTCAAGCGAGCAATGAATAACAAACCAACTTTCCCCGCGAACAGACCACCCTTGCATTTTCATCTTGGGCCATCTTAGGCTTTCTTGTAACTTTCCTTTTTGACGTTTTTATCTTCTCTTGTCTGCAGTTATCTATGCTGATAGGACGCTTTCCCGTAGATATCACTTGGTTATTGGGTTGGATGGACCACAATGTGGCTTGGTCTTATTTGGGAGCTTCCGACTTCGGGACAATTGTGTGGAAAGAGCGATGATGATCCATCGGGCTGAACCTTCCACCTTTAGGGCCATTATAACAGATATGGATTTTGTGGCTTCAGGAGGTCATGACTTACTCGAGAAGCCAGCGTTCTTCAACCCAAATGGCATTACGGTATAGCAGAATACCCCCAATGGTGTTCTAAAGGCCGTATGCTTTGCGTCTTCAGGATACATTTTGATTTGATTATATCCTGAAAATCCGTCCATGAAAGACATTCTCTCATATCCACATGTGTTATCAATCATGACATCGGTGATGGGGAGTGGAAATTCATCTTTCGGACATGCCGCGTTCAAATCACGAAAATCAATGCATATCCGGATCTTTCCATTCTTCTTGGGTACAACAACGATATTGGCTACCCAATCCGGGTGTTGTTCCTCTCTGATGAAACCTGCATCAATGAGCTTTTGGATTTCTACTACAATTGCCTCCATAACCTCCGGACGGAACTGCGTTCTTTGTTGCTTGGGTTTAGTATTTGGAGTCGATATTGGCGGTGCATGGCTACCTCGATTATCAAGACCGGGCATGTCTTCATAATTCCATGCGAAGCGTCAACATACTCTCGGACGAGGACACTAGTTCTTCTTTCTCATTTTGCGACAAGCTTTTGCTTACGAAGATTGGTTTGGGATTGGTCTCATCCCCATATTTATTTGGATCACCTTATCTTGATGGCGGCTCGTTACTTTCGAAGCACATATCCCATAGAACATCAAGGCGTTTAATCCAGGGTCACTATCATGCGAATCGGTTGTCATCTTCGTCATCACTTGGATGGTAGGTCATGTTCAGCGACAAACTTGCGAAAATTGATCCTACACTTACGCCGAATCCCATGGTGATGTTCGGATGAATGGTCGCTAGAACATTGTCTGCTTTGTCTTGAAGGGGAAGGCGTTGATAAATATCCTAAACCTCGTGGTCTTGTGATAGTAATCTTGGGTTTTACCTTCGGGGACAAGGTGTCGGATCGGGGTTAGCCTTCCTTTCCGAAATTTAACCCCTTTGGACTCAAATCGTACCCATGTTCTTCATTATGTGACGAGCATTAAGTTGAAATAATGAAATTGAGAATTAAACGCTTTCTTCGAACTTTACGGTGTGAGAACTTGGGATCCACTTTACCAAAATAAATTGGTTTCGATCCTTCTCTTTGGACGGGACCATAAAGAATGCCTTCCTCACGTCCTCTATCCTCCGTGGTGGAGAGGATGTTTTGAGTGGCAAGTCTAGTGATCTCTCGCCATATAAGCATGCCATGGTTCCAATCCGATACCATTACCTATTTCTTGAGATGAAACATCAGACAAGTAAGCTAAATTGAGATTTTCATTAATGTACCACTCGCCTTCACTCAGTACATCTTCCTCATTATTAAGCTTATCAGAGCCCATTACATGCAATTCCCATGGACATTCTTCTTCAGGTTCGGGTTCGGCATCCGCTTCATTGCCGCTGTCGATGGCTGGTTTTGGCGATTCAGGCTCCGGGGCGCCGAGGTAAAAGACCGAGTCAGTGTGATAACTCTCTACCCCTTTGAAAGGATGCTTTTCAGCTATCAGGGTCTTGACTTCTCCCTCTTCATTGACATATTTCATCACCTGATGAAGGGTTGATGGGACAATCCGATTCGCATGAATCCAAGGCCGTCCTAATAGCAGATTGTAGGATGTGTCGGCATCTATAATGTAGCAGTTACCGACTTGAGATCCCAATTTGACATTTGAGCTTAATTTTTCCCAAAGGTGGGTGTCTTTGTTGGCATTGAAGCCAAAGATAGTTGTGCGAGTGGAATTCAACCGTTAGTGCGGGATTCCCGAACTTGCATGACCACATGCGGCATTATCTTTGAGTCACGAGAACCGGATCTACTTGGACCGGCGATCTCGAAGATCCCATGTACCCGTGTAGTACAAGGGCCTATCATGCTTGTGATTGATTTGCATATCTTCTTGTGTGAATGATATGCGGGGCAAACTTTCATTGTGTGTAGGCACTTGACACAGAAAAGTTCATCCATAGCTTCGGGACTACAGGAACTTGCGTAATGAAGCTCTGTATCCTTAAAGCCTCAACTAGAGCCTCTTTTGTAGATTTAGACAACTTCAAGAGCTTCGTAAGGGTGATTCTGGCGAGAATGTTAGCCATTTGTGCCAAAACATCGAAGTGGAATGGTTTTCGATGTTCACGCTTCTTGTAGAAGGTTTTATTGTCTAGAACCTCCTTTGGCTTCCCCTTATCAGTTGGTTTTAGGGACCGAACACCCGTCTCCTCGATTACGCTCCACGGATTCACGGGCAATTTGATCATACTTTTTCAAGTCGTCTTCCACGACCTCGTGCACGCTCACGGGTCCACTTCCGATCGGCTGACCAAAATAGTCTCCTCTTTCTACGAGTGGTGATAGGGACCAAATAAGTATCATCTTCATCTATGGATGGACTAATCATGTTAGAAGCTTTAGCCTTATTCTTCTTCTTCTTTGGCGATGTCTCCACCCATTCTTGATCTTTGGCGAGTCGGGATGGACCCACATTACCTCTCCACTTGAAATAGTAAGGGTACGGACCTTTACCTTCTTGACCATGTTGATCGGTATTTCTCAAGCGTAGTTCTCCTTTTGGAATGGGAATAACTCCATTAGGAGTTTCTACAGTGGGAAATCTCAGAATTGAACCGATGTCATATTAGTAGACCACGGTCTTACGCTCCGGTTTCGACTTGAGTACCTCGGCATCAACCGGTAGCTTGTAGAATATCTTTAAAATGTAGCACTTCTTTGTCGGGTGTCCCAACATTACGTGATATCGACAATAGTGGGATCATCCACCTTCTGCTTCCTCGGGCCTCTTTATGCAGGGCTTCAACTTGTTGTTCTTCGAAGCGATTTGGAATAGAGTATCGACATGTTCTTCTTTGAAAGAATATTGCTTAGGCGGTCTTGGTGACTCGATGGCTTGCAGCTTTCTGGTGGAGATCGAACACTAGTATCGGCGGCATGAATGTCCTTCCTTCTTGACCGAGGGCATTGTCTTGACCTCAGCGGTCTTTGTTCTTGTCGTCTGTTTCTTGACTTTAATTAGCGACAATATCTTCCGCTGTTCCCCTTGGGACACTAATTGCTTCGAGGAGCGACACTCTCTAACCCCATTTGAGCCAAGAGGGTCTGCGGGTTATCTTGACAAGTTTCCACCGAGTGGTTTGTGTCATCCTGTTTGGGCATCATAGCGCCACACTCGAAACCTTTCCACAAAGCCTTTATCGACTCCCACGGCTTTTGTTTGAGAAACGCGGTCTTGGGACTCGTGTTTTGTTTGAAAGCGGTCTTGGGACTCGTGTTTTGTTTGAAAGCGGTCTTGGGACTCGTGTTTTGTTTGAAAGCGGTCTTGGGACTCGCGTTTTGTTTGAAAGCGGTCTTGGGACTCGCGTTTTGTTTGAAAGCGCGGTCTTGGGACTCGCGTTTTGTTTGAGAAACGCGGTCTTGGGACTCGCGTTTTGTTTGAAAGCGCGGTCTTGGGACTCGCGTTTTGTTTGAAAGCGCGGTCTTGGGACTCGTGTTTTGTTTGAAAGCGGTCTTGGGACTTCGTGTTTTGTTTGAAAGCGGTCTTGGGACTCGCGTTTTGTTTGAGAAACGCGGTCTTGGGACTCGCGTTTTGTTTGAAAGCGGTCTTGGGACTCGTGTTTTGTTTGAAAGCGCGGTCTTGGGACTCGCGTTTTGTTTGAGAAACGCGGTCTTGGGACTCGCGTTTTGTTTGAAAGCGGTCTTGGGACTCGCGTTTTGTTTGAAAGCGCGGTCTTGGGACTTCGTGTTTTGTTTGAAAGCGGTCTTGGGACTCGTGTTTTGTTTGAAAGCGCGGTCTTGGGACTCGCGTTTTGTTTGAGAAACGCGGTCTTGGGACTCGTGTTTTGTTTGAAAGCGGTCTTGGGACTCGTGTTTTGTTTGAAAGCGCGGTCTTGGGACTCGCGTTTTGTTTGAGAAACGCGGTCTTGGGACTCGTGTTTTGTTTGAAAGCGGTCTTGGGACTCGTGTTTTGTTTGAAAGCGGTCTTGGGACTCGCGTTTTGTTTGAAAGCGGTCTTGGGACTCGCGTTTTGTTTGAAAGCGCGGTCTTGGGACTTCGTGTTTTGTTTGAAAGCGGTCTTGGGACTCGTGTTTTGTTTGAAAGCGCGGTCTTGGGACTTCGTGTTTTGTTTGAAAGCGCGGTCTTGGGACTTCGTGTTTTGTTTGAAAGCGGTCTTGGGACTTCGTGTTTTGTTTGAGAAACGCGGTCTTGGGACTTCGTGTTTTGTTTGAAAGCGGTCTTGGGACTTCGTGTTTTGTTTGAAAGCGCGGTCTTGGGACTCGTGTTTTGTTTGAAAGCGGTCTTGGGACTCGCGTTTTGTTTGAAAGCGCGGTCTTGGGACTCGTGTTTTGTTTGAAAGCGGTCTTGGGACTTCGTGTTTTGTTTGAAAGCGGTCTTGGGACTCGCGTTTTGTTTGAAAGCGGTCTTGGGACTCGCGTTTTGTTTGAGAAACGCGGTCTTGGGACTTCGTGTTTTGTTTGAAAGCGGTCTTGGGACTCGCGTTTTGTTTGAGAAACGCGGTCCTGGGACTCGCGTTTTGTTTGAGAGACGCGGTCCTGGGACTCGCGTTTTGTTTGAGAAACGCGGTCCTGGGACTCGCGCTTTGTTTGAGAGCGGTCTTGGGACTCGCGTTTTGTTTGAGAAACGCGGTCTTGGGACTCGCGTTTTGTTTGAGAAACGCGGTCTTGGGACTCGCGTTTTGTTTGAAAGCGGTCTTGGGACTTCGTGTTTTGTTTGAGAAACGCGGTCTTGGGACTCGTGTTTTGTTTGAGAAACGCGGTCTTGGGACTCGTGTTTTGTTTGAAAGCGGTCTTGGGACTCGTGTTTTGTTTGAAAGCGGTCTTGGGACTCGTGTTTTGTTTGAAAGCGGTCTTGGGACTCGCGTTTTGTTTGAAAGCGCGGTCTTGGGACTCGTGTTTTGTTTGAAAGCGGTCTTGGGACTTCGTGTTTTGTTTGAAAGCGGTCTTGGGACTTCGTGTTTTGTTTGAGAAACGCGGTCTTGGGACTCGCGTTTTGTTTGAGAAACGCGGTCTTGGGACTTCGTGTTTTGTTTGAGAAACGCGGTCTTGGGACTCGTGTTTTGTTTGAAAGCGGTCTTGGGACTCGCGTTTTGTTTGAAAGCGCGGTCTTGGGACTCGCGTTTTGTTTGAAAGCGCGGTCTTGGGACTCGCGTTTTGTTTGAAAGCGGTCTTGGGACTTCGTGTTTTGTTTGAAAGCGGTCTTGGGACTCGTGTTTTGTTTGAAAGCGCGGTCTTGGGACTCGCGTTTTGTTTGAAAGCGGTCTTGGGACTCGTGTTTTGTTTGAAAGCGGTCTTGGGACTTCGTGTTTTGTTTGAGAAACGCGGTCTTGGGACTCGCGTTTTGTTTGAGAAACGCGGTCTTGGGACTTCGTGTTTTGTTTGAGAAACGCGGTCTTGGGACTCGCGTTTTGTTTGAAAGCGGTCTTGGGACTCGCGTTTTGTTTGAAAGCGCGGTCTTGGGACTCGCGTTTTGTTTGAAAGCGGTCTTGGGACTCGCGTTTTGTTTGAGAAACGCGGTCTTGGGACTCGCGTTTTGTTTGAAAGCGGTCTTGGGACTTCGCGTTTTGTTTGAAAGCGGTCTTGGGACTCGCGTTTTGTTTGAAAGCGCGGTCTTGGGACTCGCGTTTTGTTTGAGAAACGCGGTCTTGGGACTCGCGTTTTGTTTGAAAGCGGTCTTGGGACTTCGTGTTTTGTTTGAAAGCGGTCTTGGGACTTCGTGTTTTGTTTGAAAGCGGTCTTGGGACTCGCGTTTTGTTTGGCGGCAGCGCCGCGAGGCTCGTCTTCAGCTGGCTGGCTCGCGCTAACGAAACCGAAGCTCAAAGTCGCGTTGTCTTGAGGATCGATTTTCTCGGAGTTGTGCTCTACGAAGGGATCTTCTCTTACGACGAGCAGCGTTCTTCTTAGCCTGTCTTAGGGCTTTTGTGGCATCCACATTTACGTCAGCTTGGTTCGATGCCACGCTAGGCCTCTTATGACCTGACACTCGTCGTGTAGGCTCAGGTGTAGGATCTTCCATCTGCTCCGTCAAAGCCGGTCTTTTACCCTTAAAGATAACGCGAGAACCATCTGATTCTACGGCAAAATCTCCCTTAGGTGACACAGGCTGATCCGGTGTCTTGATCTCCCTAGAGACTTTGCGGACTTTGCGCATAGCCTTAGGGCTAAGGGATCCGGAAGAGAGCAACTCTTCGTATTTGGCTTGGTCAAACTCTACCGTGAGAGTTTCCACTGTCGTCCCAATGAGGCTGACGTCGGATTGCGCCACCACTTCTTCATCTGTGAAGCTAGTCCCCAGCGGAGTCGCCATCTTTTGTTCGCGAGGAAAATTAAAGCTGTAAAACAAATGTTATCCTTTCTAATTGACTTTAAAAAAAGAATAAGTACAACTCTCTCAAATGCAATCTCCCTCTCTAACTGACTTAGATAAAAAGAAATTACAAATTCCTCGATCGGTTGCCCGATTTACAAAAGAAGGAAGGGTCAACGGAGATCTTTCCTTTTGTTTAAAACTGGGTTCTTCACGGTGGCGATAGGAGCTTGAGCCTTGTATCCCGTGGACGATCCGACCGTCTTGTTGCTCGTGGAATCACGTTGAAAAGGACTTGCAAAGCAAGTTTAGAGACTCGCAAAGCAAGTTTCCAACTCTAATTAGTTTGATAACCCGAAGAACGAGTTTTGTAACTCTGCACGAGTTTGGAAACCAAGCCAAATTGACGAAAAGCTGATGTTGAAACAGCTCCCTCTCTCTCTCAAGTCGATTCAATCCTCAAATGCTCAAAAAATCCAATCTCCTTCCACACAATTAGCTCTCTAAAATTCTCCCCATCCTCAGCTGAGTTTTCAGCTATTTATAGGAGTTTTAGGGGTGTAACTGACCCCTTAGAATCAGGGTTCGTGGCCCTCAAATCGTGGAAAACGGTTTTGGAGCCGTTTAAGTCGTGTTTAAATAACAAAAACGCGAAAGACCCGCGTTTTTAAATGATCCTCGCGTTTCTGGCTTAAGACTAGGACGCGGGGGTTGAAATCCGCGTTTTCGGTCGGACATGGCCATGGCGCTCGCGTTTTGAGCTTGGGCGGTGAGAGCTCCGCGTTTTGAGCTTGGGCGGTGAGAGCTCCGCGTTTTGAGCTTGGGCGGTGAGAGCTCCGCGTTTTGAGCTTGGGCGGTGAGAGCTCCGCGTTTTGAGCTTGGGCGGTGAGAGCTTCGCGTTTTGAGCTTGGGCGGTGACAACTCAGCGTTTGAGTTTCAGCGGTGAGAGCGTTTTGAGCTTGGGCGGTGAGAGCTCCGCGTTTTGGGCTTGGACGCGATGCTAAACTTCTTGGTTGAATCTTATCCTTGTGTTTGCAGCTCTACTCTATTTCTTTGGAAGCCTCCAAATTGTGACCTCGATCGACGATATCTTGGTGGGTCGTGACTTATCAGTAATAAAATTTTGACAGCCTACAGTGAGGAGCGGGGACGTAGGTCGTGGGTTGACCGAACCTCGTGAACATATTATTGTGTTTGAAGTTTGCTTGGCGTATTCATCTTGTTCATCTTTATTGCCTTGCTCTCATTTGTTTTATTTCCCTATCTTATTTACACTTGTTTACTTTTGTTTACTCTTTGTGTATATTACATATCCTTGCATATTATTCTTTGTATATCATACTTGCTAGGATATATATTTGTTAATTAGTTTTAATTTGGCATTAATTCGGATTAGATTAGCATATTGCCCTATTCACCCCCCTCTAGGGCAATTTCAATTGGTATCAGAGCTTGGTGCTCTTTGATTAGAGGCTTAACAACCTAGAGTCAAGGATCCAAGTTAGTATATTGCTAATCTAGTTTTGTGATTTTTATATATATTGCTTGCATAATATATTTATTATGGATATGCGTTGTGCACCTTGTTTAGGCTATGATCCACATATTGCTCCTTTGTTTAATGATTTTCGTTATGCACAATGGATGTTTAGATTTAAATTATTTGCTAGATCTAAACATATAGATATATGGGAGATCATTGAATGTGCATATGTTGTGCCCAATTTGGATAAATCTAAATGGAGCACAAATGATAAAAGATTGTTTATTATGAACAAGATTTTGTTAGAATTTTTGCTTAATGCTTTTGATCATTCTATTTCTAACAAACTTGCTCATTTTGATAGTGCTTACAAATTATGGAAATTTATAGAAGCACATCAAGGTGACTTGGAGAAGATTCGACGCATTGGTGGAATCGACTTCAAGCAAGGTTGGACCATCATCATCATCATCATGCACACGGCCACTAGGCGATAGCCCTAGTGTGGTATCTGAGTCTAACTCCGATAGTGACTTATCTTTTGATGAACTTCGCTTGTGCTAGTGAAAAATTGTTGCATGCCTACAACAAATTGCATAAAAATTTTATTGATCTAAAAGCAAGCATGATAATTTAAAATCCGATCATGAGAAGTTAGCTTCGAATTTGATATCATAGCTCAAGAAAATGTTACACTTAAAGAGAACAATGATATGTTAAATTTGGAAAAAATCAATTGAAGATTGATATTGCTAACTTAACTCATGAGAAAGACAATGTCATGATAGAAGTAGAAACTATTAGAAATGAGTTTAATTCATTTAAAATTGAACATGTTTCATCTACTTCTATTTCCAATGTATTTGTGCATAATGATGAGTTGAATAACATTAAAAATGCATTTCATCTATAGATTCAACTCTTAATACATGCATTGTCAATCATAAGAATCTTATGGATATGTGTGCTAAGTCTTGTACAAATGCTTTCAAATCAACCGTACATCATGCACACATATATAGTAAAATTCACAAGTGTTCAATTTGTGGTGCATAAAGGCCATTTAGCTAAATTTTGCTATGATGCACATAAACCCATAAAATCCAATGTTCCTTGTGCATCCCATCAAGATTCATCATGTCATACATATACACATGCACATATTCACCATGCTCATCATAAGAATGCACGTGTGTATAAATGTGATATATGTGGTCGTTTTGGACATTTGGAAAAATTTTATTTTGATTTGAAAAGGGTTTCACATTTGCCAAATGTTGTTAGAAGACCACAAAAGTTTAAGTGTGATGTTTGTGGTAGGTTTGGACATCTTGCACAATTTTGTCTTGATTTACAAAAATTTTCTAAATTGCAAAATATTTCAAAAAGATCACTTTTGTTTGATGATGTTTCTCATTTGCAAAAAGCTTTTAAAAGACCATCCATGTTTGCAAATGATTCACGTGTACAAGCCAAAGATCAATATATACAAATGCGCCTCTTTCATTGCACACATTGCAATCGGAAGGGTCATTTGAGTGATTATTGCTATGACCGGATCGTCCACCATATACCAAAAAGATCATAACCCTAGGGCATTGAGCTTAAAAGATAGGGTCATGTCCCTAAACAATCCGGCACCAAAATATTTGGGTGCCAAAATATATTGATTTTTAAACCAAGATTTTTAGTATCTTTTATTTTTATTTCTTGGTTTTGAAAAACGTGCTTTGAATTTTTTTGTCAATTCCTTTGTTTTCATTTATTAATTTTGGTTTTACATGAGAGGTTTATGTTTGAACAACCCTCAGTTATTGGTTATTTCCAATCATGATTATCGAGCTAAAAGTTTATATGGGTTGAAATTAGTTTCAAGAGCTTGATGTGCTCACCTCTCTTGCTTTTATTAAAAACACCTTTTGGTATGATCACCTCTCTTGCTTTTATTATGATCTATTTTAGATTTTAAAACCATAGTTCATGATTATTATATGTCTTGAAGGATTGGTGTTGAACTATGTAGTTTTGGTATGATCAATGTGCTTGTACTTTTGAATTCATTATAAAACACCTTTATGATGATATTTACATGTTTGAGCTTATGGATCATCATTCTTGTGCTTTATAATGTATTCCTTGTGCGGTTTGATCAAATTTACAAAGAATATGACTTTTATTGATCAAACATCATTTTGAACATACCTTATTTTTAGCAACCTACGGATGTATTGTTTATGTTTACGGGTATTCACATGGGTTGAAACAATCTTATTTATTCTCTTGTCGAATGTACTCCAAGTTTATTACCGTTTGTTTTATCCTAAGCATATTTCTTTTTGATCCTTGTGGATAAAACACATAATAGTTCGACATTATTTTTGGCATGTTTTCCTTGCCAAGAGATTGTTTTATAAGAAGTGATTTGAGTATTCTTATTTAAATATTTACTTGATTTGAGTACATCTCTTGCCTTATTGTCAAATATGGCAAATTTTTATTGGTTTTGTGATTTAAATTGTGATTTATGATTTCATTTGAGTGATTTGTTTTCATTTGAAAACTTTTTGCATGATTCTCATGTTTTACTTTCTTTTGATTTCATAAATTTATTTTCACATGATTTTGTGTATTGAGACACACTTTTATATATTGATATATCCATGTGTGCTCTCATAGTCTTGTTGTATGTGAGTGATATTTAGTATGTTTACTCACATATATATGTTTGCCATGATCATCCATTGCATATTTTATATGGCATTTTGATAGGGGGAGCAATCCCTATTTATATTTTTATTTTATACTCACCATGCTTATAGGAAGGGGGAGCCTTCGCTCTCTTCATTCTTTTATTTTTCCCCACTTTTGATGTTGCCAAAGGGGAGAAAAATTATGAGTATATCCATGTTTAAGAGTAATGTACCTTTTGCATATTTTATATATACTCTTTATGTAAATTGTTTGTAATCATCAAAAAGGGGGAGATTGTTAGTTCCTTGATTTTGATGATGTTTTAACAAATAATTTATAACTAATCTCGTTTTCTAGTGTTTGTGTTTTCATGTTTATTCTAGGCAAACAAGGTGTTGAAGGTTGGATGGACTTGCGCCTACGATCATATCCATTGGAGGATGGGAGGAATAGTGGAGTGAAGCAATACAATTCAAGTCAAGATTCAAGATCAAGCTTCATCCTTAACCAAGATAAGTTTATTGAAGATCTCAAGCTTGGGTACATTAGTTTAGGTGTTTATACCTTGTATGTTTATACTTAGAGCTCAAGATTTATACACACACATTTATTTTGATTTATCACCGTTTTGGATTATAGACTTAACAACATATTTTTATATCTTTTCTCAAGTTTATAAATCCATTGGAAAGTGTTTCAAAGCGTGTTTGAAAAAATCTCAAGTTTATATATTTTCAAACATGCACGAACATGCACGATACACACTTTTGGTTTCTATTGCAAAACAAGTTAAAATTGAGAATTTATTGTATTCATGGTTCATTGACTTTAGCACATTAATTTATATTTTATATAAAGTCCATAAACCAAATCACAAGATCTCAATACTTGTTCATGTTCAAAATCATGCTTTTCACATATCGTATTTTTCATGATTTTGCAAAACAGACGAGTTTTAACAATTGGAAAATGCAATTTAAAAATTTATTTGTTTACATGTTTATATTTATATATACAAACATTTTCTAAATTTTACTAATTTTGGAGTTGTTTTGTTATTTTCAATTAAGTTTACAAAAGAAGTTTTCAGCAGTTTTTAGAAACTGTTTATCTGTGTTCAAATAATTATTTCTCACAAATGGAAAGTGGTATTTCAGAAATTCTTTTTGTAACATGTTTATATATATCTTTATAACCTTCCCTAAATATTTCATAATATTTGGAGTTGATTTACTATGTCAAAGTTATTTTACAATGTCAAGCATTTTAGCAGTTTTTCAGAATCTGAAATATCTGTCTTGGAACATTTATTTATCACAAATGGGAAGTGATATTTTAGAAATTCTTTCTCCAACATGTTCATATACATGTTTAGAAACGTCTCTCAAAATTACATGATTTTTGGAGTTGTTTTACTATTTTTAATTGATTGTACAAAACCAGATATATAAATTTCCAGAATGCTGGATTTTGGGGTATTTTGGTCTTTTCAGCCTATAACGGCTAGTAACGGCTAGTTTTATTTTTGAACGTTCTTGCTGGGATTTTCTTGGGTTTTAAGCTTTGTCTCTTCATCCTATATATACCCCATGTCCTCATTTATTTCAGTAATAATCAAGAAGGTTTTAAACACATTTTGAAGAGTTTAAGTGTTTGTTTAGTTTGTTTGGAAGTTTAGTTTGTGAAGAAACTTTCACAAGAGCTTGAGGAGATCATCCTTTGGTGTTTGAGCATTCAACTCTTCTCCTTCTCTCTTGTCATCTAGAGAAGTTTTCTAAACTCATATCTAGCGATTTATATGTTTGATTTTCATTTCCATAAGCTAGAATTTATTTGAGTTTAGTTTTGATTAAATCTCATTGTTACACACACCCACTTGAGCTTATAGTATTTTCATACATAGTATATTGGGGTTGTGAGTTTGTAACATTGAGTTGTGCTTAATTGAGTTCTCATCCATAGAGAATAAACATTTGTATTTGTGAGCTTTAATTGTGAGATCACATTGTATTACACTAGTACACGAAAGGAGTGTGTGGTGAGAGACGGGTTGTCCCAAGAGTAGTGGCGTCGGTAGTAAAGCCTAGGGAGAGGCGGTAAATCCGAGCACTTGAGGGAGACACGGACTAGAGACCAACACTTGAGGTGGTAGTTAGTGTAAGTACATTGTGAGTGATTGTAAAGTTTTCGGTGAGCTAGAAAACTGAGATAGTGTGGTGTAAGCGTTATTGGTGGTAGAAAACCCGGTTGATATAGTGGAGATCTCCTCGAGGTGAGGAGGCGGGGGCGTGGGTCGGTGGGTTGACCGAACCTCGTGAACATATTATTGTGTTTGAAGTTTGCTTGGCGTATTCATCTTGTTCATCTTTATTGCCTTGCTCTCATTTGTTTTATTTCCCTATCTTATTTACACTTGTTTACTTTTGTTTACTCTTTGTGTATATTACATATCCTTGCATGGTCCATGTGGAAAAGTACCTCCAAGATCTCCATGCATGAAAGACGGTCAGTGTTCTAAGTATTTTCCAAAAACTTACAATGAGGAAACAGTTATTGATGAAAGTGGATTCGCAATTAGCGAAGAAGATTTGATGAAGGAAAATGGGTTGAGAAAAATGGAAATAAGCTCGACAATTCATATGTAGTTCCTTACAATAATAAATTGTTAGTGAGGTACCAAGCACATATTAATATTGAATGGTATAATAGAGGCCGATCGATTAAGTATTTGTTCAAATACATTACCAAAGGACCAGATTACGCATCCATTGTCATTCAAACTGTGAACAACCAGTTACAATCAACAAGCAAAGGTCCACCAATAGATGAAATTCAATATTATTTGCAATGTAGATATGTCTCTGCACTTGAAGCAATATGGGGAATATATGGCTTTGACATTCATTATAGAGTTCAATAACGTATTGTTATGGGTGATCCAAATACTAATCCTTGAATAGGATATGCAATCTAATTAGAGTTTCTATTAGCTATGTCTAGTATTAAGATAAGGACAAAAGAGTTTGTTTATTCTATTGAGATTAAAATTCTTATTTTGTAGAATTTATGGATAGCAACAACTCTTATCCTTAGTTTCTATAAATATGACGAAGATCTTTGATGAGAAATTACCCAACCTAGGGTCATGACATCAAGGAAAAGAACGGATAGTTCTTTATTAAAATTTGTAGATAGTTGATCCACCCGTGGCGGCGAAGCATTGAGAAGGGCTCTGCAGTGAAGCAATAGATTCAATAGGTTCTTGATTTAGCTCTCTATTTGGATAGCTCTCTAGCTGTTAGAGATTGTTAGAGATTAAGTGCTTTCGGGGTGTGATTTGAGATTGAGTGATTGAGAGATCTTCACTTTGTATTCCTCACAATTTAGTAAAGCATTCTCCTCCTTCTCACGTGGGCGTAGGCTACAAGCTAAACTACATTATATCTTTGTGTTCGTGTATTCTCGATATTTTTCATACTTTCGTGTGATTGATTTTAGTTTATCCCGGGTTTGTCATAACAAATTGGTATCGAGCACTCACTATCGATCGGACAAGAAGATGACGACAACTACTACGAAGTGGGATATCGAGAAGTTTAATGGTAACATCAGTTTCAGCCTTTGACAAGTTAGGATGATCGCCGTCTTGACACAGAGCGGATTGAAAAAGGCTTTGTTCGGAAAGTCGAAGAAACCGGCTACAATGACGGACGAAGATTGGGATGTGCTTGGATTTGATCGATATGTGCCACACTTGATGCCTTATGGAGCTATTGGAGAATGTGGAGTAAGTAAACTAGCTTATTTGGTGTGAGGTATTCTTCGATGTATTTGAATCAAGGTGGAGATTTTTTATGGGTGATCCAAATACTAGTCCTTGAATAAGATATGCAATCTAATTAGAATTTCTATTAGGTATGTCTAGTATTAAGATAATGACAAAAGAGTTTGTTTATTCTATTGAGATTAAAATTCTTATCTTGTAGAATTTATGGATAGCAACAACTCTTATCCTTAGTTTCTATAAATATGATAGAAGATCTTTGATGAGAAATTACCCAACCTAGGGTCGCAGCATCAAGGAAAAGAACGGATAGTTCTTTATTAAGGCTGTAGATAGTTGATCCACCCGACGGCAGCAGTAAGCATTGAGAAGGGCTCTGCAGGCTGAAGCAATAGATTCAATAGGTTCTTGATTTAGCTCTCTATTTGGATAGCTCTCTAGCTGTTAGAGATTGTTAGAGAGATTAAGTGCTTTCAGGGGTGTGATTTGAGATTGAGTGATTGAGAGATCTTCACTTTGTATTCCTCACAATTTAGTAAAGCATTCTCCTCCTTCTCCTGTGGACGTAGGCTACAAGCTAAACTACGTATATCTTTGTGTTCGTGTATTCTCGATATTTTTCATACTTTCGTGTGATTGATTTTAGTTTATCCTGGGGTTTGTCATAACAAATTGGTATCAGAGCACTCAGCTATCGATCGGACAAGAAGATGACGACAACTACTACGAAGTGGGATATCGAGAAGTTTAATGGTAACATCAGTTTCAGCCTTTGACAAGTTAGGATGATCGCCGTCTTGACACAGAGCGGATTGAAAAAGGCTTTGTTCGGAAAGTCGAAGAAACCGGCTACAATGACGGACGAAGATTGGGATGTGCTTGGATTTGATCGATATGTGCCACACTTGATGCCTTATGGAGCTATTGGAGAATGTGGAGTAAGTAAACTAGCTTATTTGGTGTGAGGTATTCTTCGATGTATTTGAATCAAGGTGGAGATTTTTATGGGTGATCCAAATACTAGTCCTTGAATAAGATATGCAATCTAATTAGAATTTCTATTAGGTATGTCTAGTATTAAGATAATGACAAAAGAGTTTGTTTATTCTATTGAGATTAAAATTCTTATCTTGTAGAATTTATGGATAGCAACAACTCTTATCCTTAGTCTCTATAAATATGACGAAGATCTTTGATGAGAAATTACCCAACCTAGGGTCGCAAAGATCAAGGAAAAGAACGAATGGTTCTTTATTAAAATTTGTAGATAGTTGATCCACCCGACGGCAGCAGTAAGCATTGAGAAGGGCTCTGCAGGCTGAAGCAATAGATTCAATAGGTTCTTGATTTAGCTCTCTATTTGGATAGCTCTCTAGCTGTTAGAGATTGTTAGAGAGATTAAGTGCTTTCAGGGGTGTGATTTGAGATTGAGTGATTGAGAGATCTTCACTTTGTATTCCTCACAATTTAGTAAAGCATTCTCCTCCTTCTCCTGTGGACGTAGGCTACAAGCTAAACTACGTATATCTTTGTGTTCGTGTATTCTCGATATTTTTCATACTTTCGTGTGATTGATTTTAGTTTATCCTGGGGTTTGTCATAACAAATTGGTATCAGAGCACTCAGCTATCGATCGGACAAGAAGATGACGACAACTACTACGAAGTGGGATATCGAGAAGTTTAATGGTAACATCGGTTTGACCTTTGACAAGTTAGGATGATCGCCGTCTTGACAGAGCGGATTGAAAAAGGCTTTGTTCGAAAGTCAAGAAACCGCTACAATGACGGACGAAGATTGGGATGTGCTTGGATTTGATCGATATGTGCCACACTTGATGCCTTATGGAGCTATTGGAGAATGTGGAGTAAGTAAACTAGCTTATTTGGTGTGAGGTATTCTTCGATGTATTTGAATCAAGGTGGAGATTTTTTATGGGTGATCCAAATACTAGTCCTTGAATAAGATATGCAATCTAATTAGAATTTCTATTAGGTATGTCTAGTATTAAGATAATGACAAAAGAGTTTGTTTATTCTATTGAGATTAAAATTCTTATCTTGTAGAATTTATGGATAGCAACAACTCTTATCCTTAGTCTCTATAAATATGACAGAAGATCTTTGATGAGAAATTACCCAACCTAGGGTCGCAGTATCAAGGGAAAGAACGAATGGTTCTTTATTAAGGCTGCAGATAGTTGATCCACCCGACGGCAGCAGTAAACATTGAGAAGGGCTCTGCAGGCTGAAGCAATAGATTTAAGAGGTTCTTGATTTGGCTCTCTATTTGGATAGCTCTCTAGCTGCTAGAGATTGTTAGAGAGATTAAGTGCTTTCAGGGATGTGATTTGAGATTGAGTGATTGAGAGATATCCACTTTGTATTCCTCACAATTTAGTAAAGCATTCTCCTTCTTCGCCCGTGGACGTAGGATACAAGCCGAACCACGTATATCTTTGTGTTTGTGTGTTCTCGATATTTTTCGTACTTTCGTGTGATTGATTTTAGTTTATCCTGGGGTTTGTCATAACACGTATCATTGATGAGAAAGGAATTTAACCAGAGTAATGTGATGAGCAATATCCTCCATGTCACGATTTACCAATCCATAGTTAATCACGCAATGTGCTTGTACTTCAAAATTTTTTTACTCTATTTCTTTTGTTTAAGATGCGTACAAAATGAACAGATATAAACACCATTACCACCTGCTATAGATAGACGACCATCCACTACGGCATCAAAAGTATGGCTAATAGTAGCAACAACTAGATCGTATGGCTAATAGTAGCAACAACTGGATCGTTTGGATCAGACACAAATGTGTACTCAATGTTCTCTACTTCCTCCTCTTGACCTCATCTTTAAAGGTCAGCCGATAATAACCTTTTAGATATATTATTAGCTTGAACAATTTCATAAATTTAAAGACAATATATTTATATATACCGACATGCAGTAAAAATCAAATGTTAGGGGTGATATAATTTACATTCAAACCTTAAATTTAAAATATTAGATCTCACTCAAAGTTAAAGTATAATAAAGATCAATATTTTGAAAATTTAATCAAATACAATATAAAAGTGGATGGTCGAGACTAATCAGCACAAAATTGAAAAGGTAGTAAAAATTATAAATTTTAAGAATAAGTAAAAAGCTTAAAAAAGATAGATCGACATAAATAAAAGGGTTCAATGTTTAAAATAGATATACGAGATTAATAATAAAAATCAAAGCTTTATTAGAGAAAATCAATATTTCAAGACTTTCAAACATGAAAAGATCTTTGATGAGAAATTACCCAACCTAGAATTCAGATATCAGGAAAGAACGAATGGTTCTTTATTAAAATTTCTGAATAGTTGATCCACCGGTAAACATTGAGAAGGGCTCTGCAGTGAAGCAATAGATTTAAGAGGTTCTTGATTTGGCTCTCTATTTGGATAGCTCTCTAGGCTGCTAGAGATTGTTAGAGATTAAGTGCTTTCGGGGATGTGATTTGAGATTGAGTGATTGAGAGATATCCACTTTGTATTCCTCACAATTTAGTAAAGCATTCTCCTTCTTCGCCCGAGTGGGCGTGGGATACAAGCCGAACCACGATATCTTTGTGTTTGTGTGTTCTCGATATTTTTCGCTTTCGTGTGATTGATTTTAGTTTATCCCGGGTTTGTCATAACACGTATCATTGATGAGAAAGGAATTTAACCAGAGTAATGTGATGAGCAATATCCTCCATGTCACGATTTACCAATCCATAGTTAATCACGCAATGTGCTTGTGCTTCAAATTTTTTTTACTCTATTTCTTTTGTTTAAGATGCGTACAAAATGAACAGATATAAACACCATTACCACCTCCTATAGATAGACGACCATCCACTACGGCATCAAAAGTATGGCTAATAGTAGCAACAACTAGATCGTATGGCTAATAGTAGCAACAACTGGATCGTTTGGATCAGACACAAATGTGTACTCAATGTTCTCTACTTCCTCCTCTTGACCTCATCTTTAAAGGTCAGCCGATAATAACCTTTTAGATATATTATTAGCTTGAACAATTTCATAAATTTAAAGACAATATATTTATATATACCGACATGCAGTAAAAATCAAATGTTAGGGGTGATATAATTTACATTCAAACCTTAAATTTAAAATATTAGATCTCACTCAAAGTTAAAGTATAATAAAGATCAATATTTTGAAAATTTAATCAAATACAATATAAAAGTGGATGGTCGAGACTAATCAGCACAAAATTGAAAAGGTAGTAAAAATTATAAATTTTAAGAATAAGTAAAAAGCTTAAAAAGATAGATCGACATAAATAAAAGGGTTCAATGTTTAAAATAGATATACGAGATTAATAATAAAAATCAAAGCTTTATTAGAGAAAATCAAAGTAAATTTTAAAAAATCGAAAATTAATCAATTTATTATTCTCTTTCCTTTTTTTTTTCCTTATCATCACGTTTTCACATGACGGTCTAGAATATGTTGGATGCACCATGTAGGCATGACTATGTGGAAAAAACGTTGCACCAGATACTTTCTCCTCTCTCAAGGAAGAGAAAGTGTAATCAAAACTTACATACTACACCTTACCAATTAAGGTGCACAATTTCTGAGAACCATATACAGCCAAGAGGTTGTGAATTATTCAATGTTTTGATATAAATTTAGATTGATATAGTAATATGAATTAATTATTACTATTACTATGTATAAATTAATACCATAGGAACCTGAAATTTATTTACTAGGTTTGCAATTTAATAATAAAGTAAATAAGAAAAAGGACTCTAACTTAGGGCCTGTTTGGTTGATAGGAAGTATTAGAAGTAAGAAGTAAATCAAATCTATTACTTACGAAATTATGAAGTAGGAAGTACTACTTTTTTGTTTGTCTCGTAAAATTTTAAAAGTAGAGGAAATAATGTTTCTTCCACTTCATTAACCTTTTTGTTTGGCAAAAATTAAAAATATTGTTAGGAAGAGAGAAAGATGATCTTTCGAGATTTTATTTAGACTATGAGAATATCCATATAATAACAAAATTGATTTTATTCCTAAATTGACTCAATTTCATCTACTTCACCTACTTCATAGCTATTTCCATGCAAACAAACATGCCCTTAGAATAACTTCCCAATTTATAAATAAATTTGGTAGAAACAAATATAGAATATATAGAATAATATATTTGGTAAGTTTTCTTAATTATGATTATGAAGAAAAATAATTATTACCTTCTAAAATAGAAATTAAACATTTTCTAATAAATTGACGCTAAATGGATGGCGGAGTGGGTGGCACAAAATTAATTAATTGGGGGAGTAAGTGACCCGGGTGGTGGTAAAATGATATGGCCCGATAAATTTTTATTTAAATAGTTAATAGGGGGCAATAATTATAATTTTCTAAATAAGCAAAAAATTAGCATTAATAGCCTCGTGCTTTGCACAGGCCAACATCCTAGTTTCTATAAATAGTAAAAACATTCCCTCCTCAATCGGTTCCATTTATTCACATTCACAGGGTCAGGGCCATACTAGTCTCTATAAATACTAAAAACATTCCCTCCTCTCTCAGTTCCATTTATCGACGCTCACAGTCCAATGGCCACTTCAGGCTACAACCCCCACAACGGAATCTACACCTCCCCTCGACCTCCGATCAACTTCCCCTCCGACCCCAGCCTCTCAATCATCTCCTTCCTCTTCCGCCGCCTCGATTCCTTCCCCGACCGCCCCGCCCTCATCGACGCCGACTCCGACGACCACCAAACCCTAACCTTCCGTCAGCTCCGCTCCGCCGTCTCCTCCTTCGCCTCCGCCCTCTCCCGCCTCGGCATCCGCAGAGGCGACGTCGTCCTCATCTTCGCCCCCAATTCTGTCCTCTTCCCCGTCTCCTTCCTCTCCATCATCTCCCTCGGCGCCATCGCCACCACCGTCAACCCTTTATACACCGTCGGCGAGCTCAAGAAGCAAGCCCTAGACTCCGGCGCCAAGCTCGTCCTCACCGTCCCCGATCTCGTTCCCAAAGTCAGCTCACTCAACCTTCCAATTATTCTACTAGCTAAAAACACCAACAAAGATGTTTCCTTTCCCACATTTTACGACCTAATCAAGAATCAATCGCCGTCGGAGTTCACTCTGCCGGAGATAAATCAGGACGACACGGTGGCGCTCCTCTACTCCTCCGGGACCACCGGAGCGAGCAAAGGGGTCGTCTTGACGCACCGCAACTTCATCTCTGTTGCTATGATGGCGGTTCAAGACCAGGACATGAGAGGGGAGCAGCCGAATATTTTCCTTTGTTTTCTTCCCATGTTTCATATCTTTGGGCTGTCGGTGATTACTTTTGCGCAGCTGATGAGGGGGAATACTGTGGTGGTGGTGAAGAGGTTCGATATGGAGATGACGTTGAGGTCGATTGAGAGGTATAGAGTTAGTTATTTGTACGCTGTGCCCCCGGTGATGATTGCTCTGGCGAAGCAGGGGAAGGTGACTAAGTATGATCTGAGCTCGTTGAGGAGGCTTGCGTCAGGGGCGGCTCCTTTGGGGAAGGATGTGATGGAGGAGGTATCAGGCATTTTTCCTCAAGCCGATATTGTTCAGGTGAAATTTTTCTTCTATTGTTTGTTCTCCCTGCAGATGGTTTTGAGTATGTCTTTGCCAAGTATTTTGAGATGAAATGTTATGAACAAATTTGATTAGCAGTAGGGGCAAAAAATAAATATGGTGGGTTTTATTCTTGTTTGTCCTTTAGCATAATGATAGTACCAATTCTGATACCAAAATATGCAATTTGTTAGGAGTGCCTTGCATCCATTTAGTTGAATTGTGGCTTTTGCCTAACACAGGCACTAGAAAGACAATTAGACAAATACATGGTTAAATATGCGTGGTCTCGTGTCTCAAATACATTAACCCTTTCGAGTCAATTGGGTCCAAATAGATTAGACAAGACCATCTCGGTTAATTAGCCTTTGCAAATCCAATACAAACTTTGACTTGAAGAGACTGTTGATTGTTATATTTTGTTTGCTAACTTTGCATTTTCCCCTTTTTGGTATGTTTTTATGGGTTAGATGTAGATTTTGAACCTGCAAAACATTGATTCGAACTATTATTTTGTAGGAATATAAAGAATACTGTGCAAAACTAGTAATGTGGGTTTGTTAGTTACTCCCACCTTTGGTGTATGAATTCAGATGAGTTACATGCTTCCATCCTATTTGAACTACAATCCTATATTGTTGAAGCACAAGTTGTGCTGTGAATGTGACATAATGTCAATTGTTCTCGAAGGAGAGAGAAAGCTTATCCCTATATATTTGATGTATTGAAACATAGATCTTAAACATAGGAAGAAAGAAGAACATAGCAAAATATTTTATTTGCAGATTATGGTATTTGGTTTTGTTTTGCTAAATATGAACCATAATGTGATACCACACTATTTTGACTGCACTCACATGCTCAAGGAGATTAGAATAGTCATTTCCCCATCCATATTTGCTTATTCTTATTATTTTGACCACACTTACATGCTCAAGGAGATTAGAATAAAAATTTCCCCATCTATATTTGGTGTTATTTTTAGAATATGCACATGTGCTAATCAGTTTCAGTTCACCTGATTCCATCACAAAAGTAAAGAAAGAAAGGATATGCATGGGAGTAAGATAAGCTCTATGAAATTAATCATGATTACATTTTCTAATGCAAAAATAAGGAAACCAGTGACAGTGAGTTAGGAATATTTTTCTGTTCATCTATGGTTCTATATCCTTTGTCTATTTGCGCTCCTGTTATGCCTCTATAGTTATAACTTTGAATTGTAAAATTTTGGATCGGAGAGGAACTGCGTTTGACATTGAAATGTGAATGGCCTATTTATCATGCAACTGCATAAGGGGGTTGAAACAGTAAGAAAAAGCCCTTTCTTGTGTTAAACAATGTGCCAGTTAGAAAATCGTTCATTTTAATCCATTTAAAAACTGTATGAAATAGCAGCAGGCAATTTATCTACTCTACCCTATCAACAATATTAATGTTGGTTTCTATGGTTTAGTAAGATCATAATGTTAGCATCAATTCTGTCTGATTCAAGGAGATTGACAATGTTTGTAACATTGTGTACATTAGTAGTCATTACCAATGTAATGATGTCCTTGATTACCTATTGAGGAAGTATCTTACATTAAAGACTTTATCGTGAGATATTATAATTTTCCGTTTCTGAATTGCTCTATTAAACCTTCCTCTATGCAGGTACTAGGTAGAAATCTTTACATGTAAAAATTCACATTAGTAGGATAGAAAACTCACTGCCAATGATCGTCTTATAGATTGTAATACCACCTTCTCATACAGCTAGCTGGTAGCTTCCTGTTTCTTATGAATGCAAGTTCTAGTTAGCCTTGTCATTTGTGAAATAAGTGAAAGTGAATTATGTTTAACAACATTTTCGCTTTCTGAGCAGGGGTATGGTTTGACAGAGTCCTGTGGTGTCGTATCACTTGAGCTTCCTAGAGGAGCATCTCTTCGCCAATTTGGTTCAACAGGTAATCTTGTCTCAGGAGTTGAAGGCAAGGTTGTTAGTATAGATACGCTGAAGTCTCTTCCACCAAATCAACTGGGTGAGCTCTGCTTTCGAGGACCAAACATGATGCGAGGTATATACTTCTGTTATGTGTTCTTAAAAAAACTACTCTTAGCATGTGATAACCAGTTGCTGACACTTCATATGCTGTATATGGAAGAAAGTGAGGAATCCCAGTTAATTAAGAAATGTTTCGCCTTAAGAAGTTGGCAATATAGACTTATGCTTGAAATAAACAATGGTAACTATTGACCAGCCTGCTTAAACATAAAGAGCAACTAATGGATGCAGAGTCATGCTTAATAGACCAAAGCTACAACCAAAGTGATTTTGTTTTAACATATTGAGTAATTTTTTTTTCTGTTAATTATCTTTTTGCTAGCAGCTGCGGTTATGCATTTTAGTAAGTCGGTGCTACCAAAACGTTGCATTTAGTAGGTTGGTGTGTAATTCTCCCAGATATTCAATATTGAATGCACTATCCAAAGGGGTGATCCGGTTCCCTTTATGATTTACAGTTAGTTTTGAAAGACCATTCACCTGACAGTCTATACGGTGTTTATCAAATTAAGTTATTTGCTCATATTTTGAAGGATCTAATAAAATCTTATTCTTCTTTACGTCTTAACTTTTTTACATGTAATATTAACTAATATATTTCAATTTTAAATTTGTTCAGGGTATTTCAACAATTCACAAGCCACTAAGTTGACTATAGATAAGGAAGGGTGGTTACACACAGGTGATCTCGGGTACTTTAATGAAGAGGGACAACTTTTTGTCGTGGATCGCATAAAAGAATTGATCAAGTACAAAGGTTTTCAGGTAACTTTAAATGGAGTAATTTGGGTTTTTAACTTTTATGATTGACTTATATCTTTTATTTAGCACATTTTATTGAGCTGGACATGGTTGAATCAAATAGCAGAACAAACTATTTGAAGAAACTGACTTTTGTAGGCAAAATGACAAGATATATTCACCGTCTATGTAACTGGATGCAATAATCAAATTAAGGTACAGTGAGGGGAAGTCATTAATTTCATAGATACAGTATCTATGAGCAGTTTTCATTTGTGAAATTAAGATTGATCTTAATGTTATTGAACTAGCATACGGAGTTAATATGGTAATGGAAGTGTTGTAAATAGTAGCAAATAGAGGCGCTATGGCGGTCGCAATAGCGTTAGCGGTTTATGCCCGCACAACTATGGTCAATAGCAGTGATGTTTAGCGGCATTGGTGCTATCAGCTCGAAATAGCGGCCAATAGTGCGTAAAAGCACTTTATAGTGCTTTACAGTGCTTTAAAATACAAATTATCGGGTTTGTAACCGCCCAAATTCTTAAGTAAATGAGTTTTTTCATACCCGACCCCAACCCGAGCTGTTTTTAAACTTAAAACCCGTTTCTTTTCCCGATACCTTCTCTCTCTTCGCTGTTCGAACCCAAAAAAATCCTAACCCAAAATCGCCGCCACCGTCTCTCGTCGTTGAAGATCGCCGGAGCTCCACAACCGCCTCTCATCATCCTCTCGTCGTCGACCTTCCACCTCCTTTCATCGTTAAGCCTCCAGCTCCTCTCTATTCTTTGTTGGAGCTTTTTGGTCATCCTCTCTATTCCTTGTGAAACTCCTCTGTCTCCTACAGCTCCACCTCCTCTCTTCGAAGCACCACCTCCTCCTCGAAAGCTCATCAAATGTGCATTGTAGAATTTTTAGATTTTTTATTAAATTTTTTTGAATATTTATACATATTTAAACGGGATCACTTTTTGACTTTGTCACTTTTTCGCTGCTAAAAGCCCCAAACAGCCTCAGCAGTGTCTCACCGCTTCGCTACGCTTTTTGCTTTCCAGAACCTTAACATCAATACATTTGGAAATCTGTTTCACTATTTGTGTGATTTTTATTTGCAATTTCATTTTTGGTTAATTTTGGCGACTCTTAGAACAACAAGAGAAAGATGCATATCTTTGTAAAGAAAAACTCCTAAGTGCAGATTTTAACTGAGCAGAAACATACTTTGCTAAGTTCAACTATCATAATCAGGATAAATTATCCTTTTCTGATTTCCATTTTTGCAGCAGTAAACATTTCACCATTCTTTGCTAGTTAGTCCTAGCGCTATACTTTTGATCCACTAAGCAAATATCTTAGTCTCCCTCCTGTGGCATTCCTATCTTAGCCAGAAGGTCAGCAGTCTTGGGGTTAACTATACGTGAATAAGTGGGAATAAAACTTCTTCATTTTCAATCATTTTCTGGAGAATATGGAGCCTTATCAATTATCATTTTAATATCTGAATCCATTTTAATTTGAAAAGATTTGTTAATTATGTATTTATGTGAAAACTACATTTATGCTGGTCTTTCATCAAGGGAGCTCATACATTCTACCTTTTGTTAGGTTGCCCCCGCTGAACTTGAAGGTTTGCTTCTTTCTCATCCTGAAATATTAGATGCTGCTGTCATTCCGTAAGTTGGAAAATAAAATTCCCCAATTTCAATCTTATTTAACTTTCTAATATTGCAGCATTGCAGCATTTGTTGCCTTGCCTATATAATGTGTCTTTCCATAGTCTGTCATGATTCTAAAGTATTATTTTCTGGTTCCTTTTCTGTGTCAGGTTTCCTGATGCTGAAGCTGGTGAGGTTCCCATTGCATTTGTGGTTAGATCTCACAACAGTTCACTAACAGAAGTTGATGTTCAAAAGTTTATTGCAAATCAGGTACTGATAAATATGTACACATTAGTTTAACATAGCTTTTATAATAGCATATGGTTTTCATAGCATTTGTACCTCTTCACATGATGAAAATTGAAGAGACTGAAAATACTTTGCCTTATAGGGAGAAACTGTAAGCAGCCTCAAGCGAGTAGGTTTCGAAAATAAATTGTACCAGAATGTGCAAATATCATAGTACTCTGCCATAACCTGATACTTGGAGACTGACTCCCGTAAACTGGATACTATATGAGGGTGATGATATTCTCCTCTTAGTCGGGAATGCAGGCCTTAAAACCGTTGATGTATCGATGTTTTAGTTTGTCTAGCCTTGTTACTATGGTTGAATATGTGTGAAAAAGAATATGCGACCTTTCCCATTGAGTCCTCATCCCCGACATGGCCATATAGGTTTATGAATTTTGTTAGCTATTATTATTCCTTCAAAACTTTTCAACTTGAGAAATTTATGAAATAAAGGAAGCCCGATTTCAGCATCCCAAGGTGTGATGTACACCTTAGGCCCTGTAACCGAGAATTGCATTGCTCACTTGTGAGATAATTTTTTCATTGCTCATCCAACGTGGCATGTGGCTTGGCTGATTAGATATAGTTTTGTAAGAACAAAATGTATGCAGACAGACACAACAGATAATCACATAATTTACTATTGTTGATCACCATTTTTGGTCTCCTTTGTCAATTATGTTTCTCCTTGTGATTGAATCTATGTTTTTCTTTTGTTTTTCTTCAATGTTTCTTATTATTGTTCCAGGTGGCACCTTTCAAGAGGCTGAGGAGGGTAACTTTTGTGAACACTATCCCAAAATCTGCTGCCGGAAAAATTCTCAGAAGGGAACTCATAGCGAGAGTAAGGTCCAAGTTGTAGAACTAGAGCACTACCCTCAAAACACATGCAGTAGGTTTCAAAGCAGTTCAATTCTTTCGAGAAGGCTTTTCTAGATTCTGTTATCTGAGCAAAGAGATGTATCTTTTTTGCTTCCACCTCAATGTTACTTGGATGAAATCTAAGATTAATAAGAAATAATTGCCATTTTTTGCTCACACTGCTACAAAGTCGTGCATAGCTACAGCTGAAGTATTCGGACAGATGTATATAAGAAAACCCCCGTGTGCACTTTCTTTTTGTCAAATTTATCTTCTTGTAAGTCTCTTCAAGCATATTCTGTGCAGCTCCTACAACTTCTCACAGTGCAATTTCACCTTTCTTTTTATCTGACCTAACTGACAATAACACCATTTTCATTCTTTTTACATTATTTGCAGCCCTTTTGGTTTGTATTTGTTAGATTTTCTAAATTATTCCTAGTGGTATGTGTACTCCTGGAATATGCTTTTAACAAGTTATTTTCGCATTTTTCATGTGACTGACTGTTCGAACGTAAACAATACATGTTAGATCCGTTACAGATTTACCAAAGCAAAACAAATCACACAGGAAAGCAAAGAAAGAACAACAAACCATAAGTAGAGGAACCTTGATAGATAATTCGATAAGGAATACTTTACAGAAAGCCGAATCGCCCATTGCAACGAGGAGTAGCTTTGAAGAAACTATGCCCCACCTACGATTGCGTTTGGTCTGCACAGTACTTTCGAGGATGAGACAACTGCAGTTCTCAGAAGCGCACTCTTTTGTTGAACATCACGACTGCTCCGACTCTCCGAAACCAGCCACTGAGGAACAAGTATAAGTGAATTGTGGAAGAAAACTAAGAGAGGATTTTAATTTTCAGCGTCGTAAAATGAACAGAGGAGGCTCAATTTATATAGGTTATGATGAATTGAGTGGTCAGACAAGATTCAAGCCTTGTAAGGTTTGTAAGGTCCGAGCCATCTCAATTCAGCACATGCACAAAGCACATGTACTGGGCTAGGCGCTCGTTATCACGATAGCAAATCTGTGCATTCTAACAACTTTATTACACCTAATATAACACTTATGTATAAACCGAGTAAAATGTATTCAATTAGTCAATGTGGGACGAACACTCACATATTACTAATTAAGCATAATTTTTCATCTGTGGAATCCAAACCATATAAGTGCTATCTTTCCAAAAAAATATTTGTAAATAAGTCCTCATTTATATCAACATCGATTGCATCAGTATATTAGCACAATGACTTTTTTGAGTAGTCTACAATGGAAACATAGACTAGGAACATCAACCACATTATGCAAGACAAAAATGCAAGCACAAAAATCAGACGGATCTTATCGATGTAACCTCTAACAGTCCTCTAGTTCACAGAATACAACACATTGCAGCTATCCAGAGGATGCTGACCGAAATAGAAAAAGCACATTTACCCTTAATGGCATTGATCGAATCATTGAGGCACAAGATGCAATCTCCAACCTCAGTATCGGTGTGGCATGTAGAAATGCCGAGCACATTAGCCAACTGTATTGTGTAAGTACGGTCATGGGCATTGGGCGTTATAGTGCGCATGCTTTCGAGAACTGTGAGGACATTGACTGCTATGCTATTGTGTGGATCGTATTTGTTTGAATCACATGTAGGGATCATCATCAGCAGATGCCACAATGATAAGTAAAAATGCGATCATCAAAGTCATATTCAGGGATGAAGATTTCATATTTGTTGTTGAAAGGATCAGTTGTATTCGAGTATTTATAGACAGTGTTGAAGGACTACAGCTTACAATTGGCTGGAAAATTTTAGGAAGAGGGGGGCATTGGATAGTGCTTAGGTTTTGTTGGATTCTAGAGATTGGGCTATTAGCTTTCATATTATAATCGCTAGATAGTATTTTTCTTTTCACAGAGCAAATTAAAAGTATTACTTTCTGTGATCATAGCATATATCACTAGTAGAATTTTGAACAATCTAGACGGATCAAACTAGACGGAATTTCCGCCTAGATTGGTGGGTCCCTATTAAAAATAAATAAAAATCCTAACCACCCCTACCGCCATCCCTAAATTTCCCAAAAGAAAACCCCATCCGATTCTCTCCCACACCATTGCCCTCTCTTCCTCTCTCACAGAAGCCACATGACACAATTTCAGAATTACACATGACTTTCATGATCATTGACCACATGCACTCGCTTGTTCTAAGTCTCCTCATATTTCATACCTCTCCGCCGCCTACGGAGAAGATGGGCGGCCATTGCTTTTTGTTTCCTCCGACCGGTTGAATCTTGCCGAGATCTAACAAAACCCTAGATCCTTTCTGTCGGTGTGAGCGGCAATGGAGATGGTGGATTCCGCTTCAGCGGCGAAGGAGTCATCGGCCTCATCGGCAGCGGAGGAGGCGCCGGCGCCGGCGGAGGAGTCAGAGATCTCCAGCGAGATAATTTACCTTTGTACGTATTTAAGTGCATCAAATACTTCAACAATAATCAACGATAATATAATATTTTCTTCCCCTTTCTTTTATTTCAGCAGTTAGATAACAAACCAATCTCACTGTTTGTTTCTAAGATTTTAACTGCGAGAATCACATCAACAATTCTGAGATGTTTCATGATGAATTGACCTGATACAACTCCTGTAGGTATATATTTGATTATTTAGAGATCAATTTTCGTTGATAAGCATTTGAATAATGCAGCCTTACTAATTTGGTTTATTCTTTTAATTTCATGGTTTTGGTTTGATCAGTGGAATTAAAGATGCAGATTTCATGCTCTATCTTGTTATCCAACAAAACTGATGACTATATTCCCTTTAAGGTAATTCTCATTGATTCTTTAGTTAGATAAAAAAAAAGACATTAACTGATATTTTTGTGTTCTTTTTCGGCTTGATTAAGGTTAAGACAACCAACCAAAAGAAGTACTGCGAAGTCATTGGTATTTTTTGCAATTTATAAAGTTTTTTCCTTCTTTTTATATCTCCCTTTGGTGAACACCTAAGTGTTCGCGAGGAAAATTAAAAAATTGATCTATTCTATTTGAAGAATAATGAATACAATCTCTCGAATGCAATCTCTCTCTCTAACTGATTTAGATATAAAGAAATTACAAATTCCTCGATCGGTCGCCCGATTTACAAAAGAGAGAAGGATCAACGGAGAACCTTCCCTTTATTTAATCTGGGTTCTTCACGGTAGCGGTGGGAGCTTGAATCTTGTATCCCGTTGACGATCCGACCGTCTTGACTCGTGGGACGAGGTTGAAAAATAACTCGCAGAGCAAGTTTAGAACTCGCCGAAGTTAAGAACTCTTTGATAGAGTTGATTTTAGAAAAGGATTAATAATCCTTTTAGCCAAGAATGGCGGAGAAGAACTTGACGTGCAAGTTTGAAAACTCTAATCGAGTTGAACTCTCTAGGAGAGTTGATTCCAGCAAAGGAGGTCTTCGGTAAAACCTCAATATCTCTAAATCCGACCGGTAGAATTCAATCTCCACCGTTCAGAATTAGGAACAATGAGTGTTGAGGCTTCCTCCAAGTTTCACCCGATCAGACCACGGATGAAGGTCCGATCGTCACGCCGATCACAGCTGCGCAGAAGAAGCCGTTCTCTGCGCAATTGGCTTCGGTAAAACCTCGATATCTCCAAATCCAACCGGTAGAAATCAATCTCCACCGTTCAGAATTAGGAACGACGAGTGGTGAGGCTTCCCTCCAAATTTCACCCGATCAGACTACGGATGAAGGTCCGATCGTCACGCCGATCGCTGCTGCGCAGAGGAAACTGGTTCTCTCCCTTTGTTAGTTCTCCGGCCAAACTCTTTCAACCCGCCCCATTTGGCTGTGAAAACCCCCATTTATAGGGTTAAAGGTGTAACCATCCCCTTAAAATGCTCCATAATGGGTTTAGTGGGTGTAACCACCCCTTAAATTGCTCAAACGGTTGAGGAACCGCTCAACTCATGTTTGAATGAGTCAAAACGCCAAGTTCGCTTCTAGAGCAAGTCTCGCCCGCATTTAGTGCGTGAACGCGGGATAGACCTCCGCCTACATTTTAACTAGGACGCGGGTTGGAAGCCCGCTTTGAGCTTTGAACGCGGGCCATGTGCTCCGCTTTGGGCTTCAACGCTGGCCATGTGCTCCGCATTTTGAATTGAAACGCGGGCCATGTGCTCCGCATTTTGAATTGAAACGCGGGCCATGTGCTCCGCGTTTTGAATTGAAACGCGGGCCATGTGCTCCGCGTTTTGGGCTTCGAACGCGGGCCATGTGCTCCGCATTTTGAATTGAAACGCGGGGAAGCGTCCCGCGTTTTGAATTGAGACGCGGGGGGTGAGCCCCGCATTTTGCTTTGAAGAGATCAATACTTATGATCTCTTTTCACAAGGATTGTCAACTTGTAATCCTTGTACTCTGGAGACATTAGCTTCTGATTCTCCTTTGTTGTCGCGGAAAGTCGCCGCCTTGTAACCTTCATTGATAGTGTTTCGTGGATATTGGCCGCCTTCAAGAATTTTTACGTACCAGAACCCTCCAAAGTTTTTGAAAGTTCGCGTTGACTGGACGAAGCCGTAATACTTTGATATCTTCTTTGCTTGATCCCGAAGGTATTGCTCCTCATTCTGTCTTCAAAGAAGTTGTGTTCTGCTTTTGTCCACGCTAATCATTCGTCTTGCATGGGTGAACTCCGGCATTTTGCTTTTTTAATGCAGAGTGACCGTAGCGCCTCGAACTTTGCTACGCGGAGACCGATCCTCGCGATTTGAGGTTGAAACACCTGAGTCGGCCATCGCGATTCGTGTTTAAAACGCCGACCCTCACGCTTTGTGTTGAAACGCGAGGGTGGTCCTTCGCTTTATGAGTAAAACGCGGGATGAACCCCACATTTCCAACTAAGTCTTTTAGACTTTTCTTTAAGGTGCCAAAAGTATAGTGTTAACTTGGCATGCCTTTCATACTTGTTGTTTGAACAAGCTTTTGGAGACTTATCACTCTATTGCAAAGAGTTGATAAATTGGTTTTATCATCGAGGTGGAATTTTTAACTTGATGATGATTTTGAGGACTTATCGCCTATTGAAGAGAGTCGATAAGTTGATTTTATCGAGGTGTGGGGTTAACTTGATAAAGTTGGGTATTTGTGATTTGAACAAGATTTTGAGGACCTATCGCCTATTGAAGAGAGTCAATAAGTTGATTTTATCGAGGTATGGAGTTAACTTGATAAAATTGGGTACTTGTGGTGTGAACAAGATTTTGAGGACCTATCGCCTATTGATGAGAGTCGATAAGTTTAGATTTTGTCGGGGGATAAAATATGAAACCTGTGATTTGAACAAGGTTTAAGGCCTGTGATGTGAACAAGGCTTACATGGCTTGTGGTGTGAACAAGGCTTTGGGTTTGTGGTTTGAACAAGGATTTGTGCTTGTGGTTTAAACAAGGCCTTTGGGTTTGTGGTTTGAACAAGGCTTTGGGCTTGTGGTTTAAACAAGGCTTTGGGCTTGTGGTTTAAACAAGGCTTTAGGCTTGTAATGTGAACAAGGCTTGGGGCTTATCATCCTATTGAGGAGGATTGATAAGTTGATTGTCAGAGGTGTGAGGTTAACATGACAAGGATATGTTGCGATTGGAGCAACTTTGTGGACTTATCATCCTATTGAGGAGGATTGATAAGTTGGTTATCAAACTCACGAGGATGTGTACGATTTTGATAGGATTGTGTTGTAATTTGAACAACTTTGTGGATCTATCATTCTATTGGAAAGGAATGATGAGTTGATTGACGGGTTTAGTTGTGATTTGAACAAGATTTTGAGGACCTATCATCCTATTGAGGAGGATTGATAAGTTGATTATATCATCGAGGTATAGTGTTGACTTGATGAAGATACGCTATGATCGGAGCAACTTTGAGGACCTATCATCCTATTGAGGAGGATTGATAAGTTAATTGCGATTTAAGCAAATTTGAAGAGTTCGCCAAGACGCGGACGCTGTGCTACGATGTTGAATACGTAGACTTTGTCGCCTTTACGGGTAAGAAACTAACCGCAACGCTGTTAGGCGCTGACTTTAGGGTTATTGGCCAACCCCACCGCCAACGGACTTGATGAGCCTTTACCGACACCGCTTGAATCGGGCTAGCATGCGATTATCTAAACCGCTCGCGATGTGACGCTGTGCTAAAAGAATAAAACTCTTTTAGGCTTAATGCTACGATGTTGAATAATGAGGCTTCGCCTTTCTCACTGAATAGACTACCCTACCGCATGTATTAGATGCGTGCTTATCTCGCTTAGGTTTCGAGATAAAATTCCCGGACTTGAATTCGGTGTCTTTTAATCTAAAAAGACTAAACCGGCAACGCTGTTAGGCATTGACTTATCCCTACTTAGGATTCGATAAAATTCCCCACACGTAAGATGTGGATTGTGGTGCCACAACTTTGAATATGTGGGCTTTTGTTCTTTTACTGCTAAGAACTAACCGCAACGCTGTTACGCCAAGGCTTATCCCTACTTAGGCTTCGGATTTAGTTGTGATTTGAACAACTCGAGGAACTTATCCGCCGGGAGGGTTGATAAGATAACGCGGATGTGATTGTGTTGCGATTAGTGCAACTTTGAGGACTTATCGCCTATTGAAGAGAGTCGATAAGTTGATTGTCGAGGTGTGAGGTTAACGTGACAAGTGTATGTTGCGATCGGAGCATTTTGAGGACTTATCGCCTATTGAAGAGAGTCGATAAGTTGATTGTCGAGGTGTGAGGTTAACGTGACAAGGGTATGTTGCGATCGAGCAATTTTGAGGACTCATCGCCTATTGAAGAGAGTCGATAAGTTGATTGTCGAGGTGTGAGGTTAACGTGACAAGGGTATGTTGCGATCGAGCAATTTTGAGGACTTATCGCCTATTGAAGAGAGTCGATAAGTTGATTGTCGAGGTGTGAGGTTAACGTGACAAGGGTATGTTGCGATCGGAGCAACTTTGAGGACTTATCGCCTATTGAAGAGAGTCGATAAGTTGATTGTCGAGGTGTGAGGTTAACGCGGACAAGGGTATGTTGCGATCGAACAATTTTGAGGACTTATCGCCTATTGAAGAGAGTCGATAAGTTGATTGTCGAGGTGTGAGGTTAACGGACAAGGGTATGTTGCGATCGAGCATTTTGAGGACTTATCGCCTATTGAAGAGAGTCGATAAGTTGATTGTCAGAGGTGTGAGGTTAACGTGACAAGGGTATGTTGCGATCGGAGCAATTTTGAGGACTTATCGCTCTATTAAAGAGAGTCGATAAGTTGATTGTCAGAGGTGTGAGGTTAACGTGACAAGGGTATGTTGCGATCGGAGCAATTTTGAGGACTCATCGCTCTATTGAAGAGAGTCGATAAGTTGGTTGTCAGAGGTGCATTGTTAACTTGACGGGATTGTGTTACGATTTGAGCAACTTTGTAGACTTATCATCCTATTGGAGAGGATTGATAAGTTGATTTTGGTGGTGGTGTTGCATGCTGAAGTGCTTACATTGTCAAAAGTATTTTGTTAACTTGACAACATTTGGAATTTATTATTCTACTCGGAAAATAACAGATAATCAACCCCCAGTCTGTAATTATTCTAGGTTGATACTAACCGAGTATTCGCCTCGTGATTTAGAGCCGGTCATCAATAGCCGTGTCTTCTGAGTCGGCCTCCTTCAATCCTAGCAATAATTACTTCACTGCTCACTCGAGACTAGTTGTTTCCAGGAACGACATTTGGCAACCCCCATTCGAGCTAGGAGATTGATTTGTAAATTGTGCCGACAGGTGTCAATCGAGCGCATCGGTCATACCCGCCGAGCATCGAAGAGCCATGCTTCGAACCGCTCGACGAAGACTTTGATAGGCTCTCCTCCTTTGCTTAAGGGCAAGGAGAGAAGTGATGATTTCCGTGTCATCTTCAAAGAATCGCGGACAGAAGAGTCTCTAAATTTGCCCATTTCTCGATACATCCCGCAGCGCTTCATGAACCATTCAAAGGCAACCCTTTGAGGGTGCCAATGAACAAACGAGATGTTATGGCATCGTTTGACATCCCATTCCCACCAGGACTTAAAATGGTAGATATGTTGGTTCGGTGATCCCGTGCCGTCGAAAGCTTGTAGCGTAGGGACTTTAAATTTTGAGGATAAGGAACCGTATCCCATTCTCGCAGATACGGCCCGACAACCCCTCGATCTTGGAGCTCGCACCTATTAACCATGGCATTGAGGCGGGCTTCCAGCTCGTGATTTTTGCCGATTGAGGACTTTGCTCGCTTTCTCCCCTTTCTTCGAGGAGGATTCTACGTGATGAGCTTCTTGATCGGGAGCTTCATTCACTTTTTCTTTTCGTTTTGAGGATTGACTCCTCCTCCGAGATGATTCCGGCTGAGGTGTTGAGCTAGCCATGTAAACTTGAGCCCTATCTGCAATAAGTTGGGCTACCATTTCTTGAAGTTGATCGATGGACTCTTGTTGTGATCGCAGGGCTTCTTGCATCATAGCCTGATACTCTTCGAGCCTCTTCTTGAAATCTTCGGCATTCTCCGTCGTGTAGACAGCGCTCACATGCTCTATGAAAGAACTAGAGGATTGAGATTCTGCGATGGCTGAATGCTCATCATCAGACTCAATTCCTTTAGCCAACTTTTGATAGTTGACGGGGGATATGACCCCTGTTCGAGTCCGAGTATGTCGGTAAACTCCGTCGGAGTCGTTCAAAGCCTCTTTCAAGTCGGGGACCGATTTGCCTCGACTTCTGAGTTAGAGATTGATGGTCTCCCTATACCGATCATGTTGGAAGTGACTCCAAGGTATTCGACCTCTGAAGTCTCATTCCTGTGAAAATGCCGTCGTTCGGTCGACCAAATGACATTTGTCAATCGTTCAAACACCGACGGCTTGGCCGCATGTGAGCAGCCGATATGCCGATGATTTGGCACTTGAACGCCAAGATCGCGCTTGAGCACTTGAACGCCGGGTTGTGACCCGCGCTTTATAGTGGGGACGCGAGGTCCAATTTTGAATGCTTGAACGCGAGGTTGAAACCCGCGTTTTAGATTGGGGACGCGAGGTCCACGTTTGAACATTTGAACGCCGGGTTGTGACCCGCTTTATAGTGGGGACGCGAGGTCCACGTTTGAACATTTGAACGCCGGGTTGTGACCCGCTTTATAGTGGGGACGCGAGGATCGCGGCAACCTCGCCGAACGCCGAAGTTTCGCTTGAGCAATTGAACGCTGGGTTGTGACCCGCTTTGACCGTGAAACGCGACTTTGAGGGTTGCGCTTGGCCCGCTTTGCGAGGCTCGTGTTCGGGCACATAAACGCCAGGCTTGGCGTTTCGTAAAAGAAACGCCAAGCTCGTGATCGCTTTGCTCACAAACGCCAAATTCGCTGGTTGGTCGATTGGCCATCTCGGTCGTGTTCTTTGGCGAAGCAGCCTTTTCGCCGATTTGAGGCTTTTGCGGCGACATCACCATCTTTACCGATTAGGTTAGCCACGGCAACCGAAGGGACTTTGGTCTCCTTAGAGGCTTTGTGGATCTTGGCGATAGCCTTGGGGCTAAGGGATCCGGAGGAGAGTGCCTCCTCGAACTTGGCTTGATCGAACTCTACGGTCGAGTTTCAACAGCCGTCCCAATGAGCTTGACGCCGGATTGCGCCACCACTTCTTCATCTCGTGAAGCTAGTCCCCGCCGAGTCGCCATCTTTGTTCATGAGGAAAATTAAAAATTGATCTATTCTATTTGAAGAATAATGAATACAATCTCTAATGCAATCTCTCTAACCGACTTAGATAAAAAGAAATTACAAATTCCTCGATCGGTCGCCCGATTTACAAAAGAGAGAAGGATCAACGGAGAACCTTCCCTTTATTTAATCTGGGTTCTTCACGGTAGCGGTGGGAGCTTGAATCTTGTATCCCGTTGACGATCCGACCGTCTTGACTCGTGGGACGAGGTTGAAAAATAACTCGCAGAGCAAGTTTAGAACTCGCCGAAGTTAAGAACTCTTTGATAGAGTTGATTTTAGAAAAGGATTAATAATCCTTTTAGCCAAGAATGGCGGAGAAGAACTTGACGTGCAAGTTTGAAAACTCTAATCGAGTTGAACTCTCTAGGAGAGTTGATTCCAGCAAAGGAGGTCTTCGGTAAAACCTCAATATCTCTAAATCCGACCGGTAGAATTCAATCTCCACCGTTCAGAATTAGGAACAATGAGTGTTGAGGCTTCCCTCCAAGTTTCACTCCGATCAGACCACGGATGAAGGTCCGATCGTCACGCCGATCACAGCTGCGCAGAAGAAGCCGTTCTCTGCGCAATTGGCTTCGGTAAAACCTCGATATCTCCAAATCCAACCGGTAGAAATCAATCTTCACCGTTCAGAATTAGGAACGACGAGTGGTGAGGCTTCCCTCCAAATTTCACTCCGATCAGACTACGTATGAAGGTCCGATCGTCACGCCGATCGCTGCTGCGCAGAGGAAACTGGTTCTCTCCCCTTTGTTAGTTCTCCGGCCAAACTCTTTCAACCCGCCCCATTTGGCTGTGAAAACCCCCCATTTATAGGGGTTAAAGGGGTGTAACCATCCCCTTAAAATGCTCCATAATGGGGGTTTAGTGGGGTGTAACCACCCCCCCTTAAATTGCTCAAACGGTTGAGGAACCGCTCAACTCATGTTTGAATGAGTCAAAACGCCGGTTCGCTCTAGAGCAAGTCTCGCGTCTGCATTTAGTGCAGGAACGCGGGGATAGACCTCCGCGTCTACATTTTAACTAGGACGCAGGGTTGGAAGCCTGCGTTTTGAGCTTTGAACGCGGGCCATGTGCTCCGCGTTTTAGGCTTCGAACGCGGGCCATGTGCTCCGCGTTTTGAATTGAAACGCGGGCCATGTGCTCCGCGTTTTGAATTGAAACGCGGGCCATGTGCTCCGTGATTTTGAATTGAAACGCGGGCCATGTGCTCCGTGATTTTGAATTGAAACGCGGAAGCGCCCCGCTTTGAATTGAGACGGGGTGAGCCCCGATTTTGCTTTGAAGAGATCAATACTTATGATCTCTTTTCACAAGGATTGTCAACTTGTAATCCTTGTACTGGAGACATTAGCTTCGATTCTCCTTTGTTGTCGTGAAAGTCGTCGACTTGTAACCTTCATTGATAGTGTTTCGTGGATATTACCGCCTTCAAGAATTTTTTACGTACCTACACTAAGTTTTTGGTCATAGTTACGATGCAAGGTCAAAGTAAAGCACTTAATGCATGTTTATTTTGAATTTTAAGATTGTGTATGGTTTGTACGCTTGGCAACTTGAATTAGAGGAAGCTCGTATATGGGCTTGCACCGGTGAGGTGGATAAGCTTTTGGAAAAAAATCAATCCTCATATGCCTCAATATATGTCATCGCTTTCGTTGGTACCTTATTATGAGAGGCCGGTAAGCCACATATCTAGAATCATGTTTACTTTGCTTACTTGCGGGACTACTATACTTATCTCATGATCGCACGTGTTTTAATTTTTATTTAGAGTTTGAAACATCAAAGGAAATGGAAATCGATCAAAATTATACCAAAACATCTTATGATAGAGGTGCAAAGTAGCCATTCACCTTTTTCCCTCTTGTAAATTCATTTGATGTTAGTTTAGTTCTCATGGTTGTGGAATCTTATGCAAAGTAGCCACTAGGTAAGTTGTAATCATCTCAATATCGGTTAACATTTCCAACCATGGTTCCCTTTATGCTAGAAGGTATCCGAGTACGTGACAAAAATATTCTCCAATGGTATGACCTAAAAGTTGATGAGGCTAAGGTTCAGCGAGCGATGAGAATGATGATGAAGATGATGTGTAGAGTTCTCTGTGAGGATACATTTTGAGATTAAATTGTTCTGTTAAATGCCTTTCACTTAATCGACAATTTGAGCTCTTATAGTAAAAGAATCAAAGGGGATGGTGGATAAGCTTTTGCTTAGCTATTTGATCTCAAGCAAGAAGTAAAAGAAATATTTTAAATTTGAGTTCATTTTATTTAATTCCTTCAATTATCTTACATTTTAAATTTGGTATCAACCTAACCGATATGAATTTGTTTTGTTGTTAGCATGGTGATGATGCCATGAATAGTAGCAATCGTCGACATGGAGACACCGGTAATGATCGAGATGATAACATTGATGAGGTGGAAGGCCTCACGTAGTGAGTTTTTAATATTTTGTATCTCAGACATACAAGTATGCGATTTACACATTTGTTTATCAAGTTTATATTATTTTATGGCTTGGACTTGCTTGTGAGGATATTGGTGTGTTTGTGAAGATATGGGGATCATGTTTTCAATTATGTGGGGATATTGACATGTTTGTAAAGACGTTGTAATCATGTTTTTAGTTATGGATTTTTTATTTGGCGTTGTTGATTAGTTTGTAGATATTTTATCTTGTGTATTATGTTTTTCAATCATGTTTTTAGTTTGGAATATAATTAGATTGTGTTGGATATGAATGTGATTTGTTGTTGTGCAATATTGTGCACATATGAATGTGATTTGGTGTTACTACAATATTGTGCATTATAAGTAGATTCTTAAAAAAAAAACGGTAGCACTAGCAACCTAGGCGGAAATTCGTCTAGGTTGCTTCTAAACGGAAATTTTTCCGTCTAGGTTGTATTCGATCTCGGTTGATCAATTTAGGCGAATTCCGTCTAGTTGGACTCAATCTAGACGGAAATATTCTAAACGACTTTCAGGCGAATTCCGTCTAGTTTGGTCAAACTAGACGGATATTTGAGCAAACTAGACGGTTTTTTCCGTCTAGGTTGCTCATTTTTCTACTAGTGTATATAAAGATGGAAGCAGAACAATATTGTGGTGGTGGTCTGTGGTCCCTCTATAATCTTTGGAAACGTAGGACTTTATTTTTATTCTTCTACATTTATTTAAGCATTAAATATGGCTTAGTTATTACTGTTCTTGTAAAGTACATAAATTATTTTAGCTCTTTCTTACTACTTTTCGATTGAGAAGGGATCAAGATACGCAATGCTTTTCCAAAGTAAAGGGGTTTTTTCTTCTGAAATTAACCCTAAGTTCTATTACAAACTTGTTTATATATCCGTGTTTTCCCACCTCTTTGCAATGTTCTTGCTAGTTTTGCTGAGAGAAACACTTGTCCCCGAAAAGTGAGCTCCTGTTATTACTTTACATTTTGAGCTATGCAAGTGTTAGCCATTTGCATTGCTCTCTATTATTAAACATAAGATCCACTTCATCAGTGTAATCAAGAGCAACAAAACTACAAACATAAGGAATCATCCAGTAATTATTGAGAAAAACGCATGTCGTCTAAAACGGAATCATTGAGGCACAAGAGGCCGTCTCCCATATCAACATCAGTGAGGCAACCCTATGTTATAATTACGATTTGGGGTGTAAAATGTTGCAGTGCGCATGCTCTATGTTATAACTGATTCTATTTGTTGTTGTGCAATGCATATGAACATGATTCTATTTGGTCAATAACTCTTGTCTGTTCCTTTTGTAATTTCCTTTATTAAACTATATAAATTCTGTCAATGGGTTCTTTTTTTATGTAGAATGCAATGTGGATGAGTTCATGGAGCACTTGGGCCGCGACAAGTCCAAACGAGGGTTTGGAAAGGATCTTTGACTTAGTATCTCCCAATCCATAGGGTCTTTGCCTTGCGCATGAAGAACAATTTCTCCAGTTTGCCTTGCTCATGAAGAACAATTTCTCTGGTTCCAAGCAATGCTTGACAATCTTTAACAATATATGACATATCCCATTTATTGAATTAATGAGCACGTCAGCTGTCCCCTTCAACTTTTATGCCTTGTTTAGTACTCGAGAATCGAGTCAAGTGAGAATAGAATAAAGTAAGAAATGAAATGAAATAAATGGGAGAATAAGAAATGCTCATTGATTTTCATGCTTGAGTGCGATTAGAGAAATAAAATGGGAATGCCAATCTAACGCAATACGGAAGTGATAAAACTTATAATCCACCAATGGGTGCTCTTTCAATCCACAAAGAACAGTCTTCAAATTCATGAAGAACTTCAAATCCATGAAGAAAATATAATAAGAGAAATTTTACTAATAAACAAGTTATTATTCTAGGGCTACATGTCTCTTCATAAATAGAAAAATAAAACAGGCTCCTTACTGGACTAGAATTACAAAGAAATAGAAATTCTTCAAACCTACCTAAAAGACTCCCTATAATAGAGGAAACAAATCAGTCCAACATGAATAAAAATTTGAATTTGTTTTCTATCTTAAATAGGCGTCAACTTTATTACTAAAAATATCCTAAATGCTGATTATTTCAAAAATCTGTCAAATATGGGTGATCCTAATGGTATTTCGGGAATATGCCAAGCTGGTTGGCTCCGTCTCATCGAGATAGATAATTTTCATAGATAATATTCTTGATTCTGCTATCCAGATTAGAAGATATTATCTTTTCTTCGTGGCCAGTCAACAATGCAACCATCGGTGTTTGGCTTGTGACAGTCCCATGCTTCATGAACTAGTGCACTATGCATCCTACATCACAATCTTTTTATTTTTTGTGTTGGTTAATTAATAAGCAATCAGTGTATATTTAGAAATCATTTTAAAATTTTGATTCTCACTCTAGGCCTTGTTTGGCTAAGGATTAAGACTGAGGGATTAAGGAGAAAGGTTAAACATTGGTAGCACATTTGTTAATCTACAGGGTTAAATTTTTTTAACCGTTTAGTTTATCATGAGTTTTTATTGACCCCACTTCTTTGTGTCTAGTAGTACAAGAGTAGTACAACTATCTAGTACACTTATCATTTCTTTATTTTAATCATTGTGGTCATATTTTGTGTTTGAGAATAAAAAGAATTATGACCTCTTTCTTTATAAATAAAGGCTCGATTTTGAAAATTTGTCCTTAAAAAAAATCTCTCCCTCTATGCTCACTTTCATCTCCTTTTTTATTTTTTTGAGACAGGAAAATAGATAAAGAACTCTCTCATAACTCTTCAACTTCCCATTAATAAGTACAAGGCTAATTAATTTTTTGAGAAAGGAAAATAGATAAAGAAGTCTCATAACGATTCTACTTCCCATTAATTACATCGTTAATGGGAACAACAATAAACCAGTTACGAGGCATGAAGCTAATTTTCTCTCACAGACACCAATGGCTTGTTTGGATGGAGGTGAATGGATGGAAGGGAATGTAAAATTTTATTTTCACTTTATTTGGGAGTTTTCTTAAAGGGGGTTAGAGGATGGAATGGAAGGTTAAATTTTCACCCATTTTCTTCCCCTTCAATTTGGGCGGTAGAGGATGTAATAGAAACAGATATAAAATTTTATAATGTGATAAAATAATTATACCTTTATGATATTAAAATCAATGGCTGAGATATACTCACATCTAATATGTAAGGATATTTATATAACTTTATATATATTCACTTCACTTCCCTCCTCTTTATTAAAACTTCTAAACAAGATAAAATAAATTTACTTTTATTCCTTTTATTAAACTCCCAAATAATATTTTATCTTTTTTTACTTCCTTTCTTTTCTTTTCATTTAAGTTTCCGTTCATTTTCTTAGTGATCTCCCAAACATGGCACAAATCATGCAAAGTTCTTCTACCCCAACCAACCTCTGTAGAAATTATTAATTACTCAAGATGAGCAAACCGGTACCCACCGGCCTCCGTACAAACTTTTTTTCTCTATCGTCTTTCTTCTTCAACCCTTCAGATTAGATTACGACACAAAACAAACAAAAAATCTCCCCCATTCCCCAATTACAAATCCCCAAAAACCTCCTCCTCCTCTCTCAGTTCCATTTATTGACACTCACAGTCCAATGGCCAATTCAGGCTACAACCCCCACAACGGAATCTACACCTCCCCTCGACCTCCGATCAACTTCCCCTCCGACCCCAGCCTCTCAATCATCTCCTTCCTCTTCCGCCGCCTCGATTCCTTCCCCGACCGCCCCGCCCTCATCGACGCCGACTCCGACGACCACCAAACCCTAACCTTTCGTCAGCTCCGCTCCGCCATCTCCTCCTTCGCCTCCGCCCTCTCCCGCCTCGGCATCCGCAGAGGCGACGTCGTCCTCATCTTCGCCCCCAATTCTGTCCTCTTCCCCGTCTCCTTCCTCTCCATCATCTCCCTCGGCGCCATCGCCACCACCGTCAACCCTTTATACACCGTCGGCGAGCTTAAGAAGCAAGCCCTAGACTCCGGCGCCAAGCTCGTCCTCACCGTCCCCGATCTCGTTCCGAAAGTCAGCTCACTCAACCTTCCAATAATTCTACTAGCTAAAAACACCAACAAAGATGTTTCCTTTCCCACATTTTACGACCTAATCAAGAATCAATCGCCGTCGGAGTTCACTCTGCCGGAGATAAATCAGGACGACACGGTGGCGCTCCTCTACTCCTCCGGGACCACCGGAGCTAGCAAAGGGTCGTCTTGACGCACCGCAACTTCATCTCTGTTGCTATGATGGCGATTCAAGACCAGGACATGAGAGGGGAGCCGCCGAATATTTTCCTTTGTTTTCTTCCCATGTTTCATATCTTTGGGCTGTCGGTGATTACTTTTGCGCAGCTGACGAGGGGGAATACTGTGGTGGTGATGAAGAGGTTCGATATGGAGATGACGTTGAGGTCGATTGAGAGGTATAGAGTTAGTTATTTGTTCGTTGTGCCCCCGGTGATGATTGCTCTGGCGAAGCAGGGGAAGGTGACTAAATATGATCTGAGCTCGTTGAGGAGGCTTGGGTCAGGGGCGGCTCCTTTGGGGAAGGATGTGATGGAGGAGGTATCAGGGATTTTTCCTCAAGCCGATATTGTTCAGGTGAAATTTGTCATCTATAGTTTGTTCTCCCTGCAGATGGTTTTAAGTATGTCTTTGCCAAGTATTTTGAGATGAAATGTTATGAACAAATTTTATTTTGAGATGAAATGTTATGAACAAATTCGATTAGCAGTAGGGGCAAAAAATAAATATGGTGGGTTTTATTCTTGTTTGTCCTTTAGCATAATGATACCAATTCTGATACCAAAGTAGGCACTAGAAAGACAATTAGACAAATATATGGTTAAATATGCGTGGTCTCATGACTCAAATACGTTAACCCTTTCAAGGCAATTAGGTCCAAATAGATTAGACAAGACCATCTCGGTTAATTGGCCTTTGCAAATCCAATACAAACTTTGACTTGAAGAGACTGTTGATTGTTATATTTTGTTTGCTAACTTTACATTTTCCCCTTTTTTGTATATTTTTATGGGTTAGATGTAGATTTTGAACCTGCAAAACATTGATTCGAACTATTATTTTGTAGGAATATGAAGAATACTGTGCAAAATTGGTAATGTGGGTTTGTTAGTTACTCCCACCTTTGGTATATGAATTCAGATGAGTTACATGCTTCCGTCCTATTTGAACTATAATCCTATATTGTTGATGCACAAGTTGTGATGTGAATGTGAGATAATGTCAATTGTTATTGAAGGAGAGGGGGGAAAATGCTTATCCCTATTTATTTGATGTATTAAAATATAGATCTCTTAAACATAGGAAGTAAGAAGAACAAATATTTTATTTGCAGATTATGGTATTTGGTTTTTGTTTTGCTAAATATGAACCATAATGTGATACCACACTATTTTGACTGCACTCACATGCTCAAGGATATTAGAATAGTCATTTCCCCATCCATATTTGCTTATTCTTATTATTTTGACCACACTTACATGCTCAAGGAGATTAGATCAATCATTTCCCCATCTATATTTGGTGTTATTTTTAGAATATGCACATGTGCTAATCAGTTTCAGTTCACCTGATTCCATCACAAAAGTAAAGAAAGAAAGGATATGCATGGGAGTAAGATAAGCACTATGAAATTAATCATGATTACATTTTCTAATGCAAAAATAAGGAAACCAGTGACAGTGAGTCAGCAATATTTTTCTGTTCATCTATGGTTCTATATCCTTTGTCTATTTGCGCTCCTGTTATACCTCTATGTTTGATACCTTTGAATTGTAAAATTTTGGATCAGGAGAGAAATTGCGTTTGACATTGAAATGTGAATGGCCTATTTATCATGTGACTGCATAAGGGGGTTGAAACAGTGAGAAAAAACCCTTTCTTGTGTTAAACAATGTGCCGGTTTGAAAATCATTCATTTTAATCCATTTAACAACTGTATGAAATAGCAGCAGGCCATTTATCTACTCTACCCTATCAACAATATTAATATTGGTTTCTATGGTTTAGAAAGATCATAATGTTAGCATCAATTCTGTCTTATTCAAGGAGAGCGACAATGTTTGTCAACATTGTATACATTAGTACCCATTACCAATATAATGATGTCCTTGATTACCTAATGAGGAAGTATCTTACATTAAAGACTTTTTCGTGAGATATTATAATTTTCCCTTTCAGAACTGCTCTATTAAAACTTCCTCTATGCAGGTACTAGGTAGAAATTTTTCATGGAAAAATTCACATCAGTAGGATAGAAAACTCACTGCCAATGATCGTCTTATAGATTGTAATACCACCTTCTCATACAGCTAGCTGGTAGCTTCCAGTTTCTTATGAATGCAAGTTCTAGTTAGCCTCTTCAATTGTGAAATAAGTCGAAGTGAATTATGTTTAACAACATTTTCGCTTTCCGAGCAGGGGTATGGTTTGACAGAGTCGTGTGGTATCGTATCACTTGAGCTTCCTAAAGAAGCATCTCTTCGCCAATTTGGTTCAACAGGTAACCTTGTCTCAGGAGTTGAAGGCAAGGTTGTTAGTGTAGATACGCTGCAGTCTCTTCCACCTAATCAACTGGGCGAGCTCTGCTTTCGAGGACCAAACATGATGCGAGGTATAATACTTTTATTATGTGTTCTAAAAAAAACTACTCTTAGCATGTGATAACCAGTTGCTGAGACTTCTTATGCTGTATATGGAAAAAAGTAAGGAATCCCTGTTAATTAAGAAATGATTTGCCTTAAGAAGTAGGCAATAATAGACTTATGCTTGAAGTAAACAATGGTAACTATTAGCTAGCCTGCTTAAACATAAAGAGCAACTAATGGATACAGAGTCATGCTTAATAGACCAAAGCTACAATCAAAGTGATTTTGTTTTAACATCTTGAGTAATTTTTTTCTGTGAATTATCTTTTTGCTAGCAGCTGCGGTTACGCATTTTAGTACGTCGGTGTTACCAAAACATTGCATTTAGTAGGTTGGTGTGTAATTCTCCCAGATATTCAATATTGAATGCACTATCCAAAGGGGTGATCCGGTTCCCTTTATGATTTACAGTTAGTTTTGAAAGACCATTCACCTGACAGTCTATATGCGGAAATTAAGTTATTTGCTCATGTTTTGAAGGATCTATTAAAATCTTATTCTTCTTTACATCTTAACTTTTTACATGTAATATTAACTAATATATTTCAATTTTAAATTTGTTCAGGTTATTTCAACAATTCACAAGCCACTAAGTTGACTATAGATAAGGAAGGGTGGTTACACACAGGTGATCTCGGGTACTTTAATGAAGAGGGACAACTTTTTGTCGTGGATCGCATAAAAGAATTGATCAAGTACAAAGGTTTTCAGGTAACTTTAAATGGAGTAATTTTGGGTTTTTAACTTTTACAATTGACTTATATCTTTTATTTATTAAATTTTATTGAGCTGGACATGGTTGAATCAAATAGCGGAACAAACTATTTGAAACTGACTTTTGTAGGCAAAATGACAAGATATATTCACCGTCTACTTTGTAACGGGATGCAATAATCAAGTTAAGGTACAGTGAGGGGAAGTCATTAATGTCATAGATATAGTATCTATGAGCAGTTTTCATTTGTGAAATTAAGATAGATCCCAATGTTATTGAACTAGCATACAGAGTTAATCTGATTGTGGAAGTGTTGTAAATAGTGGCAAATAGCGCTGCTATGGTGGGGGCAATAGCATTAGCGGTCTATGCCTGCACTGCTATGGTCGAAAGTAGTGATCTTTAGCGGCATTGACCACGCTATCAGCTTGAAATAGCGGCCAATAGTGCGTAAAAGCGCTTCAAAGCGCTTTTCAGTGCTTTAAAATATAAACCATCGGGTTTGTACCCGGCCTAAATTCTTAAGTAAATGAGTTTTTTCGTACCCGACCCGAACCCTAGCCGTTTTTTTAAACTTAAAACCCATTTCTTTTCCTGATACCCTCTCTCTCTTTTATTGTTCAAACCCCAAAAAAAAAACCCTAACCCAGAATCGCCGCCGCCGCCTCTCGTCATCAAAGATCGCTGGAGCTCCACAACCACCTCTCATCATCCTCTCTTCGTCGAACTTCCACCTTCTCTCATCGTCGAACCTCCAGCTCGCCTCTGTTCTTTGTTGGAGCTTTTTGGTCATCCTCTCTATTCCTCGCGAAGCTCCTCTGTCTCCTCCAGCTCCACAACCTCTCTTCGAAGCACCACCACCTCATCCTCAAAGCTCATCAAATGTGCATTGTAGAATTTTTAGTTTTTTTCTTGAATTTTTTGAATATTTATACATATTTAAACGGGACTGCTTTTTGACTTCGCGCTTTTTGCTGCTAAAGCCCCAAATAGCCTTAGCAGTGTCTCACCGCTTCGCTACGCTTTCCGCTTTCTACAACCTTTAACATCAATATGTGCGGAAATCTGTTTAACTATTTGTGTGATTTTTATTTGCAATATCATTTTTGGTTAATTTTGGCGATTCTCAGAACAACAATAGAAGGATTCAGTTGAGGTGAAGGAAGTTTCATGGCACCGTCTTTCATAATGAGAAAGATGCATATCTTTGTAAAGAAAACTCCTAAGGTTTCACCTTCACGTTTTCAATGTCCTACAGTTTTATACTAGAAATCAAAGTGCAGATTTTAACTGAGCAGAAACCTACTTCGCTAAGTTCAACTATCATAATCAGGATAAATTATCTTTTTCTGATTTCCATTTTTGCAGCAGTAAACATTTCACAATTCTTTTGCTAGTTAGTACTAGCTCTACTTTTTATCCATTAAGCAAATATCCTAGTCTCCCTCCTGTGGCATTCCTATCTTAGCCAGAAGATTACCAGTCTAGGGGGAAACTTATACGTGAATAAGTGGGAATAAAAACTTCTTCATTTTCAGTCATTTTCTGGAGAATATGGAGCCTTATCAATTGTCATTTAAATTTCTGAATACATTTTAATTTGAAAAGATTTGTTAATTATGTATTTATGCGAAAAATACATTTATGTTCGTTTTTAACAAGGAAGCTCATAATAATGTCATTCTACCTTTTGTTAGGTTGCACCCGCTGAACTTGAAGGTTTGCTTCTTTCTCATCCTGAAATATTAGATGCTGCTGTCATTCCGTAAGTTGGAAAATAAAATTCCCCAACTTCAATCTTAGTTAACTTTCTAATATTGCAGCATTTGTTGACTAGATGATGTGTCTTTCCATAGTCTGTCATGATTCTAAAGTTTTATTTTCTGGTTCCTTTTCTATGTCAGGTTTCCTGATGCTGAAGCTGGGGAGGTTCCCATTGCATTTGTGGTTAGATCTCACAACAGTTCACTAACAGAAGTTGATGTTCAAAAGTTTATTGCAAATCAGGTACTGATAAATATGTACACATTAGCGTAACATAGTTTTTATAATAGCATATGATTTTCATAGCATTTGTACCTCTTCACATGATGAAAATTGAAGAGACTGATATACTTTGCCTTATTAGGGAGAAACTGTAAGCAGCCTTTGGCGAGTAGATTTCAAAAATAAATTGTACCAGCATGTGCAAATATCATATTACTCTACTATAACCTGATACTTGGAGACTGACTCCAGTAAACTGGATACTGTATGAGGGTGATGATATTTTCCTCTTAGTCGGGAATGCAGGCCTTAAAACCGTTGATGTATCGATGTTTTAGTTTTTAGTCTTGTTACTATGGTTGAATATGTGTGAAAAAGAACATGCAGCCTTTCCCCTTGAATCCTCATCCCCACCATTCATATTGTCATATAGGTTTATGAATTTTGTTAGCTATTATTATTGCTTCAAAACTTTTCATATACTTGAGAAATTTATGAAATAAAGGAAGCCCGATATCAGCATACCATGGTGTGATGTACAGCATAGACCCTGTAACCGAGAATTGCATTGCTCACTTATGAGATAATTTTTTCATTGCTCATTCAACGTGACTTGGCTGATTAGATATAGTTTTGTAAGAACAAAATGTATGCAGACAAACACAACAGATAATCACATAACTTACTATTGTTGATCACCATTTTTTGCCTCCTTTGTCAATTATGTTTCTCCAAGTGATTGAATCACTGTTTTTCTTTTGTTTTTCTTCAATGTTTCTTATTATTGTTCCAGGTGGCACCTTTCAAGAGGCTGAGGAGGGTAACTTTTGTGAACAGTATCCCAAAATCTGCGGCTGGAAAAATTCTCAGAAGGGAACTCATAGAGAGAGTAAGGTCCAAGTTGTAGAACCTGAGCACTACCCTCAAAACACATGCCGCAGGTTTCAAAGCTGTTCAATTCTTTCGAGAAGACTTTTCTGGATTCTGTTACCTGAGCAAAGAGACGTATCATTTTACTTCCACCTCACTGCTACTTGATGAAATATAAGTTTAATAAGAAATAATTGCCATTTGTTGCTCACACTGCTACAAAGTCGTGCATAGCTACAGTGGAAGTATTTGGACAGATGTATCTAAGGAAACCCCAATGTGCACTTTCTTTCTGTCAAATTTATCATCATGGAGTCTCTTCAAGCATATTCTGTACAGCTCCTACAACTTCTCACAGTGCAAGTTCACCTTTTTATTATCTGACCTAATTGACAATAACACCATATTCATTCTTTTTACATTATTTGCAGCCCTTTTGGTATGTATCTGTTAGCTTTTCTAAATTAAGCATAGTGGTATTTGTACTCCCGGAATATGCTTTTAACAAGTTCTTTTCACATTTTTCATGTGACTGACCGTTAGAACATAAGCAATATATGTTAGGTCCGTTATAGATTTACCAAATCAAAACAAATCACTTAGGAAAACAAAGAAAGAACAACAAACCATAAGTAGAGGAACCATGACAGATAATTCGGTAAGAAATACTTTACAGAAAGCCGAATCACCCTCTGCAACAAGAACTAGTCTTGAAGAGACTATGCCTCACGTACGGTTGCGTTAGGTTTGCACTGTAGTTTCAAGGATGAGACAACTGCAGTTCTCAGAAACGCACTCTTCTGTTGACCACAACGACTGCTACTCTAGTTCGTCGAACTCTCTGAAATCAGCAACTAAGGAACAAGTATAAGAGGATTGTGGAAGAAAACTAAGAGAGGATTTTGATTTGCGGTGTTGTAAAATGAACAGAGGAGGCTCAATTTATAGAGGTTCTGATGAGCTGAGTGGTAAGACAAGGCTTTGAATGTCAGTAATGGGCATTAACCAGCAATAACCCACATTAATTGTCATTCAAGCCTTGTAACGTTTATAACGTTCGGGCCAGCTCGATTCAGCACATGCAAAAAGCGCACGCATCGGACTAGGCGCTCACTATCACGATAGCAAATGCGTGCATTCTAACAACTTTATTATACCTAATACAACAGTTATGTTATTATAAATCGAGTAAAATGTATTCAATTAGTCAATCTGAGACTAACACTCACATATTACTAATTAAGCACAAATTTTCATTTATGAATCCAATCACATAAATAGTATCTTGCCGAAGAACATTTGTGAATAAATCCTCCATTTATTCATTTATATCAACAATGACTGCATCAGTATATTAGCACAATGATTTTTTTGCGTAAACTACAAAGGAAACATAGACGAGGAACATAAACCACGACATGCAAGACAAAAATGCAAGCACAAAAATCAGACGGATGTTATCGATGTAATCGCCAACAGTCCTCTAGTTCACAGAATACAACACATTGCAGTTATCCAGAGGATTGCTTGCCGAAACAGAAATAGCACATTTATCCTTATTGGCATCGATCGAATCATTGAGGCACGAGAGGCAGTCTCCAACCTCAATATCGGTGTGGCATGTAGAAATGCCGAGCACATTAGCCAACTGTATTGTGTAAGTATGGTCAGGGGCATTGGGCGTTATACTGCGCATGCTTTCGAGAACTGTGAGGACATTGAGTGCTATGCTACTGCGTGGATCGTATTTGTTTGAATCACAGGTAGGATCATCATCAGCGGATGCCACAATGATAAGTAAAACGCGAGCACCAAAAATATCTTCAGGGATGAAGAGTTCATGCTTGTAGTTGAAAGGGTCGGCTGTATTCGAGTGTTTATAGACAGTGTTGAAGAACTACAGCTTACAGTTGGCTGGAAAATTTTGGGAAGAGGGGGCATTGGATAGTGCTTAGGTTTTGTTGGATTCTAAAGATTGGGTTACTAGCTTTCATGTTATCATCGCTAGATAGTATTTTTATTTTCACAGAGCAAATTAAAAGTACTACTTTCCGTGCTCATATCATATCATATCTATAAAGATGGAAACAGAACAAGATTGTGGTGGTGGTCCGGGGTCCCTCTATAAAATACCGAGATAATTACTTGATGTTAATAAGAAATAATTTGCAGCTTTCTTTACTATTTGCTCCCCAGACAGCTATAAAGTTGCACGTTGCTACAGTACTGAGAAGTAATTATCTCGGTATTTATAAGAAACACCATTATGCACTTCCCATCTATAATCACCTCCGTGAATTCCCTTCAGAGATACACTGTGCAACTCGTTTAATGTAAATATAAGAGAAAACTTTGATAGGAAAATGGAATTCAACCATAATCAAAATAATTAGATGAAAAGTCAATCATAACGTGTTCGTATTCATTTTCATTTAAAATCTTCAAATTGGAATATCCTTCTCTGAATTTCTTTGAGTCTGAATTCGAACATGAATATTGTTCTTGAACAATTATGGAATATTTAAAAGTAGCTAGTATAAAATATATATTTATTTGATTAATACTTTTAACTTATAAATAAACTATGTAATTAAGAGATCTTCTTATGACATTAAGGGTTAAAGAGATAAGTCTTTGTTGTAAAGAATTTAAATTTTTGAGTAGCATCCAAACACATGATTAAAAATTATATCTTTGAAATTCTGATCTATAAATGTTTAATTTAAATATTTCGTTAAAACACTAATTTTGGATTAATCTTGATGTAGAACACATTGCGGACACCTTCATGGAGAAACGGGATCGTAACAAGCCCAAACGCGGACCCGGTCGAGGAAAATATGTTGCAACGAAGAAGGGGTCGTAACTTTCAATCCGTAAGTCGTATTTGGACGATTTTTTTTAAAATCGCGTATTTTTTCGAGACGGAGCCAACCAAACCAACCTAGTTCGGTTTGCTCGCTGTTTGTTTTGTCAAATTCCTTCTGGATTGAGAGATATCAGCGTTTTCGTCAAGTTTTTACTATTTTTAGTAATGTTTTAGGAGTCTGTTTGGATTAGGAAGCAAATCCGATTTGATTCCAAATTTGACCGATTTACTTCCCTAATCGTAGGGAGTCTTTTGAGGGTAGTTTTCTTATTTCTATTTTTGGCAAAGTTCGGGTCAATTAGAGTTCTTATTTCTATTTTTAGTAGGAGTTCGAGTCATTGTAGGATTCTTATTTGTTTTCTATTTAAACAGAGTCTTGTAAGCCCTAGAGGCATATCTTTTCATCAATAAAATTTCGTTTATTATATTTTCTTCGTGGATTCAAAGCTCTTCGTGGATTCGGAGATCAACCCTCGGTGGATTCCGAGGTTTATCACTTCTGCGTTGCGTCATAGGATTAGGGTTAGGGTTTGGGTTTGGGGAGGTGGTGGTCATGGGTTAAAGTTAGTATTTTGGAGGAGATGGCGGCCATGAGTTAGGATTTTGAGGGAGGTGGTGGCCATGGTTTAGGGTTAGGATTTGTAGAAGAGGAGGATGGAGGAGACTAGGGTTAGGTTAGGGTTTGTGAGGAAGAAAATGGGGGTAAAATGGACATTTCGTGTATTTTTTGGCTGAAAACTGGATTAGGTGTGACATTGCAAACATGTTAGCGAGTAAAGATGGTTTACATAAAAAAATAATAAATTATAGGTGATAACCATCAATTTGGGACAAAATTAAGATGATTTTGATGTAAAAACCCTTATCAAAATCATACAAAGTGCCACATAGGCAAAGCACTAATAGTGAAGCTCAGTAGAAGGGTGCATAAGCCAGATGACGGATTATTCGCTATCAGATCCTCTCGATGATCGCCCGGTAACGCATCATGCCCTACAACCTGTCGATTATCGTAGTCATCTTGAACATGACGATGCAAGTTGGCATGAGCTAATCGTGCAATACCTTTGTCCACAACTTCCTCAAATAGTGAACCTGGCTAGAATGAAAAGTCAGCAAGTATGTGAAGAGATATTGTACAAAGTTTTCTTGATAATGCACATGCATGAAAGGACCCACAATTTTTTTTCTTTATAGTAATAAAGGAACGTTATAATTTAACGGTTACATAGTTGAGAATACGAGTGGAAAACAACCGAATTGAATAAATAAATAATACAATATTTGAAGTCGAACTCGGGCTGAATACTACAGCAATGTTCATATTGGATTTCATCCATATTTTAGCCCGCTTACCCAAGGTCTTTCCTTCCTATATTTCCTAAGCTGATGTTCGTAGGACGGCACGATTTTGTTCTTTTGTTTCTCTTTTGTTTTTAAAATTTGTTTGGAGATTTTTGCATATACACCATCTACATTGTATATATTTATAAATCTATCCTTTGAAGCATCATAATTGTTGATTTCTTCTCTAAATTGCTTCTTTCATTCAAAATTACACCTCAATTTAAACTAATTATAATTTTAACAATAATTAGTCTTCAATCTAATAAATATAAAAACATAAATAAATATTTAATAATCAAGTGAATTAAATATACATTTTATTCATTTATCAACCTAATAATAAAATTATTCATTTACTATTAAATAACTCTGCATCCAAAATAAACTAATAGCTAGTGTCGTTTGGTAAGGGATTAAGTGAGAAGGGTTAAAGGGAAGGACTAACTTAGTTAACTCTTCACGAGAGGTTAAAAATAATTTAATTCCGTTTAGATTTGATAGTCAAAATGAAGGGTTAAGTTTTTAGTGTTTAGCAAATAAAAAGGGTTAAGGAGGTTAGATACCATAAATCTCCTAAAATATATATATTTTTAGGCCACCTTTGATAAAGGGTTAAGGAAGGGGATTAAGGAAAATGATTAACATAGTTGGCCCATTCGATAATTGAAAGACTAAATTATTAACCCGTTATATAAGTTTTATTTTAGCCCTTGTGATTATTTTTAGTGTTTGAGAATAACAAGGATTTTGACTATTTTTTTAATTAGAGGGTTAACTCTTAATCCTTCTAAAGAGGAGTATTAATAAATCCCTCATTTTGAGGGGTTAACTCATTTTAATCCCTTTAGATGGGTTAGCTTAATCCTACGGATTTATTACGGTTGGCAAATTATAGAGGGTTAACTCACTTTAACATTTGTATAGATTTTTTGTGTTTGGCGGGTTAAGAAGGGGTTAAGTCTCCTTAACTCCTTACTTAACCCTTTGCCAAATGCCACCTTAAAGTTTAATTTCTTGTTCTAGGAGTGTGTAACCTTAAGTCTTAATCCTACTCTTTAAACGGATTTGTTAACCCCTCTAAATGAGCGTTTACCTAATTTTAGTCCTGGTAAAGGATTTGTTAGTCATTTTGCTAAATTAATCTCCTTGAATGTTTAAGAAGTGATTAAACCCCTCAACTCTTCGCCTAACCCCTTACCAAAGGGGGCATATTAACCGAAGTGTTCCTTAATTAATTGGTTCACTTCCAACTACTTTTTTTTTTTTTTTTTAAAGCGGACGTCACTCCCCAAGCGCGGAAAATTTCTTTGGTGCTCAAGCATCAATCCCCACTCAACAAAAAGCAAACCAATCGATCGATCACCTTCATCTCCAAACTTCCTCGCTCTCTCCCCCGCAAAACAATGGCGACCTCCTTCTACAACCCAAACAACGGCATCTACACCTCTCCTCGCCCTCCGATCAACTTCCCCTCCGACCCCACCCTCTCAATGTTCTCCTTCTTCTTCCGCCATCTCGACTCCTTCCCCGACCGCCCCGCCCTCATCGACGCCGACTCCGACGGCCAAACACTAACCTTCCGTCAGCTCCGCTCCGCCGTCTGCTCCTTCGCCGCCTCCCTCTCCCGCCTCGGCATCCGCAAGGGCGACGTCGTCCTCATCTTCTCCCCCAACTCCATCCTCTTCCCGATCTCCTTCCTCTCCATCGTCTCTCTCGGAGCCATCGCCACCACCGTCAACCCGCACTACACCGTCCCCGAACTCAAGCAACAGGTCCTCGACTCCGGCACCAAGCTCGTCCTCACCGTCCCCGACCTCGTCCCCAAAGCCAGCTCCCTCAACCTTCCAATCGTTCTGTTAGCCAAAAACACCGACACCGGTCGCGCTTCCCTTCCCACGTTTTACGACCTAATCAAGAACCAATCGCCGGCTGAATTCACTCCGCCAAAGATCAACCAGGACGACACAGCAGCGCTTCTGTACTCCTCAGGGACGACCGGCGCTAGCAAAGGCGTGATACTGACGCACGGCAACTTCATCTGCACGGCTTTGATGTCGGATCAGAACTTCAGGGGAGCCGCCGCACACTTTCCTCTGTTTTCTTCCCATGTTCCACATCTTCGGGCTGTCGGTGATTACTTTTGCGCAGCTGGCGAGGGGCAGCACGGTGGTGGTGATGAAGAGGTTCGAGATGGAGCTGATGTTGAGGTCGATGGAGAGGTACAGAGTGAGTTATTTGTACGCTGTGCCTCCGGTGATGATTGCGCTGGCGAAGCAGGGGAAGGTGACTAAGCATGATTTGAGCTCCTTGAGGAGGATTGCAGCAGGGGCGGCTCCTTTAGGCAAGGATGTGATGGAGGAGGTCTCCGAGATTTTCCCCCATGCAGATATTATTCAGGTGAAGTTTTGCTATAACATGAGTTTATTCTTTGTAGGCATAAAAAATTGCTTATCAGTACCCGAACAAGACTCGTAAACGGTGGGTCGACAACCGACGATCCATCCGACGGCGCGACCGAACGCCGTCGGCGTGATTACGCCGCAAAGCATAAAGCGAGTCGGCGAACCCATGAAGTGAGTCGGCGTCTGGCAAATGAAAGCGGCGTCGTGGAGAAAACGACGGCGAAGCTCAACGAGGCGAGTTGGCTAAACTCAAGCGTTGGCGAGGCGGAATCAACCGTACTTAGTCCGTCGATGCAAGCGAACCGTTTGAGCTCACGAAAGTTGATCGGACACGGACTCGAACACAACGGCGACATCAGGAGCAAAACTAAGCGGAAGACCGAAGAATCGGCGAAGAATCGGCGGAAGCGACTCGAACCGGCGTAAACGGGACCTCGGCCAAATGACCGAGGTGGCTCGGCCAACATGGCCGAGGTACCTCGGCCAAGTGGCCGAGGTGGCTCGGCCACTATGGTAGAGCCACCTCACGTTTTAGTAGAATTACCTCGGCTTTGGTAGGGTACCTCGACCAAACATGGCCGAGCCTCCTCAGGCGGGGTGGCTCGACCAAACATGGCCGAGCCTCCTCGGCCGGTGTGAGCCACCCCTGAGATGTATAAATAGGGGATCTGATGGTTCGAGTGGATTTTTGGATTTTGGCGGACTTCAAGAGTCCTCGCGAGATCTCTGACGCGGTTCGGCCGTGACTCAGCGAAGTCGGTCGGCGTCAGATCTATAGGCGGAAGGTAAACAAACTTCGGGTCGAACTCTGAGATACCCTCTAGGTTAAGCCGTCTTAACCTCGGGGATAGCGTGATTTCTCCTTGTAGATCTCACCCGCTCGGCGATCCTCTCCTTCGTGAGTGTGATCCCCATGGCGATCCTCTCCTTCGTGAGTGTGATCCCCTCGGTAACCGTTTCCTTCGTGAAGCGAGCCCCTCTATGTCTGTAGTTCGAGAACCGGGTTTACACGGGATCGAATTGCGCGGTGGTCAGCGGACGAACAAAAGTCCGACACGGGCAAAGAACCCGCATAGCGAGGATCCCGTAAAATAGAGATCCTCGTGTTTGTTCACAAAGGAAGAAAGTTATAATTTTCGTTTTCATTATGCGCCTAAAATAAAGGCATTTTCTTTGTTTGAAATTTTGTTGTAGGCCAACGGCCGTAAACAAGTTCAAGCGAGCAATGAATAACAAACCAACTTTCCCCGCGAACAAGGCGACCATTAGAGCCAACGGCTTCAAAGAAGCCGTCGGTCGCGAACCGCGGATCCGATCCCGGTCATCGAGGAGGTCGAGTTCGAGTTCGACCGTAAGAAGTATGAAGAATACCTCTCCTCCTCGTCGGATCCGGTTCCCCATAAGTCCAAGATGGTCTCCGCGCAAGGAAGACCCGATCGGCCTCGAATCGCGAGGCGAAAATCCACCACCACCTGTCAAGATTGCGGGCGGCGGTGGTTCCCGGCCTAACAACGGCCAAATCTTCAGAACCCCTATCTCTGCAGGGGGTCGATTCCGCCAATGGCGTTGTGACTCTCTCCAAGAGAGCCCGTCGAGCGGCGTCAGCGCCTGGCGAAACAATTAGCCCAGGCGAAAGAGTCAATGGATGGGGTCCGCTATGAGGCGGATCTAAGATCTAAGTTGACTCGAGGTCAAGTCCGAGATCGTAGCCGATTCCTACAGCCGGGCGAACGAATGGGTCCGAAGTCAAACGGAATCGCTCCACGCCAGAACGTATCCCGAAGCCACAGGCCTCGCGAAGCACGGGCTTTGGTGCAACAAGCCCGCGAGTTGAAGAAGGAGGCGCCAAGAAGTCGCCGACAAATCGCCTAGCTTGGAAGCCCAAGTCCGTCGAGGCTTCAACCGGCGAACCCAACATCAAGCCTAGCTCGCCAAGAAGCCAACTTCGCTCCCGTGCTCAAATCGAAATTGTGAGCACCTCGGCAAAAGTGGCGTTGACACGAAGTCACCTCCTGCGTCTGAATTCAACTTCCTACAAGCATCCGCCCAGCTTGCCGTTAAGGATCGCCTAGGTCCGCTAAAGGAATCACGGGTCACTCGATACGGGAGTCGCACCCACAAAGACAAGAAGAAACCTGCGACTACCGCACGGGCTTCAAATCGAAGTCCGAGCCCGTCGAAGATTCACACTCGCTGGCGCGTGTCGCGCGGTGACTTATGAAAGGCCTATTTGTTCTCGGAAGGAGGCGGCTCTCATCGGCGATGACAACGTTATACCTGAGAAGTCGTGCCAACACACGATAGGTTGCTCCGGTATTCATGCCGACGAGTTGTACTATCGTGCTGGGGGTACAAGTAAATCCCGAAAGAGGAACGCCCCAGAATCAAACATGCCTTGCTTGTGCTCAAACCGATCAAGGCGGTGTTATCGAGTGCAAGCTAGCGCTAAACGACTCCGGAAAAGCGTCGGTCTTTGATAGGCTCGGCACGAGAATGCCCGAACCCAAGTCAAGACGCTTCCGTAAGAAAAGATGGGCGCCTCAGGGCGATGAATTGCCGAGTGTTACCATCAATATGACCAACGAGGGGCGTCGTCCGCGTGCGTTCGAGGCATCGCAGCGAATGACTTCGATTGCGGTCGGGGCTGTTAAACGACAATTATCGCAAGATGCGAAGGGATTACCCTCGGATGATGAAGTATCGGATCTGGCTCCGCAATGGCTTCCGATAATACAATTTCCAAAGATATGACAACCTTGCGGCGTTCATGATCAGCGGATCAAGTGTCCCGATGCTTGAAGAGGCCCTAACCAAGCAAAAGGACGACTTTAAGCTTGAATGGAACCGCCATGCCAGATGAGAGCAATGCATGACCAACAGATCCAGGCGATAATGAACCGCCAAGGCGAGCCAAGTCGTCGCAATAATGTCAACTTAACAGATAGCGACACGGACAGGGAAGGAGGCCAAAACGTAGGTGATCGTGTTGCTCAGCAAAACGCTAGCGATAACACCGTCATTCCTCCCCAAGTTTACCCTAACGGAGACGAGGGGAAAATGAGAAAATAAAGACCTCGAGAGCAAAATCAATACTTTGATTTCCGCTCAAGAGGTAAAGAAAACGGGTATACCATGTCCTTACCCAAGGGAGTGGGAATCAATCCGTATCCGACAAAATTCAACCTCATCAACTTTACACCGTTTGGCGGAAGAGATCACCCACTCAAAGACTTGATCTACTTCAAGTCTCATCTAGGCGTTATCTCGACGCGAGCCCTTGATGGTTCGGTCATTCGTTGGCACCCTTCGTGGGCGCCGATTGGTACCGCCGTCTCAAACCGAGGCGTTAATAGGCGGGATGATATGGAGGCCATGTTTCTCACCAATTTCTTCGACGATGACACCGAGGTATCCATCGGTTCTTTGTTGGACGAAAGCGAAAAGCGGGGAAGCGATGGATAACCGTCAAGAGGTTGAAATAAGGCAATGAATTGCCGAGACCGATAACGGAGAAGTTCATTCTCAAACTTGTCATAGCAACCTGTCATTGGGCGTGTTGGAAGCAATGGGAACCGCACCGCCCGAGACTTGGAAAGATTTAAGGATACGTGGAGAGCAAGCGGCGATTCACGAGGAGGAAGAAAGCGGAGAGGTCGACCTATGGTGGATGCTCACAAGCGTAACTTTGTCCCCGTGGCAAAGGTAAAGCGCCGGCAAAGTCGTAGACGCTAATCAAACGTTGGAACTGCAACCACAACAGCAGTCGCAACAACGTGCACCACAGCAATCACAGCCTCAATGGCGCCAACAAGCTCAGAACCAGAAACCATCCGGTTCGAGGTTTCCCAAAACTTACTCGTTCAAGGACGAGGAAGTTCCGGGCATCTTCAAATACCTTCTGGAAAATAACAAAATCCAGTTGCCCCAATTGTAAACCAAGAGGAGGCAAACAAGGTTACGGATCCTAAGTACTGTGCTTACCACAGGGCGGTACACCATCCTACAAAGTTCTGCTACCATCTCAAGGACAAGATTCAGGCCTTGATCGATGTTGGAGTCATTACACCAAAACCCTCTAAAGAGAAGAAGGTGGGAGCAAATGCAGTCTCTATAAGCTTCGGATCAGTTCCTTCGGATTGGTTCCAACCGACGCCAGTTGTGAAGGTAGGAATGAAGATGGTGAATGAAGATCCTCACGGGCAACGTGAGAAGGGGCTCGTACCGCTGCGACGACAAGCGGAGAAATCCTTTGGGTCCACCGACTTCTTTGGAAGGCGATCGATGGACTACATCCTCGGCCAAAAGGAAGTCCAAGGGAAAAGGCAAGCTATGCCATCTTTGCTTGACAATTCGAGAGAAGGATGATGAAAAAGTATCCACCTTCCAATTTCCTAAGAAGAGCGGAAGTCTTAGCTACTAGGAGTGGACAAGAATACTCCTACAAGTATCCGGACACTCCAAATCCAAACGCTAAGACACCGCCGAGCTGGGGTGACCACGACTCCTCTCACTCGTGCGAGAGAAAGCGGTGAAGCAAAGGAGAAGCGACCTCGAGGTCGGGGAAGCTCAACTCGGCGGTCGATTCAATCGCCCGATTGTGAGGATAGGCCGAACATCGGGCTCTCCATACCGTTTGACGTCATGGCCCGATTGGCGAACATCCCGGCGAATAACTCTCTGAGTTGCTCCGATTGTCAAAGGAAACCCGAAGCTCTACAAGAAGCTCGGCCGACTCGAGGTGTTTCTCACTCGAGATCAAGCGATTCGGAAGAATCGCACAACAATGCAACTTGGCAACCAAGCACTTCCCTGCATTACTTTTACAAAGGAGGATATGCGGGCGAGAGATTCAAACACGATCGGCGCTATACTTCACCGGGTATATTGGCTCTAGTGAAGTTAACCGATCCAAGTCGATCCGGGTTCATTATGAGCATTATGCCCTAGCCTCATGTATCACCTTGGAATCCACGCGATGGTGGCATCAACGAGCACAATGATCTATGGGTTTAACACCGGTAGTCTCGGCGCTTGGTAAGATCGGATAAAGTGCCAAATGGGGATTTAAAGTCGAAGTCACTGCTATGTGATTGTGAGACTTCCTATAACTTATTGTTGGGTCGACCTTGGATCCACGGTAGCGTTATAGTCCCATCTACTCTTCATCGGTGTCTCAAATATGTAGACACGAATAATGAGTCAAGGCGGTGGTCGCGGACAAACAGCCGTTTAAGGGGTGGAGAATTATTTCTTGATTCTCTCCTCTACGGTAATGAGTCGGCGAATCATCGGCCCAAGACACGGACAGCGGTGAAGAAGGCGATACGAAGCGGGCTTGATTATAGTGGTGGTTTTGTTTTAAATGACATTGTACCCCTTGTAATCAATCTTGGCGATGAAGAATCGTCGGATGAACATTGTAATTGGCAAATTGCCGATGAATCAATAAATGGCGATTTAGAGTACCCTTTGTCTTTGAATGATGTAATGACAGTTTATACAACGATCGAGTTGCACTTACCAACTTCGGTCTTCTTGCTTTACACAAAAGCAATTCCAAGACTCCTTTGGGACAACACTCGTCATCCCACGAAGATCAAGTAGTGAAAAAGACTTGGTTTACGGAAAAGGAGATGCAGTTCCAACGCCAAATCATTTTTTCGAAGAAGATGAAGATAACAACGGGCCTATCCTCAATACATTCAGATATAGTCCAGAGACACTGGGTATCATGAAGAAGTGGGGGTACAACTTGACACAAGGAGAAGGTCTATGTTTCGGGCGAGGTCCTCGAGTCCCTCCTAAAGCGGCATATGTCCCAAAAGGGAAGCCGGATAACTACTATGCATTCAGACGGGGATTGGGATACGAATCCTCCTCGGAAGATGAATGCTCATGGCTGATTGATAATAATCCACCCGACGAGGGAGATGGACATTCGTCTGATTCTTCGGCTTGGGATTCTGACACCAGCCTCGGAGAAGCTTTCAAGGCTTTGATGTCAAATATGGCTTCAGTTGATCCTGCTACTGTTGAGAGTGATGAAGATATGCCAACATGGGAAGACCCATGGATCCATCAACTCAGAGAGCAGTTTGGGGATAGATTCGAACAAAGAGAACCCCCCACTAAGGACGAGGTAGTCCAGGTCAATATGGGTGAGGAGGAGCATCCTAAGCTCATAAACATCAGCAATACCCTTCCCTCGGAAGAGAAAGAAGAGTTGATCGCCCTAATCAGGGAGTATATCGATGTATTCGCTTGGAGTTATGAGGACATGCCAGGACTCGACCCTAATGTAGCGACACATCGCCTCAACATCAAGGTGGATGTCAAACCTGTCAAGCAACCGCAAAGACGGTTTCGTCCACAAATCTTGCAGGCAATCGTCGACGAAGTGAAGAAACTCATAGAATCGGGATTCATCAAGGAAATTCAACATCCGGATTGGGTGGCGAATATAGTCCCGGTCATGAAGAAGAATGGTTCGTCGGGATGCGTATGGACTCTGAGATCTGAGCGGCTTGCAAAAGACGACTTCCCTCTTCCAATCACCGATGTCATAGTCGACAATACGTGTGGGTTTGAAAGAATGTCGTTCATGGATGGTTTCTCGGGGTATAATCAAATCAAGATGCACCCGATGGCGTAAACACGGCGTTGAGCAGCCCATCGGTATATTTTGCTACACGGTCATGCCATTTGGCTTAAAGAACGCCGGCGCAACATACCAGCGAGCAATGACGGAGATTTTCCAAGATCATCTCCGGAAAACGGTCGAATGCTACGTCGACGACTTAGTCGTAAAAAGCCGTGACAAAGGAGATCACATCAAAGATCTTAGAACGGTATTCGAGCTCATGCGAACTCATCAGCTAAAGATGAATCCTGCCAAATCCTTCCTTGGAATGTCCAGTGGCAAGTTCCTCGGTTTCGTCGTCACCGACAAAGGAATCCACGTCGATCCTGACAAAGTGAAGGCGATTCAAGAATTGCAACCTCCGAGAAATCTGAGAGAACTCAGGGGGTTACAAGGACGATTGGCGTACATCCGACGGTTCATATCGAACCTATCTGGGAAGTGCCAGCCGTTCTCCAAGTTGAACAAGAAGGGCGTGTCGTTTATTTGGGACGACGCATGTCAGAAAGCGTTTGAAGAGATAAAATCGTATCTCGCTAAACCTCCTGTTCTTGTTGCACCTTGTCCGGAAAATTCTGATCGTCAAGGCAACGGATCACTCGTTAAGCGCCTTACCATGGCGGGGGCGGCAGCATGATCCTGGCAAGCGATGTATTACCAGAACATTGGTGGTGAGTCTCGATACCCAATGGTCGAGAAGCAGTGCCTTGCATTAGTGTTCGCAATTCAGAAAATGCGACACTATTTGGTCGGACAGACGATTTATGTTATCTCTAACGTAAATCCGGTCCGAATATTTATGACCCAGCCGGCTTCAATGAGTTGGCGTTTGGCAAAATGGGCCTTGCTCTTGTCCCAATATGACTTGCACTTCAAACAACAAAAGTCGGTCAAAGGACAAGCGATTTGCGATCTCTTGGCTGCCAACCCGACAACGGACCTTGATGAAGCTATATGATGATCTCCGGATGAAGTTGAAGTCAACACAACATCGCACCAACAAATATGGCGATTGTATTTTGGCGAACTTCTCGGGCCACTAATGTGGCAAGTACCCGGATGTTCTAAAATCTCATTTGAGTCGGAGTTGTCTTGATTTCCAGGAATCATGTCATGCCCGTGCTTATTCACTCACCGAACCTTGTTCCAATAACGTAGCCGAATACAACGCGTTACTTATCGGACTTAGCTTCGCCAAGGAGCTGGGGGTCGAATATCTCGAAGCATACGGCGATTCACAACTGATAGTTAAGCAGGTTCGTGGTGACTACGAGTCAGGAATCCGGATCTAATCCCCTATCATCAGATAGGCTGTTGAAATGGCGGACTCATTCGAAGGATTCTTCATCGAATATATCCCACGCCTCCAAAACGCTCACGCAGATGCACTGGCGGCGTTAGCTGTGTCGTTAGCACAACCTTCCGAGACCGAGCAACTAGTTACGGTCAGGACTCACCAACTCTTCGTACCATTATACGATGAGGCACAAGAAGGTAAGGGGGTAGTTACCAAAGAAGTACATGCAACCCAAACCAAGTTGGAGCCCGAGATTGGCTTTCCTATCATCGATTCGTCTTACATGGTATTCTACCGTAAGACGGAAAGAGAGAGTCAATCCGCGAAGAGCTCCAAGATTCTTTACGACACGAAATCCGGATGCTATATCGTCGAGTGCGATGGTCTTTACTCCGATGCCTCTCAAACAAAGAGGCGAAGAGGTCCTTCGAAGCACACGAAGGTGAATGTGGTGCGCACCGGCACGGTCCCAAGCTATCTGGCGAATCGGGAGAATGGGCTACTTTTGGCCCACGATGATTAATGACGCGATCGATGCGCTTCGGAAATGCCATGCGTGTCAAATTCCGCGAATTATATGCATCGGCCGCCAGGCATTTGCATCCTTGACCACATCACGGCCATTGAGACATGGGGAATGGGCGTTGTAGGTCCCATTTTCCTCCGTCGGTTAAAGGAGATCGGTTTATTCTAGCGATCACCGACTACTTCTCCAAGTGGGTGAAGCAATCCCACTAAAAGAGGTCAAGGCAAATGCCGTCGTCGATTCATCAAACACCATGTCATCTATCGACATGGTGTCCCAAACGGATCGTGCATGACAACGGTCCCCAATTTATCGGCAATTCCTTCATCGGGTTTTGCGAAAAATTCAAGATACAAGATGTCTCGTCGACAGCCTATAATCCAGCGAATGGGTTAGCTAAGGCGTTCAACAAGACGATCATCAAGATTTTGTCGAAGCTTGTGAAGAATAACAAGCGAGACTGGGATGATAAACTCGGAGAAGCACTCTGGGCATATCGCTGCTTGATGCGTCTGTAGGCAGGCGTACTACGGTCTCGGTGTGAAGCAATTCTCCCGTTGGAAATCGAGATTCCGTCACTTCGCGTCGCCCTTGCAACAGAGATGACGACCGAAGAACAACATCAAAAACATCTCGAAGAGCTTGAGATGTTAGATGAGAAGCGCCTGGAGGCTCAACAATGTATTGAGTTCTATCAAGCTAGGATGTCGAGGGCTTTCAACAAGAAAGTTCGACAGAGAACCTTTAAGGAGGGAGATCTCGTCCTCATTGCTAGGCGGCCGATAGTTCTCAACTCCAAAAGAAAGGTAAATTGAACCCAAATGGGAAGGACCGTTTATAATAGACACGGTCTATTCAAGCGGTGCATACCGCCTATCACCTGAGAATGGCGGCCAGGCAATTATCTTAGATAAATGGGAGATAGGACACAAAACCTTCCTCTCCACCTTCGGAAATAGAATACATTCTTCCTTTCCCACCTTCACGGAGATAGGACACAAAACCTTCCTCTCCACCTTCGGAAATAGAATACATTCTTCCTTTCCCACCTTCACGGAGATAGGACACAAAACCTTCCTCTCCACCTTCGGAAATAGAATACATTCTTCCTTTCCCACCTTCACCGGAGATAGGAGACAAGATCCTCCTTCCTCTCCATCAATAAGAGATAGGATACAAAACCTTCCTCTCCACCTTCGGAAATAGAATACATTCTTCCTTTCCCACCTTCACGGAGATAGGACACAAAACCTTCCTCTCCACCTTCGGAAATAGAATACATTCTTCCTTTCCCACCTTCACGGAGATAGGACACAAAACCTTCCTCTCCACCTTCGGAAATAGAATACATTCTTCCTTTCCCACCTTCACGGAGATAGGACACAAAACCTTCCTCTCCACCTTCGGAAATAGAATACATTCTTCCTTTCCCACCTTCACGGAGATAGGACACAAAACCTTCCTCTCCACCTTCGGAAATAGAATACATTCTTCCTTTCCCACCTTCACGGAGATAGGACACAAAACCTTCCTCTCCACCTTCGGAAATAGAATACATTCTTCCTTTCCCACCTTCACGGAGATAGGACACATCCTTCCTCTTGAAGCAAGAGATAGAATACATTCTTCCTTTCCCACCTTCACGGAGATAGGACACAAAACCTTCCTCTCCACCTTCGGAAATAGAATACATTCTTCCTTTCCCACCTTCACGGAGATAGGACACATCCTTCCTCTTGAAGCAAGAGATAGAATACATTCTTCCTTTCCCACCTTCACGGAGATAGGACACAAAACCTTCCTCTCCACCTTCGGAAATAGAATACATTCTTCCTTTCCCACCTTCACGGAGATAGGACACAAAACCTTCCTCTCTTATCTCAAATTAAGTGAGCACCGGAGATAGGAGACAAGATCCTCCTTCCTCTCCATCAATAAGAGATAGGATACAAAACCTTCCTCTCCACCTTCGGAAATAGAATACATTCTTCCTTTCCCACCTTCACGGAGATAGGACACAAAACCTTCCTCTCCACCTTCGGAAATAGAATACATTCTTCCTTTCCCACCTTCACGGAGATAGGACACATCCTTCCTCTTGAAGCAAGAGATAGAATACATTCTTCCTTTCCCACCTTCACGGAGATAGGACACAAAACCTTCCTCTCCACCTTCGGAAATAGAATACATTCTTCCTTTCCCACCTTCACCGGAGATAGGAGACAAGATCCTCCTTCCTCTCCATCAATAAGAGATAGGATACAAAACCTTCCTCTCCACCTTCGGAAATAGAATACATTCTTCCTTTCCCACCTTCACCGGAGATAGGAGACAAGATCCTCCTTCCTCTCCATCAATAAGAGATAGGATACAAAACCTTCCTCTCCACCTTCGGAAATAGAATACATTCTTCCTTTCCCACCTTCACGGAGATAGGACACAAAACCTTCCTCTCCACCTTCGGAAATAGAATACATTCTTCCTTTCCCACCTTCACGGAGATAGGACACAAAACCTTCCTCTCCACCTTCGGAAATAGAATACATTCTTCCTTTCCCACCTTCACGGAGATAGGACACAAAACCTTCCTCTCCACCTTCGGAAATAGAATACATTCTTCCTTTCCCACCTTCACGGAGATAGGACACAAAACCTTCCTCTCCACCTTCGGAAATAGAATACATTCTTCCTTTCCCACCTTCACGGAGATAGGACACATCCTTCCTCTTGAAGCAAGAGATAGAATACATTCTTCCTTTCCCACCTTCACGGAGATAGGACACATCCTTCCTCTTGAAGCAAGAGATAGAATACATTCTTCCTCTCTTGTCTTAGATTCTCGGTGGAGACCCCACTCTTAGTTTCTCATCGGAAATAGAATACATTCTTCCTTTCCCACCTTCACGGAGATAGGACACATCCTTCCTCTTCAGAAGCAAGAGATAGAATACATTCTTCCTCTCTTGTCTTAGATTCTCGGAGTGGAGATCCCACTCTTAGTTTCATCTTTCAAGATTCTCGGAGTGGAGACCCCACTCTTAGTTTCTCATCGGAAATAGAATACATTCTTCCTTTCCCACCTTCACGGAGATAGGACACATCCTTCCTCTTGAAGCAAGAGATAGAATACATTCTTCCTTTCCCACCTTCACCGGAGATAGGAGACAAGATCCTCCTTCCTCTCCATCAATAAGAGATAGGATACAAAACCTTCCTCTCTTATCTCAAATTAAGTGAGCACCGGAGATAGGAGACAAGATCCTCCTTCCTCTCCATCAATAAGAGATAGGATACAAAACCTTCCTCTCTTGTTCATCCCTTACCGGAGATAGGAGACAAGATCCTCCTTCCTCTCCACCTTCGGAAATAGAATACATTCTTCCTTTCCCACCTTCACGGAGATAGGACACAAAACCTTCCTCTCCACCTTCGGAAATAGAATACATTCTTCCTTTCCCACCTTCACCGGAGATAGGAGACAAGATCCTCCTTCCTCTCCATCAATAAGAGATAGGATACAAAACCTTCCTCTCCACCTTCGGAAATAGAATACATTCTTCCTTTCCCACCTTCACCGGAGATAGGAGACAAGATCCTCCTTCCTCTCCATCAATAAGAGATAGGATACAAAACCTTCCTCTCCACCTTCGGAAATAGAATACATTCTTCCTTTCCCACCTTCACCGGAGATAGGAGACAAGATCCTCCTTCCTCTCCATCAATAAGAGATAGGATACAAAACCTTCCTCTCCACCTTCGGAAATAGAATACATTCTTCCTTTCCCACCTTCACCGGAGATAGGAGACAAGATCCTCCTTCCTCTCCATCAATAAGAGATAGGATACAAAACCTTCCTCTCCACCTTCGGAAATAGAATACATTCTTCCTTTCCCACCTCAATCAACCTTATGCGGTTTAGTCTTTCTCCGATTGAAGAAGACACGAGTTGATTACGGGGCATTTTATCCGAAGCCTAAGAAGGGATAAAGCCAGCGCCTCACCGCATTGCGGCGATCTCTTGCCCGTAAAGAGTACCAAGTCTATGTATTCAATATCATAGCAACAAGTCTAGAAGAGTTTCATTCTTCGGCCTAGCGTCGCGTCTTGAGCGGATCGAGATAATCCGCATGCTAGCCCAATTCAAGCGGTAGTTGGTAAAGGCTAATCAAATCCGTTGGCGGTGAGGGTTTGCCAAAAATCCTATAAGTATTATGGTTAAATATTTACGTGAAATAAAAGAATCATAATAGAGCACAAAAGAGGACAGAAATATGTTTTATCGATAAAAGACTGAAGTTACACAAGTTTTCTAAACGGCAAATTGGTGACAGCAAATATTTTATTGAGAAAAGCTTGCTGAAGTTCCTCACGGCTTCGACCACGAAAGTCTCCTCGCTGCCATTAAGGGCCTCCGCAGTCTCCTTCTTAATGTCAACCAGCTTCTGTTTCGAGAGTTCAAATTTCTCGGACACGACCGCGAGAGTCTTTTCTTTGTTGGCCTTCGTCAACTTCAAGACGATCAGGCTCTCCCTCGCCGCTTGGAGTTCCTGTTCGAGCTCTACTATCCTCGCTTCTCGGCGACACAAAACCAAAAGTGTCCCACGGAAGAAGCTTCAAAGGCCAGCATCTCCAAAGGATGCACGGCCTCGCCGCATGTGAACTTCGAGTCCAAGAATAACGCAGCATCCCGCCAAGTCAAGCCGTGGTCGGGATGCACTCAATCGCGATATTCTCCCATGCCGCCTAGCCCTACTCCAAATAGGATTACGAGTATAAACTAGTTCCTAGTTCTTAACGAGAAGTTCCTGGAGAATATTACCATATTCTTAAGGATAACTCGATAACCCTCAACTTCCTCCCACTGGGGAACCTCAAAGAGGGATAAATTGACGAATTCTGACAGTACTTATGTTGGCGCCGGACAGCGCGTTCAACCTTGAAAGAATTCCTCCCGCTGTATCAATGCCGATTCATGCGTCGCCACAAGAAGGCCAATCAGTCAACAGTCTGGAATTGGGATAAATCCCAAAAAGAATTCCTCCCACTGAGGATAATTGTGCTCCAACAAAGAGTATCTGATGGCGGCGCCAACCAGCGTCGTCGCGAAGGATTCACCGATCAACGGTTCGGATCCACGCAGGATCGCACGCCGGTCAACGCGTTGCACTCACCGATTGAAGGCTAAAACCCATATAGTTTGAAGCCAATTAACGCGTCGTAGTGAAGAATTCCCCGATCAACGGAGGAATCTCGAGGGTCAATTGGACGACAATCCACCGACACGAGTCAACAACAGAATCCTACAAAGAACTGGATGATCTGAAAGAATTGAAGACTTGAAGCTATCTTTTGGGACCCTCAGCCGACTGAAGGCCGGGAACCATCATGTCCAAAGCATCCCAGACTCATCAAGAATCGAGGCCGAGGCGCTTTGGAGGGGTATCTGTAGGCATAAAAATTGCTTATCGGTGCAGAACAAGACTCGTAAGCGGTGGGTCGACAACCGACGATCCATCCGACGGCGCGACCGAAACGCCGTCGGCGTGATTCGCCGCCAAAGCATAAAGCGAGTCGGCGAACCCATGAAGTGAGTCGGCGTCTGAAGCAATGGCAGGCGTCGTGGAAAACCGACGGCGAAGCTCAACGAGGCGAGTTGGCTAAACTCAAGCGTTGGCGAGGCGGAATTAACCGTACTTAGTCCGTCGATGCAAGCGAACCGTTTGAGCTCACGAAAGTTGATCGGACACGGACTCGAACACAACGGCGACATCAGAACAAAACTAAGCCGGAAGACCGAAGAATCGGCGAAGAATCGACGGAAAACGACTCGAACCGGCGTAGCGGGACCTCGGCCAAATGGTAGAGGTGGCTCGCCACTATGGTCGAGCCACCTACCAACTCGCCGAGGTACTCGGCCAGGTGGCTCTACCAAACATGGCCGAGCCTCCTCGACAAGGCGAGGTGGCTCGACAAACATGGCCGAGCCTCCTCGGCCAAGGCGAGGTGGCTCTACCAATTGGTCGAGCCACCCCCTGAGATGTATAAATGGGGGGATCTTGGTGGTTCGGTACGGATTTTTGGATTTTGGCGGACTTCGAAGAGCCCTCGCGAGATCTCGGCGGTTCCGAGCACCGGCGAGCTCAAGTCCATCGGCGTCGGATCTATAGGCGGAAGGTAAACAAACTCGGTCGAACTCTGAGATACCCTCTAGGTTAAGCCGTCTTAACCTCGGGGATAGCCTGTGATTTCTCCTTGTAGATCTCACCGCTCGGCGATCCTCTCCTTCGTGAGTGTGATCCCTCGGTAGCCGTTTCCTTCGCGAAGCGAGCCCCTCGTCTGTAGTTCGAACCGGGTTTACACGGGATCGAATTGCGGTGGTCAGCGGACGAACAAAAGTCCCGACGGGCAAAGAACCCATAGCGAGGATCCCGTAAAATAGAGATCCTCGTGTTTGTTCACAAAAGGAAGAAAGTTGTAATTTTCGTTTTCATTTATGCGCCTAAAATAAAGGCATTTTCTTTGTTTGAAATTTTGTTGTAGGCCAACGAAGCTGTAAACAAGTTCAAACGAGCAATGAATAACAAACCAACTTTCCCCGCGAACATTCTTGTTCCTCCCTTGGCCCAAAACATTAATATGAGCTGTTCTGTAGAAATATAGATAGCAAAACTAATAATATGGGTTTATTAGTTATTTCCCTCTATCAGCATAAGAATTCACATCATATCTGTTGTATATATGCTTTCCTTCCTATCTGAACTATAACTCTATATTGTTGAAGCACAACTTGTTAGAAAAGTTGTCTCCATATATTTGATTTTAGAAAGGAGTTTTTGTTAAAACATCCCACTTTTGCTAAATAATTAGCAAAACCGACCATTTTGCTAATTATTTAGCAAAAATGGGCTGTTTTAACAAAAACTCCTTTTAGAAAGTATAGATTTCCTAAGCTTAGGAACTAAAAAGAGCATAACAAAATAATCTATATCCAGATTGAGTATGCTATTTGGTTGTTAATTTTGTTAATAATTATTCATACCATGTGATAGGATACCCACCATGTGATAGGTTACCCACCATTTATTTCGCCTATGGAAGAAGTTTGACTAAAATATATCAGAATAATTATTGTCCCCATCTATACCAACTAGATAATGGTATTATTTTTAGAATATGCACATGTGCCGATCAGGTTCAGTTCGCCTAATTCCATCACAAAAGAAAAATTAGGAAGAAAGAGTCAGATGAGAAATATGCAATATAGTATGCTCACAATTTCCTTTTTCTACCCAAAAAAAAAAGAAAAAGAAAAGGGAAACCAGTGAGGCATGAATGATTCTTTGCTGATCTATTTCCATTATTTTCTATTTGTGCTCCTGTAATACCCCAAGTTAGACACCACTGACCTACAAAATTTTACATTTTGAGAGGAATAGTATTTGACGCTTAAATTTGAATGACATATTTAGCAAATGCTGATACATAAGGCGGTCGAAACTGTACCATCCTATTATATTGGTTCATGAAGTCCTTTCTCGGTTAAACGATGTTCCAGTTAGATAAACATTCATTTTAATCCATTTTAAGTCTGTATGAAATAGCTGCAGGTAAATTAGGTAATTTATCTACTCTACCTTATCAACAATATTAATATTGATATCTATGCCTATGGTACTGAAGTTAGATAATAATGTTAGCAATTAGCGTCAATTATGTCTGATTCAAAGAAAGCGACAATTTCTGTCCACATTGTATCCATTAGTAGTCATTACCATGTAATAATAGTCATGATCATCTATTGAAGAAGTATCTTGTATTAAAACATTTTTCGTGGGAAATTATTATTTTCCCTTTCAGAACTGCTCTATTGAAACTTCCTTCTATGTGGCATTAGATTTCTTTACATAGAAAAATTCGCATCAGCAGGAACAGAACATTCTGCCAGTGATAATATTGTATGGTTGTGATACCACCATTCTCACATAAAGCTAGCTGATAGCTTCCGGTTTCTTACGAATACAAGTTCTACCTAGCCTCTTCATATGTGAAAAATGTTGAAGCAAATTATGTTTAACAACATTTTAAACTTTCCGAGCAGGGATATGCTTTGACAGAGTCGATGCGGTGTGATGGCACTTGAGCTTCCTAAAGGAGCGCCTCGCCAATTTGGTTCTGTAGGTCACCTCATCTCAGGAGTTGAAGGCAAGGTTATTAGTTTAGATACGCTCAAGTCTCTTCCACCTAATCAACTTGGTGAGCTCTGCTTCCGTGGACCAAACATTATGCGAGGTATATTCTTTTGTTATATAATTTCAGAAAAACAAACTTTTATTATATGTTAAATAGTTTCACTTATTATAACATATATGGAAGAAATTGAGCAATCTCAAGTTAATTAATAAAAAAAGTTGCTCAAGAAGTAGGATATGGTAGACTTGTGCATGAAATGTTAGTGGTGATTTATGTAACATAACAAGCTCCACTTAAACATAAAGAGCACTAAAGGATATCAAGTCATGCTTAACAGACCAAAGCTACAATCAAAGTGATTTTGAATGTTGCGTAATTCTTTTGTGCAATTATCAGCAGTTGATTCTATAAATCTAGTAACTTGCTTTGACACAACACAGAAGCAAACCTCGGAACCCTCCAAGGGACTCTTTGAATCTATAAAGAAAGCTAATTTTCGAATCCGTAAAGAAATATAAATAGAGGAAAATATTATTGATGAAAAGTAGTACATTTAGAGTTTAAAATCCTCTGCTTAAATAGAAAACTTAACTGACTCCTAATAGGATAGAAATTTTTTAAAAAAAAGTTTCAAAAACTACCCTAAAAGACTTCCTACAATTGAGGAAACAAACCGATCAGATTTTAATCAAAACCAACTTTGTTTCCTAATAAAAAGGACTCCTCCTTTATAATTATTACTATTACTAAAAAGAGAAAAATACCACACAAAAAAAATATTGCAAAGGGAATTTTGTGAAGCTGACCGTCGCAAACTGAAGTTCCGTAAGCTGTGACTCGAAGTATGCACTCCAGAGTTGAAGATATGACCTTTTCTTCACCATCAAGTCAATCATCCATCTTGCGCCCTCGTTTGGGCTTCCGGTGGTCCAACCGCTCCATGAACTCATTTACTATGTGTTCTACATCATCGTGTTACTAAGAAAAATACGTTTAGTAAGTTCAGGTGTAATTCTCTCCAATATCCAATATTTAAATGCGCTATCCAAAGGGGGATCTCGATGTCCTTTATGATTTACTGTTAGTTTTGAAAGACCATTCACCTGAAAATCTATACAGTGTTTGTCAAATTAAATTATTTGCTTATATTTTTTTAGGATCTATTTAAATTCTTATTCTTGTTTACATGTACTACATTTTAGATGAAATATTAACTAATATATTTGCAATTTGTTCAGGGTATTTCAACAATCCGCAAGCCACTAAGTTGACTATAGATAAGGAAGGGTGGTTACACACAGGTGATCTCGGGTACTTTAATGACGAGGGACAGCTTTTTATCGTTGATCGCATAAAAGAATTGATTAAGTACAAAGGTTTTCAGGTAACTCCAAAGATGAATTTTGGTTTCTTAACTTTTAAGATGACTTGTAGCTTCTTTTAGCACATTTTAGTGAACTGGAGTGTAGGTTAAATCAAAGAGCATGAGAAAATATTTGACGGACTTCTATAGGAGAAATGACAGGATATATTCTAATTTGTAACTAGATGCTATCATCAAATTAAGGTACAGTGAGTAAAAGGCATTAACGTCATAGTTGTATTAGCATAGACCCCAATGTTATTGAACTAGTATACAGAGTTAGTCTGACTGTTAATTAGCATAAATTCATTTAGAAATTTGTTTTATGTATTTTTGTGAAATTTTTATTTGCAATTTTATTTTTAGGTTATTGTTGGTAATTCTGAGTACGAGAAGAGAAGGATTTAGTTAAGGGCTTAAGGTGAAAGATGTCTTACGGCACAGTCTTTCAAAATGATAAAGATGCATATCTTTGTAAGGAGAACTCCCACGGTCTCATCTTCATGTTTTTGCTGTTCTGAAATTTTATGCCATAAATCAAAGTGCAAATTTTTAATAGCCAGGATCTCAATGTTCTCATCATAACAAGTATAAATTATCTTTTTTTAATTTCCATTTTCAGAGCAGTAAAAGTCACCCTTTTTTGCTAGTTAGTCCTAGCTAGTTCTCTACTTTTGATCCACTAAGCAAGTGCCCTAGTCGCCCTCCTGTGGCATTGCTAGCTGTCTCAGCCAGAGAGTCACTAGTCTAGGGGAAAACTATGCATGAATGAGTGGGAGTAAAAACTTTTCCATTTTCAGTAATTTTCTGGAGAATAATGGTGCCTCATCAGTTTAAATTTCCGAATCCATGTTAATATGAAAAGCTTGGTTGATTGTGTGAAAGCTGCATCCCTGTTGGTCTTTTAACAAGAAAGCTCATAATAATGTCATTCTACCTTTTGTTAGGTTGCACCTGCTGAACTTGAAGGTTTGCTTCTTTCTCATCCTGAAATATTAGATGCTGCAGTCATCCCGTAAGTTGGAAAACATAATCACCCAATTTATTCTTATTTTAAATTTCTAATGTTGTTGCATTGCAGCATTGTTTGCCTATGTAATTTGTCTTTCCATAGTCTATCATGATTCTTAAGTATTAGTTTCTGGTTATCGTTTCCTACCAGGTTTCCTGATGCTGAAGCTGGTGAGGTTCCCATTGCTTTTGTGGTTCGATCTCATAACTGTTCACTAACAGAATTTGATGTCCAAAAGTTTATAGCAAATCAGGTACTGGTTAACATGCACATAATTTTTTTTTAAACTTAGCTTTGATAATAGCAATGTTTTTTTTACATTATTTCTACCTTTTCACTTGATGAACATTGAAGTATTATCGAGAAATTGTACACAGCCACTATTGAAAATAGATTACACCAGAATGCCCAACCCAACTATCAGAGTTCTCTGCTATATAGTGGATGCTGAATATGAGGGTGCCGATATTGTCGCTCCATAGGAATGCAAGACTTAAATGACAAAATTATGCAGGAAAAGGAAAAAAGCATGCAACATCTCCCCTTAATTCCTCACTACCCCATTCATGTTATCATATAGGTTTATAATTTTCCATAGTTATTGTTGCTTCAAAACTTTCCATATATACTAGAGGAACTTATGAAAGGAGGCCCATACACAAACATATCAAGGTACCATATACACCTTGGTTTTTGTAATTGACAATCGCAACACTCGCATATGATCAGATAAGTGTTTCATTGCTCATTGACTGATAATCATACTAGTTAATATTGACGGATGCAACAGGCAAGCATATACTTAGTAAATGTTGATCATAAGCTTGTAAGCCTCCTTTGTCCATTAAGGTTTTCCTATTGATTGAATTCATTTCTTATTATTGTTACAGGTTGCACCCTTCAAGAGGCTAAGGAGGGTAACTTTTGTGAACAGTATCCCAAAATCTGCTGCCGGAAAAATCCTCAGAAGGGAACTCAGAGAGAGAGTAAAGCCCAAGTTGTAGAAATTGAGCACTACTACCCTAAAAACAGCTGTAGCAGGTTTCAAGTGGTTCAATTACAGAAAGGCTTTCGCAGAGTCTATTCTCTCATAAATGATGTAGCATTTTCATCCCACCTCAATATCACTTGATGAAGTCTAAGATTAATAAGAAATAATCTACAGCTTTGTTTACAATTAAATTTTTATCAAAGAAAAATATGCAGAATACCTGTGATAATACCAATAAGTAAGTGCACAAAATTGCAATATCCTATCAAATCATGTGAACCAAATTCTGCAGTTTGGCTGGGCTGTAGACGATCTCTGCTGCACTACTGAAATCTCGAGCTACAAAATTACAAACACAAGTTTTTATTTCCGTATCAAATTACAGACTACACATACATGAGGTAGTACATAAACAACAAGCAACATAACTAGGACACAATCAGGTAGAAGCAAACCACAACAATCCTCTATTGCACAATATAGAGAACGGCGCATTCATCACCAGAAGCTACATTCACCGCTGCAACAGAGCGACGACATTGGTCCTTAATGGCATCGACAGAATCGCTGAGGCACGAGAGACAGACTCCAACATCAATATCGGTGTGGCAACTGGAAGTACCCGACACGTGAGACAACTCTATGTTAAAAATACAATTTGGGGTATTGGCTGTTGCAGACCGCATTCTCTCAAGAATCGTGAGTATCTTAGCTTCAATGTTTCTATATTTTGGTAATTGTTCATTTAGAGGATTTTTTGGTATATTGCAATTGTAAATGTATAAACTTTTTTCGCAAAAATTGTAAATGCATCAAATATCGCATGTAGAAAAATGTCACATACAGTATTTCTTGCAGAGAATTAAACAAAATCTGTGGTTTGTATATTATCATTCTGTTGTAGTAAATATTTTCTAAATGCAAATACAATGTTTGTTTAATTGCAAAAATTGCTGGATTTGCATTCGTTGTTGTAGGTAATGCATTGTAACATGGTTTGAGGATGTAGCTTTTCCTACTAGCTGCTTTTTTCACCTTCTTGATGTACTCAATAGAAGTTACTCAAATTCTCTTTCAATGAGATTGAGATCGGATTGAAAGACTGAACATTTGATAGCGCTACGAAACAATTGAACATTGTTTTTATCAACTGAACCCCTCTCCTATTTCTAACATTTGAATGAGTACAACGGTTTTCACGATAAAAATGAACGGTGGAGATCTTTTCGTTTCTAAGCTGGAAACATATATTATTGAGGTCTATTAATGTTGGAATGAAGAATTTAACTAAATATAAAATAAACTGAACTTTCATAGAACAAGTGATGATATAAATTCTCGATAAATCGTCCCCTGTTTAGTGATAGGGTGCAATCTGATAAAGTTAGAGGACAACGATATTCTTCTAGCATATAGAGTCAATCGACTAATGACGTAACAAAGATTCTATTGCAAATTATATATTCATGTGGATTAAATTTTTTTGGTTGCAATGTTCTTCTGAGGTTAGTTTTGCTGACTTTTGGTGGCATGTATAAAGGTCTTCTTAGTACATCACTTTTTGAGCTATGCAACTAGACAGGTGCCTTAACCAAAATATTACGACATGCAAAATTACACAATTGTTAGATTATGTAGAGAAATAGAAAAAGGTCTAGAATATATTATTCATCTAACCATAAATAGAGGTTAGGAGGATATTATAAAATAGGTATGAGATAAAATTATATCCAATCATAGCTCGCAATATCTCAATAATATCTCATAATATATTCCTTAACACTTCCCCTTAAGCTGGAGCATGTATATCATACATGTCGAGCTTGTTACAAATAAAGTGTGAACACTCTAATCTGTGACGATGCTGCAAAAACTCAAAGTAGTCTTGATCTTCTTATCTTTCATTTGGATGTCTTCAAATCAGCTGATCCCCTCTAGGACTCCACCGATCAAATGATCCTTGAAGGATCTAACAACAAATGATCATTTCCAAGATCTAACAACAAATAATCTTTCCTTGAAGGATCCAACAACAAATGATCATTTCCAAGATCCAACAACAAATGACCCTTTCTTGAAGGATCCAACAACAAATGATCTTTTTTTTAAGGATCTGACAAACAAATGATCCGAGAGGTGGAGTTGACATTAGGCTCGAGCAAAGATTAATGAGGTCAATGAGGCACAAGTCTATGATGGCAAATGAGAGCGAAGTCGGCTCTGATTGGAGTGGATGGCAAACAATAATCCGTGGGTGAATAGTAATCCGATGATGAACAACAATTTGATGAACAGTACCAATGGACAGTGAATCGCTGTCGAGGCCACCGATGGGAAGCACAAAGTTTTCAGTAAAAACCCCCTCGGCAACTCGATGTAGACGATGAAGAAGGTCTCTCTAGGATCAAGAGGATGGCTCTGATAACATGTAGAGAAATAGAAAAATGTCAAGAAGATATTATTCATCTAACCCTAACCTCTCTTAAATAGAGGTTAGAAGGATATTACAAAATAGGTATGAGATAAAATCATATCCAATCATAGCTTCCAATATCTCAACAATATCTCATAATGTATTCCTTAACAGATTGCAAATGTTTATGAACAGAGATAAACGAGACTAATCTACTTAGACCCAATTTACTCAAAAGGATTAATCATGTCTAATTATTTTTCCAATGTGTGACTAAATTTAATCTCACGCCTTTTGCTAACCAAACCCGCATCTGAACCCTATGGATGCATAACACTCCAAACAACTATTATTTATTTCCCACCAAAATCACAGACTAAACATACATGAGATGGTACATAAACCATGAAACGCAAAACATACAAGCACAAAACAAAGAAAGTCACACATAACACACATCACAAACATGAACACGATCACATAAAAGCAATCTGCAGCAGTTCTCTACTGAACATTATAGAAAATGCCACAGTCACCCGCAGAGATGGTTGCTGCAATAGAACGATCGCATTGGTCCTTAATCGCGTCGACAGAGTCATTGATGCACGAGATGCAATCTCCAACGTCAATATCGGAGATGCACATAGAAACACCAAATACACGAGGCAACTGTATGGTATAAGTACGGTCACGGGCACTGGCCGTTGCCGTGCGTATGCTCTCAAGAACGGTGAGGACGTTTGCTTCTACATCGCTGCCGGGTTCGTAGGTGGCGGGATTGCATCTTGGATTAGCATCAGCAGCAGCAGCAGCAGCCATTAGACTAATTAGAAGTGCTATTGCTAAAATCATGTTAAAGGGTGAAGAGTTCATATTTCTTGATTGTTAATTATCTTTGTTGATGAGGATAATGAAGTTGCTTTAGTTGAGTATTTATACTCGTTAACTTAGGAAGAGAGGGCTTTGGGCAGTGCTTGGATTTTGTTTGGTTCCGGAGTTCGGCTATTGATTTTACTGTTTTTCTTTGCATAGAAGTAATAAAAGTAAATATCTAGAGATCATACAACAAGATGGAACATTTCGCACATTGCTCCGGCCCTTTAAATAAATTGGAAATGCGGCTACTAATTTCTATTTTGTAATTCTCTTATATTTTCACATTTAGAAAACAAAGAACGCTATACTTGGAATTAGGGCAGTAAAACTACAAGGATTGGGCGACTCTCTAATCCATTTATGTTTTATAACTTTGGTATAATTGGTCATTTTACTTAGTTTGCTTCTCACTCTCGGTTTAGAGCTGCTTCAAAATGACGTTCAATTTCACATCTTGAAACTATTTCGGTAGAAGAACTTTTTCCTTCTTGGTTATGGCAACTTTGTGTGTGTGTGTGAATATATTTAAAAAATGCGATAACCAAGAAGGGGAAATGCAATGATTGCATTCTCAACTCAAAGAGGAGTAGCTTTCCTATTAGAACCCCGCACCGTGCGGGGTTCTAATAGCCACACATGGGGGGCAATAAATGACTTTATTGCCTCGTGTTTGTAAATAGATGTGACGGAGAACCTCCCGCACGGTGCGGGAGGTTCTGATAGGAAAGCTACTCCTCAAAGAGCCATAATGAAGAAACTATCCGAAGGAACGCGTCAAGTTTAATGACGTTGTGGTTCGATCATCTGTCACTCCATCAAAGTATGCCTTTGCAAGTCTCCTCTATCCGTCCTCATACTTATCTTCTATGCGTTAGTTGTTTTTACTATCAATAAATCATAGGCTGCCGCCTTTTCTTAGGAAAAAAAAAGTTTGTCACTAGTGAGAGACGAGATCTATAGTTATGCATTGTTAAATTTTTGGTACGAAGAGTGAAGAAATAATCCCTGCGACCCATTAAAACAGTTATCAACGCAAGAGAAGTACAAAATATAAAGTACTGTATATTAAAAAAATCCTCTAAACTTTGAGACATTTATCTTGAAACTCCCTGAAGTTTTTTTTTAATTTCATCATACCCCACCCAACTTTGGCGTTTCTCATAAAACCCCCTAAACTTTCAAATTATCACAACACACCCCCCTTGCAGTACTTTTAATACCATCGTTGGCCATTATTTTGATTCTGTAGCTTGTTGATCTATTAACACTATTTTAGGAGTTCCATGGAACAATTTGAAGGTTTAGGGGTGTTGTGTTAGACACCCCAAAGTTTAGAGAGTTTGGTGGAATACAAATAATTAGGTGAGTTTCATGTGAAATGTCTTAAAGTTGGGCGAGGGGTTTTGTGAAGTTTTCCTACTATAAAAAAGATCCGATGGAAGTACAAAGCTATATGTAGGGTTGGGCATGGGCCAGGTCAACCATTGGGCTGACTCGTCCCAGCCCGGCCCATGACCGACCCCGCCCGTTCTGGCTCGTCCCGACCCATGATTTTTTTTAAAAAAATTTCAGCCTAACACAAAATCAACCCATCTTTAAAATTAAAAATAAATAAATAAATATAGTGTGTTGCTTGTGAGGTTGAAGAATTAACGTTACTTTTTATTTAGGCTGTTTGAAAAACTTCATAGTTTTGTATGGGAGGTTTTCCATAATGGCCCTCATTTTGTATATTTCTTGCGAGATGCAACACTTCTAGTGTTTAAATGAATAATATTTTTTAGGAAAATTGATATGTAGCCCATTTTGCTTAATATGATAAGCAAAAGCTAGTCTCTTGACAAAACCGATGAACCTCATCATTCATACATATTTAAGTTATTTTGTGAAATAAGATGTAACTCGTGTCTTTTTTAGTAAAAAGAAAACTAAATCCTTTTCATAATAATTAGCGATTTGCACATACAAAGATATGTGAAATTAAGATTAATTTTTCATCCGAACAAATCTTTCTCTTAAATGTTAGTTATGTTGTAAAGACTCAATGTTTGTAACTTAATTATGCGTATCGATTGTAGGAAATATGATTTAGCAAGAAAATAGAGATAAATAATCTCACTATAGATTTTGAGTTACATTTTTATGTCTTACATGATATATTCAAATTTTCAAATAAAGTAACAAAGATATTATAATATTTTGTAGAATAAATATGAAAAAGTTCACAATTAGTGGCATCCAATGAGTAATCGTGATGATATACTTATGTTTAAAGGGGAAAATATTCATGCAATAGCTATTTCATATAGATGGTTTTACTGGTGTAAGGGATACAAGTACAACTATATGTTTTGTTTCCATCCTTAGATGATATTCTATACAACTTTTTTTCTAGTCATAATTAGAAGTTCAATGCTCATGAATAAGTTAACAAGTCCTTTAAAAATATATTAACGATTAATGCTTCTATTACAACAAAGAGTTGACATTTATTTTCAAACAAAAATATAGTTTAATAAATATCAATACAAGTAAAGAAAAAAAAGAAAAAAAACTGAAAAGAAAAAAAAACGCGGGATGTGGGCCGATCCGCGACTCAAACCGCGATGGTAGAAGTCCGATCCTACCCGATCTGAATGCGGTCGTGGACCGGCAGTCCCAACTCGGATCGGTAAGAAAATAACCCACTCACCGGCCGGCCCGAAGTCAAGCCCTGGCCGGCTTAAGTCCGGCTGGTCCATGCCCTCCGCTAGCTATATGGCAAGAGGGGTGATAATTAGATTATATATTTTAAATTACCTTTTGTCCTACAACAAACAAAATTGTGAGGGCACCTTCCTCACAAACTGCTACCACATAGATAACTCATTAAGAGCCCCACGACTTTGTCTCTTGTAGCGGAAATACGGTACAAGATCTGTAGTATACTCAACATTATCCATGTGAATCAGAGAGCTACGTGCAATTTGCTCTGTAGATGAATAATAGATTTGAAAGAGCTATTTTTAACGTCCACAAGATTCGAAGTGCTCATTTAAAATAGATTTGGAGACAGAATACGCGAAAAAATAAAACAAATATAGATAATGCATGCACTTGCTAAATAAAAGTCAACAGTTTTTAAAAGACACGCCAGAAAGTGTGGATTTTTTTTCCAACTATCTCCAGTCGCCAGTACCCTATTCACACACCAAGTCCGTCGACCCCCTTCTAGAATCTTGAGAATGAAAAAGAAGAAGTAACAATCAATCCCGACTTTTCTTAAAAGGAAAAAGAAAAAAAAAATACCAACTCAATTTCGAAACGAAACAAAACTAAAAAACCCAGCATCTTCATCTCCAAAAATCCATCTCTTCCTCCTCCCCAACAAAACAATGTCAGCCTCCACCTACAACTCCACCAATGGAATCTACACCTCCCCTGACTCATCAATCAGCTTCCCCTCCGACCCCAACCTCTCAATGAGCTCCTTCCTCTTCCGCCGCCTCGATTCCTACCCCGACCGCCCCGCCCTCATCGACTCCGACTCCGACGACCGCCAAACCCTAACCTTCCGTCAGCTCCGCTCCGCCGTCTCCTCCTTCGCCTCCGCCCTCTCCCGCCTCGGCATCCGCAAGGGCGACGTCGTCCTCATCTTCTCCCCCAACTCCATCCTCTTCCCCGTCTCCTTCCTCTCCATCGTCTCCCTCGGCGCCATCCCCACCACCGTCAACCCCCAATACACCGTCGGCGAGCTCAAGAAACAGGCCCTCGACTCCGGCGCCAAGCTCGTCCTCACCGTCCCCGACCTCGTCCCCAGAGCGAGCTCCCTCAACCTCCCAATCATCCTACTAGCCAAAAACAACAGTAAAGATGTTTCCTTTCCAACGTTTTACGACCTAATCAAGAACCGCTCACCGGCGGAGTTCACTCCGCCGGAGATCAACCAGGACGACACGGCGGCGCTGCTCTACTCCTCCGGTACGACCGGAGCGAGCAAGGGAGTCGTGCTGACGCACCGCAACTTCATTTCTGCGGCGATCATGATCGCCGCCGCCGACGGGGGGGAGATGGAGAGGACGTACCTATGTTTCCTGCCGATGTTTCATGTTTTTGGATTGTCGATTGTGAACTACACGCAGCTGGCGAGGGGGAACACGGTGGTGGTGATGGAGAGGTTCGAGATGGAGAAGATGTTGGGGGCGATCGAGAGGTTCAGGGTTAGCCATTTGTTCGTTGTGCCGCCGGTGATGATCGGGCTCGCGAAGCACGGGATGGTGATGAGGAGGAGGTTTGATTTGGGCTCGTTGAGGTGGGTTTGTTCGGGGGCGGCGCCGCTTGGGAGGGATGTGATGGAGGAGGTAGCTAATAATTTTCCTGAAGTTGAATTGGTTCAGGTAGTGCTACTTGTTTGATTTTATCTGTTTTGGGATGTTAACTTTAACTTGAAATTTCATTAAATCAAAATTTGGTGTTTTACTGTGATAATGATGCTTCAAATTCAAAATTGATGTGTACTCAGAGGTCTAGAGGCTAGAGTTGCAAAAGTTTACCTGCTTAAGTCGATGTATTGAGATGATTTTTATATGTTAGGAATGCTATTTGATTTGGTTTTAGGGCACATTTCACAAAACTCCGAACTTTGGGTATGTCACAAAACTCCCCTAAACGAACAGATTTTCTCAAAGGATCCCCATCTATAAATGACAAATAACTAAAACGTTTTAGAGAGCGGGAAAAGAAAACCCAATTTAATCATTTGTAGCAATGGATCCCCTCCCCAGTTAGGGTTAGAAGGCAATATGGTTGTGTCATAATTAACAAGGAAAAGGTTTTTGTAGTCCCTCACATTGTCAAGATTTAGGTGTGGTTCGTTATCAATGGCTTCAAGATCTTTGGATTTGAAGCAGCGTGTGTAACAAGTGTTCGCTTCTGCTGCTTAGATTTTGTACCTGTTCCTGTTAATTATATCAAGTTTTCTCTGCATATGAGAGTTTAATCACATAGCGATTATATCACTATATCAACATAAGAATGTCATTTCTCATCCACAGAGAAGATAAAACAACTTTGTGTATTTTCCACACAGGGATATGGATTAACAGAGACTTGCAGTATTGTATCGTTGGAGCGCCCTCAAGCAGGGGCTCGGAAATTTGGTTCTGCAGGTTACTTAATGGCAGGCATTGAGGCTAAAATTATTAGCATAGACACATCTAAGACTCTTCCACCTAATCAGAACGGGGAGATATTAGTTCGTGGACCAAATATAATGCAAGGTAGGATTCTTCATCAATATTTTAAGTTCGCTGCTAACGTTATGATCTTTTTCTGAACTTGATACACCTGAAGAAATAGATCTGAAACAAACACTTCATGCTTGATCAGAACGCCATGATCGAAGATTGAACATGAAGAATGAATTTCTGGTTTTTTTCATAATTATATTTCTGATAGTTATGGCCGAAATCAAGTTTGCTAAATATTTTCTTTTTCCCATTTGGTTTGACTTTCCTGTCAAAACATAGAACTTTTTTCCATGCCTAATTAGTGTATATCTTTATGCAATGTCCATGTGATGAAGATATTCTACATTTTTGTTATTTCCTTTACTGATCTTGTGTTGCTCAACACCTATTTTTATGGAGCTGGATTTCATTATCTTCAGCAAATTGCCACGTTCATATTATTCTTTACCAATTATATGTCCTTATTTGTCAGAGTGGCATGACAAATATATTACTGTAAATGCCTCATAATGAAGTATATTTTGATAGTATGATCTTGCAAAATTGAACAAACGCAATAGAATCAGCAATAGAATCAAGTGACTTTAGCAACCCATTTTGTTTAGTGTATCACCTGGTTTGTTAATGAAATGGATCAGCTTTTGGAGATCTGGTTGAGGAAACTTGCACAGAACTAAATAAATCACCAATATGATTTTCTTTACATGTTAAATACCAATTTTGATGTTTGTGCAGGGTATTTCAAAAACCTAGAAGCCACTAAATTTACCATAGATGAGGAAGGCTGGTTGCACACAGGTGATCTCGGATATTTCGATGAGAAGGGAGAACTGTATGTCGAGGATCGGTTAAAAGAATTAATCAAGTGCAAAGGTTTTCAGGTACTCCTCATACTAAAGTATATTTTAATTTTTGGCTACATCAAAGCAAAAAATGACTTTGAGTAAAATGCATATGTTGTTTACTCTCACACTGATATATCTCAAAAATATATCTTTAGCAGTGAATTCCTATAAGTGATATTTAAACTGCAGTCTTACCTATTTCATCATTATGAAATGTCATTCTCATCACTGTACCGTTTCATTTTTCATTTTTCTTATTTATACATGAAAATTAGTTCTTTAGCTTTCACATTCATTTTATTTATTTATTTATTTATTTATTTTTATTTTATATTATATTTTATTTATTTATTTATTTATTATTATTATTATTATTTTGATATAGTTCGGTTAAACTCTCCTGTTGTTTCTTTTCATCATCAACTCACTATTAACATTGCTTCAATTTTTTAGGTTGCACCAGCTGAGCTTGAATCAGTGCTTACCTCTCATCCTGAGATATTAGATGCTGCCGTTGTGCCGTAAGTTTTGAAGAGAATTCTCAGAGCTAGAACTGACTGTACTTTCGTTTTTCCTGCTTGCTGAAGCTTAGAGAGTTTTCTTGTTAATATCATGGTATATTTACATTAAACAATGTGACGCTAAACTTATGGGGTTCTGGTATTTTGGATTTTTGTATCCAGAATGGAAGATGCTGAAGCTGGTGAGGTTCCTGTGGCATTCGTTGTTACTCGTAACAGCTCACTCACTGAAGTGGATGTGCAGAAATTTGTCGCGAGTCAGGTAGGTCGTAAATATAATTTGACTTGATTTGATTTATGTTCCAGTTATAATTCATTTTATCAAACTCTGTAACTATTGCCAATAGGTTGCTCCTTTCAAGAGGTTGAGGAGGGTAATCTTTGAGAACAGCATCCCAAAAACAGCTTCCGGCAAAATCCTTAGAAGAGAGTTAACGAACACGGTAAAAACGCTTAGAAGAGAGCTTTCAGTTAAAGTTAGATCAAAACTATAGGAATCACACTTCCTTGTACGCTGAATGCGTCAATTGCGTGAATTTGCGTGTAATAATGTATATGAATCTGTAATCTCATGGACAGCTTTGTTATATGTTGTATCCCACCTCCAAGCTGCTGTAAAGAAATGTTTAAGCACCACTCACATCACAATAAAAATGAGCATTTATTATAGATGAGAGGTTAGACAGTAATATGTAGCTAACTTTTCTTCTCTTACACAGGTACTACTCTATGTGATGACACTAATTACTTTAGGGAAAAAAAAGTCGTCACTTGTGAGAGACGAGATCTATAGTTATGCATTGTTAAATTTTTGGTATGAAGAGTGGAGAAATAATCCCTGCGACCCATTAAAACAGTTATCAACGCAAGAGAAGTACAAACTATAAAGTACTGTATATTCAAAAAAACCCTCTGAACTTTGAGTCATTTATCTTGAAACTCCCCGAAGTTTTTTTTATTCCATCATACCCCACTCAACTTTGGCGTTTCTCATAAAACCCCCTAAACTTTCAAATTATCATAACATACACCCCCTTGCGGTACTTTTAATACCATCGTTGGCCATTATTTTGATTCAGTAGCTTGTTGATCTATTAACCCTACTTTAGGAGTTTCATGGAACAATTTGAAGGTTTAGGGGTGTTGTGTTAGACACCCCAAAGTTTAGGGAGTTTGGTGGAATAAAAATAAGGATTTTTTGTTAAAACAGCCCTCTTTTGCTAAATAATTAGCAAAACCGACCATTTTGTTATTATTTAAATGACTCTTTTACCATGGCCAAAAGAGGTCGGTTTCGCTAAAAACTGATTTTAAAACATACGGGACTACTAGTCCCGTATGATTAGTGGCCAGTAATTAGCCGCTAAAACCCACGGGACTAGTAGTCCTGTGGGTTTTTAAACTATTTTCAGAAAACGCACCACAGAGAGTTATTTTAGAGAGTTATTTTAGTGGCCAATTAGTGGCCACTAAACATACGGAACTAGTAGTCCCGTATGTTTCAAAATCAGTTTTTACCGAAACCGACCTCAGGCTAAAAAGAGGTCGGTTTTGCTAAATAATTAGTAAAACGATCGGTTTTGCTAATTATTTAGCAAAAGAGGGCTGTTTTAACAAAAACTCCTAAAAATAATTAGGCGAGTTTCATGTGAACGTCTTAAAGTTGGGCGAGGCGTTTTGTGAAGTTTTTCTAATATAAAAAAGATCTGATGCAAGTACAAAGCTATATGGTAAGAGTGGTGATAATTAGATTATAGATTTTAAATTACCTTTTGTCCTACAACAAACAAAATTGTGAGGCCACCTTCCTCGCAAACTGCTACGGGATTGATAACTCATTAAGGACCCCACGACTGTCTCGTGGAGCGGAAATACTGTACAAGATTTGTAGTATACTTAGGGGCTGTTTGGTTCAATTTCTATAAATAAATAAAAAAGAAAAAGTATCTAAAAATTAATTTTCATGTATTTCTATAAAAAACATTATAGGAAAAGTTTATAGAAATTCAAAAAGTGGTGTTTTCTTTTTTTACTTTTTCTTTGTTTGGTTCAAAATACGAAAAGAGGAAAAATCAACTTTATAGAAAATGAGTTGAGAAGTGAAAATGGATAAGTTTGTACAAAAACTATTATTTAAATCAATGCGTTAGATTTCGGGCAATTTCCGCCCATATTGAGAAAAAATTAATTTCTATAAAACAATGTACTTTCTTCAACTTTATAAAAAATATTTCTATAACTTTTTATGAACCAAACATAGTTGTAGGAAACCCAAGAAAATATTTTAATTACCAAATTGCCATTATCAAAGGATTTCCCATTAATTTTCCCAAAAAAGGGTGAACCAAACATCCCCTTAATATTATCCATGTGATAAGTTCGAAGGGTTGGATTTTTTGCTAGCAACCAAATGAAAGGTTGGAACTTCCAAAATCAGACGGGAGGATATTTTACTAATAAAAACTGCAATTAACGTTATTATGGGGTTTTCCATCTAATAGATGTGAGGATATAACGAGTAAAACAGTCAATGTTTAGTTAAATTAGGGGCTGAGTGATAGATTATATATTGATAAACTAATTTTATAGAAAACACCCCTTAACTCTTTTACTAACACTTAACAGTCATACATAATTAATTTTAGGGGTTTTTCTTTTTAACCCAAAGTTTTACCCCAACTTATTTAAAACCCACCCACTTATATAAACATTCATAAACCCAAAGTATCTCATACCACTTATTTTTAAACCCAATATGTATAATTCACTCATTCTTTATACTGTATTTTCCTAATAAAATAAAAATTCCTAAATTACCCTTCATCCCCAAATACAACCAGCGGTATCTCTCTCTTCTTCATTTTAGTTTCCCAAATATAGTCCATCCCCATAACCCTAAGAGGCGATTCTCAAACCTCAAAAACCCCAAGCCGAAGAGGGACAGGGCTGATGGGGTGGTGATGTCACCGGCGATAGTGGCTACGGCCACGGGTTAAGGGGAGGGGAGGTCAAGGCTTAAAACCCCTTGTCGACGTGGTTTTGCTTAAAGCGGGCAGCTTTAGGGTTTGTTGGAGGTTTAGAGGAGTTTTTAAGTTTCATCCCAATGCTAATTTAAAATTTCAGTTTTTAATTTTTGTGAGCTTTTGAGTTCCTCTGAGTTTAGGGATCTTTGTGGTTTGTTGTAATTTATATATACATTGTAGGAGATGGGACTTGTGTTTCTAAAAGCGATTGAAATTGATGGTGGTTTCTACTTTTTTGAGTTCCTCTAAGTTTAGGGATCTTGTTTACTCTTTTTTTACTGTTGCATGTGGTAAATTCTGGACAGAGAAGTTGGTTGGAGGTGGAAAGATTTGATCTTGCATCTGCGTTCTTGGGGTTGAAGTGGAAAGATCGATTTATTTTACTAAGTTTCAGAATTTTCAGAGAATATAAAGAGTTATACTTTATCAATAAAGAGCTATACTATGGTCATAAAGAGCTATACTTTGGAATAAAGAGCTATACTTTCACAAAAAAGGTGCTACACTTTAGTATAAAGAGCTATACTTTTTCAAAAACTGAAAAATTGAGAGCGGACCTCTCATTGACATGAATATTAAATCAAACAACACATTGTATACATCATCACAGGTTTACATTGCTCAGAAAAAACTGATTTATTTTATTTCACTAAGTTTCAGAATTTTCAGAGAACATAAATGTAGGGTCGAAAAAATGTGTATTGATTGAATGAATGTATTACAATCAAATTCTCTCGATTACAGAGGAAGAGGAGGTCGATTTGACTCCTCTTTTAAGGTGGGTTGTTTGGTAGCGAGAGGATGCTTCACTCGATGCTCGAGTCGAGGTTGCTTCCCGTTGACGATCAGACCGAAGCTGCGGATGATCTAGAGGTTGTTGAAGAGGTTCTTGATCTCTCTTGGGCACACAAGTGTTGATCTCAAAAGTTCTCAAACTTTCTTTCCTCAGCTTGCCAGCCCTTTCTTTGTTGGGCTTCTCAGTTATTTATGTGGGCTTAAGGGGTGTGATTGACCCCTATTGTCACTCTCATATGAGGGTTAATGATCCTTCCCATCGTGCGAGCGGTCCAGCGCCAGTGCTTGGCGAGCATCATCCGAATGTCGAGCCTCGCTGCTTGGCGAGCCTCGCTGAATGTCGAGCTCGCTGCTTGGCGAGCCTCGCTGAATGTCGAGCCTCGCTGCTTGGCGAGCCTCGCTGAATGTCGAGCCTCGCTGCTTGGCGAGCCTCGCTGAATGTCGAGCCTCGCTGCTTGGCGAGCCTCGCTGAATGTCGAGCCTCGCTGCTTGGCGAGCCTCGCTGAATGTCGAGCCTCGCTGCTTGGCGAGCCTCGCTGAATGTCGAGCCTCGCTGCTTGGCGAGCATCATCCGAATGTCGAGCCTCGCTGCTTGGCGAGCCTCGCTGAATGTCGAGCCTCGCTGCTTGGCGAGCATCATCCGAATGTCGAGCCTCGCTGCTTGGCGAGCCTCGCTGAATGTCGAGCTCGCTGCTTGGCGAGCATCATCCGAATGTCGAGCCTCGCTGCTTGGCGAGCATCATCCGAATGTCGAGCTCGCTGCTTGGCGAGCATCATCCGAATGTCGAGCCTCGCTGCTTGGCGAGCATCATCCGAATGTCGAGCTCGCTGCTTGGCGAGCATCATCCGAATGTCGAGCTCGCTGCTTGGCGAGCATCATCCGAATGTCGAGCCTCGCTGCTTGGCGAGCATCATCCGAATGTCGAGCCTCGCTGCTTGGCGAGCCTCGCTGAATGTCGAGCCTCGCTGCTTGGCGAGCATCATCCGAATGTCGAGCCTCGCTGCTTGGCGAGCATCATCCGAATGTCGAGCCTCGCTGCTTGGCGAGCATCATCCGAATGTCGAGCCTCGCTGCTTGGCGAGCATCATCCGAATGTCGAGCCTCGCTGCTTGGCGAGCATCATCCGAATGTCGAGCCTCGCTGCTTGGCGAGCATCATCCGAATGTCGAGCCTCGCTGCTTGGCGAGCATCATCCGAATGTCGAGCCTCGCTGCTTGGCGAGCATCATCCGAATGTCGAGCCTCGCTGCTTGGCGAGCCTCGCTGAATGTCGAGCTCGCTGCTTGGCGAGCCTCGCTGAATGTCGAGCCTCGCTGCTTGGCGAGCCTCGCTGAATGTCGAGCCTCGCTGCTTGGCGAGCATCATCCGAATGTCGAGCCTCGCTGCTTGGCGAGCCTCGCTGAATGTCGAGCCTCGCTGCTTGGCGAGCCTCGCTGAATGTCGAGCCTCGCTGCTTGGCGAGCATCATCCGAATGTCGAGCCTCGCTGCTTGGCGAGCATCATCCGAATGTCGAGCCTCGCTGCTTGGCGAGCATCATCCGAATGTCGAGCCTCGCTGCTTGGCGAGCCTCGCTGAATGTCGAGCCTCGCTGCTTGGCGAGCCTCGCTGAATGTCGAGCCTCGCTGCTTGGCGAGCCTCGCTGAATGTCGAGCCTCGCTGCTTGGCGAGCCTCGCTGAATGTCGAGCCTCGCTGCTTGGCGAGCATCATCCGAATGTCGAGCCTCGCTGCTTGGCGAGCCTCGCTGAATGTCGAGCCTCGCTGCTTGGCGAGCATCATCCGAATGTCGAGCCTCGCTGCTTGGCGAGCCTCGTCTGAATGTCGAGCCTCGCTGCTTGGCGAGCCTCGCTGAATGTCGAGCCTCGCCGCTTGGCGAACCTCGTCAGACCACTGATGTCGCGGGCGAGCCTCGTCCCATGACTGCTGAGCCTCGTCTCTTGAGCAAGTCTTGTTCCGAAGCTTGCATTGGTCTAGCTTCGGTTGAGTGTTGAGGTTCGCTGCTGTAGGCGAGCCTCGTCTGAATGTCGAGCCTCGCTGCTTGGCGAGCCTCGCCTGAATGTCGAGCCTCGCTGCTTGGCGAGCATCATCCGAATGTCGAGCCTCGCTGCTTGGCGAGCCTCGTCTGGATGTCGAGCCTCGCTGCTTGGCGAACCTCGTCTGACTTTGATGCTGCGGGCGAGCCTCGTCAAACTGCTGTTGTAGGCGAGCCTCGTCAAACTTTGAGGTTGTGGGCGATTTTGACCTATGCAGACGAGCTTCAAGCACGCAGGCGAGCTCCAAGTCTTCACGCGAGCTTGTGCTTGAGGCGAGCTAAGCTCCTTTGCAGGCGAGCTTGCTCTACGGGCGAGCTTCAGAACATGCTACGAAGAACGGGTCGTAACTTTCAAACCGTACGTCGGAATTGGATGAATTATATATGGAAATCGACCATCTCGACGAGACGGAGCCAATTACCCCAGCCATTTCGCCCAGTTCCTCCCGGTTCAAGAGATATCAGCACTTTTGTCTATTTTGTAAAGTCAAGCATTCAGGTGAACTTAACCTTTAGGCGGACCTGACTTCACTCAGATGGACGCTTAAGCTCTTTTGCTCATCCCGAGTTGCTGTGCAGGGATTAAGGCAACTTTTATTGTCTACAAGACCCCCTCCAAAGTTTTCAGACTTGAATGTGATTGAATGGAGTCTGGAACACTTTGGATACGAAGACTTGTAAGATGGTCGCCGTGCAGATGGAGCGAGGAACCTTCTAACGAACATGGTAAATTCGAATTCCTCACCTGCAGCTAATGATCGCCCTCTAGGATTTTTAGCAAACCCCCAGCTATCAACGGATTTGATGTGCCTTTACCGACTACCGTTTGAATCGGGCTAGCCATACTTTTCCCCTCAGTATGGTGAGTTTGCGAGGAGTTTCTCTTAGGCTTAGTGCTAAAATCTCCCCTCTATCCTTAGCCGTTCAAGGCGTTGGATTACAAGATAAGGGCAAATAGCCTGGTAGGCCATCATGCGGAAATGATCGAATCGTTCAGTGACATGAAAGTATAACGATCGCGATCAAAAGCAATCAAGTTGTTCGCTGACTTAAAAGTATAACAACAAGGATTACGAACAAAGTCATTTAGGAAATGACTCGTGGAGTTAGGCGAGTCGTTCGGGGACATGGGAGTATAACGACTATGGTGAAATAGAGGCACATCGCATGGTAGGCCACTATTTGGAAATGATCAATCGCTCGCTGACATAAAAGTATAACGATCGTGATCAAGAAGTAATTAAGTTGTTCAGTGACTTAAAAGTATAACAACAAGGATTACGAACAAAGTCATTTAGGAAATGACTCGTGGAGTTAATGAGTCGTTCGGGGACATGGGAGTATAACGACTATGGTGAAATAGAGGCACATCGCATGGTAGGCCACTATTTGGAAATGATCAATCGCTCGCTGACATAAAAGTATAACGATCGTGATCGAAAAGCAATCAAGTTGTTCGCTGACGGAGAGTATAACAACAAGGATTACGAACAAAATCATTTAGGAAATGATTCGTGGAGGGTCCCGCCATCCCGCTTGAGAGGATTGACGAGGAAATCTTGAGGGAAACTATCAGAGGTGATCGTTAACATGATAGCTTTGGGGTCCCGCCATCCTATTGATGAGGATTGGCGAGAGAATTTGGAGGAAATTAGTTATCAGAGATGATTGTTAACATGATAGCTTAGTGGGAGTTTGAAAAAAGACTATGGGTAGTACTTTTTCAGAAACTTACCATTAATAGGCATCATGATTCTGTCGCCTTCTTGATTGGTTAGGCGGTATGCTCCATTCGAGTAAACAGACTCCACCACGAATGGCCCTTCCCATTTTGGTTCGAACTTCCCCTTCTTTTTGGAGTTCAAAATCATTGGGCGTCGGACGGCGAGAACGAGGTCGCCTTCCTTGAAAATGCGACATCGGACTTTCTTGTCAAATGCTTTAGAAACCGGTCCGTAAAGCTCGATATGTCGTTGAGCCGCGAATCGCCATTCAAAGATTTCAAGTTCCTCAAGGCGTCGGCGATGATTTTCCTCGGTTGTCATTCCGGTGGATAACGCCATTCGAAGCGATGGGATTTGGATCTCTAACGGTAAAATGGCCTCGCAGCCATAAACTAGAGAATATGGGGTGGTACCCGTCGGTGTGCGAACCGTTATACGGTAAGCCCACAGGCTTTGCCCCAGCTTGTCGTCCCAATCCTTCTTGTTTGAAGAGACCATCTTAGTAAGGATCTTGATGATCGTCTTATTAAAAGCTTCGGCCTGTCCATTCGCAGCAGGGTAATAAGCTGTCGATGCTAAATTCCGGATCCGGAATTTGTCGCAGAATCGCGTGAAAGCGTGACTGACAAATTGTGGACCATTGTCGTGGACAATCTGCCTCGGCACACCGTATCGGTATATGACGTGATGTTTGACAAATTTGATCACATCACTGGTCTTGACCATTCTCAATGGGACAGCTTCGGTCCACTTTGAAAAATAATCAGTTATCGCCAATATGAAGCGATGTCCCCTTGAAGAAGGTGGAGAAATTGGGCCAACAATGTCCATTCCCCATGTTTCAAATGGCCAGGACGTTGCGGTAGGATGCAAATGTTCCGGTGGTTGATGAAGATAATTGGCATGTATCTGGCATGCATGGCATCGTTTAGCGTAAGCCACGGCATCCCTTACCATTGTCGGCCAATAATACCCAAGTCTACGCAACCGGTCCCATAACTTAGGTCCAGGTTGGTGTGCTCCACAAACACCGTCATGAGCCTCTTTCAAGACTTGCTCTGCTTCCTTAGTTGACAAACATCGAAGCAGTAACCCATCATATGACCTTCTATACAAGGCCTGTAATTGGGAATCATAGAAAAATCTTGATGCTCGTCGACGAATTGACCCCTTTCTTTTATGTCTTCGCAATATCCCATGCAAGACATAGTCGATGATCGGAACCGCCAGTGCTTCAAGTGACTTAGGCTCGTCTTATTTGCTTGGATCTGTAATGCATATTTTGGTGAAATAGTTGCCGACTAGACACAATAACTTGTCGAGTAGCATTCTCGTGCGTATAGCGTGAGCCGCAAGAGACGCCAAAGACTGCGATAAGTGTTCCGCAAACGGGTACATGATCAATGTAAAAGCTTTCAAAGGAGTCGACTAAAGTTATGGCTGCCGTGATAATGAGGATAAGGTCCTCGTGCGACCGTATTCTCCTCTTAGTTGTTTTACGACTAGCCGCGAATCCCCAATGCTTCAAGGTGTTTCACACCTAGATGTTTGGCTATGTCGAGACCAATCAATAACGCATTGTACCGCCACGCTATTGGTGCATGGTTCGACAACGACCGCGGCTCAGCGGTATCACGTGGTTTTGTGGAGATATCAATACTACCCCACTCGGCTACAGCGGGGCCATCGGGGTTGCTCTCGAGGTCTGGCCAAAGAACAATCGCCACACCTGTTCCTTAGAGACCAAATTAGCCTCATAAGGTTCATCGTGCATGTCTTGATACAATTCGACTTTCCTTTCAATGGATGGTTAGCCATAAGATCACATACGCCTTGACCCTTCATCGCCGAGGTTTGAAGTGAGCGTCGTCTTGAGATAATACTGATGCCCATCTAGCCATTCGATCATTCAGCGTGCGGTGGGTCATGAATACCCGTGATAGGGTCAATTTTAGAGATGGCGTGTATGGTCTGTCCCACTAGATAGTGTCGCATCTTTTGGATGGCGAAGACCAAAGCCAAACATTCCTTCTGAATGGGAGGATATCGATATTCGGCCCCCGACAGTGTCCTACTGAGGTAATAGACTGCCTGTTCGTGGCCATTGTCATCGTCCTGTGCTAAGAGACCTGCTAACGCATACTCTGTAGCGCGGATGTAAATCAGAAAGGGCTTTCCTGATTTAGGTGCAACTAGCACGGGGGGATTAGAAAGATATGTTTTGATCTCTTCGAATGCCTTCCGACAATCTTCATCCCAAACGAACGATACACCTTTCTTCATGAGCTTTGAGAATGGTTGACATTTCCCCGATAAATTGGAGATGAATCTGCGAATGTAAGCCAAACGCCCTTGGAGACCACGAAGCTCCCTGAGGCTTCTAGGAGGTGGAAGTTCTTGGATAGCTTTGACTTTATCCGGTCGAAGTCAGATACCATCCTGCCGTGACCACTAATCCTTAAACTTGCCACTAGACATTCCCGAAAAGACTTAGTTGGGTTCATCCTCACCGATGTGCCCGCATTATTTCAAATGTTGTCCTCAAGTCGTGTAGATGATCACTTTTGTGACGACTCTTGACCACCAAATCATCCACGTAGCATTCAACTGTTTTCCGTAAATACTTTCGGAAGATAGTAGTCATGACACGCTGGTACGTAGCCCCTGCGTTTTTCAAGCCGAAAGGCATAACTGTATAACAGTATATTCCTGACGGTGTCCGAAAAGCGGTATGTTCTTCATCATCCGGGTGCATTTTGATTTGATTGTACCCTGAAAAGCCATCCATAAAAGACATCCTTTCAAATCCACACGTGTTGTCGACGATAATGTCCATGATTGGTAAAGGAAAATCATCTTTCGGACATGCTGAATTTAAGTCTCGATAGTCAACGCACGGCCGGATCTGTCCACTTTTCTTCAAGACAGGTACTATATTGGCTACCCAATCGGGGTGTTGAACCTCCCGGATGAACCCTGCTTTGATCAGCTTCTCGATTTCTTTCTCAATGGCCTTCATGACCTGAGGGGAAAATCGTCGTTGCTGTTGTTTAACAGGCTTAGCGCCTGGCTCGATGTTAAGGCAATGCATGGCCACTCGAGGGTCTAAGCCGGGCATATCTTCATAAATCCAAGCGAAGACATCGATATATTCCCGTACCAAAGCGATAAGGCTTTCCTTTTCTTCAGCTGTCAAACTATCGCTTATGAATATGGGCTTTGGATTAGCTTCATCCCCCATATCAACTCGGACTATTTTGTCATCGGTGGGCGGTTCTCGTTGTTCAAAACGATGTTCCCATTGCATCCCGAGCTGTTGACTCAGTGGATCCTCGAATAGTGGTAAGAGATCATCTTCTTGAATCTCTATTGGATCAACTGAGGTCATATTGGCCATCAGGGACCGAAATTCATGTCCTGCATCGACTTCTAATCCTGTGAAACTGCTCCGCACGATGAGTGCTCAATCGCCTCGCCTCGACATGCCACGAGCACGGCGGTGATTCATATCCCAACCCTTTACGGGTTTTATGATAGTAATCATCAGGCTGGCCCTCCGGGACATAAGCAGATCGGATCGGTGCCCTGATACCTTTTCCGAAGTTTAGTCCTTCTCTACGGAGGAAGTCATACCCCATTTTCTTCATCAAGTTTTGCGCTGTTGGCGAGAAATATGAGAATTGGGGTTCTTTTTCTTCTGCTCGGGGTTGTTTCACCTCAGCTTGCGATGGTTTCTTGACCTGCCCAAAGATAATGTCTTTCTGATCATCATTCCTGGCTGGTACCACAAAAACCGCTTGTGAAGAATCAAAGTGCCTTTGAGTCGTCACAAATGACGACCGAATGGGCATGTGCAATGTAGTTTTAGCATACAACCGTGGAAGAATTTCTGACATGGAGTCAGTATGACTTTTAACACCCGGTGCGTAAGCTAAATCATAATCTTCATTGAAAACGACGATATCGTCATCAGGATCATTCAGATCGATTACAAAGGGTTTTACATCATTGAAAACAACTCCTTGTTCGGACTCTATGTCAGCTTCATTTCCGCTGTCATAGTCCTCGATCTGTGGTTCATCGGTTTGGCCTTCCTCAAGGTAGTGAACAGAATCAGTAAAATAATTCTCCACCCCTTTGAATGGTTGCCTTTCCGCGACCAATGTTTTAACCGTCCCTTCTTCATCTATGTACTTCATGCATTGATGCAACGTAGACGGGACGATCAAGTTTTCATGGATCCAGGGTCGACCCAATAGCAAATTATAGGATGTATCAGCATCAATGACGTAGCAGGTGACGTCTGTCTTCAAGTCTCCTATCTGACATTTGAGTTTGATCTTGCCCAAGGGACGAGAATTGGTAGCATTGAAACCATAGATGGTGGTTCCTGTGGTTGCCAATCGATGCAACGGTATCCCGAGATGTTGTATAATTCTCAATGGGATGATACTCAATGCAGATCCCGGGTCAACCTGAGCTCGGTTGATTCGGACAGAGCCAATGTAACCGGTAAAGTATAATGGCCTGTCATGCTTCGGGTTCTTCACTTGCATGTCCTCCGAGGAGAAGGTAATGCAAGGTATTGGCCCCTTGAAGACACAGTGACATTGAAGCAAACTTACATTGATCTTTACGGGAAATGGCGAAAGGCCTCGTTGTCCGCCAATGCTTCTGCAGCTTCTCGTAGATTGAGAAAGCCGCAAGAGTTCGAATAAAGTGATCCTCGCCGGGATGTTGGAGAGTTGGGCTAAAACATCGAACTGGAAAGGGGCCTTCGAAGTCTCGGGCGTGTCCTTCCTAAGCGCTCTGTTGTAGCGGATCTCCCTTGTTTTGGGCTCAATGATTGGCGCCTTTGATGGTGCATCGGGTATTGCCTCGGGGTACTCCTTTGAGAACTCTTTCCCACCTCGGGTAGCCAACGCTGGTGCAAATTGTGCAACGGGGGTGATTTGCTGCTCGGTGGAATCATTGATTTGCTCCTTTTCTGGCGCGGCAGAGGTGGCGTTACAAGTCTTCCCTTTAGACTTTGAAGAAGTCCACTGTTCATCTGATAACAAGTCAGGGTGAACCCACATAATTTCGCCTTTCGGCGTAGTGTAAGGGATCATGCCTTGTGCCTCCCGATGCTGAAGATCAAAGTTCACAACTCTGGCTTCTGCTTTATGGATTGGTTTCACACCATCTTGCACTTGGAATTCCGCAAAGTCGCCGAATTGGAGAGCGACCAGGTTTGCAGACACCTTCTTCTGATCCTCCCGCAGAGTCATAACGCCTGCCTCTAACAAGACTTGGATCTTGTCCTTCAAAATGTAGCACGATGCTGTCGGGTGGTGTACCATTCGATGGTACCTGCAGTATTTTGGATCATCCGTCCTTGAAGCTTCCTCGGGCTTCCTCATTTCCGGAAGCGTGATCTTGTTCATCTTGAGCAAAGTTTTAAGGATTGGTATGACCTGGTCATCCTTAAAATCATACTTCCTCGGAGGACGGGTGTCAGAAACATTCGATTTCTGCTTGAAGGGTCTCGAAGTGGGTTGGGTCTCCACGGCCAAGGTTTCCTTCCCCTTCGATTGCTTTTGAGGAATAAAATTGTTCTGATTACCCCCCTTTTTATGACGAGAATCCTGGGGTTCCTCGGCTTCAATCCTCACAAGCATGTTCTCAACTTGCTCGCCCTGCCTCACCAATTCTCTCCAAGAGTGTGCTTCAACTGCACCCATCTTTGAAAGTATGTTGATCGAGAGGTTGGCTCTGCACATCCCGATGAATGTCGCTTCCGAGGCTTGGTCCCGGGAGTGCAAAGACAGATTCCGGAATCGCTTGACAAAAGTGCTGACAGACTCCGTCTTCTTTTGTTTTTCGACCAGCAAAGTGGCCATAGACACCTCAGTGTCATCATCGAAGAATCGGGCCATAAAAAGCCTCTGCACATCTTTCCAAGAGCTGATAGAACCAGGCTCTAACCTTCGAAACCATTCGAAGGCGACTCCCTTAAGAGTGCTAATGAATAACCGGGTCATGATAGGATCGTTACCCGTTATATGCCCGGTTTGCGCTTGGAAGTAATAGATGTGTTGCGACGGAGAGCTTTTTCCGTCGAACTGCACTAAATTAAGTGGCTTGAATTTCGGAGGATATGGGACATCATCCCATTCTATAGGGTATGGCCTTGCCACCCCCAGCTCCTTAGATTGCCCTTGGAGTTTGAGAGCATCCAGCTGCCTTTGGAAATCCCGCAACATATGATCTTGCCCTTTTGTATGCGGATTTGACTCTGCTTCCGATGACATTGAGTGAACATCATGATCCCCGTCGTAGCCTTCTTGCTTCGATCCGGATCCTCCTTCGTCCATCTTCTTCTTGCCCACAACTTTCTCCATCATCATCTCTAAGCGCCTGATAGATTCTTGTTGCGCAAGAATAGTAGCTTGTTGCTCTTCAATTCTTCGTGTCATCTCTTCTTCTCGTTCGGCCATGAGGACACTGGCCTGATCGCTGAAATCAGTATTTGAAGGTTGAGATGTAGCGATGGCAGAGTTCTCCAATTCTTCGAAGGACCCCACCAACCGGCTATAATCAAGCGGGATTGCATACAGTGCGAAGACGGGTGCTTTGGTAGGCGCCTTGACTATTGATTAATGCGCCTCGTAACCCCGGGGAATATTCAGGGTCAGACGATTCTGGACTACTTGTTGGGGTCTTGCTCCCGCTTCTCCCGACCATGTTAATGGTCACTCCACGACCCTCGCGGGCCGCTTGCCTTTTACGGTGGAACCGCTTCGCCTAGTTGACGGTCGATGATCGCCAAAACCGAAGGCGTCGTTGATGAACATTGGCGCGCTCGCAAAGATGAGCTTCTCCACGGCGGCGGTGAGGCGCATTTGATTGGCATCGCGCTTGCGTGTGAGATAATCACGGAGATCGGAAGTGGGTGCACCCCGAGTTGATTCCGAAAAATGAGCCTCGCGTGAGAGGGGCTTCCCGAGTCGAGTTTGGCGAACTGGCGAGGTTGCCACTTCCCTTGGCTCTGGCGAAGCTTATGGCGAGGTTAGCCATCCGGCGAAGTTCATCGGCTCAAGACGGACCTCATGTTGACGAGGTTCGTCATTCTGACGCTTGCCATGACGAGGTTCGTCAACAGAGCGACGTTCATCACGTTGCTGGCGAGATTCGCTAAGCAGACGAGGCTCGTCTCTTTTCAAGGGGACCTCGCGTTGTAGGCGAGGTTCGCCACTTTGACGAGGCTCGTCACTTCTTGAGGGGACCCCACGTTGTAGGCGAGGTTCGCCACTTGGACGAGGCTTCGCGGCATGAAGCGGCGTTAGTCTTGTGGGCGAGGTTAGCGGTAGGCGGCGCTTCGTCTTGTTTCGAATGAACCTCTTGATGATGACGAGGTTCGCTGGCTTTCTTCGGACGATAGTGGAATCCGTCCAACGAGACCAAAGCTCGAGCACATCGGCGAGCTTGGTTCTGCCGCTGACGTTGTCTGGCGCGTCTGGATAGGGAACCGTTAGTAGGATCGGTCTCCCCATAGGCAGAGCGAGGCTCGCCAGAAGCCAAAACTTGGCTAACAACATCCGAAGTTGACTTGGGTTGCTTAACAACCCACTTCTTAGCCTGCTGGCTAGCTTTTGGAGCCTCGTCCTTGAGAGACAGAGGCTGCTCGTCGAGGTTCACTCGAGAGGATTCAACAAAAGCCACGGGGGCTGAAGTCTCATACGAGACTCGACGACACTTGCGTGCCTTTACTGGGCTAGATGCCCCAGAGGAGAGGAACTCCTCGTACTTACTCTGATCAAATTCAATGACCAAGGTTTGAACCTCGGTTCCAACTGCAACTTTGTCTGATTGCGCCACCACCAGTTCATCGGAATGAATGGTTGCTCCCACTGTGGTCGCCATCTTCTGTAGGGTCGAAAAAATGTTTATTGATTGAATGAATGTATTACAATCAAATTCTCTCGATTACAGAGGAAGAGGAGGTCGATTTGACTCCTCTTTTAAGGTGGGTTGTTTGGTAGCGAGAGGATGCTTCACTCGATGCTCGAGTCGAGGTTGCTTCCGTTGTGATCGAGGCCGAAGGCTGCGGATGATCTAGAGGTTGTTGAAGAGGTTCTTGATCTCTCTTGGGCACACAAGTGTTGATCTCAAAAGTTCTCAAACTTTCTTTCCTCAGCTTGCCAGCCCTTTCTTTGTTGGGCTTCTCAGTTATTTATGTGGGCTTAAGGGTGTGATTGACCCTATTGTCACTCTCATATGAGGGTTAATGACCCTTCCCATCGTGCGAGCGGTCCAACGCCAGTTCAGGTTTCGACAATGGCTCTCGTGTTTGCATGTTAGGTGCCGCATAAGTGATTGTCCCGCATCGCTATGTGGCGCGCCGCAACGGCGAACCTCGCCGGACCATGGATGTCGGCGAAGCTCGCCCCATGACGGCTGAGCCTCGTCTCTTGAGCAAGTCTTGTTCGAAGCTTGCATTGGTCGAGCCTCGCTGAATGTCGAGCCTCGCTGCTTGGCGAGCCTCGTCGAATGTCGAGCCTGTTGCTTGGCGAGCATCATCCGAATGTCGAGCCTCATTGCTTGGCGAGCCTCGTCGAATGTCGAGCCTGTTGCTTGGCGAGCCTCGTCGAATGTCGAGCCTCGCTGCTTGGCGAGCCTCATCCGAATGTCGAGCCTGTTGCTTGGCGAGCCTCGTCGAATGTCGAGCCTCGCTGCTTGGCGAGCATCATCCGAATGTCGAGCCTGTTGCTTGGCGAGCCTCATCCGAATGTCGAGCCTCATTGCTTGGCGAGCCTCGGTGATTGTCGAGCCTCGCTGCTTGGCGAGCCTCGTCGAATGTCGAGCCTCGGCTTGGCGAGCCTCGGTGATTGTCGAGCCTCGGCTTGGCGAGCCTCATCCGAATGTCGAGCCTCGGCTTGGCGAGCCTCGTCCCATGGCTGGCGAGCCTCGTCGAATGTCGAGCCTCGGCTTGGCGAGCCTCGTCCCATGGCTGGCGAGCCTCGTCGAATGTCGAGCCTGTTGCTTGGCGAGCCTCGGTGATTGTCGAGCCTCGCTGCTTGGCGAGCCTCGCTGAATGTCGAGCCTCGCTGCTTGGCGAGCCTCATCCGAATGTCGAGCCTCGGCTTGGCGAGCCTCGTCCCATGGCTGGCGAGCCTCGTCGAATGTCGAGCCTGTTGCTTGGCGAGCCTCATCCGAATGTCGAGCCTCATTGCTTGGCGAGCCTCGCTGAATGTCGAGCCTCGCTGCTTGGCGAGCCTCGCTGAATGTCGAGCCTCGCTGCTTGGCGAGCCTCGTCGAATGTCGAGCCTCGCTGCTTGGCGAGCCTCGGTGATTGTCGAGCCTCGGCTTGGCGAGCCTCATCCGAATGTCGAGCCTCGCTGCTTGGCGAGCCTCGTCGAATGTCGAGCCTCGGCGCTTGGCGAGCCTCATCCGAATGTCGAGCCTCGCTGCTTGGCGAGCCTCGTCGAATGTCGAGCCTCGGCGCTTGGCGAGCCTCGTCCCATGGCTGGCGAGCCTCGTCGAATGTCGAGCCTCGGCTTGGCGAGCCTCATCGAAGGTCGAGCCTCGGCGCTTGGCGAGCCTCATCGAATGTCGAGCCTCGGCTTGGCGAGCCTCATCCGAATGTCGAGCCTCATTGCTTGGCGAGCCTCGCTGAATGTCGAGCCTCGCTGCTTGGCGAGCCTCGGTGATTGTCGAGCCTCGCTGCTTGGCGAGCCTCGGTGATTGTCGAGCCTCGGCTTGGCGAGCCTCGCTGAATGTCGAGCCTCGGCTTGGCGAGCCTCGTCCCATGGCTGGCGAGCCTCGTCTCTTGAGCAAGTCTTGTTCGAAGCTTGCATTGGTCTAGCCGGTTGAGTGTTGAGGTTCGCTGCCGTAGGCGAGCCTCGTCGAATGTCGAGCCTCGCTGCTTGGCGAGCCTCGCTGAATGTCGAGCCTGTTGCTTGGCGAGCCTCGTCGAATGTCGAGCCTCGCTGCTTGGCGAGCCTCGCTGAATGTCGAGCCTCGGCGCTTGGCGAGCCTCGCTGAATGTCGAGCCTCGGCGCTTGGCGAGCCTCGCTGAATGTCGAGCCTCGCTGCTTGGCGAGCCTCGTCGAATGTCGAGCCTCGGCGCTTGGCGAGCCTCATCCGAATGTCGAGCCTCGGCGCTTGGCGAGCCTCATCCGAATGTCGAGCCTCGGCGCTTGGCGAGCCTCATCCGAATGTCGAGCCTCGGCGCTTGGCGAGCCTCATCGAATGTCGAGCCTCATTGCTTGGCGAGCCTCGTCGAATGTCGAGCCTCATTGCTTGGCGAGCCTCGTCGAATGTCGAGCCTCATTGCTTGGCGAGCCTCGTCAAGCTATTTGTTGTGGCGAGCCTCGTCAAACTTTGAGGTTGTGGGCGATTTTGACCTATGCGGGCGAGCTTCAAGCACGCAGGCGAGCTCCAAGTCTTCACGCGAGCTTGTGCTTGAGGCGAGCTAAGCTCCTTTGCAGGCGAGCTTGCTCTACGGGCGAGCTTCAGAACATGCTACGAAGAACGGGTCGTAACTTTCAAACCGTACGTCGGAATTGGATGAATTATATATGGAAATCGACCATCTCGACGAGACGGAGCCAATTACCCCAGCCATTTCACCCAGTTCCTCCCGGTTCAAGAGATATCAGCACTTTTGTCTATTTTGTAAAGTCAAGCATTCAGGTGAACTTAACCTTTAGGCGGACCTGACTTCACTCAGATGGACGCTTAAGCTCTTTTGCTCATCCCGAGTTGCTGTGCAGGGATTAAGGCAACTTTTATTGTCTACAATAAAGAGCTATACTTTATCAATAAAGAGCTATATTATGGTCATAAAGAGCTATACTTTGGAATAAAGAGCTATACTTTTACAAAAAGGTGCTACACTTTAGTATAAAGAGCTATACTTTTCCAAAAACTGGAAAATTGAGAGTGGACCTCTCGTTGACATGAATATTCGATCGAACAACACATTGTATACATCATCACACGTGTAGATTGCTTAGAAAAAACTGATTTGATTTATTTCACTAAGTTTTAGAATTTTCAGAGAACATAAAGAGCTATACTTTATCAATAAAGAGTTATACTGTGGTCATAAAGAGCTATATTTTGGAATAAAGAGTTATACTTTCACAAAAAGGTGCTATACTTCAGTACAAAAAGCTATACTTTTTCAAAAACAGGAAAATTGAGAGTGGACCTCTCGTCGACATGAGTATTCGATCGAACAACACATTGTATACATCATCAATAAAATATACATGCTAACCAACTTTAATTGATCAGATATTAGAATATATAAATGCTAACTAATTTCATTGATCACCACAATATGTGCATGCTAACCCATTTTCATTCATCAAACACTACAATATGTACATACTAACACATTTTCATTCATTAAACACTACAATATGTACATGTACATGTAAAAGTGCCAATAGAAGTCCAAACAAAGCACAAAATATTCCCAAAATGTACCAAAAATTAACAAAATATTAGAATTCCAACTAAATCATCACCAACATCAACCTCCCTTAAAGATATACAACATCAAGCAAAAAGAATTGTTTATGCACGCTTGTTGATCTCTCTGACAGATCCCTTTGAGTTAATCTCATCACCGTACTTGGCTCTGAGTAATTCACAATGATTTTGATGGATAGATATAATATTTTCCTTAACGATGGAATATATGCATTCCATTATGAAAATGCCACAGTCTAAACTCCTGCACACATAAATGATATTTCGATGAAAGGAGTCATTTTAATAAAAATTCAATAATAAAATTCAATGTTTAATAATCAATACCCATCCTGTTTAGGGACTTGATGGTTATTTTTGGAAAAAGCCGATATTCGAAGGCATTCTTAGCTGTGTCATACTACTCCTAGAAATGGAAAACATAATTCAAAACTAATGATCCTTAAAATGTACAAGATTGGAGATCTGCAAAACTCAAATTGAGAAAAAAAAAGCATTTAGACTCTCAGTTGGAGTCTTGAGTCCTACGCTTAAGGCATATAACAAAGTAGATGTATCTCGATACTAAGCATCTTATGCTCATTAGCGTTATATGATAAAATTGTATGGTCATTGACTTAATACAAAATTTGTAATATGATCAAATTGTATAGTCATATATTTGGATTTTCTTTTCTCGTCCTTTTACTATTTTCCTAATTTTCTTCTTACTTTTAGATGATGAAATTTTATATTTTCATGTAAATTTAAAGAGAATCTTTAAGAACAGAAAAATGATAAAAACATGCAATGGCAAGAAAAACATCAATAAACTTTTAAACAAAAGATAAAAATTTACACAAGAAGTAGTTTTAGATGGGGAAGAACCCTCGATTTATATCTGCAAGATATCTTCGACAAGCTATTGTAAAATTTTTAGAATGTAAACATTTATTATGAATCTCACATTATAAGATTCAATTTCTTTTAAATCGAGAGAAATTAATGTTAAAAATTTCAAATTTACACGAAATTCCTCTGGACCAAGGTTTTTAATCTCCTTTACACGAAGTTGATCTATCTCGTCTTTGTTGCACCAAAATAAAACAAGGGAGGAGTCACGATGCCAAATTAGAGAAGGAGGACAATGTTTATGCAAATTAGAGGGAACGAGAGCAGTTATTTTCTAGGATTTAGGGATCTACTTGAGGGTTTTGAGGATCAGCTAGGGCTTTGGGTATCAGCTCTTAGGTTTTGGTCTTGTGAAACGAAGGAAGGAAAGAAGAGAGAGCTGGGTTTTTTGGGGAAGAAGGGTAAGTTAGGAATTTTGTATTTGTTGGGAAAATACAGTATAAAGATTGAGGGTATTGTACAGATTGAGTTTAAAAATAAGTGGCTTGGGATACTTTGGGTTTATAAGTGTTCATGAAAATTGGTGGGTTTTTAATTAAGTGGGGGTAAAACTTTGGGTTAAAAGAGAAAATCCCCTTAATTTTAAAAAGATAAATTGTAAGTAAGGTCAAGAAAAATTAGGTGTTGATAAATGAGTTGAGAGATACTCATTGCAACAGAAGGTATATATGAGAGAGCTATGTGAAATTTGCTCTGTACATAAATAATAGATTCGGAGGAGTTATTTTTACAGAAATGCTATTTGGCAAGCGCTTCATCTAGCGCTTCATCACGCGTCGTCCACATCAGCTCACTTTTCCCAACTCCCCGTCATTTTCTCTCTCCACACTTACTTTCCTTCCCCTACCTCAGATCCAAACCCCACCTAACCCTCCTCCCCAAACCCTCCTCCCCAAACCCTCCTCCCCAAACCCTCCTCCCCAAACCCTCCTCCCCAAACCCTCCTCCCCAAACCCTCCTCCCCAAACCCTCCTCCCTCCCTTCATTTCGTGACCCCGATCCCTACTCCGACCTTGATCCAGGCTGACAGTCCCTCTCCCTCTCTTTCTTCATGACCCCAGATCTGTGATCAACACCGACTCCCTCTCCCCCAACCTCAGCAGCAACTCCGACGCCGTGTTCCTTTTCTCCGCGAGTTCGCCCGCCTCGACGTGCTCTCCCCACCGCTGCGCTCCTCCTCCTCCGCCATCGAACCCCACCGCCGCACTCCTCCTCCTCCGCCATCAAAGAGCGGCGCCATCAAACCCCTACTTCAAAACAGGTACTTTAGTGGTTTTTATTTTTTTGATCAGTGTAGGGTTTCAACTAGTTGCATTTTTTAGTTTAATTATTTGGTTATCAGGCCACTAGTTAGTTTGAGATATGAAAATTTTCCCCAAATTTGTAAATTTTCCACAAGGATTGTGATCATGTTTAGATCTCTATTGATGCTTGGTTACTGCTCTTTGTTTGTGCTCGGTTTGAGCTTTATTTGTGCTCACTATGATTAGTAATTTATTTTGTCTGCAATCAGCTTGATCTTGCAGCTTTTCAGTTTCAGTAAACTACTTTTCTGTCAGCATTTTTTGATGATCAATTAATTTGAACAGCTATGACAGATATTGAGGAGTTTGATGATTTAGATGATGGTGACTTGAATAATTGCTCGGTTGATGAGAGATATGAGTTGTCTCAGCACACTGATCAGCAGATTGAGCAGAATGAGCCTAAAGTCGGGATGAAGTTTAATGACATTGATGAATTGTTTGAGTTCTACAAAGACTATGCAAAGGGCAGCGGATTTCCAATTAAGAAACTATCAAGAAGGAAGAATGAAATGGGGATTGTTAGAAGTATAACTTTTGCATGTAGTCGAGCTGGCAAACATAATAGTACTTCTCAAAATCCCTTAAAACCACAAGCAAGCTACAGAATTGGGTGTAATGCAAAGATAACAGCTAGGTTAAATCTGACCGGAAGATGGGAAATATCCGTGGTTGTTCTGGAGCATAATCATGGCCTTAGCCCTAGTAAAAGTCGTTTCTTTCGTTGCAATCAAAGAATTAGTGCACATGTTAGACATCAAATTAACCTGAATGATCAAGCCGAATTAAAATGAACAAAATTTTTGGCTCACTAGTACATGAGGCTGGTGGATATGAGAATCTGTTGTGTGATGAAAAGGCTTGCAGAAACTTGGTTGATGAATCAAGGCGTTTACGTCTCGGCGAAGGTGATGCTTCAGCTATTATGAAATATTTTTCAAGGATGGTTGCAGAAAATTCAGGTTTCTATTTTGATATTGAATTGGATGATGATGATCATTTGAAAAATATATTTTGGGCAGATGGTAGGAGCAGAGAAGCTTACAAAGAGTTTGGTGATGTCGTCACTTTTGATACCACATACTTAACAAATAAGTATGATATGCCATTTGCACCTTTTGTTGGCGTTAACCATCATGGGCAATCAATTTTACTAGGATGTGGGTTGATTTCAAAAGAAGACACAGAGACTTTCATATGGCTATTTACGAAGTGGGTTGAGTGCATGGATGGATGTGCTCCTCAAGGGATAATAACAGACCAAGCAAGAGCAATGAAAAATGCAATTGAGGTTGTTTTCCAAACACTAGGCAATGATGGTGTGTGTGGCATATAATGAAGAAGCTATCCAAAAGTTAGGAAGGTACGAATATGAAGCCATCAGTTCTACCATGAAAAGAGTGGTGTATGACACACAAAGTCCACAAGAGTTTGAAAAACAGTGGAATGAAATGGTTGACATGTATGGATTGGAGGAGTGTGATTGGTTAGGTGAATTGTACGAGGAGAGAAACCGATGGGTCCCATGTTTTGTAAAAAATTGTTTTAGGGCAGGAATGTCAACTACTCAACTAAGTGAAAGCATGAATGCTTTTTGATGGATATGTCAATTCAAAACAAGTCCGAAACAATTTGTTGAGCAAGATGAAAATGCATTAAGAAGCAAAGGCGGAAAAGGAGATGCAGGCCGATGCGAGTCATTTTCAAAAGTAATAGCTACCGCGACTTATGAAATGGAGAGTCAAATTCAGGGATTCTACACTTTAGCAAAGTTTAAGGAGTTTCAAGCTGAATTCACTGGAAAGATATATTGTGAAATTGTAAATTTTCAGGAGAGAGCAGGGGTGCTTGAGTATATCATTCGGGAGGCTTTTTATTTGGAGGGAGGCAAAAGGATTCCTAAATTCTTCACAGTATCCTTTCGTGAAAAGGATTGTGAAGTTCAATGTAGTTGTCAGATGTTTGTGTTTAAAGGTATAGTATGTAGGCATGCCCTTACCATTCTTATCCGACACGAAGTCACCTTTCTTCCGGAAAAGTATATTCTAAGAAGGTGGAGAAAGGATGTGAGGCGAGCCCACTCGAAGATGAAAGTCAAATTTAATACTTGGGTTGTTACACCTGAACAATTACGCTATCGCGAGTTATGTCTTGCATTTAGCGAGGTTGCTGATCTTGTTGCCCAAGACAACCATGAATTTGAAGGTGTTAAAAAATGGATAGACACCAAATTTAGAGAACTACAACTTGTTGAATCAAGACAGAAAGGAAAAGAAGTACCGAAGAATTATGATTTTGTGGAAGAAGAAAAGGAATATGAAAATGAGGAAAATGAAAACGTATTGGATCCTCTCTCTCAGACACGGAAAGGTCGGCCTAGGCAAAATAGAATTAAGCCAACAAGTAGGCGAAGAAAGAAGAAAATTGATCATAATGCTAATGTGCCAGTCAACAATCCATCACAATCTCGAGAGGGTGTTTTTTCCTATACACAAGATAGCATGGTTTCAAATGCTTATATGCCACAACCAAATACTGTGCATCCATGGAGAATGTATTGGCCGGCACAACAATTAACAAATGAATCTATGCAGTTGGTAAGATATAGTCCAATGTATTATATATTTTTTGTTTATTTTCTATGTTATAATTCACCATAGCTACACCCTTATATTTATATGATGTGTTCTGACCTCAATTTCCAATGCCTGGAAATCTACATGCGATGGGGTTGACACCTGCGTATGGATTGCATGAAACCTATGGTGATCAGAGAAACAAGATGTGATGCCTTAACAGTGAGTTTAGTGGTTTTTTTTGTTGAAAGATTATATATTTCCTTAGTTTCTTAGTTTCTTAATTTAATATTATATATTTTTTATTGTCTATTATGCAGAGTACCAGGCAAAAATAATGCAAGAAGCAAGCAAATGGGAAGCCATTATCGTCTGTGCATTTGTCTATTATGTAGGGTTCTAATGCTTGCTTTGCTTGTTGCTCTTATTGTTGTATATGAACCTGGCAAATGTTGTATATGAACCTGGCAAATGTATCGTTGTATATGAACCTGGGTATTATGCCTGGGCATTTGTCTATTTGAAATGGGAAGCAGAGGAGTTCTCTTTGGACCTCTAATGATGCACTCATGCTGTTTGCTATTTTTCCTCTTCCAAGCTCAGCTACCTTTTAGAGCTCCTTCATCTTCCTCGATTGGAGGTTCTGTTAGGAATCTTGACCCCAAGATATGATTGTTTTGATGATAACAAATATTACATATTGTGTGTATTATGTGCTAACATTTGTTTTGCAGTATTAGAGCTAAATCAACAATAATATTCAAAGAGATACTCAAGACATAAGATGAGTTCAAGGCAATATGAAGCAAAGAAGAAGATATCGTAATTGTCAAAATGTAATTTTACATTTTCTTTGCTTAGAATTATTGTACAAGTCTTGATCACTCACAACACATTCACACACATTAGAGTTTAACAATATAAATCCCTATGTTAACCATTAAAGTTTATAGATAAAGAATAAGTCTTAAATAGTTCATATATCTCATATTGACCCCTTAGTAGTCGACCAATAGGTTTTATAGTCGACTACATGCACTGAGTCAAAAATATAAGTTTACGTATTTTCTGAGTAGTAGACTAATAGTCGAGTAGTAGACTAATAGTCATAGTAGTCGACTAATGACCAAAGTAGTCGACTACTAAGAAATTATCGACTTCCACAGTCTGTTTTGACTTCGAGTAGTCGACTACTATGAGTTATAGTCGACTACAAGGCAGTTTTACATTTGTTTGAAATTTGAATACTTGACGCTTTATAGCTGTTGTGTATGTTTTAAGGGTTTGAAAACTTGTCTTTTCAAGAGCTATAAATAGAGAAAAACGTCAGAAAACAAAGAAGAAGTTTTGCACTTATAAGATCAAACTTTGTGCAAATTCAAGAGGCCAAAAATTCAGATTTTGCCTAAGATCAAACTTTGCCAAAAATTCACCCCCCTTCTAGTGTTTAGTGTGTTTCATTGAGTTAGATCAACGATCCTACAGGTTCTTGATCTTAGTGTAAACAAGCTTTCAGGTTCAAGAAATCTCATTGAGTTTGATATCAGTTCCAATAGTTTCTGGGGTGAAATTAATGCTACAATTTGTAATTCATCAACACAGGTCCAAATCCTTAGATTCTCAGCAAACAGTTTCTCTGGCAAATTCCCAATTGGTTTTGCGATGTGTCGCTCTCTTCGTCAGCAAACAGTTTCTCTGGTAGTTTGCCTGATGAATTATTCGAATTATCATGGTTGACACAATTGAATCTTCAAGGGAACACTCTTCAGGGTCTGGTGAGTTCAAGAATCAGTAATCTCGGCTTTGCTTGTTGCTCTTATTGTTGTATATGAACCTGGCAAATGTTGTATATGAACCTGGCAAATGTATCATTGTATATGAACCTAGGCAAGTATATGAACCTGTAGTATCATTGTATATGAACCTGTATCAAGAAGTATTGCGATGTTAATGTTGGTGGATGATGATAAATATGAACTTGAGTTGGATGACCAAACTGTGATTTTGGAGTTGTAGATAGAACAAGTATATGAACCTGGGCAACCAGTATATGAACAACTAGTATATGAATATACTTTGTTCATATATGAACAACCAGTACATGAACCTGGGCAACATATATACAGAGAATATTGTAGTATCATTGTTGAAGATACATTCTTCTGATCACGACTAGCAAAGTAATACATTCTTAGACCCTACTTAGCACAAATCCAATAAAAATACCAAATACAAATCCAAGAAAAATACCAAATAAAAGAACAAATACAACAAACTTCAACAAATCCATAATATCAATCTCAATCTTTCTCTTTTCCCGCACTTCTCCACTTGACACGGCTCTTGAAACTTGCGGCATCACGCTCGACTGCTTCGTCTGAACAAGCTCTGCCTTTGAACCTTCAAACTCCTCTTCATCAGGCACCCATTTGAAGAATCCACAATTACTCACTTTCCAATTAGCGCATCCCAAAAACAAACGACCAGGGTTCGTCTTAGTTCCAGATTTGGAGAGTATAGCTCTCCTTCCACAATGGCACAACAGTCCATGACGAGTGCTTGAAGATGACTCCATGATCCACGGCTACAGATACAGAAACTAGTACACCAAGAACAGACAATTCCTCACAAGGCAACTTTAATAATAATATTTTTAAATTATCCACAAACTAATAATATTTGTTCACGAGCCAGTTCAATTGAGTTATATTAATTTCATTTTCTCAAGGAGAAGGGGGGAAAAGGCCATGTAATCAGAAGAACATAAACAAGATCAAGGTCACCATATAATTTTCAAATATGCAATAAAGCTATATAAGTCCACGATGAGCATCAGATCAAGGTGCATCGATGCAATTTTCAACAGCCAATAGCCTAAGAACTATACTCCTAATGAAAATAAGAAAAAGTTTCAAAGATGCAAGCGAGAACTGCGTAAACCAGTTTATACCTTGAGAAAAACAAAACAAAAACATTACATTCTGAACTAATCTTCAAATAAGTGAAATTTGCACGAAATTGAGGGTTTTGACAGATTAAAAGAGAGAAAAGGTACATTTTCAAGTGGGGGTTGAGAGGGCCTTGATGGCGGAGGAGGAGGAGTGGATCCGCTTGATGGTCTCAAAATCGTTTTTGAGGGAGAGGCAGTATGTGAGGATTAGGTAGAGGTTGGGGAAGGGGAGTGGAAATCAGGAAATGTCGGAATCCGTGGTCAAAATCAGGGGTCGAGAAATCAAAATCATCATCAAATCAAATCAGATCGTCAGAAAGTCAGAAATCAATCAGTCAGATCAGGTCGAAATCAGGGTCGAGAGAAAAGCATCAAATCAAGAAAGATTGAAAGGATCGTGGACGGCGTGATGAAGCGCTAGATGAAGCGCTTGCCAAATAGCATTTCTGTTATTTTTAACTTCTACAAGATTTGAAGTGCTCATTTAAAGTAGATTTGCAGACCAGAATACGCGAAAAAACAAAACAAATATAGATGATGCATGTACGTGCTAAATAAAGGTCAACAGTTTTTAAAAGACACGTCAGAAAGTATGGATTTTTTTTTCCAACTATCGCCTGTCGCCGGTACCCTATTCACGAATCACACACCAAGTCCGTCAACTCCCTTCCAGAATCTTGAGAATGAAAAAGAAAAAGTAACAATCAATCCCGACTTTTCTTAAAAAGGACAAACAAAATCCCAACTCAATTTCGAAACAAAACAAAACTCAAAAACCCACCATTTTCATCTCCAAAACTCCATCTCTTCCTCCTCCCCAACAAAACAATGTCAGCCTCCACCTACAACTCCACCAATGGAATCTACACCTCCCCTGACTCATCAATCAGCTTCCCCTCCGACCCCAACCTCTCAATGAGCTCCTTCCTCTTCCGCCGCCTCGATTCCTACCCCGACCGCCCCGCCCTCATCGACTCCGACTCCGACGACCGCCAAACCCTAACCTTCCGTCAGCTCCGCTCCGCCGTCTCCTCCTTCGCCTCCGCCCTCTCCAGCCTCGGCATCCGCAAGGGCGACGTCGTCCTCATCTTCTCCCCAAACTCCATCCTCTTCCCCGTCTCCTTCCTCTCCATCGTCTCCCTCGGCGCCATCCCCACCACCGTCAACCCCCAATACACCGTCGGCGAGCTCAAGAAACAGGCCCTCGACTCCGGCGCCAAGCTCGTCCTCACCGTCCCCGACCTCGTCCCCAGAGCCAGCTCCCTCAACCTTCCAATCATCCTACTAGCCAAAAACACCAGCAAAGATGTTTCCATTCCTACATTTTACGACCAAATCAAGAACCGCTCACCGGCGGAGTTCACTCCGCCGGAGATCAACCAGGACGACACGGCGGCGCTGCTCTACTCCTCCGGCACGACCGGAACGAGCAAGGGAGTCGTGCTGACGCACCGCAACTTCATTTCTACGGCGATCATGATCGCCGCCGCCGACGGGGGGGAGATGGAGAGGACGTACCTCTGTTTCCTGCCGATGTTTCATGTTTCTGGATTGTCGATTGTGAACTACACACAGCTGGCGAGGGGGAACACGGTGGTGGTGATGGAGAGGTTCCAGATGGAGAAGATGTTGGGGGCGATCGAGAGGTTCAGGGTTAGCCATTTGTTCGTTGTGCCGCCGGTGATGATCGGGCTCGGGAAGCACGGGATGGTGATGAGGAGGAGGTTTGATTTGGGCTCGTTGAGGTGGGTTTGTTCGGGGGCGGCGCCGCTTGGGAGGGATGTGATGGAGGAGGTTGCTAATAATTTTCCCGAAGTTGAATTGGTTCAGGTAGTGCTACTGGTTTGATTTTATCTGTTTTGGATTGAGGTGAATGAGCGAGAAGGGAAGTTAAGGGAACCATTCACCTTGTTCGGGAACATTTAGAAGGTAAAGTTATTCATCCTATTTTCCCTTAGTTCATCCCCTAATAGCATAAAATTTGTTATCCCCCAAATTGGGGTGTAACCAAAGGGAATAAAATTCCCTTCCCTTCCCTTCTATTCTCTCACTTAGTTTCCCTTAACTTCCCTTAACCTCATTGAAATCCAAACAAGCCCTAAACTTTGTTATCCCCCAAATTGGGGTGTAACTAAGGGGAATGAAATTCCCTTCCCTTCCCTTCTATTCTCTCACTTAGTTTCCCTTAACTTCCCTTAACCCCATTGAAATCCAAACAAGCCCTATATCAAAATTGATGTATACTCAAGAGGTCTAGAGACTAGAGTTGCAAAAGTTTACCTGATTAAGTCGATGTATTGAGATGATTTTTATTTATTAGGAATGCTATTTGATTTGGTTTTAGGGTACATTTCACAAAACTCCCGAACTTTGGGTATGTCACAAAACTCCCTAAACTTCCAAATTTTCTCTAAGGACCCCCATCTATAAATGACAAATAACTAAAAAAAATTTAAGAGGGGAAAAAGATAACCCAATTTAATCATTTGTAGCAATGGATCCCCTCCCCAGTTAGGGTTAGAAGGCAATCTGGTTGTGTCATAATTAACAAGGAAAAGGTTTATGTAGTCCCTCACATTGTCAAGATTTAGGTGTGGTTCGTTATCAATGGCTTCAAGATCTTTGGATTTGAAGCAGCGTGTGTAACTAGTGTTCGCTTCTGCTGCTTAGATTTTGTACCTGTTCCTGTTAATTATATCAAGTTTTCTCTACATATGAGAGTTTAATCACATAGCGATTATATCACTATATCAACATAAGAATGTCATTTCTCATCCACAGAGTAGATAAAACAACTTTGTGTATTTTCCACACAGGGATATGGATTAACAGAGACTTGCAGTATTGTATCGTTGGGCCCTCAAGCAGGGGCTCGGAAATTTGGTTCTACAGGTTACTTAATGGCAGGCATTGAGGCTAAAATTATTAGCATAGACACATCTAAGACTCTTCCACCTAATCAGAATGGGGAGATATTAGTTCGTGGACCAAATATAATGCAAGGTAGGATTCTTCATCAATATTTTTAGTTTGCTGCTAAACTTATGAACTTTTTCTGGACTTGATACACCTGAAGAAATAGATCTGAAACAAACACTTCATGCTTGATCAGAAGATTCAGAACGCCATGATCGAAGATTGAACATGAAGAATGAATTTCTGGTTTTTTGCATAATTATATTTCTGATAGTTATGACCGAAATCAAGTTTGCTAAAGATTTTCTATTTCCCATTTGGTTTGACTTTCCTATCATAAGATAGAAATTTTTCCATGCCTACATTATCAAATTAGTGTATATCTTTATGCAATGTCCATGTGATGAAGATATTCTACATTTTAGTTATTTCCTTTACTGATCTTGTGTTGCTCAACACCTATTTTTATGGAGCTGGATTTCATTATCTTGAGCAAATTGCCACGTTTATATTATTCTTTACCAATTATATGTCCTTATTTGTCAGAGTGGCATGACATATATACTACTGTAAATGCCTCATAATGAAGTATCTTTTGATAGTATGATCTTGCAAAATTGAACAAATGCAATAGAATCAACAATAGAATCAAGTGACTTTAGCAACCCATTTTGTTTAGTGTATCACCTGGTTTGTTAATGAAATAGACCAGCCTTCGGAGATCTGGTTGAAGGAAACTTACAGAGAACTAAATAAATCACCAATATGATTTTCTTTACATGTTAAATACCAATTTTGATGTTTGTGCAGGGTATTTCAAAAACCTAGAAGCCACTAAATTTACCTTAGATGAGGAAGGCTGGTTCCACACAGGTGATCTCGGATATTTCGATGAGAAGGGACAACTGTATGTCGAGGATCGCTTAAAAGAGTTAATCAAGTGCAAAGGTTTTCAGGTACTCCTCATACTGAAGTATATTTTAATTTTTTGGCTACATCAAAGCGAAAAAATGACTTTGAGTAAAATGCATATGTTGTTTACTCTCACACTGATATATCTCATAAATATATCTTTAGCAGTGAATTCCTATAAGTGATATTTAAACTACTGTCTTACCTATTTCATCATTATGAAATGTCATCCTCATCAATGCACTGTTTCATTTTCTGTTTTTTTTTTAATTTGTACATGAAAATTAGTTCTTTAGCTTTAACATTCATTTTATCTTTTTTTTAAATATAGTTCGGTTAAACTCTCCTGTTGTTTCCTTTCAGCATCAACTCACTATTAACATTGCTTCAATTTTTAGGTTGCACCAGCTGAGCTGGAATCAGTGCTTACATCTCATCCTGAGATATTAGATGCTGCCGTTGTGCCGTAAGTTTTGAAGAGAATTCTCAGAGCTAGAATTGACTGTACTTACATTTTTCCTGCTTGCTGAAGCTTAGAGAGTTTTCTTGTTAATATCATGGTATATTTGCATTAAACAATGTGATGCTAAACTTATGGGGTTCTGGTATTTTGGATATTTGTATCCAGAATGGAAGATGCTGAAGCTGGTGAGGTTCCTGTGGCATTCGTTGTTACTTGTAACAGCTCACTTACTGAAGTGGATGTGCAGAAATTTGTCACGAGTCAGGTAGGTCGTAAATATAATTTGACTTGATTTGATTTATGTTCCAGTTATAATTCATTTTATCAAACTCTTTAACTGTTGCCAATAGGTTGCTCCTTTCAAGAGGTTGAGGAGGGTAATCTTTGAGAACAGCATCCCAAAAACAGCTTCCGGCAAAATCCTTAGAAGAGAGTTATCGAACACGGTAAAATCGCTTAGAAGAGAGCTTTCAGATAAAGTTAGATCAAAAGTATAGGAATCACACTTCCTTGTACGCCGAATGTGTCAATTGCGTGAATTTGCGTGTAATAATGTATATGAATATGTAATCTCATGGACAGCTTTGTTATATGTTGTATCCCACCTCCAAGCTGCTGTAAATAAATGTTTAAGCACCACTCACATCAAAATAAAAATGAGCATTTATTATAGATGAGAGGTTAGACAGTAATATGTAGCTAACTTTTCTTCTCTTACACAGATACTAATCTATGTGATGACACTAATTACTTTATGGTTCACGGATTAAACATTACAAGCCAAACCGATTTTCACCTCCAACACTTCCGTCATGTCCAAGAATGGAGAATCTAAAAATTAGGGCATGTCATGATCCACCCAAAGAGCTTTTATGTCCCTAAGAAATTTTGTTTTTACTTGACACTGAATTGAGAACAGAAATATACTAATAACTCTAATGGAAGCGAACATCGATCTACATTCCTTGACAATACCTCAAACTGGTGCATGTCACCAAATTTATGTCGAGCTTAAGAATTAAATTATGAAGAGTTAACGTGCAAAACAGCTGAAAGTAACTCCACAAAGTTGCAATTGAAGAATGCCCTCTTAGATCAACATGAATCAGTAGACATTTAACATTGACATTTGCAATGCAAATGTTTTGAGACAAGTACATGAATCTCCAGAGCAAAGAACAAACTAAAAGAAAACAAGTTACTAGTAAAAGGTATTGACACAAGAGGTTTGTCATCTCAAATATTGGAAACTTACTTCATCAATAGCGGTTTGTATGGTGCATTTTAGCGAGCGAATTTCCTCTTGCTAACTTGCACCCCGCATAGAAATTAATGGGTAAAAAGAAAATTAGTGGTAAGAGATCGATAGATCTCAATGTGGGTAGCTCGAAAATGAATTCAGCAGCCTATCCGGAGCATTTAGACCCTGATTTTTCAGCTGATGATGAACTATATAGTGAGGGCTTAATGGGTAGTACTGGGCCAAAGGGAGAAAAGAAGAAGAAGGCCATGGCTGATATCTTGGCTACTCCGGCAATGGATACTCCTAATATTCAAGCACAATCTGGATTTAAGGTAATTCGACAGCTTAGTAAGTCCCCCCTCTCTGCTAATAAACACATTTCTAGGGTTTCTTGGGCTGATGCATTGGATGAAGGGATTGATAGTATTGCTGAGGAATTTCCCCCTTTGAGTAATTCTTGTTCTTCTTCAGTTTTGAAATCGTTAAGCAACGACACTGTTACATTGGCTGAATCTGGTTTTATTTCTGATAACTCTGCTACATTGGCTGGATCTGATTTTGTATCTGATAATACTACACTACACAAGGATGTTGAGATTATTGAACAAAAGATTGAAGCTAATAAGACTTTTGCTAGCCTCTTCACTGACAATCGAAAATTAGGATCTGGGCTGAATTTGAATTATTTTTCACCTTCAATTGATTCTAAGGCTGTTTCTTTTTCTGAAAATGAATGGAATGAGGGTGCTCTCTTATGGAAAAACTGTTTAATTGGTTATGTTTATGGCCTCAATGTTAAATTCAAGGCTATGGAATCATATGTTAAGAAGCTTTGGGAAAGAATCTCTATTCCTAAAGTTTTATTGCTCAAATCTGGGATGTTTCTGTTCCAATTTCAAAGTGAAGAAGCTATGAGAGGTATTCTTGAAGGGGGACCTTGGTTCTTTGGATCTAGACCCCTAATGTTGAAGCCATGGTCCATTGACATGGAAACTGATAATGTAGAAGATGTTCTCTATCCAATGTGGATTCAATTGCCTGAGCTCATATTAAACCTCTAGAATTCTGTTGGAATCAGCAAGATTGCTAGTGCTATTGGGAATCCTATCACTACTGATAAGCTAACAGCAAATAGGCAAAGGTTGGCTTATGCTAGAGTGCTAGTTGAGGTTAAGCTTCCATTTGATCTCCCAGATAGCATTACTATACAAGGCCCAAATGGTAAAAGTTTTCAGCAAAAAATTGTGTATGAATACAAACCTAGATGGTGCACAAAATGCAAATTGGTTGGGCATGACACCAGTTACTGTAGGAAGTCCAAAGTGGTTCAAGTATGGATTCCTAAGACAAAAATTGCGGATAAATCAAATTCAGATTCCTTTGTTGTGGATCCTGCTCCTGGCCAGACTTCTGGCCAAAATCTTGTTGCTACTCAAGCTGATAAAGCCCCAGGTTTAGCTAATGATGACAACCATCTTGAGAAGAGTTCTCTCATTCATACTCCTATTTCTGGTTTTATGCATGCAACAATCAGCAGAGACCATTCACTGAAGTCAATAATAGCTGATAATCCTTCCAGGGGTGCGGGAAACATGCACAAAATAGGAAACGTGCAACGTGCACATATCACAAAATAACAAATTTTCATCACTTGCTTTTCATCTGAGTGACATTGATTACTCCTCTATTGATAGAGGAGGTATGACACAATGAATTTTACCTTTTGGAATGTTAGGGGATTTAATAAATCCCCTAAGTAGCATTTAGTGAAAAATTTCATCTCTCAATTTCATGTCTCACTGATTGCTCTATTGGAAACCAAAGTTAAGGATACTAATATGAATTGTATTGCAAATAAAATTGTTAAGGGATGGAAATGGATTTCTAATGCCTTGCATACTGATAAAGGCAGAGTATGGATTTTTGGGATCCCAATTTACTTGAAGTTACATGTCTACAAAGCTCTCATCAATGCATTACTTGCTCTGTTAAATCATTAGATGGGAGGATGAATTGCTACATGTCTGCTATTTATGCTTTCAATACATTAGATAGAAGAAGCAGTTTGTGGGATGAAATTACATCTTTCAGCAAAAATGCTACTATTCCCTGGCTCCTGATGGGTGATTTCAATGCTATTTTATCTGGGGATGAAAAATTGGGGGGCTCTCTTGTAACAGAAAAAGATACTGAAGAATTTCAAAATTGTATTGAGAGATGTCACTTAAAACAATTGAAGACTATTGGGTGTTTCTTCACTTGGACAAACAAGCGGATCAAGCTTCTAGAGTTTGGAGCAAACTTGATAGAGTTTTAGTCAATGATGAATGGATTCATGCTCACAATGCTAGTCAAGTTGAATTTTTAAATCCAGGGTTCTCTGATCACTCTCCAGTATTAATTTCTATATTGGAAGACAACTCAAATGGTAAGAAGCCATTTAGATTCTTCAAGATGTGGACTAAACACCCAAATTCTTTATCAACAATTGAGGATGTTTGGCAGCAACAAATTCCTGGATACAAAATGTACTCAATCTGCTCTAAGCTCAAGTTTCTTAAACCTGCTTTACTGGAACTTAACAGAAGACATTTTCATAATATTAGTGAACAGGTTGCCAGAGCTAAAAAAGAGCTAGACTCAATTCAATCTCTACTGCAAAGTGATTTACTCAATGCTGAGCTCATAACTAGAGAAAGGAAATGTATAAAAGAGTACTATAAGTTGCTTAGTTTTGAGCAATCCTATTTTCAGCAAAAGATTAGAATTAATTGGGGGCTTCATGGAGATAAATGCACATCTTTTTCCATTCAACTATGCAATCCCAAAGACATCACAACAAAGTTCTGGTCTTGTATAGCTCTAATGACAGCAGACTGATTGAGTATGGAGACATAATTGAGGAATTCATCCAGTTCTATAAAGATCTCATGGGTAAATTCATTCCAGTCAGTCCTATTAATGAAGTAATTGTTAGAAGAGGACCATGCCTATCATATATTCAAGCAAAGAATCTTGAGAGAGATATATCTATTGAAGAAGTGAAGAGTGCTGTTTTTTCCATGGCTGATGATAGTGCACCTGGAACTGATGGTTTCAGTGCATCATTTTATAAGGAAGCTTGGCCTATCATTAAGGAGGAGTTGTTTCAAGTAGTGAAGCAGTTTTTTATCTCGGGCAAACTTTTAGGTATGGCAAATTCTACTTCTCTTACCTTGATACCTAAGATTCAGTGTCCTAAATATGCATCTGATTTTAGACCAATTGCTTGTTGCAATTGTCTCTACAAAATCATATCCAAAATCCTCACTGCCAGAATTCATGTCATTGGCACTTTAATTAATGAAGCCCAAAGTGCATTTGTTAAAGGGAGATTGATTTCTAATAATATTCTCCTAGCTCATGAACTAATTAAACACTATGGTAGGAGGAATTTGTCCCCCAGATGCATGCTCAATATTGACATTAGGAAGGCTTTTGATACTATTAGTTGGGATTTTCTTAAAGCTATGCTCATTTGCTTGGGATTTCCTATTAAAGCTGTCAATTGGATCATGGCTTGCATTTCTACTCCATCAGATTCTGTTTCAATCAATGGCTCTCTTCATGGCTATTTTAAAGGCAAAAGAGGCCTTAGGCAAGGGGATCCTCTCTCCCCATACCTATTTGTAATTGGCATGGAATATCTTTCAAGAAGTCTTAGCTTACTGAAGGAAGATCCCAAATTTAAGCATCATCCAAAATGTACATCTCTCAATCTCACTCACTTGGCTTTTGCTGATGATTTGTTGCTATTTAGCAGAGGAGATTCCTATTCTATTAACAAAATTTTCCAGTGCATGAAGGATTTCAGCTCAAGTTCTGGATTAATGGCTAACCCCAGCAAATCATCCATATTCTTTGGGGGTGTGGATGATATGCTTAAGAATGCTATATGTGCAGAACTGGGGTTTACTGAGGGAGTTCTTCCAATCAAATATTTAGGTGTGCCTCTCATAAACAAAAGACTGTCTTTTCTTGATTGTTCTGCTCTCATCTCCAGAGTTGCAAAGCAATTTTAAAAATGGACAAATCATAGGAGCCTATCATATGCAGAAAGGATACAACTGATTAAAAGTGTTATCATGGGTGTGCAAAATTTCTGGGCTGCTAACTGCATCCTCCCAAAAAAGATCCTGGAAAAAATTGATATGCTCTCTAAAGATTTTCTTTGGGGAAACTCAGAGGGCAAGAGAAAGATAGCTCTTATTGCTTGGAATCAAATCTGTACAGGTTATAATCATGGAGGTTTAAATATCTACTCTTTTTCCTTATGGAATCTTGCAGCTGGAATCAAAACATTGTGGTCTGTTCATGAAAAGAAAGATCTACTTTGGATAAAATGGGTCCATGGTACATACCTAAAGCATGAAGACATATGGAATGTGAGAATCAAAGGTGGTGATTCATGGATGTGGAAGCAATTTCTCAAAGTAAGAGATTATGCCCTGGCACAATTTGGTGGCTTGCAAAATTTAATAGCTACTGTTCGTGCATGTTGTGTGCACGGAAGTGTTAAAATATCTAAAATTTATCAAGCTCTCACTCCTTCTATCCCTGTTGTCAATTGGTTCAAAAATGTAAGAGGATCCTTGAATCATCCTAAGCACTCTATTGCTTTATGGTTTGCATTTCATGGGCGGCTTCTCACTCAGGACAGATTATGCCGAACGGGGGTATTGTCATCTAATTCCTGTGTTTTATGTTCTACTGAATCTCAGGAGAGTCATCAGCACTTGTTCTTTGAATGTCAATTCTCTATGCTGCTCTGGAATAAAATTATGGAATGGATGGAGTTCCGATAGAGATCATGCGACTGGAATTCTATAGAGAACTGGTTTGCCAATTGCTTGCGAGGAAAAGGTTACAGACAGCAAATTAAAAGAGCTGCTCTTTCTGCTTCAGTTTATTTTATATGGCAGGAAAAAAATCATCGCATTTTTGAAAGAAAAGCACGGACAATTGAGCAGGTAGTAAAAGCAATTAAAGTTGCTATTCTTACAATTGTGCTTAATAAAGATATTCCAGTTGAATATGAGACATGGGTGCAAAAGTTATAATTGGTTCTCCATTTGTATAAGTGTTTAAGCTTAGTGTAGGTTTGTCTTTCCCAGGTATGGGAACCTTGATGTATATACAAAGCTCATTTGATTAATGGAATAAAATTTTTTCATTGATCAAAAAAAAATCTTAAATATCGGAAAGTACCAGCAGTGACAAATTTGTAACACATCAAAGCAGAACTTTTATTTGGTGGTTACACAGGTAAAGAGCTCCATGGTACTATATTGCTGCCAAAAAATTATTGGGGATTCATGGTGTGTTTCCTTTTTCTATTTTGGGGTAGTTACATCAACCACCATTTGACATCCAGAATGACAAGTTAAAAATAAAAAATAAAAAAACAAAAAAGAAAGTTTCCACAGCAGCAAAATAATTAAATTATTCCTCCAAATCGTTGGAGAAGTTTAACCATGGGCCCCTACTAGGTTACCACCGTAAAAATCAGGTATGATTCGACTCATGACCCTGAAACGCATTAAAAGACCATGAGATTATTGACAGTTCGCAAAAATGGAAAAGACATCAGGAAGGAGCAGATACTTGCCTGTATGTTTTCCGTCATGAAACTGTGCATTTTTAGATGATTTGAAGGTTTCTAAAAATTGTTTGGCCTTCTGGGACTCGAGTTTTTTCCTTGCCTTATCCCACTTGTGTTCAGAAGCCAATATCTCAATAATTCGTGGCAATGCTCTCCCAGCGGCATCAGTGTCCAGGAAAGCAAGCCTACATCTCCTGGCAACAAAGTCAACAGCGGATTCACAATATTCATTTCGAGCACAGTATGCAACCTCAGCCTCCAGAAAGGGGTATCCATGAGCAAGCCGCTTCCCAAGATTCTCATTCTAAGAAAAAGGTAGAAAGGAAATTGATTAAATAGTATTAATCTATGAGAATAATCAGAAAAGCATTTGATATCATATGAGAATAATCAGAAAGGCAGTAGATTAAGTAGTACCAATTACTAAAATCACAACAGTAACTGAGGATTTAAGCATACCTGAGCAATGGTTGCCACTCTTTCAGCCATCGTACCATATGCATGTGACAAATGCTTGGATATAGAACTATCCATAACTCCGGGAATAACTTTTCCACCATATGATTTCTTCATGCGTATATATTGCTGTGCGAGTACAGTGAAGGATGCAGGGTCCCAACCGTTTCCGCCAACAATATGCAGGTTGTTAGTCACACAGCCATTAGCCGGCTTCAACTTTCCTGACCTTACAGCTGCATTCACTGCATCTTCAGCCATGCTGAAAGAAGACATGGTAAGGTAAATAGAAAACATACAAACATTTAAACAACCTAATAGAATGGTCGCTGAAAATAAAATAATGTACATGGAAAAACCCAACAACAAATGTTTTATTCACCTATTCCCCTTTCAGAATCATATCAGAAGCTTCTGTGTTATGATTTATACAGAAAGATGCCCCCATAAACCCAGTGAGCTTCTTAAACAGTTGAGGACATGATGTAGACAAATGCAAGACGCTAGTTGTAATCCTCGTTTTGTTGATTAGGTTACAGACTAGTTACTAATTTGTTCATGTTAAAAGAAAAGAAAGTTTGTAAACTTTTCAGAATAAAATAGTGAATAACTAGGTCTGTTGCTTAGCCTACTCTTGTGGTTTGTGGTCGCACAAATATCTTTAAAAAATATTAAGGAGGCATATTCATATAGGGTACATATCTAAACTTAGACACCTATACCTGATAGATACGTGTAGGATACCCTTTTTGATGTATCATGGAATTTGCAATGTATCAGAGACGCGTCAAAGACACATCTTAGATGTATTTGAGATTAAAAATCCAATGTAATTTGATTTGTTGGATAGATTGTATTTATATAAATTGACCAATTTCTTAGTGAGGAATATAATAGTTCATGGAACTATTAGTTTATGTAACATGAAAATATTTCATGATATCCAGGATATTGAGTGTATTGCATATGCATGATTTTCTATTTGTTGTATCCACAAGATATCGGTATCTTAAAGTGCCCATTATACTATCGTTTTTGTATTGGTGCATGATATGCGTATGTACATATGTATGTATTTATAGTTTTATATATAATTGATTTTATATTTGTTGCCTAATCATCTCAGATCCATGTCCTTTTTTCCAAATTTCCCTTAGTGGCATCTCCATATTTATCATATATGTACCCCATACTCTCCTCCATGCTTCTAGTTGTAAGCACTACCATGAGTCAAGTACAAAGAAACTCTAAAAATAGGATGAACTCAACAAAAAAAACCAAAAAATGAAAGACATTATAACCATCGTTAATTCAGATGCATCTGACAATGAAGATCATATCATGTTTCTGATTGACCGAAACAGTACCATAGACGAGTGATAATAGAAAGCAGCCCTTGTTGATGAAACTTTCAAGATGTACCTTCTGTAAGTTGTCCATTTTCCACCAGTAATTGTTACTAAACCAGGATAATCTTCGCACACAACATGATCTCTAGAAATACTCTCAGTGTTCTTTGCTGATGGATCTATCGCCAAAGGGCGGATACCACTCCAAGCCGAAAGTACATCTCCACGTCGTACCTAAATTAGTATCAGAAATATATTAATGTAAAGAAGATGCTACAAGGTACTTAAGAATATAATTTGGCTAGTAACTCAAAAAAAGTCTACCACAAAACTAGAAGTTCCTATATCAGATTAGCAAGCGAAAAAGAAAGGAACGAAAGACAGTTACAATATCAGATGCATTTCACTGATGAATGCGAGTATTTATCTAATTAGGATGATCAGGCAAATTACATGGTTCCAATTAATTTAATTGACAGAAGCTGCTTAAGAAAATGATAAAAGAAATAGCTTCACCAGAGTACCAACCTGAACATTAAGGTAATCACAGATGGCATCCAATATAAATTGTATTTCATCTTCATGTGGTTCCGGAAGCATAGTAATGGGAGTATTAGAATCTGTAGTCCCTGCAATTGTTCTTCCTAACCAGGGTAACATGAATACAACACGGCCATCTTTTGTTTTTGGAACAATTAGTCCCATCCCCTCAGGAGAATAATAATCAGGAAGAACAATGTGCACACCGCTACTTGGAGAAATCATTGGTGGAGCATCTTTGTCAGCCATTTTTCGTACAGCATCACAAAATGGCCCGGCCGCATTTACAACAACTCTTGCAAATGTATCAAACTCTTTGCCTGATGCACTTTAAGAGAAGTTAAGCAGCATACATATAAACAAAACATTTTAGTTACTTAGTAGAAAATAGAAAGAAACTAAAATATAATTAGTATATAAGCTAAATATAATTATTAGTGTGAAAATTAACAAATATAAAAAGGACATAACTGAACTTTATTTGGTGATGAATTATGATAGACAATATGCTCTATACGCCTCCATCAGTAAACTCTAAAAACCTGATTCAAAGCGCAAAGCTATTAACAATAATCTGACTCTACCAGATCGCTAGTACCTCTCTTATTAAAAAAACAGAAGGTAAGGATCAAATGGTCTGTAATATATTACTCCCTTCCTTCCTCCCTCCCAGATTCATTTTCCTTCATTATCAAGTTTCGTTTATGTCATTTTTTGTCGCTTTCTCTATTTGTGGCTGATATCCCTGACAGAATGGAACCACGTTTAAAGAGGGATCCATCACATAATTTTTCCTGCAATCTGCTGTGCACCTTGATATTTTCTGTAGTATGATTGCATCAATAAAAATTTTGAACCACAGATCTTTCTTTAAAAAAAGTCGAGAGATCCTCTGCAACTTTATCCTAAGAATCGTAATCTACCATGAATTGCAGTTTCCAGAACAAACTTCACTTGTTCATCAGTCATTGATTATATTCACTGCAATAAAATGTCTAAAGATGCCATCATCGTAAGAATGCTTTATTGGTCATGATGACTGATAGAAAATATGGCATAAACATCACAAAAGGAACAAAAGAGGTCTTGTCTTGTAAAGGGTAGTCTGTTGCTTAAGCATCAAGAACAGTAAATCCAGTATGTCACAATCAATCTCTCCTCACAATAAATCGAGTCTAATCTTCTCCACCATGTTCAGCCTACCGTACATCCCAGGTACCTATTTATCTATTCAATTGATAGGCTAGGTAACACTTCACAAAATATTAGTTCTTAAAAGTTAACCCTCACCTAATCATCTTGTCTTCCTCCCTCCAAATACTGCTTCCCTCTCATGTTTGTAAGAGACCATGTTTTAAAAAGCTTGCGTCTAGCCCGCCTAGGCGTCCTCTAGCCTCCAGCTATGAACATCTCCTCTGACCTTCAACAAAACCTTCTCCCCCACCACTTAACGAAGAAAGAAATCTGCCTAGGCGTCAGTCTGACACCTAAGCTTTCTTTTCTATAATATTGGTATTTACTATCAATTATTATAATTAAAAAATAAAAATAGGAAAACTACCTAGGCGCCTAGGCTCTAGGCGTCAGGCCCAATACCTAGGCCGTCTATACTTTCTGTACCTTGGTAGGAGATATGAGTGCTAGATCTCAATACTTAAACTTCTTTAGTATTAATATCCCCTTGAGCGCATTATTTCCATTGGATGTATTGACATGCGGCAACATTCAGGTATTGAAACTGAACTGAACTATCCTTCGCCCGATCGTTGGTTAATGGTAAGGAAAGGAAATTTACTAAAATCACTGCAAGCCCGCTCACTGTCTAGTTTTCATTCTCCATGTTTTTTTTAAAATAAAAAAGGGTAAATTTCACAGAACTACCATGACCTATTAGAGGTTCTTCCGGAAGAAATACCAAACTACCATAAACTATTAAATATGAGAATTATGAAAATATTTTCCTGTTAGTTGCACTATTTCCTAAAATAACTAAATATATTGCAGTAGATTGTCATTTTAACAGAGGAAATGTTGGAGGTGCCGTAGGCTATACATCAGATGACTGAAAGAAACACTGCACCTATGTATCATTTATTAAGTAGTTCTCAAGTATATAGTTATCAAGCAAATTTGTTCTTATGAACTCAAATGTACTTCTAAGGCTCTAAATCTCTTAAGGCTCTAAATCCACCTTACAATCTCTTCTGCCTCATAACTAAGAAAGGGATACAAAGAAGGGGCCATGGCTTTGTATGAGAAAGATGATGTCTTCATTGTCCATGTTAAGAGATGTACCTCATCAATTTTTTTGGTAAATTTGTTTATCCTTATTATGAGTAGCGAATCTTATTGATAAATCAGTGGATGCCTAACAATGGACTTATGATTGCAGCTATACTAGCGTCATCTAACAATTAGTCACAAACCAAGTATTTCATAGATTTTACTTCAATAATAAATTTGTTGAATAAATTCATCGAATCTGCACTTTCATTAAATTTCTCCTGACTAGTGCATCACAAAATTTGTATTTTAAAAAAAGGAACTTGTACTAGCTGCTCTCGCCTAAAAAATACCTTGGTTACAACCCTGTGGCAAAGCAGAGCTAATTTCATATGTATACATAAACATTTGCACGAAAGAATAGCATAAAAATTCTGAGATTCTAGTTCCACGACAGTTTGTACCCCCACAATTTTAAACATGTTCTAAATCTGTTTATTAGAATTGTTCCAGCATATTAAGTTGTTGGGAACCTTTTAATGGAAGCATTGGCTAGAAATTATATACAACTGTCAATATATTCTTGTTAATTCGTAAGGACCAAACTACTCAAACAGGTTCACTACATCAATAAACATAATGTATAGAAGACGTTACCTGTAAAGATAAACTACATAGAAATATAAGCGATGATCCTATGTTGCCAAAATTGGTAAAAAAAGAAAAGAGAAGAAGAGAGTAACTTTCTACCTGATAGCTTATCTCGGATACGTGCACCAATTATCCGATCACCTGCATCATCTTTTATAATGGAAATAACTTCTGCATGGTTAAGCACAGCAGCACCAACTAAGGCAGCAGTGCAAGCTAATCCAACATTCAGCCGAGAATCATTCATCTGCCCATCATAATAAACCACTGTTCCTTTCAAACTTCTGTCATGACCTTTTCTCGCCAGAGTAGGGAAAAGTTCAATCGATTCATCTGCGGAATAGTATCTAGATAAATGCAGCATTCTTCGACCAGCAACAAGATCGTACATTTTTAGGCCCGCCCAGTAATAAAGAACTTCAAACCACTCAAAGCAAGGTGTCATGCATGGCAAAGCCTGGCATAAGTGTGGAGCATTTTCAATAACCTGTTTACGCTCCCTAAGTGCATGGAATACAAGTTTCAACTGCCCATAGTCGAGATTGAATACTGCTTTTTCCAAATAACGGACCCCTGAAAATTAGAAAAAGCAAGTTCAGAGCAACGGATAAACTATTCAATGAGTGCTTTATGGTCCTCCATTCAAGCAACAATATACGTTAGGCACTTGAATACTTCATGGTTACATGTTGAATATTCCTCTTAACATATCGTGTGATTTATAGTTTTATACTGTATCATAGACACGTGCAACAAACAAAAATACAACAAAGCTATATAATTTATAATGTATCATTAACATATGGCTACGTTTTAGAGACTTAAGTTAAAAATACAATGCATGAATGAAGTACACAAAAACACAGAGAGCAAGCATTGATGAACCAATCTACCATGCTACACAGCTACCATATCTGCATTTCCCACAAAAAACGTCCTAAATCATCTCCATTTTTACTCCCAAAGCTATTTTTATCTTCCAATCTTTACCCAACCACTTCGTCTCTGAATTTTCTAATTATTTGATTTTCAACACAAGTACTGAAGCTGCAAAAAGATCCCAAATTCTACAGAAATCCATTAAGCAAATAAAACAAACCACACCCTCTAAAGCAAACAAAACGGACCACACTCTCTAAACCCATACAGTGAACAATTTCCATGGATATTTAATTTGTCCAATGGAACTCTAGTCTCTAGTATCGTTCTAAGATAAAAAATCATGAGACATAATTAAATTGCAAAGAGCAAGGCCCCCTCGGGTTTGCATTGTAACAGTATACAATATACTAGTAAAGGGCTTCACATTCACAACCTCTGCTCCACACTACTAACGTAACAAATAAAAATTTAATGAAAAAAACCTAATTCTGGTTACTTTTTGCCCCAAAGAGGGGCATAAAGCCAAAATCGAAAAGGAATCAGTTCCAATTCAAAAAAAGGCAACACCAAAAACTCGCTCACCTCCATGGATCAGCTTCGTGGACCTCGACGAGGTACCCGACGAGAAATCCTCTCGCTCAACAAGGCCAACCCTCAGCCCTCTCGTGGCCGCGTCGAGCGCGACGCCGCATCCAGTGGCCCCACCGCCGATCACGAGCACATCCAGTGGATTCACAGGGCTCGTCCCCATCAGCGCCGACTCCTGCACGTCTCTCGTCGGCACCGCGGCGAACGGATCGGCGATCTTCTGCCGCAACGATTCCAACGCCGTCGAAGTGCGGTCGCTGGCGAACGCCGGCGGAGAGATCAGCGTGAGCGTCGCCCAGGATGCGCCGGAGGCGGCGGCGGCGATCAGGGCGAATCGCCTCAGTCGAGGGGCGGCCATTGTCGGGATTTTGGATTTGATCGCTGGTTCGATGTTCGAGGGAGCGAAGGGCTTTATATTTCGGGAACTGGTTGAAAGCGGTAGTGATGAGCAAATTACGAGAATGCCACTAGTTTTGGTTGGACCCGGAAGGTTGGATTTCGGATGGGGGGATGAACCGGAAGTTTTTATTCTCGTTAAGTCCGTGAATATTTTAGGAACGCTTTTTTTTTTTTTTTTGTGGGGGCCCCGCCCTTTATGGGTTAAATTTATTCTAGTTGGTTGCAAGGCAGTTGGCAATTGACCAAATTCATTCGCTACAGGTGACTGTGTAAATACTTTCCAAATACTAATCGCCCACTTTGGAAATCTATTCCTCATGAATCAGATCCTGCACCGTTTGACTAGGAGGAAGAGGAGGAGGAAAACTAGAAGGAATAAAGGATAAAGAAAAGAATGTAATAATTATTAAAAGGAAAAAAGGATAAAGAAAAAAATGGTAACTTAATAATTTTTAAAAGGAAAAAAAAAACAGATGAGTTTTGTTGTTAGGTAGGTAAATAGTCAAGCACATCCTCATTCTATGATCCAAATGATACGGATCCAGATCAATGCTCGTATTAAGTCTATGAAATTTACACAAACATATTATTGTATCATGGATCCTTCTTTATGCTTTGACAAATAATCATTCATAAACGGGTAGGACGAGTTTGTGTTTAGATCAGTTCGGGTTCGAAGACCCACACAAGTCCGAATATGGACTTATAACAAACTTCACTAGACAAAAGAACCTCCATTGGCAATATACATCCAATAAGAAAGCAATACGGTTGAAATCCCAACAATATAAGTAGATACAAGATAAATTTTGACAAACTGCTCTATAAAGAAGCTAACATATTCGCCCTCAAAGTCCCAGTTACTTTACTTTGCGCATCTCACTCCCAAACCCAGTATTTAATTCATTATCAAAATCAACAATTCTTACACATGGTTATTTATACAAAAAGTACTTAAGAACGAATACATTTGGCACAGAACAGCAGCCTCTTTAGAAAGGAAAAAGATAAAATCATTACATTGTATGATGAGCGGGGGCAAAAATGAGAAAACAATTACATTACAGTAACATTGACACCAGAACCAACACAACAATGGGTTAGTGCCCCAGGAGAAGAGGATCATCGCTGATTCCCTGCTATCACTTGCAGCTGCTATTACTTTTGCACTATACACAAAAAGAATCAAAAGACAATGACATATCGCTCAAATAGCACATATAGCTAAACTTTGCATGCTAGTGTTCAGGCTTGAACACCCGGGCTTTTAGTATTCCTGGAATCGGGGGTGAACTAGGCACCTTTCCTTGCGAGTTGGGTCTTATAGGTGGCCTTGGAGGTGAAAATAATCCCTGTGTGCTGGAGCTCTCGCAAATAATTGAATGAGGCTCATGGGCACTGTCATTGTGTTCTTGTTCAGATAGTCTCATTGCCCTCAGAACATATGAATCATCGTGCAACTCAAAAGGAGTACTGCATATAGTGTTTGCGGATAGAATATTAAACGATAGAAGTTTAAATTTTAGGGGTAAATTGCACATAGACCCAGTACTTTTGCACATTTGAAGTTTGAACTTACTAGCCCTGTTGTTTCACTGTTGCAGATAGACCGCTGGGTTAATTTTATTTACTCTTTTACCCTCGTATAGATGACTAATTTCACTCAGGGGCAATATCTGCCGATCTTTGACCAAGGGTAAAAGAGTAAAAGACAAAGTAACCCTGGGATCTATCTGTGACAATGAAACTATAAGGGCAGTAAGTGCAAAACAAAAGATAGTACTGGGATTCAATGTGCGCATAACCATAAAATTTATATGAAGTCATAATGTCACTAAATAAGACCAAAACTTGCATGCTATTAACTAAGGCTAACACCTCGATGATCTCATTGGCTAAAAAATAACATTGTTAAGGAACAATATATTTAAGATAGGGATGAGGAATTGCAATAGTTAGGCCATTAGAAGGCAAAATCAGAGAGAGAATCCACTTGTTTGATTCCCTGATGGAATAATTAAGGTCATGACCTAGTTGGTATGGGGCTTTGACAAGTTAGCTGCCTTCCTAAACCAAAAAATGAAGGAATTTCAACCTTTTCAATGAAATTGATAATACTGTTAATATAACATGACGCAATAATTCCATTCCGAACAATTGGCAGGAGTAGAAAAACTAACAGAAAATAACTAAATAAATAAAGTAAAGAAAGAAACAATAAACTTCTAAAAACTATGTATTTAGCATTTGTTTACATATCTGCCCCCAAATCTTCTGTATTTCAAAAACTATCCTCCAAATCTTTGCTAATGTACCGACCAAATCAAATGAAGATCCATTAGTCTACAACATTTCCGTGACGATTAGAGAATCAAAGTGGATGCACTCTTCTTTGTTTGCTAAGATTACTCCCAAAAAATAATAATAATAAATATGACTAAGTTATCTGTATTTTACTTAATGAAACACATCCACTCCCAAAATCCTGATCCAAACATAGTTAAAGCCTTTTATGGTTCGAGTGATAAATGAAGAAAGTCTTATGAGCCAATGAACGTGCAGATTCAACATAATAAACTTGTTTAGCGCTCTTGATAAATAAATTGATAGTCAGAATCAGAAGCTTAAGAGCAAAATCATCAAAGTACCTATTAAAGTCAAAATGCACCAGCTGCATATCTTCTGATATTTCCACCTCAATGGTTGCATGTGGACGAGTCTGTCAAGATGAAGAATAAAAGAAAACCGTTACTGCTGTCTAGATTAGCCACTCCAATTTCAATATCAGAAAATGCAATACAAACTTAAATTTAAAGACAACCTAAAACATTTTGCAATTATATAAATTCCTTAACTATATACTCCTCCCTCCCTCTCCGCCTTTCTCTGCTTTCATTCTGTTTGTCTAAGGTTGTGGAGTTAGGAAGGGCGAAAGGGGCAGGGTGCCATATCAAGCTAACGTCACATACAACAACAGAAACAACGACAACAACAACAACAAAACCTTTTCAGATAAAAGGGACATGAGAACAAGGAGCAGATTGGTGTCGAGTAGCAAGAAGATTCCAAAACAAATATATAGGGAACACTCTTTTATCACAGATGGCAAAAGTCCAGTGACGTATCTATGAAATGCGATGATAGTCCAAAGCTTGTGAGTCCGTGACGAGGTAACAAAAGATAAAATATACCTATAAAAACCTTTTTCTTTAACATAAACAACAAATTAGAATGTCAATGTGGAAGTGTTAACATATACTCGGGGATCTCCATAAGTCAAGCAAAAGGAGAAACTAACCAACCACAGTTTGTATGCACATAACTTTCATTTGTAATAGGGACAATCAACCAATGTACGTGAAATAGCAAGTTAGTTAACTTATTCATTCTATATATACGACTTATTCATTTTATATATACATTGAAACTGAGTAGGTATAAAAAATCATAATAATAGCAAAGAGTGGAATAGGTAACATACCTGAACCAGGATGAAAGGCAAAGCAACTCCACCTGGAGGATTTTCTCCATGTAGTTGCTCATTACGATTCACCAAATTCTGGAGGCCTATGTACTTAATGAGAAAAGGAAAAGAAAAATGTCAGGGCAAACCAACAAACATAATGCTTGAGTGATTCCTAAAATATATTTACCGCACAACACAGGTTACTCATATACCAGGATCATTCATTCATGTCGCAACATGACTTTATGCATACATATGCAATAGTAATTTTGCACAATATACTCATCCCATTATTGTATACCATTCGAGTAGATAATGAAGTTATATGAGCAACTTCGCATTTCAAAAGACCAAAAGAACGAGCCAAGTACATGAAATGTGTGTGCACGCGCACACGCAGCTCTTTAACTGCCCTTTACATGTTGGAACACAAGCATGTGTGTTTTCAACATTGAGTGTGTGTGCGCGCGCGCGCGTGAGTACTCCCTGAAATATAGCCAACAACACATATATCTATAAATTAGTTAAGTCAAACAGGCCATGTTCAACGTGACTTTATGCACAGATGCATTTGGACGATATATACTTCCCATTATTTTCTACCAGTCAAATAGATAACGAAGTTATATAGAAGCAAGTTTGCATTTCAAATGTGCTGTGATTTTCTTGAGGGAGTTCATGCTTGGGTCAGACAAGGTTGGGCTAATAGAAGCCTAATCCATATAAAATGTTGTCAATCATAATACAACCAATTTATGTATGTCAATGATATATAAGCATTATACATTACATCCATATCTGTAATCTATAGATCCTTTTGTAATTAATACTTGTGATGAGATGTGAACCAGATTGCCCTCCATGGCTCGTGTACCCAAATGCACCAGACAGCGCCCTAACTAAGAATACTATAACCAGAACACAAGTATACATGCACTTAACATGCACTTATACACACAGGCACAGTTGAACAGAGACACCTGCAGTGCAGCCAGACATGTCCATTTATGTACATGCAGAGAAGCACATTCCACAAGCACACAAGCATGCTTGCAACACATCTAGAAAGATTATTAGGTTTTTAAGATGAGAAATTTACTTGATCTTCCAGTTCTTGCAGATATGCTGCTTTCTTATCAATTCTACTCTTCAGAGCAACACGTTCTGCCTGCAATGGTATATGGAAACAAGAAGATGTTTACGGAAAATGGAAACGGAAAAAAAAATTCAAGAAAAGCAAGAAGTTCCATGAGAAATATATGCAATAAACTCAGACTTGAGACCAGATAAACCTTCAGTTCTTCAACGTCATTTAAGCTAGTTCGAGGTAAACCCCTCCACTGAATTTCTTTTTTATCCTTTGAGATGATATCCATTGCCATAAGCACATTCAGTGCATCATACACCCTCCTCCTTATGTTTTTCTCATCATACTGTTGCTGCATTTTAAGGAAAATAAATGTATTCAAGGAACCGATGAGGACAGTTTATTACTAGTTCGTAAATAGTATTTACCTGATCTGGAGGCCCTATATTATTGCCTGGATCTGCAAATTCAGCAACAAGTTCGTCTGCAACCTAGATGAAAAGGTAAACTTTCAAGATTTAAAAGGATGGATCTCCAAAATAAACTAAATATAAAGCACAGCAAATGGGAATAGTTGCTTTAGAGCAGGTTGAAAATATATCTTAATATATTAAAAGGCTGAGATTTAGAAGGGCATAAATAGGATTTTGGAACGAGGCAAGCACCACACTTAACACCACTGTAATTTGACAACTTTAAATAAACATAATGCAGCAGTACACACTGCCAATGATAAAGATATCAACACAGTAATTTTCTCTGTGATTGCCTGCTTTAAGATTTTGGCATGCCATAAAGAAGACTTGCTCATGTCACCATTAACTTTTTTTAAGAAATATCCTATAGCCATCTATTGGTAAGTAAAATAGTTGTTCCTGAGACAGCTACTACGTCTTCTTTCTAAGTATGGACCCTTCAAATTTGAAAAAGAATTCTGAACAGAAACAGTAAGACTGTATCTTGGTTTCAGCCAATATGTCATTGATCATTTTCAAATAGTATGACTACATCCAGAGGTTTAAATTTCAGCCAATATGGCCCAAATATCAGCTGCAATCTTGGTTTAACCTGCTAGCTGGAAAGAAATCCCGTTGAAATATGGTTTCTTTCTTTTGGGCAATATGGCCCAAATATCAGCTGCAATCTTGGTTTAACCTGCTAGCTGGAAAGAAATCCCGTTGAAATATGGTTTCTTTCTTTTGGGAATTTACTGCCGAAATATCAAGTTGTTTCCCCATCTATCAGCCAACAACTATCCGCTGAAATTGTCAAAAAAGTGGTGTGGTTAATAAAGTGGGTTTGAGTATGGGTATAGGGCTCAAATTGAGCCCTAAACCCAAACCCATTTATATAGAAGGGAAAAGAAAATAAGAATTAGTGCTTGGAACTTAATTCACTGCAAGCCCTTATTTTCGTCTCTCACACTGTGTCACTGCCACCATCTTGCCTCGAGTTTGCCTCCGCATTCGCCTCAGGCTCCCTCATTATCACTGACATCTGAAGCCTCACTCTCTCTCATCGTTCATATGTCTCTTGTTAGTGTCCTCTTGGACGCCACACACTTCGATCTGTTGACGCCTCTCTCGAGCCATCATCGTCGCTTTCTAGAGTCGCCATCATCGTAGTTGCAATATTTCACTCCTCTCTCAACTCCCAAGTGGCTAGTAAGTGGTAGGCTTCTTTTTTTTTCTTTTTTTTTCCTTCGCACATTTCCCTTTTTTCAATTGTCAACTGAAAGCGTAGCCGATTTCACTACACAACCAATTTAGCTTATTTCGAATTTAATAAACTATGAGAGACTATTTGATCTTGAAATGAACTATATCAATTAGTAAACTTAAACTAGAATTTAGTGGCAAAGTCTAAATGAGAACTGGTTTATGAACTTTAAATAATACTCTTCAAACATCCCAAAATAAAAGGTAAAAGAGCAGCATATGTTAAATAATGAGATATATTTTTCTCGTAACGAGAAAACAGACAAAATTAGAGGACTTTTGGCAACAAAGAAGATAATTAAGGTAAAGTTACTGCACAAATGACGGATTCCAAATAATAGAAGGTTTTTTGCATCAAAATACATAGGCATGAATCATAACAAAACAAAAATAATAATAATAATAGAAATATGATCAATCTGACCTCGTTGTAAGTGGTTCTCCCCTTGCTTTCAACTTTCTCGCAGACTGCAAACATCACCAGCATTATCAAGGACATGCAAATATTAAATTGTTTGCTAAATTTTGAGAGACCAAGCAGTCATCAGCAGTATCAGGTTACCTAGTTGGATAAACTACACCAGACTGCCGGGTCAAGAAAATTCTAAAACAAGGGAATCCTTGAACAGGCTTTAAAATAAACAAATAGAAAGAATGGTTTGTCACCTTTCATGCTGAACTGCCGAAGGCCCCTGCCACTTTTATCACCGGCAACAGCTCGTGTTCCCCTCTTTTTCTTTTTGCTACTGTTAAAAAGTTTGTGTTGCATTAATACTGATAAGATCCTTATGCATACAGAACAAAATCAAGTAACTTCCCAGGTTTGTACAGTATTTTGTTTACTACTATGTTGCACCCAAAGTTCGAAAAGTATCCACCACGGTTTTGGTTTGCCTTTACCAGTATAACATTAAAATTGTCAAGGATTCTGAATAGGATATAGTGTAAGCACTGTTTTAAAGAGCGCTGAAAAGCGCCGCTACAGCGGCTGTAGCGGCGTTATTTGCTTTAGCGAAGGCCGCCGGGAGGAGTAGGGCCTTAGCAGTGAACAATAGTGCTTGTGAGCGCTTTTCACTCGCAAAAGCTCTCGAAAGCGCTAAATAACGATAAACAGCTGTAACAATTCGCTTTTTACTGCTAATTAAAAGCGGTTAAAGTGAAGTTTGGGTCGATTAAACCATACAAAACCCGAACTTTATTAAACCCCAAATCCAACACCGTTTCTTTCTCCTCCTCTCTGTGGATAGGTAAAAAAAATCCTAAAGTCGCCGCCTCCATCAATCTCTTCTCTCTCCCTCCAATGTCACCGGCTCCAGCCCATTCCTGCCGCCTCCTGCAGTCACCTCCTCTCTTCTCCGCCACCTCCAACAGTGATAACAACGCCACCTCCTATAGCGACAATATTCAAGAGCACTAAAAAAATAGGAGAGGGTACTCACAGTATTCTAGGGTGCTAATTGTATTTAGAAAGTAGAACTTTTAGATTTTTCTTATTTTTTTGAATATTTATACATATTTAAATTGGACCGCTATTTGACTTTGCGTTTTTTGCCACTATTTTGTCGCTATAGTCCCAAATAGCCTTAGCGGTGCTTCACCGCTATGCGACGCTATCCGCTATCGATAACCTTGAGTGTAAGCTATGTTGCACGGATACAGGCGTGGGAACGAACACGGACACGGGTGCGAATACGGGACACGGCAGAAAGGATACAGGGACACAACTATATACATACATATTAAATTAATAATCTATATGAGATCGATATTGTTTTTTATTCACATGTTATGAGAACTAAAATCCTTATACCATTTTTATGTTTCTTTTATTGAGTAGATTATAAATTGAAAAACCGCTCGTTTCAAACTAGATAACCAAAGGACCTTTTAAAATCATACATATAAACTAGGTATGTGCTAAAACAAACCTGTCTCGAGTCCAATTAGTTGCATAAATTTGAGGTGAAGTGTAAATATATGCTCAAGAAGTGTATCGTGACTTTTTTTAAACTAAAACATGTGTTATATAATTGAGTACATGTGTACATAAATGTATGTATATATTCAAGAAATGTCCAAGGAGTGTCCGACACTGACACAGGTACGGGAAGTATTGGACATGGATACAGGAGCCCAGATGAACTGTTCGGGTAACCGAGAGTGTAAGTCAAAGTTCGATCACAAGATTTCTATTCACTGGGTTGAATAGTGTTTAGCTTTCATGATTTGTATAATAGGAATTTCAAATTTTGTACAATTTCATTTGTCCACTTTGTTGCTATTATATAACGTCTCGCTAGTTGGCATCCTTACAATAGTATGTGCATATAGATCCAAATCTATCAGCCGATTTCCTGATAGGGGAAAAAATGATACATATTTAGGCAAACTAATCGTATTAGAAGGTAGTGGCTAATCAAAGGCCATTCTACAATTACTTTTTTACCTTACCAATTAGATAAATTAATGTTCTGAATTGTCAACCAACAAGAAGAACAATGACTAGTCTTTATCTTTAATCAGTTTGATACAAGTAATACGAAAGATACAAAGTGTCCATAAAGTATCCTTTCTTTTCATCTGTGCCTGTTGTTGGTAGGTTCATGATAGTGGCTAGCAATTCTAATTACAGCGCTAGCAATTCTAACCATTTTTATCGCAAATTCAGGTCAACCCAGTAATCCCCTTCAAATATTTTTGCTTTAACAATAAGCATAAGGAATATAACAATAGGTAGCGCTCAAAATAAAATATCATCTTAGATTGTTATTATCATTAGATTTTAATTTATCACTATCATCAGTTTTTTATCCTTCAATTTTTCCGTAGCTAACTAGAGACCTCATCCTGCATGACAACAGAATACTAAGCCAAGAATACCATAACTTCTGAATGGTGATCTATTTCCCAATATTTATTTCACGACCTTTTTGCTTTCAGAAAATTCAGCTAATTTAGGCAATTATTATTATTTACAATTTTAGCTGTTCAATCATACCTTCTGAAAGTTGAGAAACTTTTGGTCAACTGTTTGTGTGATTATCTTTGAATGCATGCATGTGGTCAGCGCAAACATTAATCCTAAATGACAAGAACATACAAAAGGAATCTAATTTATAATGAAACTATCCATAGAGAAAAAGATTGGCAGACCTTATGTGGTAAGTGATCATGTGAAAACTCACATAAATTAGGCACTACGGGCTAGAAATTTACCATATACGCTGAAAAGCAAACAGTTTGTGACTTTTCTTCAATTAACAATTTTGCAGCATAGCCATCACTTAACAAATAAACAAGATAAGATGTAAGCACCAGTCTATCTAGTAAGCTAGATTCTAATCCTAAAATAACAAAACAAAAGCCAAAGTATAATCACCATCACTAACATCCATTTGCAAAAATTTGCAAGCAACAGGCAAGAGCGTATCATGGTGTTCTACAGACCCGTCATAATGTAGTTGACAATTTCTAGCAAATCATGTTTTGACAATAACAATTAGCACAGAAGTGACCACTAAACATGCAAGTGTTACCCTCTGACAAGCCAGAATCCATTACGTCACTCACTTATCCAAGTATCAATTTAAAATTTATTATGACTATGTTTCCAAATAAGCAGTCAGTGATTGCTTTCCAAGTCAACTTTCACTAAAATTCACAAGGGTGTACAATGCACCGGATAAATTTACCAGACTACACCCTCAACAACAGAGTACTGCATCATCATTTGGTCAACAATTTATCATGAGTTACTAGCCACTTGCGAACAATTTGCTATTTTCTCCTAAAATTCACAAACTTATCAGAACAATCCACACTGCAGATTCTATTCAAGTACAAGGACGAACCTATACAGCCTTAAATTCATCTTCTACAATTTATCAAAGTATTTCTAAAGTTCCTTCACCAAACATTTTAGTAAATAATTCGCGATCTTCTCTAATAAATTACGCATTCATCTGCAAATAATAAAAAATTAAAGTACCAAACTAAAAAAATTTAAACAATTACCCATCCTCCGCCGCCGCTTGAGAAGATCCAGCATCATCGCCATGGATATCGAGCTGATTCATCCTGATGAAAGTGCTGTCGCTAGCCGGAGTCGCCGCAGCCGATGGAGATCCTCCGTCGCTGCCGCTTATCGATGCCGACTGGCCGCCGGAGATCGCCGGAGTCCCCCACGACGACCGGAGCTTCGACGAGTTGGCGGGGCTCTTGTTGCCGTCATCTCTCTGCTTCTGCTGCTTCTGATGATTGCTTGATCCAGTGACCATTACTGTTTCGAATCGATCAGTGAGAGAGAGAGAGAGAAGGGGTTGAAGACGACGAAGAAGAACCCTAGTTGCGAGGGCAAAGGAGAAAAAAGGGAGGGAGGAGCGAATTGTTTTTTGTTATTACTGCTGCTGTCCAGTTATCGCACGAGAAAATGCAACGTTTATTATGACGAAAATGCCCCCTCCCTTGACGAGGAAATGACCCCACGGGCGGTTAAGCTTTACGGGTAGGATTGTGGATGATACCCGAAATCCAATAACCAGATCTGATTCAAAGATTAGATTCCGGTCACATCCGGTTTTTGTTGGATCTATATCGGAAAAATCCAAAGACAAGAAGATAATGCCGAAAATATCCTCCAACTATGAACACAGTTACTATATTTTTGAAATACAGTATGTTATCGGAGCCAACAATAAATTTTGGACACAAATATCATCTCATCTATTCTACCGTATTAAAAACTTGGTGAGAAACTTAGGGAGGTAGGAAATATTTATGATAATTTAGAGTATTAAAAATTAATATGACCCCCATGACATAAAAATTAGAATAATTAAATTTTAACATAAATCGCAGGTCTATTTGCACGTGTAATAATACCAGTATATAAAGTTTTTCATTGACCGTGGTCCTAGCATGCATGTCTTCCATGTGTGGCTCTGATCAAGTTCATTTGGAACTAGCAATTGTAAAGTGATGAAGCATGTTGATCAAGGTGATGATTTTTTTGGTCTCTTTCATCTACGTCCGCTTACATTGTGGTTGAAAAAAATACATCATTCGAATTAACTTCTTTTGGTCTTCAGAGTATTCATTCATTTTTCTTGCCCTCAGCATCTATTTTCCTCTCGTGCATGTATGTTTTTTTTTCCTCTCGTCCGCTCTATTTTCTTTTTATTAATTGTTGTACGGAGATGCTAAAACAAAAAACATTGGTGCTGAGTCCAATGAATGTCACATTTAAGAACTCATAGAGCCCTACACATGCATCTCTTCAGCATGGTCTTATACCTCTATTCCTTCTCGTTCTCGTAGAATTTCGGCCGGTGCAAAGAAATGGTTTTCATCAAAGACGCAGTACTAGGAGGCCGCTCGAGGAGCTTCATATCAAAGGGACAATAGGGCGGGAACGGCGATTTCTTCGGATTACATTCGCCAAATACTTCATCCCCGTACACACTATTCAAACCTATACTCTTGAACGGCGCCAACATGTGAAGCGAACCGCACTTCTTCTGCATCTTGTAAGCTGACAAGTCCTCGTTTTGGATTCTCTTATGGCATCTTATAATTTTGCGACATTCAGACATCAGGCTCTCTCTTCTTGCCTCGTGAACCTTGGGATTGTGTGCGTGGACGAACCTGCTACAAACTTCGTCTAGTGTGACATTGCCGACGGTTTCTGCTTGGTTTTTGGCCGGATGTTAGCGAGAGAGAGATGGAGATTAATGCCACGATGATGAAGGGTATCGAAGGTGACATGGTGCGGGGTTAATTAAGGAAGAGAAGCTCTAGGGAAAGAGTTTCTTTTTTATTTGCAGATGGAGGAGTTGTATGTATATTTAAGAGACTTCTTAGGGGTCATTGACTACTTAATTAAGAGTGTTGTAATTACTAAACATCTATTGTTTTTAATCTTTTCCAATGTTATGGGGTTAGAAAGAAATAAATTCACATGTACGTGTTGTAACTTTTGAAAGAATGTTACGAGAAATCATTAATATTTGTTTTAATAATTTATATAATGAAAGAGTTTTTATGAACGCCAGCACATGTAATAATATTTTGCATTGTTAGTAATTGAAGAATATATATATATATATATATATATATATATATATATATATATATATATATATATATATATATATATATATATATATATATATATATATATATATATATATATATATATATATATATATATAGGGCGGATCAAATTAGAACTCCTTACAAATATAAGAACTAAGAACCCAATCTCTACCCTTAAATCTTTAACCAATCAACGGTTGTGATTAAACTCCATTAAATTTAAGAAGTTAACTAAAGAGCACGTTTGTCATTTTAGTTATAAAATCAGTTACATTATAGGCAGTTTTTTCTTGCCTAATTAACCGCAACCTTCTTGATTACGTTTCAATTTAGGCCGACGGCGACTGTGCCGGAGTCAAATCCCAGAACCTTGCTTACTATCTGATTGAAGCGAGTCTTCAAGGGTGCGTGTCGATGAACCTTTGCTAACGAGAGAGAGGAATCTTGGATCCCATCAAGATATTAATGGCTTTTTTCTCCGTGCTCCTCTTCCGTTTCTTTTTCTTCTTCTTCTTTATTTTATTTATTATTATTTTTTTTTTTTGGTTTTCATGGTGGCGTCTCCCACATGCTCTCTGTTCTTTTCCCTTTTTTTGTCTGGAGGCGGCTCTCCCCTCCCATCTTCTTTCATTCATTTTTTTTTTTTTTTGCTTTCTCTTTTTTTGTTCTTTGCTTATCATGGATCACGAAATTGAATTCTGAGACTCTTAATAAATTACGGAATCTCATTTACGATCTAACAGAATCACCTAGTTCACAAAAGCAGAATCACTTTGATTAGCTTCCAATGAATGTCACATTTAAGAACTCATAGAGCCCTACACATGCATCTCTTCAGCATGGTCTTATACCTCTATTCCTTCTCGTTCTCGTAGAATTTCGGCCGGTGCAAAGAAATGGTTTTCATCAAAGACGCAGTACTAGGAGGCCGCTCGAGGAGCTTCATATCAAAGGGACAATAGGGCGGGAACGGCGATTTCTTCGGATTACATTCGCCAAATACTTCATCCCCGTACACACTATTCAAACCTATACTCTTGAACGGCGCCAACATGTGAAGCGAACCGCACTTCTTCTGCATCTTGTAAGCTGACAAGTCCTCGTTTTGGATTCTCTTATGGCATCTTATAATTTTGCGACATTCAGACATCAGGCTCTCTCTTCTTGCCTCGTGAACCTTGGGATTGTGTGCGTGGACGAACCTGCTACAAACTTCGTCTAGTGTGACATTGCCGACGGTTTCTGCTTGGTTTTTGGCCGGATGTTAGCGAGAGAGAGATGGAGATTAATGCCACGATGATGAAGGGTATCGAAGGTGACATGGTGCGGGGTTAATTAAGGAAGAGAAGCTCTAGGGAAAGAGTTTCTTTTTTATTTGCAGATGGAGGAGTTGTATGTATATTTAAGAGACTTCTTAGGGGTCATTGACTACTTAATTAAGAGTGTTGTAATTACTAAACATCTATTGTTTTTAATCTTTTCCAATGTTATGGGGTTAGAAAGAAATAAATTCACATGTACGTGTTGTAACTTTTGAAAGAATGTTACGAGAAATCATTAATATTTGTTTTAATAATTTATATAATGAAAGAGTTTTTATGAACGCCAGCACATGTAATAATATTTTGCATTGTTAGTAATTGAAGAATATATATATATATATATATATATATATATATATATATATATATATATATATATATATATATATATATATATATATATATATATATATATATATATATATATATATATATATATAGGGCCGGATCAAATTAGAACTCCTTACAAATATAAGAACTAAGAACCCAATCTCTACCCTTAAATCTTTAACCAATCAACGGTTGTGATTAAACTCCATTAAATTTAAGAAGTTAACTAAAGAGCACGTTTGTCATTTTAGTTATAAAATCGATTACATTATAGGCGTTTTTCTTGCCTAATTAACATAACCTTCTTGATTACGTTTCAATTTAGGCCGACGGCGATCGTCGGAGTCAAATCCAGAACCTTGCTTACTATCCGATTGAAGCGAGTCTTCAAGGGTGCGTGTCGATGAACCTTTGCTAACGAGAGGAATCTTGGATCCCATCAAGATATTAATGGCTTTTTCTCCGTGCTCCTCTTAGTTTCTTTTTCTTCTTCTTCTTTATTTTATTTATTATTATTTTTTTTTGGTTTTCATGGTGGCGTCTCCCACATGCTCTGTTCTTTTCCTTTTTTTGTCCGGAGGCTCTCCCTCCCATCTTCTTTCATTCATTTTTTTTTTTGCTTTCTCTTTTTTTGTTCTTTGCTTATCATGGATCACGAAATTGAATTCTGAGACTCTTAATAAATTACGGAATCTCATTTACGATCTAACAGAATCACCTAGTTCACAAAAGCAGAATCACTTTGATTAGCTTACATAATCACAAAAATAGATTAACGAATCAACTAGTTCACAACCACGATATTTTTAAAATAGCAAGGTGTTAATAGACAATGAGAATCACTCGGTGATATTTAAAGAATTAGAATGTTTTATTCTGAGAATCTCTCGGTAATGTTTTAATATTTTTACAACTCATTTATCGAATCATTCTTCTATAGTTCTGAGAATCTCGGTTATATTTACGTAATAAGAATGTTTTTTGAGAATCGAGAATATTTTTTGATAGAATCTCTCAATAATTTTACGAATCTGAATGTTTTATTGTGAAGCTCTTAGTAATATTTTAGTATTCTTACAATTCATTTATGAATCATCATTCTATAGTTACAGAATCTCTCGGTGGTATTTAGAGAATCTGAATGGTTTATTGACAGAATCTCTCAGTAATGTTTTAGTATTCTTACAATTCATTTAATGGAATCATCCTTCTATAGTTACAGAATCTCTCAGTGATGTTTACAGAATCTGAATGTTTTATTGATAAAATCTCTCAGTAATGTTTTAGCAATCCCTAGCCGATTCGATCACGTCTTGAATCAAACCCTAGAACCTTACCGTTTGTAGTCGTGAATCTCAACAGATAATTTCCCGAAAATTGTTAAGCGACCCGTATGATTTGTAAACTAGTAGAATATGGAAAGTTTTTTGAAAAAATATGGTTTCAGTGTTTAAAGATTTATTAGTTTTTTTCTTTTATATCTTTGTGTTTTTTTATTTGTTGACCCTTATTTCAGTTTGTAACGTCTATTTAATTATAATTCTGTCATCTTAATTTTGGCAGAATCTGAGCCTTTGTTTTTATATCATGGATGATTGATATTGGGTTCTTAGTTCTCATATTTATTTGGGTTCTCATTGGAACCAACCTCTCTCTCTCTCTCTCTCTCTCTCTCTCTCTCTCTCTCTCTCTCTCTCTCTCTATATATATATATATATATATATATATATATATATATATATATATATATATATATATATATATATATATATATATATATATATATATATATATATATATATATATATATATATATAATGTAGATTTAATAAGCATTTATATGTAGGCATTTTTGTTTATAAACCCAAAGTTTTATGCCATTTACCATAAAACCCACCTAGTTCTAGATGTTCCAAGAAACCCGATATACAAAGTTTGTTTACCTTTACCCAAAATATAGAATTAATTGAAAGTGTATACATAGCTGCATATAGTAGGTATACAATGTTTTTCTCATCTGCTCTATTTATACTAATTGCTGTGTAGAGATGCTAGAAGCATTATTTGTTCATTAGGATCTTAAGGAACATGTACACTTGGAAACCTCAAGACATGGTCCAAATTATCTGAACATGTTAATTTCAGTCCTCAATCTATGTCATATACAATAATTACTCGAATCAAACACGGGGACGTCAAAATTTTTATTTAATTTCTATTTATTTATTTATTTATTTATTATTATCATCGTCGTCGTCATTATTATTACTACTACTACTATTTTGATGGAACGTAGACCTCAATTTTGCGAGATAAAGCAGCACGAGTTCAATTTTGTATTTTTCGGACTTTAGGCATAGTCAGCAATGGCCCTATTGTAATGGGCCTAAAAATGTGGGTTAGTTCCTGCTCTCTTATGTTATATGGGCTAAAAAAACTCGGTATAAGTAGTAGCAACTTCCCAAACTTGCAAGTTTGCAACCATCGTCATTAACAAGACGACGGGAAAAATACATCATTCTAGTCATCTGTATTTATACATATATTTTATTTAAAAAAAGCGGGTGTAAAGAATATCTCATTCTAGTCATCACTATTTATACATATGTTTTTTCCTAGAAACCATCTCAAAATATGGTCATTTTACAAAAATCACTTTTCATTTTCAATTTATACATAAACCATCTTTAAAATGAGTTTTTGTTCCAATCAACAACCTCCGGTCAAAATTTTTACTAAAAATCTAAAATTACCCTTTAAAACTTGCATTCAAGACACGTGGCTCACTTTGTTAACGTTGAAGTCTAGTTAGGATAAAAGTCACATACTTTAAATATGTATTTTTAAGGTTATTTTTTGTTTTTTAGTGAAGATTTTGCTAGAAGGTGGTTGGTTAGAACAAAAATCCACTTCAAAGATGATTTACATATACATTAAAAAGAAAAGGTGGTTCATGTAAAATGACCCTATTTTTAAGGTGATTTCTAGGAAACCCCCATTTTATTTATAAAACAGCCACATTCAAAATTGTTAGCAAACATGTAAGGTTTTAGGAAGTTCACAGTTTAATCATTTATAGGTTTTTGATATGAAACTGGAAAATGGGGTTAACAGAGGTCATATATTCTTTCTTAACAAATATTTTTTTAGGGTTAATTTTAGCAAACCCCCCTCAAGGTATGGGGGTTGTTTTAGGAACCCCAACTTGTTTAACTTTAAGAAATCTCCCTCAATTTTAAGGGTGTTTGTTTCGGGTCTTTTGTATTGCAATTAGCGCAGATTACAATAAAAAGAATACAATGAAACAAAGGAAAAAATTATATTTTCTGGGATTCTTTTCTGTGTACCGGTGGAGCGTCGATCTTGTACTCCGTTGACGGTCCGACTAAGACGATAGGTCTTTCGCTAATTGATAATCTCTAATCTCTCAGAAGATAGCACAGTCTTCTCTAGATGAAGAGATATTAACAGATCCTTTCTCATAAAAGCTGTTGATTAAGCTAGATAACTAGCTGAAGAGAATGAATCCTTTCTCACAAAGATCGTTGATCGGGCCAAATGATTAACCGATGATAATGATTTATGAAGATCAATGAGAATGAAGGAGAGATGAGCTTTTTGTCAATGTAGCCTCTCTCTCTCTCTCTCTCTCTCTCTCTCTCTCTCTCTCTTCTCAATGACAAGAACTCCAGCCAAGAACAATGTTAGCTCCAAGACCTTTCCTCTGCCTCTCCCCTCATGTTGATCATGCCTATTTATAGGCTTGGGAGCATTAAGTGTTTGAGTTAGTGGGCCTTAACTCCCCTTAAATGGGTGAGTTAGTGGTCCTTAACTCCCCTTTAAATGGGAGAGTTAGTGGGGTGAACCGTTTCCTTAAAAGTAGCTTCTGAGAACGGTTATGGGCAAGGTTCACCAATAATGGTCACGGGTGAGGTTCGCTAATAATGGCCATGGGTGAGGTTCGTCAATAACTACCACGAGCGAACTTCGCCAGAATGGGTGACACGGCCCACGTGGGATATTGGGCGAAACTCGCTGCTGCTTGGTTAAGCTTCGCTACATCTTTGTCAAGCTTCGCTGCGGCTTTGACTTCGGTGAACTTCGCTATGGCTTCGGCTAACTTCGCTATGTGTCCCACGTGGACTATTTGGACAAAGCTCATTTTGGGCGAGCCTCGCTAGAAGCTTTACGTTGACTTGGTTTTAAGAGCGAGCTTCATTGTGACTTGGTCGAGTTTCGCAATGGCTTGGGCGAGCTTTGCTGATAAGTTCATATTTGACTCAGAATCTGACTTGAACTTGACTCGGCCAACTTGAAGACGCCTTTCGAATCGGCCTAGAGTCCAACTTGAGAATTAACTTAGATTTAGGTCTTCTTTGACTCGGATGAGCTGGGCCAAAGTTTAGTATGCACTCATGTTTGCATGTGACCCGAGCGAACTTCGCTGTAGCTTATACTTGAGCCCATCTGAAGTGTTTAGCCCAAGGGCATTCACTTCTTGGTTCCAAGCCGAATCATTAGTCTGGATGGAATATATTTTAATCGTCTACAGTGTTGTAGATAACCGCCCTCAACTTTTAAAATATGACTAAACCCCCTGTAACTATGGGGTGTCTCATTAACCCCCCCTTCCCTCACCCCCATCTTTACTATATTTTCAAATAACCTCCCCCCCCAATATCGTTAATTCAAAATATGCAACGACTAAAAAATCCTTGGCTAAGAGAAAAACTCATGGCAATTTAAAAACCAACCCAATTAAAATATTAGACTTCAATTTGATGGTTTTATAAGAAAATAAATATTCAAAAAATAATAAATTGTTCCAAATATTAGAAAAATGAATAATTACAAAACGAAAGAAATTTAGCATTTTAAAAAGAAAGAAAAAATAAGGTTCCTGCATGGACCTAGCAATGGATAATGAAGGAGAATAAAAATAGGAAATTATTTTTAACAAAAAGTAAAAAGAAACACCATGGTAAAAATTTAATATCTTAGGGGTGGTGCGGTCATTTTACATCATGTGTTCCTTTAGATTTAATTTTATTAGTCTAGGGGGTTAAGTAAGAAAAGTTTAGGGGAATAAGTCATATTTTGAAAGTTAAGAGGGGTTATATACAACAACCCCAAAATTGAGAGGGGTTTATAGAGTTAAAATAGATGATGGGGTTTTCTAAGGCGACCCTCATAGTTGAGGAGGATTTTCTAAAATTAGCCTAATTTTTTACCTTCTACTCTTACGTTTTTCAAACTATGAAGTTGATTTTAAATAAAATCATTCTTCTTAATTATAGTTTTATATTTTATTTAGTCCTTTTTAAAAAATTTCATTTCTCAAATTTTTCTTAGGGCTTGTTTGTTACAAAGGTAAAGGGGTTAAACATTATCCCAATGAACTTTTTCCTAACTTCCAATAAGTCCCTAAAGTAAAAAATTATAAATATCCCATTATAAATAGAGAATTACAAACAACCCCAACAATTTCAAAATTGCAAAAACCCTCAATAATTTAAAAAACTGTTATAACAACCTAAAAATTCAAAACATAAATAACACTCAAAATTTCAAACTTTACGAGAAGCCCCTAAAATTTTTTAATTCTGAGAAAACACCTTGAAAATTTGAAAATTATAAAAACACCCACAAAATTAAAATTTAAAAACAAACTAAAAATTTCAAATATAAGAATTGAAAATCGGGCAATACAAAACAGCACCAAAAGTTTTAGAATTTGCAGAAAATATCCTAAAACTTTAAAATTTGCAAAAAGACCATCAAAATTATAAATTTATAAAAAATTGAAAATTTCAAGAAATTCTAAGAATTACAAATGTTGATGTATATAATCACAGTTACTAACCTCGGGTGAGTTTAGCTTTTAAGAGAGCGGAGTCCGCCTTCTCTCCTAATGCCAGTGTGATTAGGTCAAGGGATGTGCTACTGTGAGGAAGAAAGAGTCCGGTGGAAGAGGCGGAGTTGGGATCTCCGGTGGTTCCTCCGACGGTCAAGTTAGTAGAGTAGGAGATAATCTAATGGAGCAGGAATTTACTCAGAAAAGATCACTTACTTGGTTCGTTGCTCACGCTGCTACTTATACCTAGGGTTGCGGGGGTATTTTCGTCTTTCCGTTGGCTAAGGAACCATTGCTGAGTCAGCCCTTTCTTCCACGTGTGAGCCAGTAGTTGGCTGACCATCTCTCTGTCTGCTACGGTGGCTGGCCTTTACAGGTGTCAAATTTGAGGGTTAGTGTGGTCTATTCGCCATTAATGGGATGGGATTGACGGCGCCTGTAGCTGCATGGGTCCGAGGTGCCTTAAATCTGCGTGAGAGATGGGGAGTTAAAGAGTGTCGGCGCATTTAATCACGATCTTGATGGGCTCGAAAATCGTGATAACCGTCGTTTGAGTGGAGGAAGCCACGCAGGATGAAGTAGGTGGGAGCTGAGGCCGGGTGGCCGACTCGCTCGGCCCCTCGGGACGTTTTTCGAGGTAGTCAACTAGAATGGACGACCAGGGTCGCTTCTCGCGTCGTCCCTGAGGACGGGTGGCTAAGAAGAGGGCCTAAATTTGTTTCGCATCGTTGGGAAAGGGCCGACAACTGGTAGGACGGGGCTGTAGTGGGTGACGGGCTGGGAGGACGACTAGCACCGCCTTTCGTGTCGTCCGAGCGGACTTGCAGTTGGAATGTGATAGCCGGTCGTCTCTATGCCGTCCGATGGGACGAGCGACGTGAAACGGCTCTGAAGCAGTTAATCAGCAGGGCGGACGACCATCACCGCCTTTCGCGTCGTCCGCGGGAAGGAGTTACTGATGGGCCGACTTGCACCGCCTCTCGCGTCGGCTATGGTGATAGTCGTTCATTGGATCATGGCGGGGTCGGTGAATGCGGTATACGTGGGTCAGTCGCGGAGGCTCGTGTCCGTTCACCATTTGTTAAGCAAGCGTTTATCCACGTCGGCACTTTGTTTTTCTCTTTAATCACTGGTTAGTGGTTATGACCATAACAACAAACAATCACCTAAAAAGTTTCAATTTTGCATAAAACACCATAAAACTTGTAAATATTGCAAAAACAAAATAATAAATTTGAAACCTACAGAAAAAGCTTGAAAATTTCAAACCTAAAACGAGAACATTAAAATCTATGAATTACAAATAGCCCCAAAAAATTTAGAATTTGTAAAAAAAATACCCTAAACTTTTAAAGTTGCAATAAGCACCCTCAAAAATTCAAAATTTACAAAAAACTCTATGGATATTTCAAACCTACAAATAGCATAGCGAAATCTTGGAATTACAAATAGCCTAATAAAAGTGCAGGATTTGCATAAAAAACTTTTAAAACTTACAAAAATCACCTCAAAAATTCAAATTTTGTAAAAGAGCTTGAAAACATCAAACCAATAATAGCACACTAAAAAAATCTAAGAATTACAAACAGCCACTTGCAACGTTTTGATTTGCAAAAAACATCCTAAAACTTTCAAAAGGCGTAAAATAACACCCTAAAATGCAAAATATTCTTGAAACTCCTTGAAAATTTTTAACCAACAAATAGCAAATTGAAAATCTAAGATTACAGATAGCCCCTTGAAAATTTTGGAATTTACAAAAAACACCCAAAAACTTTCAAAAAATATAAAAAAACACCCTTAAAATTTTTTTCACTTATAAGTAACAACCTGACAAGATAAAAATTACAGAGAGGTTCTTTTAGCAATTTTTGAAACTTTTAGGGTGGTTTCTGCACAGTTAAAATTTTTAGGGGACTACTTGTAATTCCTAGATTTTCAATCTTGGTTGTAGGTTTAAAATTCTCACGATATTTTTATAAATTCCAAATTTGGAAAGTGTTTTTACAACTTTTGAAAGTTTTGGTATTGAAAATTCTAAAATTTTCAAGGAGCTGTTTGTAATCCTATTTTCAATTTACTATATGTAGGTCTAAAATTTTTAGGTTTTTCGTAAGTTTTGAATTTTTAGTGGTGTTATTTATATTTTGAAAGTTTTAGGGTGTTTTTGCAAATGTTATAATTTTTAGTTAGTCGTTTGTAATTCTTAGATTTTACGTGTATTGTATTCGGTTTGATAATTTTAAGTGTTTTGTAAGTTATGAATTTTCAAGTCTTTTTGTAATTTTTAAAAGTTTGAGGTGTTTTCTACAAATTTCATAATTATTAGGGGCAATTTAGAAGGTTTGAAACTTTAGTGTTATTTGTATGTTATGAATTGTGAGGGTGTTTTTGTAAATTTTTTTGAATATTTTGTGTTGAGAGTGGAAAAGATCCGTCTGAGGTTAAGTTTTATTCTTATTGAAAAATTATACCAAACATAAAAATATTTCCCATGCTAATTTTTCTGCGATAATAATTACCACGTTAAAATTTAACTTAAATTCTTTCACCTCATACCAAACAAGTCCTTAATGTATCTACCAGTCATAAAATGACTATTTATGAGTAGTAGATACATTTACATCATGTCCTGATTATGACATGTGTACTAGGTCTTTAATTCATGCACATGCGTCATATGCATGTTCCTCTTCCTCTCTTGCATTGATTAGTATTGCATTGATTAGTTCGATAGAAAGAGTGTAACACGGCTTTCTCTTTACTATTTCCGCTCCCAACAGGGCGGGTCCTCATTCCTCAAAAACTCAGACCCACAACCCTAAAACAAGATATACTATTTATGGTTGCATATATGCAGGGCGGATTTACAAGGTTAGTTAGGGGAGAAATTGCACCCCTAACATTTTGGAAAATTGCGTTTTGAAGTATTTTGACATTACAATCTACCCCCCATCATTTTAAAGAATTTGCATCCCAACTCTTACATGACCACTAAAGATAGTAACAACATATTTGAAATTAGTAGGCTATTTGAAATTTGCTGCAAAAATGCTGATAAAATGTACTCATTCCCATCAGATACTAAGTTTTACAATATTATATATATATATTTTTAGATAAATAGATACTCTATTATCCGTCTCTGGAAGAAAATTGTCTAGATTCACTTGTATGATGAGTCTCATTGTTCAAAGTTCAAATGCAAACGACAATGATGACCAACACTACTTATTATTGTAGACATGAAAGCTGCATTGATCTGAATGATTCACGTGGAGCTTTTTCAAATAGTACAAGTGAATGAAGAGAATGAGAAACTAATACAAAAGACCAAACAAGGCAACTATAAAATAACCCATGTGCTTCTGGGGTAGGGTCTCAACTTGGGAGCTAGGGTGTTAGGTAGGGGTGCAAAACGGTCCGGATATATCCGGACCGACCCATAACCGTATCCGTTCTAAGCGGATATGGTAGAAAAATTAAAACCGTCGGATATGGTTTGGATCTGATTCACGGTTTTGATTTTTATCGGATCTGATTTCGGATCTGATTATCGGTCGAAATTCGGATACGATTCGGATATCAGGATATTTAAAATGTGCTAAAAACTAAGTTTCTAATATTTATATTGGGTGGTCTATAACATATACTCATGTTGTTCTCAACCCGACCAATTCAATTCAACCAAAAGTCGAGACTATTTTCTTCCACGATCTCAAACTCAATCTTTCCTCCAAGCTCGCCTCGACTCAAGCTCGCCTCCAAGCTCGGCTCGGCTCGGCTCGCCTCCCCTCAGGCTCCCTCCTTCTCCCCTCCCCTTGGCTCGTCCTCATCTCTACTCATTTGTCGAAAGTCGCCTCGTCCTCTTCTTCATCGGCGACCATCAGCGCCGACCTCCTCTTCTTTTAGAAGATTCTCCTCCTCAATTTAGTATATCCCTAAGGTGAACTCAAAACCCTAATTGTTTGATGCCCTAATTTTTTGTTTGATAAAATTCCTAATTTCTAGCCTAATTTCTAGCCCTTTGTTGATTGAAGTGAAAAGCCCTAATTTGTTTGATAAAATCCTAATTTATTAGCCCTAATTATTTTCAGTTATATTTTTTATGATTGTGATTTGTATCATTATATTTTATTGTTTGATTAAGTTTGTAAATTTCATTGAATAGATATTAGAATCATGTCATCCAATCCATCAGTTCAAGCTTCAAGCGAAGGACTCACGTGACTTTGCTCATGTTAAGTTTGTATGTGACTTTATTTCGGATTTGTGACTTGTTGCTTATGGATTTGTGACTATTATTTTCGGATTAACATAGAGTGGATTCTCAAACTCAATGAAACTTTTATTGCTTTGTCAATTCTTCCCTCCACGACATGATTCAAGTGATCACATTGGGCGGTTATCAACCAATTCAAAGATCGTGCACGCTTATTGGAGAATCTGTGAATGCCTTGATTTTAAACCCACATGATGAAATAATTTAGTATGAGAGCATTATTCTTTTGATATTGATAGTTTATTAATTTTTAGTTATATTTTGTTTATGAAGTTGTTAAAATCATATGTATTTTTGTCATATCCTATTCATATACATTTCCCAAATATCAGAATAATATCTGTATCATATCCGTATCCGATTTTCTAATATCCGAACCGTATCCGTTTCCGTTTTGTGCGGATATGGTAATGTTGTTTTCTTACCGATGAATATCCGAACCGTATCCGTATCCGTTTTCAGAAAGTGGTTATGGTTATGGTAAGTGTTATATCCGAACCGTATCCGAACCGAATGCACCCCTAGTGTTAGGTCAATAGGTGGGAGTTATTTATTTGGTTTCTGAGGATTACTTATGTACATCTCTTTTTAAATTTATTTTGTACAATACCACTTACATTGAAGGGTTAATTGTAGATAGACCCTTGATCTAGCGCCCAATTGTGAGGAGATCCCCCGTAATCTTATTGGTACAAATTGTTCACGGTAAAAGTTGGGATGATTGTCATTGCTTGAATCCGTTACAAACTTGATTAAACACAGCGAAATTGAGAAAAAGATCGCCTTTTGCCGAGACACTCCTAGGTGTCTCGCTCAGCGAGACACCTCAGGTGTCTCGCTCAGCGAGACACCTCTGGGTGTCTCGCTCAGCGAGACACCTCTGGGTGTCTCGCTCAGCGAGACACCTCAGGTGTCTCGCTCAAGCGAGACACCTCAGGTGTCTCGCTCAGCGAGACACCTCAGGTGTCTCGCTCAAGCGAGACACCTCAGGTGTCTCGCTCAAGCGAGACACCTCAGGTGTCTCGCTCAAGCGAGACACCTCAGGTGTCTCGCTCAAGCGAGACACCTCTGGGTGTCTCGCTCAGCGAGACACCTCAGGTGTCTCGCTCAGCGAGACACCTCTGGGTGTCTCGCTCAGCGAGACACCTCAGGTGTCTCGCTCAAGCGAGACACCTCTGGGTGTCTCGCTCAAGCGAGACACCTCAGGTGTCTCGCTCAGGCCGAGACACCTCTGGGTGTCTCGCTCAGCGAGACACCTCTGGGTGTCTCGCTCAAGCGAGACACCTCTGGGTGTCTCGCTCGAGCGAGACACCTCTGGGTGTCTCGCTCGGGCGAGACACCTCTGGGTGTCTCGCTCAAGCGAGACACCTCAGGTGTCTCGCTCAGCGAGACACCTCAGGTGTCTCGCTCAGCGAGACACCTCAGGTGTCTCGCTCAGCGAGACACCTCAGGTGTCTCGCTCAGCGAGACACCTCTGGGTGTCTCGCTCAGCGAGACACCTCAGGTGTCTCGCTCAAGCGAGACACCTCTGGGTGTCTCGCTCAAGCGAGACACCTCTGGGTGTCTCGCTCAGCGAGACACCTCAGGTGTCTCGCTCAAGCGAGACACCTCAGGTGTCTCGCTCAAGCGAGACACCTCAGGTGTCTCGCTCAGGCGAGACACCTCTGGGTGTCTCGCTCAAGCGAGACACCTCTGGGTGTCTCGCTCGGGCGAGACACCTCTGGGTGTCTCGGCTGAGCGAGACACCTCAGGTGTCTCGCTCGGGCGAGACACCTCTGGGTGTCTCGCTCAGCGAGACACCTCTGGGTGTCTCGCTCAAGCGAGACACCTCAGGTGTCTCGCTCAAGCGAGACACCTCAGGTGTCTCGCTCAAGCGAGACACCTCAGGTGTCTCGCTCAAGCGAGACACCTCAGGTGTCTCGCTCAGCGAGACACCTCAGGTGTCTCGCTCAAGCGAGACACCTCAGGTGTCTCGCCCAGGCCGAGACACCTCTGGGTGTCTCGCTCAAGCGAGACACCTCTGAGTGTCTCGGCTGAGCGAGACACCTCTGGGTGTCTCGCTCAAGCGAGACACCTCAGGTGTCTCGCTCAGCGAGACACCTCAGGTGTCTCGCTCAGCGAGACACCTCTGGGTGTCTCGCTCAGCGAGACACCTCAGGTGTCTCGCCCAGGCCGAGACACCTCTGGGTGTCTCGCTCAAGCGAGACACCTCTGAGTGTCTCGGCTGAGCGAGACACCTCTGGGTGTCTCGCTCAAGCGAGACACCTCAGGTGTCTCGCTCAAGCGAGACACCTCTGGGTGTCTCGCTCAAGCGAGACACCTCAGGTGTCTCGCTCAAGCGAGACACCTCTGGGTGTCTCGCTCAAGCGAGACACCTCAGGTGTCTCGCTCAGCGAGACACCTCTGGGTGTCTCGCTCAGCGAGACACCTCTGGGTGTCTCGCTCAGCGAGACACCTCTGGGTGTCTCGCTCAGCGAGACACCTCAGGTGTCTCGCTCAGCGAGACACCTCAGGTGTCTCGCTCAAGCGAGACACCTCTGGGTGTCTCGCTCAAGCGAGACACCTCTGGGTGTCTCGCTCAAGCGAGACACCTCAGGTGTCTCGCTCAGCGAGACACCTCAGGTGTCTCGCTCAAGCGAGACACCTCTGGGTGTCTCGCTCAAGCGAGACACCTCAGGTGTCTCGCTCAAGCGAGACACCTCAGGTGTCTCGCTCAGCGAGACACCTCTGGGTGTCTCGCTCAGCGAGACACCTCTGGGTGTCTCGCTCAGCGAGACACCTCAGGTGTCTCGCTCAAGCCGAGACACTCCTAGGTGTCTCGCTCAAGCGAGACACCTCTGGGTGTCTCGCTCAGCGAGACACCTCTGAGTGTCTCGCTCAAGCCGAGACACTCCTAGGTGTCTCGCTCAAGCCGAGACACTCCTAGGTGTCTCGCTCGGGCGAGACACCTCTGGGTGTCTCGCTCAAGCGAGACACCTCTGGGTGTCTCGCTCAAGCCGAGACACTCCTAGGTGTCTCGCTCAGCGAGACACCTCTGAGTGTCTCGCTCAAGCGAGACACCTCAGGTGTCTCGCTCAGCGAGACACCTCTGGGTGTCTCGCTCAGCGAGACACCTCTGGGTGTCTCGCTCAAGCCGAGACACCTCTGAGTGTCTCGCTCAAGCGAGACACCTCTGGGTGTCTCGCTCAGCGAGACACCTCTGGGTGTCTCGCTCGGGCGAGACACCTCTGGGTGTCTCGGCCGAGCGAGACACCACTGGGTGTCTCGCTCAGGCCGAGACACCTCTGGGTGTCTCGCTCAGGCGAGACACCTCTGGGTGTCTCGCTCAAGCCGAGACACTCCTAGGTGTCTCGCTCAAGCGAGACACCTCTGAGTGTCTCGCTCAAGCCGAGACACTCCTAGGTGTCTCGCTCAGCGAGACACCTCTGAGTGTCTCGCTCAAGCGAGACACCTCTGAGTGTCTCGCTCAAGCGAGACACCTCAGGTGTCTCGCTCAGCGAGACACCTCAGGTGTCTCGCTCAGCGAGGCACCTCTGGGTGTCTCGCTCAGCGAGACACCTCTGGGTGTCTCGCTCAAGCGAGACACCTCTGGGTGTCTCGCTCAAGCGAGACACCTCTGATGTCTCGCTCAAGCCGAGACACCTCAGGTGTCTCGCTTCGGGCGAGACACCTCTGATGTCTCGCTCAAGCCGAGACACTCCTAGGTGTCTCGCTCAAGCCGAGACACCTCAGGTGTCTCGCTTCGGGCGAGACACCTCTGATGTCTCGCTCAAGCCGAGACACCTCAGGTGTCTCGCTTCGGTGAGACACCTCTAGGTGTCTCGCTCAAGCCGAGACACCTCTGGGTGTCTCGGTTTTGACCGAACGCCGCGTGGCTTCTCTCTGTTGATTTTCCGAGCTTAATTTGAGGCTTCAAAGTTGGGTTTATCCCTTCACTCGCACTCATGGCGCATCAGTTCACCAAGGTTCCGGAATCACCAAGGTTCCGAAAACTCTGCGTAGGGCGTCTTGAGGAGAGCGTTTGCGTTGCGTTCACTTGTTGTGTCGTCAACGGTTTGCCATTACTTCATTGGATGACTTGTCGATTATCCTCGTCATCACGAGCTATGCTCGGGGACTTATAGGCAATTTTCAACGCCTCTGATACCCCTCAAAGTGTTTGGTCTTGCTCTTTTATAGAAGAAGCGAAATACTTTGGATGTGATAAACCCGGACCTTGATTCGGTGTTATAGGACACAGCGGCTTCAAATCTTGATCTCTCGATTCTTCGGACTATCCGGTGCTTTGTAGGATAACTAAAAGTGTCGCGGTGCTGCATTTATTGTCGACATTTGTCGAAATCTTGACTTCGATGGCGATGAATGAATTTTCTTATTTTTAGCTTCGTGGTGTGAGTTATCGTCGAGCTGTTCATCCAATTCCGTGAGACTTAGCTTTGAATCGGTGAAATCTCCCTTGCATGGCTTGGCATAAGACTAACCCGATGGGAGGATATTGAGGATTCATACTTTGATTGGTGAACTCTTCTTGTGATGCTCGTTGCGGGGTGACCACGTGGGAGGATTTTCGAGATGTGGCGTTGTCAGGCATCAAAATTTTCTCTTGGAATTCAACCTCCAATTGGCGATTTTTCATCACAACGAATTGTCGCCGTCGTAAAGTGAACCAGTGGAAGCAAATTGGGGATTGTCGAGTTATCCTTAAGAATATAAAACTATTCTCGGGAACTTCGACAAAATAGGAAATAGTTTAGACTTCGTATACCTAGTTGGAGTATCGCGATGGGAGGATCCTACTCCTTGTTGGAATAGAATTAGGTTATCCTCCGGGAACTTTCAATAAATTAGGGAGCGGTTTATACTCATGTTCCTTATTGGAGTATTCGGGGTTCGACCATCATGGGGATTCTTGATCCGTGGAGAGGAACCCTTCATGGGTTGCCTTCATTGTCTGGCATAAGTTGATCCGTTGGTCGGTGGTTGGAATTGTATACTATTAGTGCCTCAATGGGAGTTTTTCTTGCGGGGACGCATTTAAGGTCTCCTTTGAGGAGGTGCTCATGATAGGGCTCGATCACGAAATGAAAGAAGCGGTGCATGGTTGCTTTGTGACCTATACTCTCGGGGAGATCGATGAATCGACCATGTAGGAGTAATGATTGACCCTTGTGTACATCCCCGATTGACTCCATGCATCTAGGTTGACATATCCCATTTCTTGGTGCAATGAGGTCGGCTCTCTATGATAGCCCATCTGGAAACACTTGAGTCTCCATCCCATTTAATTGGGGGACTAGTCTTGTTAGCTAGTTCATCCTCAATTTGGCGGTCTTGATGAATTCTTTTCTATTGGTAAGATGTTCCTCCAAAGCTAGGTATAGCGGTGGTTACTACGCCAAAGGGCTGTAGAGGACCAGCTGCGGAAGTCGGTCGTCGGCGGTAGTTCCATTGTTGTTGTGACTTGCGATTTGTCATTTTCAGCATCCACGGCATTCATAGAATTCTTGGCAAACCCTCGACCTTCAGCGGTTTGATTTGCCTTTACCGATTACCGTTTGAACCGGGCTAGCATGCGGATTATCGAATCCGTTCCGCATGTGGCGTTGTGGCATCAAAATTTTCTCTTGGAATTCAACCTCCAATTGGCGATTTTTCATCACAACGAATTGTCGCCGTCGTAAAGTGAACCAGTGGAAGCAAATTGGGGATTGTCGAGTTATCCTTAAGAATATAAAACTATTCTCGGGAACTTCTCGACAAAATAGGAAATAGTTTAGACTTCGTATACCTAGTTGGAGTATCGCGATGGGAGGATCCTACTCCTTGTTGGAATAGAATTAGGTTATCCTCGGGAACTTTCCAATAAATTAGGGAGCGGTTTATACTCATGTTCCTTATTGGAGTATTCGGGGTTCGACCATCATGGGGATTTACTGATCCGGCTGGAGAGGGAACCCTTCATGGGTTGCCTTCATTGTCCTGACGCAAGTTGATCCGTTGGTCAGGTGGTTGGAATTGTATACTATTAGTGCCTCAATGGGAGTTTTTCTTGCGGGGACCGCATTTAAGGTCTCCTTTGAGGAGGTGCCTGTGATAGGGCTCGATCACGAAATGAAAAGCCGGTGCATGGTTGCTTTGTGACCTATACTCTCGGGGAGATCGATGAATCCGACCATGTAGGAGTAATGATTGACCCTTGTGTACATCCCCGATTGACTCCATGCATCTAGGTTGACATATCCCATTTCTTGGTGCAATGAGGTCGGCTCTCTATGATAGCCCATCTGGAAACACTTGAGTCTCCATCCCATTTAATTGGGGGACTAGTCTTGTTAGCTAGTTCATCCTCAATTTGGCGGTCTTGATGAATTCTTTTCTATTGGTAAGATGTTCCTCCAAAGCTAGGTATAGCGGTGGTTACTAAGCCAAGAGACTGTAGAGGACCAGCTGCGGAAGTCGGTCGTCGGCGGTAGTTCCATTGTTGTTGTGACTTGCGATTTGTCATTTTCAGCATCCACGGCATTCATAGAATTCTTGGCAAACCCTCGACCTTCAGCAGTTTGATTTGCCTTTACCGATTACCGTTTGAGCGGGCTAGCATGCGGATTATCGAATCCGTTCGCATGTGACGTTGTGCTAAAAGAATGAAACTCTTTTAGACTTGGTGCTATGATTTTGAATACATAGACTTTGTCTTTTTTCACGGGTAAGAGACTAACCGGCGCCGCGTGTTAGGCGGTGACTTTGGGGTTATTGGCCAACCCGACCTTCAGCGGTTTGATTTGCCTTTACCGATTACCGTTTGAGCAGGGCTAGCATGCGGATTATCACGGATCCGTTCGCACATGGCGTTGTGCTAAAAGAATGAGACTCTCTTAGACTTAATGCTACGATGTTGAATCGTAGGCCGTACTCTTTACGGGCAAGAGACCACCGACAGCGTGGTAGGCGTTAGCTTCATCCCTTCTTAGGCTTGGGATAAAATACCCGAATCAAGCTCGGTGTCTTCTTCAATCGGAAAAAAGACTAAACCGACAGCAGCGTCGCGGCGTTGGCTTTATCCTTCTTAGGCCGGGATAAAATGCCCCAAGATGAATCTTGGTGTCTTCTTTGTCAGGAGAATGGCTGAACGGATCGAGGCGGTGAATGGAATTGATTGTGGGAAAGGAAGAATTTTATATTACGTTTCCGATGTCGGAGAGGAAGGATTTTATATCTGTCTCCAAGTCTTTGGAAAGAATTTTATATTCTATTTCGAGGTCTCCTTTAATGCAGGTAGAGAGCGAACCCCAAGTGAACATAAGAAAAGAAGGATTTTATATCTGTTTCTTAGTCTTGGAGAGGAAGAATTTTATATTCTATCTCGGGAAGAAGGAGAGGAAGGATTTTATATCCTGTCTCCAAGTCTTTGGAAAGAAAGAATTTTATATTCTATTTCGAGGTCTCCTTTTATGCAGGTGAGGCGAACCCCAGTGAACATAAGAAAAGAAGGATTTTATATCTGTTTCTTAGTCTTGGAGAGGAAGAATTTTATATTCTATCTCAGGAAGATGGAGAGGAAGGATTTTATATCCTATCTCCAAGAAAGGGAAACTAAAAGTGGGATCTCCACTTGAGAATCTCTTAAGGTGAAACTAAGAGTGGGATCTCCACTCAGAATCGAAGAGATCTGGTAGTTTTCACTTTTATAGGATTAGCCACGATCTGAAGGTCTCGTTTATCGAGTGTTCCAATTTTAGTACTACGCCATGGGAGGCGTGGTGAAATGGAAATGATGGAGGCTTTACGTTCATCGAGAAAGTGATCTCCGAATTTGAAAGTGGACCTCTTGTTCATTGAAAGGAATCAAGAGGGATTTTGATAGAGGATCAAAAATTTTATGGACCCTTGCTTATTGAAAGAAGTCAAGGGGGAATTTCAGTGGAGGGACGAGAGAAAATTTTGTGGACCCACCGTCAATGAGTTTGATCGGTGGGGAATTCGAGGAAAGAATTAGGGTTATCTCAGGAAAATATTTCTAGAAGAACTTCCCTCAAAGCGAGGTTATCTGAAGGTACTAAGGATAGTACTTCTTGAGGAACTTCCCATTGTCGGCATTAATTGCCTATCGCCTTCCTGGGTGATAAGGCGATATGCGCCATTGGAATAGACCGTTTCAATCACAAACGGCCCTTCCCACTTGGGTTCAAACTTACCCTTCCTCTTGGAGTCGAGAATTATCGGTCGTCGAGCAGCGAGGACCAAGTCTCCCTCCTTGAAGCTCCTTTGTCGGACTTTCTTGTTGAAGGCCCTGGACATCCTTGCTTGGTAAAACTCAATGTGCTGTTGAGCTTCCAGCTTTTCATCTAGCATCTCGAGTTCTTGGCTTTTGATGTAGCTCCTCATGCGTCATCTCGGTTGCGAGCAATCGCGGAGGATGGAATCTGAACTTCAAGGGCGGGGCTGCTTCACACCCATATACGGAGAGTGCGGGGTAGCCCGGTCGGTGTCGCGAATCGTCGTCGCGTCATGAAGTGCTTCTCGAGTTTATCATCGGTCGCGTTTGTTATTTTTCACCAGCTTCTTGAGAATTTTAATGATCGTTTTGTTGAAGGCCTCGCCAATCCGTTTCTGTGAGTTATGCCTTGATTGAGAGGCGTCTGGATCTTAATTTCATAAAGCCGAATGAAGGCATTGCTAATGAGCGGGGACCGTTATCATGTACGATCCGCCTTGGTACACCATGTCGATAGATGGCGTGGTGCTTGATGAACGAATTACATTCTTTGGCTTTTACCTCTTTGAGGGGAATCGCCTCTGCCCACTTGGAGATGTCGGTGATCGCCGGGATAAACCGATCACCTTTGGCCGACAGAGGAAAGATTGGGCCTACCACATCCATGCCCCATGTCTCGAATGGCCAAGATGTGGTGACGGGTGAAGTTGCTCGGAGGTTGATCGCGAGTAGTTTCGTGTATTTGGCAGCGTGACATTCAGAGCATATGCGATCGCATCATTGACCATAGTAGGCGGTAGTACCCCATCCTCGATCCGATCATAGAGCTTAGGACACGGTAGTGCGCCGCATTCTCCTCCGTGTGCTTCTTGGAGAACTTCCTCTGCCTCTTTGTTTGAAAGGCGCCGAGTAGCAAACCGTTATACCACGCCGATAAGCGTCACGGGTTTCGTATTGTAGAAGAACCTTGGCTCTTCGACGGACTGATTCACGCTCCTTCATATCTTACGGCGGGGCCGTGCAAGGCGTAGTCAATAATAGGGAAGCGCCAATCTCGGGGCTCAAGTCCGACTTGGGTTGCATACACTTCCTTAGTGACTACCCTTTCGTCATTTTACGTCTGTCATAAATAGGAATGAATAAGCGGTGGGTCCTCACCGTGACCATTTGCTTTCGATCTGGGAGGTTGCGCCAAGAACTGCTAATGCCCCTGATGCATGCATACGCGATGCAGGCGGAATGTACTTTCGATGAAGAATCCTTCAAGCGAGTCAGCTAACTTCGATAGCGACGATGGTATGGGATTAAATCGGGTTCGACCTCATAGTCCCCGCGATCGTTTGACAATGAGTTGGGAATCCCGAAGGCTTCGAGATACTCTACCCCAGCTCTTTAGCGAAGCTAAGTCCAATGAGGCGTTGTACTGCGACATTGTTAGAAGCGAGGGCTCGGTCGATGAATAAGCACGAGGCATGACATGCTTCCACAGGAAACTAAGACTACTCCGACTCGTGGAGATCTTAGAACATCGAGGCTTCGCCCGTTATTGCTTCGGGGCGCTCCATCAAAATATAAATGCCACACTGTTGGTGCGAGTTGTGTTAACCTCGTGGGTCTCATCCGGTAAATCATCAAATAGTTCAGCCGTATCCTTTGTTGGGTTGGTCGCCAAAAGATCGCAGATGGCTTGTCCCTTAATTGACCTGGCGCTTGAAGTGCAAGTCATCTTGGGACAAAAGTAAAGCCCATTTCGCCAGCGCCAATTCATAGAAATTTCGTCATGAACACCGAGCGAGTTCACGTTAGAAATGGCGTGATCGTTTGCCCAACTAAGTAGTGTCGCATTTTACGAATCGCAAAGACCGGTAGCGAGACACTCTTTCTCGGTCATTGGGTAGCGAGATTCGCACCCACCAAGGTTCGGCTTAGATAATAAACCGCCGCCGCGGACCGTGGTCGCCGCCTTGCGCAAGTAAAGCACTCAACTAATGGTTCGCCGCTTTGATATAAATCAGAGCGGTTTACGACGGATTAGCAGTCTGGGAGGATTAAGTCGGATATGTTTTGATATCTTGAATGCCTTCGGCGGCGTCATCGGACAAAGGACACCTTTTGTTCGGCTTAGAGAATGGTGACATTTTCGGAGAGGTTGGAAATGGCGGGATGTGCATGTCGCCCTGTAATCCTCGAGTTCCCTTAGATTCTTTGGGGTTGCAATTCATTGATTGCCTTTATTTTGTCGGGGTCAATGTGGATACCTTTGTTGGTAACAACAAACCCAGAATTGCCCTTTGGACATTAGAGGAAAGACTTCAGTGGGGTTCATCTTTAATTGATGAGCTCGCATGAGTCGAATCTTGTCCTCAAGTCACGGATATGGTCATCTTTGTCACGACTTTTCACAACCAAGTCATCGGCGTAACATTCGACCGTCTTAGAAGATGATCACGAAAGATCTTTGTCATTCTTGTATTTGGTAAGTGGCGCCCGGCATTCTTCGATCGAATGGCATGGCGTGTAGCGAAGATGCCTAGAGGAGTTCGAGCAGCCGTATGCTTTCGTCATCCGGATGCATCTTGATTTGGTTGTAACGAGAACCCATCCATGAAGGACATTAGCTCAAATCCACATGTATTATCGGCGATCACATCGGTGATTGGAAGTGGGAAGTCGTCTTTTGGGCATCGCGGCATTGGATCTCGTAGTCGGCGGTTACGATCGTCCGTTCTTTTTAGCAGGAACAATATTAGCCACCCAATCCGGATGTTGAACCTCCGGATGAAACCGAGGCTATGAGCTTCTTTACTTCGCAACAATTGCCTCCATAATCGTGGGCCGAAACCGTCTGTTCTTTGTTTGGCGGGTTTGGCATCCACTTTAATGTCGGTGGTGCATTGCCACATTGGGATCGAGCCACGGCATGTCCTCGTAGCTCGAGCAAAACATCGATATACTCTCGACAAGAGCGATCAACCTTCTCTTTTCCTCACGGGGAAGGCATTTGCTAATATTTATAAGTTTAGGGTGTGCTTCATTACCCATGTTGATCACGGACTACCTCGTCTTGATCGGAGGCTCCCTCTGCTCAAACCGGTCCCATCGCATGTTGAGGTGATGGACCCATGGGTCTTCCCATGTTGGCAATTCTTCATCTTCTTCGGTGTAGTGGGGTCGGCTGTAGCCATGTTGGACATCAACCCCGAACATCTTCTTGATCTTGTCGAGTCGAGGCGGAATCGGATGAGTACTCATCATCTAGGTTGGGTGGTTGGTTATTGATCACCAACAACACTCATCTTGAAGAGGATCGTATCCCACCCCTTTTGAATCCGTAATAATTATCGGGCTTTCCCTTGGTACATATCACGACCTTGGGTGGAGCAGGAGATCCGCCAAAATAAAGTCCTTCTCCCAGCGTAAAGTCGTACCCCACTTCTTCATGAGGTCTTTGCGCTTTGGGCTATATCTGGAAAGATGAAGTTTGGTTTATCTTCGCCGGAACCGTCTGCGAGGAAGTAGTTGGGCGTGGAGTCAACTCCCCTCTGCAGTAGACTAAGTCCTTCTTGCGGCCTCCCTTCCCTTGGGCGGCGAAAGTCGTCTTGGATGAAGTCTCGAAGGTGCTTACGTATTACGGGATGGCCAGAATTGGCATATGCAATTGGGGTCATTATACAACTTTTATTACATCATTCAAACACAACGAGTACTCTAAATCATCTTTTATTTCTTCTTGACGAAACGCCAATTACAACTTTCATCGGAAGATCCTCTTCGTCAAGATTGACTACTAAGGGTACAATGTCATTGAGAACAAAACCGCCTTTATAGTCAAGCCCGGCCCGATATCGGCGTCCTCACGGCTGTCCGTGCCATGGGCGATGATTGATGTCGGACTCATTACCGTAAAGGAGAGTCGGTGAAATAATTCTCGGTCCTTTAAGCGGTTGTTTGTCGCGACCACCGTCTTAACCTCGTTATTAGTGTCGACATATTTCGCATTAATCGATGGAGGGTAGAGGGACTATAACATGGTTATGGATCCAAGGCGACCCAACAACAAGTTATAGGAAGTCTGCGTCAATGGCGTAGCGGTGACCGGACTTTAAGTCCCCATCGACACTTAATGCGGATTTTACCAAGTGGCGAGACCGGTGTTAAATCCGTATATCCTGATGCCGGTCGGCGAGCTGGCGGGAATCCCGGGCTATACATCGAGCAAAGGCATGATGCTTCTGTGAACCGGATCAACTTGGATCCGGTTGACTTATTTGGAACCAATGTACCACAATGAAGTAGAAGCTGACTGTCATGCCCGGCGTCTTCGTCGCATATCCTCCTTAGAGAGCGTGATGCGGGGAATATGCTTGGAGGCCACATTGCATTCCGGTGATGACTCGGCTCCTCACGGACTTGATTTAATGTGGGTTAGGAAGACCTGCGAGTGCATAGCGCTTCTCGTAAAGCCGGCGGGTTTCCTTGGACAACCTCAATAGCTTCGTATAAAGTTATTCTTCTAGGGATGTTGGCCAATTGTGCCATCACATCGGCGGTAGGGAGAGCTTGTGTTCCCGGTCTATCCCTTCTAATCGGGCGATTAAACCGGATCGCCGGGTTGCACCTCGGATTTGCGGAGTTGTTTCCCTTTTGTTACGGTGGCGTCCTCCTTAGGAGTGGCGGAACCGTGGAATTGTTACTACCCAAGCTCCGTTAGCGTTTTAGCATTAAGGTTGGAGTCATCGGGTATTTGTAAGCGTACTCCGCCACTCACGGTGACAAAGGCTTCTGTTCCTCCTCAGACAAAGAACACGTAGGAATTTGCTCGTCGTCGTCGAGTAGAACGGCGAGGTAGCATTGCAAGATTTGCCCTTTCCTTGGACTTCTTTTTAGGCGAAGGCGTTAAGCCCGATCGTCTTTAAGTAAGTGCAGGTGGACCCATAGGAGTTCACCATTTGGGTGTGTGTGGCACTAACCCCTTCTCTCATTTGTTTGTGAGGATCGTAATTCACCGTCTTCATTCCCACTTTGACCACGGTTTACGGAACCGGGTTGTAGGCCTTGTCCCAAAGCTTATGGGCGTCGGCGTTTGCGCCCACTTGCTTTCCCTTATTTGGCTTTGGGGTGATCACCCCACTTCAATCAAAGCTTGGATCTTGTCCTTCGGTTGGTAGCATGACTTGGTGGTGGTGTATCGCTCTATGATAGGCCGCGATGCTTGGGGTCCGTCGTCCTTTGAGCCTCCTCCTGGTTGACGATTGGTGGCAGTTGGATCTTGTTGTTGTCTAGCAAGTACTTGAAGATCGGGCACCTCTTAGTCCACGAAAGAATCGTCTTGGGAAACACAGGCGTGGGCGCCCTCGGTTTACGGGGCTGATTATTCTTTGCGATGGGGTCCCTTCTTCTTTGTCGTTCTTTGTTGTGGCTGCAGCTGGAAAGTTTGATGCGCATCAACATTCTTCATTGGCGCCTTCCCCTTATTACGGGGGACAAAATTTTGGTTCCGTGGATTTGGCGCCTGTTGACTTCGCTCTGCCTTCTCCCTTTTGAGGAAACGCTCAGCCTCTTCCCCTCGGACTTTCAAGTCTTTCCAGGTTTTAGGCGGTGCGGTGCCCATCATACGATCCGTCCGTGAGAGGTTATCTTTGGCGGGTCTTGAGGATGAATTCCTCGTGATTGGGTCCGGCAGTTCATCGCCTTGTTACGGAACCGTTTGACAAAATTATCCACGGTTTCTCCATCCTTCGCTTCGCCCCATAACGCACCGAGTGAAACCTGCGTATGCGTCATCGAAGAAGTTCGCCGGGAACATAGATTCCATGTCTTCCCGGTTTGTTGATCTTTGCCGCTTTGAGGCGGTACCAATCGAAGCCGCCCCTCGCGAGTCTTGACGAATGACCGAACCATCAAGGGCTCGTTCTGGAGATGACTCCCAAATGGCTCTTGAAGTAGATAAGATGTTGAGTGGGGACCCTCTCCCATCGAGCAGTGAAGTTTATTAAATTAAACTTGGGATAGGATTGACTCCCACTCTCTCGGGTAAGAACACGGAATCCCGTCTTCTTCACTTCTTGGCCGAGATGGCGAGTTGAGCTTGCTCTCGGATCCTTGATCTTGTCATTTTCACTTGCATTTGTCCGGTGATTTTGAGGTGGGACCATGGTGTCATCATTGGCGTTACGCTCGCCGGTGTTAAGGTCTTGCTCTTCATCAGGTGTGGCTATCCGTCAAATTGGCGTTGTTCGCGGCTGCCCTCACCACAGCGATTAATCATCGCTTGCATCTGCCGGTCATGCATTTCTCTCATCTGGCGCATGGCCATGTCCATCTCGAGTTTGAAGTTGTCTTTACGCTTTGCCAAGGCGTAGGCATCAAAATTGTTTGAAGAACCTCAAATATGACTAAATCATGAGAAGATCGAAGAACAAGCGTCGTCGAAATCTCAAGAAGTCGACACATGGGAGATTGTGTCTGCTTCTGGTCGCGAGACAGTTTGTGTCTCGCCGGCGAGACACCTTGATGTGTCTCGCTATTAGCGAGACACTTGTGTGTGCCTCGCCTGGCGAGACACCTTGATGTGTCTCGCTATTAGCGAGACACTTGTGTGTGCCTCGCCTGGCGAGACACCTTGATGTGTCTCGCTATTAGCGAGACACTTGTGTGTGCCTCGCCTGGCGAGACACCTTGATGTGTCTCGCTATTAGCGAGACACTTGTGTGTGCCTCGCCTGGCGAGACACCTTGATGTGTCTCGCTATTAGCGAGACACTTGTGTGTGCCTCGCCTGGCGAGACACCTTGATGTGTCTCGCTATTAGCGAGACACTTGTGTGTGCCTCGCCTGGCGAGACACCTTGATGTGTCTCGCTATTAGCGAGACACTTGTGTGTGCCTCGCCTGGCGAGACACCTTGATGTGTCTCGCTATTAGCGAGACACTTGTGTGTGCCTCGCCTGGCGAGACACCTTGATGTGTCTCGCTATTAGCGAGACACTTGTGTGTGCCTCGCCTGGCGAGACACCTTGATGTGTCTCGCTATTAGCGAGACACTTGTGTGTGCCTCGCCTGGCGAGACACCTTGATGTGTCTCGCTATTAGCGAGACACTTGTGTGTGCCTCGCCTGGCGAGACACCTTGATGTGTCTCGCTATTAGCGAGACACTTGTGTGTGCCTCGCCTGGCGAGACACCTTGATGTGTCTCGCTATTAGCGAGACACTTGTGTGTGCCTCGCCTGGCGAGACACCTTGATGTGTCTCGCTATTAGCGAGACACTTGTGTGTGCCTCGCCTGGCGAGACACCTTGATGTGTCTCGCTATTAGCGAGACACTTGTGTGTGCCTCGCCTGGCGAGACACCTTGATGTGTCTCGCTATTAGCGAGACACTTGTGTGTGCCTCGCCTGGCGAGACACCTTGATGTGTCTCGCTATAGGCGAGGCACTTACTTGTGTCTCGCTAACCGGGCGACACCCGTAATACTTGGAACGAGCTCTGAAGGGTCTAAATTAATCTTTGGTGGGGCCCACTTGACTTTATTAATGCGAGCGTTGAACCGTTAATAAGCGGTTACCGCGAAGATCGCCCACTAGGCGTAATTCTAGGCATTTAATCGCGCCTAAAAGCAGAAAACCGCTACAAGAAATGGAAGGATCGCGACGCTTCGGCCAAGAGGTAAATTTCATATCGCCGCCAGCCACCAGGTGCCGAAATGACCGCCGCCAGCTTAGCGAGGTAAAGATAGCGCCGAGGCGCTACCGCCGCTTAACCGCAAAATCTCCAAAGACTTATGACACTTGTGGGCATGTTTCCCAAAGACTATAAATACCCTCCTCGTCCACTTGGGGTCGGCCATCGAAGGGAAAAATCGAAATCCAAGCTTAGGAGTTCAAGAACACGATCCACGCGGAGATTCCTCGAGTTTAAGCCTTGACTTATTCTTGAGAAGAGTAGATATCTTACCTTGCTAAGATATTTCTGAAGTTCTTGTTTCCTTCGCGAAGCACTAACTAAACCCCGCCGATTCGACGATCGCCGCCGGTGGTCCACGGATTACGCTGGCCCCGCACAGCAAAGTCCCACAAAACAGGAGATCTACACTTGTAGCGCCTTCGCTCGAGTTTGTAAGAGAGTCATTTAATTTCTTTGTAGCGAGAATAAAAGTGTAATTTTTCTCAAGTTTTTGCAATGGAAAAGACTTTCGACCCAAACACGATGGCGACCACGGTGGGAGCCAGCGGTCTCAAGCCGAGATCGTTGTGTCGCGACCTTGCGACAATCGAGGCGAACCTCATGGTTGATGGACTAGACTACTTCTTCGATCAAGCCAAGTTGAAGAGTATCTCTCCTCTTCCTCATCGAAGTCCTCCTCACCCGCAAACATTGGAGGATATCATCTCTTAAGAGGAGGTTAGTTACGTTTAAACTGCGGCAGGCGATTCCCCTCTCGGTAACACCTCGGTGGATCTCAAAGCCGAGTTCTCGCTCGACAAAGAGGGCTGCGCCAAAAGCGGCGTCAAAGAGGGCTCGTCAATTAGCCAAGGCCACGGAGTCAGCGGATGGAGTTCACTATCGGATGAACTCACATGATCAAAGGCATCAACAAGCGCAATCTCTCAATCCGTCGGCCTCCTCCCAAGGAAGAATGGGTTCTCGTCAAAAGGACCCGATTGGGAGGCCCAAAAGCTGTACGGCGTTGCTCATGCGTGCCATTGTTCGCAAGGCGCAGAGTCTAAATCAACCCGACAAGCGGCTCAAAATCGCCAAGTTTGGGTCGAAGTCAACGTCAAAATTGGCTCAAAGTGCGCCTCGCCCGAATTCTTCGGTAGAGCGATTCGGTGCCTGCGCTAGCGAGCTGACCTAAAATTTACCGCCAAAAGCGGCGATGTAAAGCTCTGCCGTGAGCAGTCCGGCTGCGCCATGGCGAAGCGATCCTCCATGCATTGACAAAAGATGGGCTTTTCCGCCTTTCTTCCACTTCTCCGGATGAGGTATCAACCTTTAAGTGCGGAAATCCGACAACCGGTGTTGATCGTCTTGGTCCACAACGAGGAAATAAAAGCAAGGTTCGGTGAAGAAATGCTTGGATTACCCGTTCGAAGAGTCTTGAGCAAGCCGAAATATCTCAGTCTCTAGAATTCCAATTGCATCTCGTTTGAGCATCCCACAAGGGGTCCACGAGTCTGGCGAGAAGAAGAAGTTGAGGCAAGTGACTCGCAAAATCACGAGATGACCGGACCCTTGTGATTCATCTGAAGCAACCGGATGACAGCATGGCGATGGAAGTTGTTTCTCAAATCAAATGGCGGCGTCCCTAAAGAAGGCGTGTCCTCCACTAAGGACAACGTTACACTTGGGGTGGAAGTGCAATTTGTGATAAACCACACCAACCACACCATCGCCGGGTGGCAACACACCTAAAGAGGACGATCGACGAAATAAATTGTTCTTGCTCGTGTGCACAACTAATCAAGACGTTGTTATCAGGATGTGCCTGTTCCGAGTCAAACGCTCAATCACAAAGAGCTTCAGTATTTGAGAGGCTTTCCTTGCCAACAACGGAAGATTTGAAGCCGGAGTCAAGACGACCCCGAAGAAAAAGAAGATCTGCCATTCATCGGGATGAATTCCCCGAAGTCACCATTAATATGGTGAACAAAGGAAAAGGGCCGACAATGGGCGAGGACCACGACTTCCTCCTGCGGGGAAAAGTCGGCACAGAGTTTCAGCCGGATGTCGGTTACAATTGCGAGCTACCCAACGCATCGACTATAGAAGGATGCATGAGGGAGACTCATCTGATGATGAAGCTTCCGACATCAATTCAGCGATAGCTTCCGATGACACAATGTCAAGTATTGGTCCCCATCGAGCTTTTACCATTACTCGATGTCACGGCTCAAATGTTACAAGAAGCCTTAGCTAAGCAAAGAGAAGAGCTTAAGGCGAAATGAGAACAGAGATGGAGCTAGCCATGCAACAGATGAGGGAATTGCAAACCAAGCGGTTGCACAACACAGGTCGATCAACACGAAACCGATCAACAAGGTGGAGTAACTCACCATAATGTTGAAAACGATGATTGGAGATTGATGAACACATTTACCGATCAACCTCCAAAGAAAGTCGATCCGGTGCTCAAGGTGGAAATGATCCAATTCTTCCTATTGGAAATAATCCAAAACAAGGGGAAGATGATGGCGAAAGGATGAAAGAGCTTGAAGATAAAATCAATGCTTTGATGTCCACACAGAAGTCAAAAGGATCGCTATCCCGTGTCCGTATCCGAGAATGGGATTCAATCCCTTACGCCCGAAATTTAATTTGATCAACTTCACGCCATTTGACGGAGAGGGTCACCTTCACAACACGATTTACTTCAAATCACATTTGGGGTAATCTCGGGAAGCGAGCCTCGATGGTTCGGTCATTAAATCGGTACTCTTGGTGCCTTGATTGGTATCGAAGACTCAAGGCCGGAGTATTAGCTGGCGGGAGGACATGGAAAGTTCTTTTCTCGGCAACTTCTTCGATGGCGACACGAAGTCTCAATTGGAACTCTATTAGACTAAAAGCGTAAAGGTGGGGAGACAATCGACACCTTCGTTAAGCGATTCATAATAAAGCTATGAATGCGGGGATCAATTCTTGAAGAATTCATCTTGAAGACTTGCCATAATAATCTTTCTATAGAATTCTTTGGAAGTCATGGGGTCGCCCCACCAACTACGTGGAAAGACCTAAAAATACGAGGAGAACAAGCGAGCGTTTCCTCGGAAGGAAGAAAGAAGCGAAAAGGCGGTGACCCCTCGAGTAAATTTTTCCTCTCGTAATAGAGGAAAGGCATCTCGGATCGCTGTTGGTCAAGCTGCCGCAACAACGGCCGCCAAAAGCTTCATCGAGAATTCCACAAGACATACTCTTTCAAGGGCGAAGAAGTTCCAATCATCTTCAAACACCTCCTTGATAACAACAAAATCAAGTTGCCTCCAATTACAAATCAAGAAGAGGCTAACAAAACTTCGGACCCTAAATCTTGTGTACCACGGAGGATCCTCCATCCTACAAAGGATTGCTTAGCTCTCAAGGCCATCATCCAAGCCTTGGTTGAAGCCGGCGTCTTAGCGAAATAAAATTTGAATCAAGCTGGACTCCAATAGGTATCACAGTATAAAGCTGCTCCCTCACGGACTCCAATAGGTATCACAGTATAAGCTGCTCCCTCACGGACTCCAATAGGTATCACAGTATAAAGCTGCTCCCTCACGGACTCCAATAGGTATCACAGTATAAGCTGCTCCCTCACGGACTCCAATAGGTATCACAGTATAAGCTGCTCCCTCACGGACTCCAATAGGTATCACAGTATAAAGCTGCTCCCTTTCCTCCGATGAATATAAGAGGTTAAGCTGCTCTTCCTTCTTACTCACTCCGGCTGACCAAATTTTGCGAAGAAAGGCTGGGGTGGATAATCCATGAGCGAGAGGTCCACTTCCACATTGAGCAATCAAACCTTCCTACGATTAGGATTGTCTCAAAATTCCTATCTGGTCAAACCTTCCTGATTAGGACCACGGCCAAAATCCCTCTCGATTCCTTCCATGAATGAGAGGTCCACTTCTAGATTGGCGATCAAACCTTCCGATAGTTAGGATTGTCTCAAAACTCCTATCTGGTCAAACCTTCCTGATTAGGACCACGGCCAAAATCCCTCTCGATTCTTTCCATGAGCGAGAGGTCCATTTCAAGATTGGCGATCAAACCTTCCGGCGGTTAGGATTGTCTCAAAACTCCTATCTGGTCAAACCTTCCTACAGTTAGGACCATGGTCAAAATCCCTCTTGATTCCTTCCATGAGCAGAGGTCCATTTCAAGATTGGCGATCAAACCTTCCTACGCTTAGGATTGTCTCAAAACTCTATCGATCAAACCTTCCTACGCTTAGGATCATTTTTTAATTTTCACTCCCACTTGGTCAAACCTTCCTACAGTTAGGACCACGGTCAAAATCCTCTCGATTCCTTTTATGAATGAGAGGTCTACTCGATAATAGGGTTCGTTTTAAGAGAAAACACAACAGGTTTGTTTTCACCAAGAGAAGACACAACGGGTTCGTTTTAGCCCCAAGAGAAAACACAAATTCCACAAGCCTACGATTCAATATCAGAGCATAGATGTCATTACCTAATGACACCTAAACTATGCCTTCATGCATAGGGATATTATCTCTGTCCCTTATCGAGAGATAAGTCCGCATCTAACACATCTTTGCAGGGTAATCAATTCGGTGATAATTGGTAGAACCTCATTATTCAATATCGTAGCATAAAGTCTAAGAGAATTCACTCTTTTAGCACAGCGTAACATGTAGAGCGGACTCGGATAATCTACATGCTAGCCCAACTCAAGCGGTAGTTGGTAAAGGCTCATCAAATCCGTTGATGGTGAGGGTTTGCCAAAATCCTATATCTATCATACAAGCAATAACCGAGACAAAGAGGTTCACTCTTCCTGCCGGGGTCAAGTACTTTTTCATACCGTGATTTTAATGCACTTTATAACTCATTGCTAATGCAAATGTGCCATTACATCGCCTCCGGAAGCTCAAGCATGCTCGGACAGGCAGATTCTGTGGCGGTCCTTTTAAGTGGGACAATTCCAGATATTACATATAGAAGCTTTCCTGGAAATCTGATATTCAGAAAATCAGACGACGCTTTTTCTCTGAATGATTCTCAAGACATTTCAATCATAACCCAAGTGGTGACTTTCAAGATGAAGATGATTAGTCCAAAATCGACTTCGACATTTCAATTCATTCAAATACAAATGCAACAATTATTGATCCCAAAATATGGTCACGACGACGCCAGAGCCGTGGTTCGAAACCAAGCAAAACACGGGCCTCTTCTACAAAGTTCAACGATGAACAAAAGTAAGGCGCATCTTATCCAAAGTATTCGGACCCTCGATAAAATACGAGGAGTCCGAAAACTGGAGGGTATCTGTAGGCATCAAAAATTGTCAAGAACCTCAAATATGACTAAATCATGAGAAGATCGAAGAACAACGTCGTCGAAATCTCAAGAAGTCGGCACATGGGAGATTGTGTCTCGCCACAAAGGCGAGACATCGGTTTGTGTCTCGCCACGAAGCGAGACACCTTGATGTGTCTCGCTATTAGCGAGACACTTGTGTGTGCCTCGCCTGGCGAACACCTTGATGTGTCTCGCTATTAGCGAGACACTTGTGTGTGCCTCACACGAAGCGAGACATTTGATGTGTCTCGCTATTAGCGAGACACTTGTGTGTGCCTCACACGGCGAGACACCTTGATGTGTCTCGCTATAAGCACTTACTTGTGTCTCGCTAACCGGCGACACCCGTAATACTTGGAACGAGCTCTTGAAGGGTCTAAATTAATGCTGGTGGGGCCCACTTGACTTTATTAATGCGAGAGCGTTGAACCGTTAATGGCGGTTACCGCGAAGATCGCCCACTAGGCGTAATTCTAGGCATTTAATCGTGCCTAAAAGCGGAAAACCGTTCTGGCGGTGGAAGGGCGGCCTTTGCCTCGCCCGGTCGTGGCGACTATCATACCGCCCCCGTGGCGACCGACACTTCGCCTCGCCGACTAGCGAAAGCGACATAGTATGAGCGCCTTTGCCGCCACTTCTCCAAAGACTTATGACACTTGTGGGCATGTTTCCCAAAGACTATAAATACCCTCCTACGTCCACTTGGGCAGGGGGTCGGCCATCAGAAAGGGAAAAATCAGAAATCCAAGCTTCCGGAGTTCAAGAACACGATCCACGCGGAGATTCCTCGAGTTTAAGCCTTGACTTATTCTTGAGAAGAGTAGATATCTTACCTTGCTAAGATATTTCTTTGAAGTTCTTGTTTCCTTTGCGAAGCACTAACTAAACCCGTCGATTCGGCGATCATTTCGGTGGTCCACGGATTACGCGTCCCCGGCACAGGCAAAGTCCCACAAAAACAGGAGATCTACACTTGTAGCGTCTTCTGTTCGAGTTTGTAAGAGAGTCATTTAATTTCTTTGTAACTGAGAATAAAAAGTGTAATTTTTCTCAAGTTTTTTGCAATGGAAAAGACTTTCGACCCAAACAAAGGCTTCTTCAAGTAGCTTGGCCACCTCAGCTGCACTAATCATGAGTGCTTCACGAGTATGACCTTCACTAGAGACGGTGTCATCGGATGCCATTGCCGAGCCGTCATCCGATACTTCATCTTCTGAAGGTACTCTTCGTTGCGGACTGTGCCTTGAAGGGATCCCTCGTTGCAGGTCATGATAGTTAGGCCGTCTGATAGTACCGGCCCGCAACCGAGTCACACGCTGGGAAGGCTCGAATGCCGGCGTGGCGTTGCCTTGTTGGTCATATTGATGGTGACCTCAAGCGGCTCATCTTTGCCTTGACAGAGTGCATGTCTTCGGGAACGCTTTGACCGAGGTCTTGGCGGTTCGTTGGTGCTCGCCTTTGGAAGATCGACACCCTTCCGGAGTTTTATGGCGGCATTTATACTCGAAACCTTTGCCTTGATCAATTTAGTACAAATGCAAGAGGATGCGGTTTCGGAGAGCTCGTCTCTGAAACTTCTTCCTTCCCCAAAGACGATAGTACAACTTCGTCGGCATGAGTGCGGGCAGCAAATGCGGCGTGCTTAATCTCTCGTATAACGCCATCATCGATGACGACGCCTCCATCCGAGGTTGGGTTGGCGTCCGCGAAGCCTTTGAAAGTTCTGGCGCCTTAACTTTTTCTTCTCGCCAGACTCGTGGACCCCTTGTGGGATGCTCAAGCGAGATGCAATTGGAATTCTAGAAGCTTTGAGATGTTTGACTTGCTCGGGACTCTCTGGTGGGTAATCCAAATGTTTCTTCACCGGTACCTTGCCTTTATTTCACGGTGTGGACCAAGGCGACAAAACTCTTGAAGTTGTCGGTTCCGGACTTAACGGTTGATACCTCAACCGAAAAGCGAAGAAAGGCGGAAAAAGCCCATGGTCCGCTAAGGCATGGAGGGCCGCCGCATTGGCGAGGCACTTCATCTTCTCGGTAGCGGACTACTCGGCTGTGGCGAGCGGCAAAGCTGTCTCGGCGCGAACGATTCTGCTGGCATGGCGGCGGCGCTTAAAGGCGTTTCTATTGGCCCGAAGCGGTCGAAAGCTATCTCGGTGAAGAATGTTGCCGAGGCGCAGTCTTGAGCCGATGTTGATGTCGACCGGGACCCATGTTTGACGATTTTGAGCCGATTCCCCGTTAATTTCGACTCGCACCTTGCGAATAATAGCGCATATCACGAGCAGCAGCGTGCCACGGCGCTTTGGGCATAGCGTTTTGGATCCGCCCGAGGGTGGAGCGATCTCGTTGGCGTGGTTCCATTCTTGATCGGCGGCTTAGAGGAGTTACCACCTATCTTCGTCTTACGGGGCTCGTGCCTCTGTTGGGACTTCGTGATCCGGCTTGTATCGACACCGTCCGTGGATTCTAACGCTGCGTATTACAGCGCAAAGGCGTTGTCGGCGCCGTTGGCGGGCTCTCTTTGAGAGTCACATCGCCGGCGGACTTTTCCTCATTGGCCGGAGGAGGGAGATCAGATCTGGCCTTTGGATGGCGGGGAGTTATTGCCGTCATTGTTGTTGGCGGCCGGCTTGATCGGTGGCGCCTTGTGAGTCCTCCTTGCGTGGAGGGCTTCTTCGCCTTGGGGAAAAGGAGTTGGATGAAGCGAGAGATAGGCCTCAGGTGTCTCGCTCAAGCGAGACACCTCAGGTGTCTCGCTCAAGCGAGACACCTCAGGTGTCTCGCTCAAGCGAGACACCTCGGTGTTCGCCGGGCGAGACACCTCAGGTGTCTCGCTCAAGCGAGACACCTCGGTGTTCGCCGGGCGAGACACCTCAGGTGTCTCGCTCAAGCGAGACACCTCTGGAGTGTCTCGCTCAAGCGAGACACCTCAGGTGTCTCGCTCAAGCGAGACACCTCGGTGTTCGCCGGGCGAGACACCTCAGGTGTCTCGCTCAAGCGAGACACCTCAGGTGTCTCGCTCAAGCGAGACACCTCAGGTGTCTCGCTCAAGCGAGACACCTCAGGTGTCTCGCTCAAGCGAGACACCTCAGGTGTCTCGCTCAAGCGAGACACCTCAGGTGTCTCGCTCAAGCCGAGACACCTCAGGTGTCTCGCTCAAGCGAGACACCTCAGGTGTCTCGCTCAAGCGAGACACCTCAGGTGTCTCGCTCAAGCGAGACACCTCAGGTGTCTCGCTCAAGCGAGACACCTCAGGTGTCTCGCTTCGGTGAGACACCTCTGGAGTGTCTCGCTCAAGCGAGACACCTCAGGTGTCTCGCTCAAGCGAGACACCTCTGGAGTGTCTCGCTCAAGCGAGACACCTCAGGTGTCTCGCTCAAGCGAGACACCTCAGGTGTCTCGCTCAAGCGAGACACCTCAGGTGTCTCGCTCAAGCGAGACACCTCAGGTGTCTCGCTCAAGCGAGACACCTCAGGTGTCTCGCTCAAGCGAGACACCTCAGGTGTCTCGCTCAAGCGAGACACCTCAGGTGTCTCGCTCAAGCGAGACACCTCGGTGTTCGCCGGGCGAGACACCTCGGTGTTCGCCGGGCGAGACACCTCAGGTGTCTCGCTCAAGCGAGACACCTCTCGGTGTTCGCCGGGCGAGACACCTCTCGGTGTTCGCCGGGCGAGACACCTCGGTGTTCGCCGGGCGAGACACCTCAGGTGTCTCGCTCAAGCGAGACACCTCAGGTGTCTCGCTTCGGTGAGACACCTCTGGAGTGTCTCGCTCAAGCGAGACACCTCAGGTGTCTCGCTCAAGCGAGACACCTCGGTGTTCGCCGGGCGAGACACCTCTCGGTGTTCGCCGGGCGAGACACCTCAGGTGTCTCGCTCAAGCGAGACACCTCTCGGTGTTCGCCGGGCGAGACACCTCAGGTGTCTCGCTCAAGCGAGACACCTCAGGTGTCTCGCTCAAGCGAGACACCTCAGGTGTCTCGCTCAAGCCGAGACACCTCAGGTGTCTCGCTCAAGCGAGACACCTCAGGTGTCTCGCTCAAGCGAGACACCTCAGGTGTCTCGCTCAAGCGAGACACCTCAGGTGTCTCGCTCAAGCGAGACACCTCAGGTGTCTCGCTCAAGCGAGACACCTCAGGTGTCTCGCTCAAGCGAGACACCTCAGGTGTCTCGCTCAAGCGAGACACCTCGGTGTTCGCCGGGCGAGACACCTCAGGTGTCTCGCTCAAGCGAGACACCTCAGGTGTCTCGCTCAAGCGAGACACCTCAGGTGTCTCGCTCAAGCGAGACACCTCAGGTGTCTCGCTCAAGCGAGACACCTCAGGTGTCTCGCTCAAGCGAGACACCTCAGGTGTCTCGCTCAAGCGAGACACCTCAGGTGTCTCGCTCAAGCGAGACACCTCAGGTGTCTCGCTCAAGCGAGACACCTCAGGTGTCTCGCTTCGGTGAGACACCTCTGGTGTCTCGCTCAAGCGAGACACCTCAGGTGTCTCGCTCAAGCGAGACACCTCAGGTGTCTCGCTCAAGCGAGACACCTCAGGTGTCTCGCTCAAGCGAGACACCTCTGGAGTGTCTCGCTCAAGCGAGACACCTCAGGTGTCTCGCTCAAGCGAGACACCTCTGGAGTGTCTCGCTCAAGCCGAGTCACTCCTAGGTGTCTCGCTCAAGCGAGACACCTCAGGTGTCTCGCTCAAGCGAGACACCTCAGGTGTCTCGCTCAAGCGAGACACCTCAGGTGTCTCGCTCAAGCGAGACACCTCAGGTGTCTCGCTCAAGCGAGACACCTCAGGTGTCTCGCTCAAGCGAGACACCTCGGTGTTCGCCGGGCGAGACACCTCGGTGTTCGCCGGGCGAGACACCTCTGGTGTCTCGCTCAAGCGAGACACCTCAGGTGTCTCGCTCAAGCGAGACACCTCAGGTGTCTCGCTTCGGTGAGACACCTCTGGTGTCTCGCTCAAGCCGAGTCACTCCTAGGTGTCTCGCTCAAGCCGAGACACCTCAGGTGTCTCGCTTCGGTGAGACACCTCTGGTGTCTCGCTCGGGCGAGACACCTCTGGTGTCTCGCTCAAGCGAGACACCTCAGGTGTCTCGCTCAAGCCGAGACACCTCAGGTGTCTCGCTCAAGCGAGACACCTCAGGTGTCTCGCTTCGGTGAGACACCTCTGGAGTGTCTCGCTCAAGCCGAGTCACTCCTAGGTGTCTCGCTCAAGCCGAGACACCTCAGGTGTCTCGCTTCGGTGAGACACCTCTGGTGTCTCGCTCAAGCCGAGACACCTCAGGTGTCTCGCTTCGGGCGAGACACCTCTGGAGTGTCTCGCTCAAGCCGAGACACCTCAGGTGTCTCGGTTTTGACCGAACGCGTGGCTTCTCTGTTGATTTTCGAGCTTAATTTGAGGCTTCAAAGTTGGGTTTATCCCTTCACTCGCACTCATGGCGCATCAGTTCACCAAGGTTCCGGAATCACCAAGGTTCCGAAAACTCTGCGTAGGGCGTCTTGAGGAGAGCGTTTGTGTTGCGTTCACTTGTTGTGTCGTCAACGGTTTGCCATTACTTCATTGGATGACTTGTCGATTATCCTCGTCATCACGAGCTATGCTCGGGGACTTATAGGCAATTTTCAACGCCTACACAAATAAATTGTGGATAGATTCATCGAGTCAAAAAAACTTTACTCTTAAAAGAGTCAAAAAGATTCACTCGGGAGGCTATCTGTACAAATAGAACTACTTGTCCATGTTTGGGTAATAGTACAAGGGTTCTATCCGCAATTTTCCCTACTTTTAATCTTGTGTATACTTAATACTCAATATTGAATAGATTTTAAAAGGCTAAAAATACCAGATTGGCATTTTAAATCGACCCTAAATGACAATAGAGCATTTTAAATAGCTCCGACTACAATAAGGCCTCATAATTGTTCAAAAGTGACAATAAGACCCATATTTTCGCCGGACTCCGGCCAACTCCCCTCTCTCCTCCTTTCAAGCTCCCCACACCTCCATGGCTGACCTCCCCTCTCCCTCTCCCTCCCTGAACCCAAACTTATCAAACCTAACAACCAAACACCTCTCGCCTTCACCCTCAACCTCTTCAACTCCTCCCTCGGAAGCTCCAACTCCGCCCTCGCCGCGGCTGTCAAGCCATGAGAAAGACAGTCCACAACATCAAAAACCTCAGTAAAGCCGAACCCGAACTCCAACGAGAATTAGTTCAACAAGTCTTAAGAGTTCAGAGAAGAGGAGAGTGTGAATGTGCCATGGGCGAGGGTGGAAGAGAGAATGGTGTTCAGGAGAAAGAAGGAGAGAGTGGCGACGAGGGCGGAGTTAAAGAGGTTAAGGGTGAAGGCGAGATGTTTTTGGTTGTTGGGTTTGATCGGTTTGGATTCAGGGAGGGAGAGGGAGAGGGGATGTCAGCCATGGAGGTGTGGGGAGCTTGAAGGGAGGAGAGAGGGGAGTTGGCCGGAGTCCGGCGAAAATATGGATCTTATTGTCACTTTTGAATAATTATGAGGCTTTATTGTAGTCGGAGCTATTTAAAATGCTCTATTGTCATTTAGGGTCGAATTAAAATGCTAACCTGGTATTTTAGCCGATTTTAAAATCAAAGTACTATGTCTAAACAGTGAATGAACTACGTCCAAATTCTGGACTTTGGACAAATTAAAGTAACGGAGTCATAGAGAAATAGAACACATAACCTCGGACAAGAAAATGCTTAGTCGAAGTTCATTGTGCTGACAAGTTGATTAATTCCATTGAAACGCTCGTCTGCTCAAATCCAAAACATAAGCTTGCAAACAGCAGAAGACAATTTTTCGCAGGAAGGAGACACGGTCGAACTTGCCACGTCATTTGGGCCAATAGGCTCTCTACTGTGACTCCTCATTCTGTTAAAAAGATGGATTTTCTCAGTGATCTTTTCTATTTGGTAGTTTTCTCTTTGGTATTTGAAAAAAGATGCAATTTATTGTTTTAGTGTGATGCTACTTTCTCAACAGGTTATGTCTTCTTTATTTGTTGTAAGGATCTGAAATGGTTATTCGTTTATTTAGTTGACATGTATAATCTCAAAGTTTCATATTTCACTTTTTACTTGATTTTTCCAATATCACTAAAATATTATTAATGGATTTTTGGATAAATAAGAGAAGAATTCTAAACTATTTTTTATCAATATTTTAAATACATTATTAGAATGTCATCTATCTCTCTTTTACGCTTTTACACGCACCGAAATGAAAAGAGAACCAGTATTAGATATTGGAAAGCTCATATTAATATTTTAGATCTAGATGAAAAATATACACAAACTATATGATGCTCAAATATTTATATCATTTTCAGTTAAAGCTGCTACCTTTCAACACCTATTTTAAAAGATGAAAACATACTCCAATAAGTATCTATTAAAATGAATACTTGCAGTATCCAACTATCCATGTATTAAAATATTACATGCACCAAATAATTCCAGAATATAGTGAAAAGAATCCATTAGTTACTACTGTATCACATTACTAACTTAAAATATATTACATTATCAAATTATACCAATAGTAAACTGTCAAATTTGGAAACAAAATCACAGACAGAAATTTCCTTTTTGCCAAAATTCAACTCTGGAGATCCAATGCAAACCCAAAAAAAAAAAAAAACCAAATCCGACCCGACCCAACAGCAGGAAAGACCTACTGTACTACCCATTGGGTACCTTAGAAGGTAACTCGAAGTTTCTCCCCCTTTTTCAGTACATTAATTTACCAAAAACCCCTCATATAGCGAGCCACTTTAGGGGTAATATCGTCATTCGGCGTCCCTACATCATGACCCACCACGTGACCCTCTCTCTCTCAAAAAATTCTGGTCCAAATCTGACGGCTTTCTTTCCTCGATAGCACATGCATGTATGCATCATGATGCCCATCGCATACATGGCATTAATAAATTAAGAAACCCGGATCCGATAGTGGTTAGGTCCCCAAATCCCTTCTATATATAACCCAACCTTGGGCCTTTCATATTCTTCAATCTTTAGAGAGAGAAAAAGAAAAAGAAAAAGAAGAAGAAGAGGAATTAAAGAGAGAGAAGCGAGCCATGGGTGAGGTGAGAATTTGGGTTTAATGGGTATTTTAAAGCTTTTCTACTCTCTGTTATTTTGGTGAGTTTGTTAACGGGTTCTTTCTGTAATTTGTTTTTTATTGCAGAAAGAAGGGAAAGAAGAGAAGAAGAAGGAGAACAAGGAAGAGAAACCCAAAGAAGAGAAAAAGGAAGGAAAGGGAGGAGAGAAGAAGAAGGAAGATGGGCCCACTACTGTTGTTTTGAAGCTCGACATACATTGTGAAGGATGCGCTCTCAAGATCAGGAAATCTGTCAAGAATTTTGAAGGTAGTAATTTTGTAAAACAATTTTTTTTTGTTAATTAATAATTGTTTTCCTGATTGCCTTTTTGATGTCTTTTCCTTATAAAAGTTTTTTCCACAAAGAAATGTCTTTTCTTTCCAAAGATCAAAGCCCTTTTCCAATTTCCTTTTTTCCTTAAAAATTCCAGTGCTTTCTATTTATTTCGGGGCGCATGTTAGCATCTACCATCTATGATTCGTAAAAAATCGCTGGATTCTAACTTTGTCCTTGCCGAATTTTTCGACAGGGGTGGATGCGGTATCTACGGACATGGCCAACAATAAGTTAACGGTTATCGGCAGAGTGGATCCTTGGAAGATTCGAGAGCGGGTTGAAACCAAAACCCGAAAGAAAGTGGAGCTTGTCTCGCCCGCTAATGCTCCCAAAAAGGACTCCGCGCCGAAAGACGCTGAGCCCAAGAAGCCCAAATCTGAGTCCAAGGACCAGAAGAAACCCGATGACAAAAAGGCCAAAGAGGTATTTTTGCAATTCCGAAATTGTTGTTTGTGAAAAGGTTATTTACATTTAAGGACTGGTTTAATTTGTCTATTTTGCAATTTGGAGCAGCCCGCTGTGAGCACAGTGGTTTTGAAGATTCGGCTGCATTGTGACGGTTGTATCCAGAGGATTCGCAAGACTATTTTGAGGATTAAAGGTTTGTTTTTTCTGTGACTAATTGCATTTATTTTGTCATTTAGTATATTTGTGAGTATTACGACACTTAATTTATGTAATATGGTTATTTATTTACTTACCAAGAATTTATAAAAAGAAACTTTTATTAATTTCGCACCAAAAATATTGAGTTTTTCGAATATTCTCTCTCACCGACCACTGTGTTGCTGGGATTATCTGTATTTTATTTCATACCATGCAAATTGCATTTTTAAAATATTTTAAAAAAAATATTGCAACAAAACCCGCATACAAGACAAAATGCAAGTTACTCTAATTATAAATCCCATCATATAAATTTGCCTACCTGTTCCAAGATTCCCATACCCACTCCCTCTCAGCGATCAAATTCCCTGTGAATGCAAACACAGTAAACAGAGCAAGTACAATAATTCTATAATAAGATACAAAACCCCCCTAACATTTCAATTATTGCAGGTGTGGAGACTGTGAACATAGACTCACAAAAGGACTTGGTCACGGTGAAGGGCACAATGGATCCTAACAGCCTCCCTCCCTACCTAAAAGACAAGCTCAAGAGAGGAGTCGAGATCGTCCCTCAAAAGAAAGAATCCGGTGGAGGCGGTGGCGGCGGCAGTGAAAAAAAAGATAAGGGAGGTGACAATAAGGGTAAAGATGGTGGTGGAGAAAAGAAGGAAGTAGGGAAGAAGGAGGAGGCCGGCGGTGACCAGATGCAGGCGGCTGGGCCGACAGTTATGGAGGCCAACAAGATGGAGTACTACGGTGGTGGCTACGGATACGGTGGTAGTGCGTACGGATACGGTGGTGGAGCCCCCTACCGTATGGACATGGTGCATGCCCCGCAGATGTTTAGTGATGAGAACCCGAATGCATGTTCTGTAATGTGAAAGATGTTATAATGTTAGAACTTAGTATAGAGAAAAGAGATGTAAATAAGGCTATAGATGAAAATGAAGGGAAGGACTAAAGAAGAGAGGTCAGAAAAATGTTTTCTCATCTTTTGGTTTAGGGCCTGTTTGGTTATTTTGCCAAAAAACAAGGAATAGGAATCCACTGTAAATCCCGTCCTTTTAACATTTAAGGGTTTTTTCTGAAAGGTTTTGTTTTGTTTCATACAAAAATGAAAGATGAAAATCTCTATCAATATAATTCCTCGCTTTGGATCAAACGAGGAATAGGAAATGACCATTTTGATGTGACTAATCAAACATGAAAAAGAGGTTCCACTTTTTAATTAATTTTAAGTTCCTTTCCACCCAATTCCATGAAAAACTCTGACCGGCTTTTCCAAAAGACACTTTTTCGACATTTTTCGAATCTTTCCAAAAATTTCTCAATAAACAAAGTAAGGAATAATTTTTTCATCGCTCGACGCGAAAGATGCGTCACCTTTTATTGCTTTTCCGCCCTAATTCTTTGAACCAAACAGGCTCTTAGTTCAAACTTTTTTGCTTTTTGTTATGTTAATTTGATGGAGGTTATGGTTTATAATTAATTGAGAGCAGTTGGCTTTTGTTTGTTTTTTATATTTGTTTGGTTGCCTACCCAAATATGGGTAATAGGTTCTCATACGATGTTGCGCCAACTTTCTTCTAGAAGGGCTAGCTGGCGAGCGATCCCAGCCCACGGCAGAGAGCAAGACAGCAAGCGAGCGAACCCTTGTTCGCTTCTCCTCCACCAAGCACGGAAGTTTAGGGATAACTGTAGTAAGCTTTTGCGAAGATGACAGGAAGTTGGTTTTTTTTAATTAAGTTGGAGAATCTAAATCTTTATGAAGATGTAGAGTTTGGTGATACAAAATGTAAATCATGCGGTTGGTTAGAGTTGAAGAATTTTCAGTGGGTTGGAGATTTGATGGTTGAGGTGTCTGCATCTTTGGTATGGGGCCGAGTTCTGATCCCATCAGAACCTCTCGCACATCTCCCGCACCATGCGGGAGGTTTTGAGCCACAAGTGCAAATCAGGGGTAGTGTGGTCATTTCACTGCCCTTATGTGTGATTCTCAGAATCCCACAAAATGCGGTGCGGGCTTCTGATAGAATCTTTAGTGTATAGGGCCTTGCTTGAATGGTGGAATTGAATTAGTAGGTTTGAATTAGTGTGTGGGGTGGCTGTATAATTTATTAATTACATGGTTGGATGCATGGTTTCTCTAGTACATCTTCTTACACATAAATAAGTACATTGTACTGCTTAACCATAAGTACATCAAAACAAAACTGACCTTATTGTGAGAGGACTCAAGTAGGGGGTAGGGGCGCCAAAAAATATCTGTATTGGTTGTTATATCCATATTTGTTAGGATACATATATGATTATTAAATCTGTAACTTATACGATATGGTTATATAGTTAAAATTGGATTCAGATATGAAATATCTAAATATATGTTGATCATATAGCTGTTATTCTTTTAATCCTTAGGTTAATGAATTTGGGACTTAAGTTGATGATCAAAAGATATAGTCTTAGTTCTTCAAATGTAACAAACATAGCAATGAACTCTCTTGTATCACACGAACTATATTTTTTCGATATTATTTGATTTTCTCATATCCATTTTGTATCCACATGTATATCCGCATTGTACATCCGTATTCGTATCCAATTTTAGCAAATATGAATATGAGCTTTCCTCACCGAGATATATCTATATCCGTATCTATATCTGTGATTAGTAAGTGGATACGGATCATATCCGAGCTGTATCCGGTCTGTTAACACTCCTAGTTGGGGGTTATTATCTTATTACTGTAAATCTGATGAAAACAATACAATTATTTGTTTCTTCAGGTTTCAATCAGAGCCCCCACTTAGTTTTGTCTTCTCATCAACATCCCATTTGTAAGGACGATTAGCAAATTTGATTTGATGTTGATTATAAATAATTTCTGTTTGTATTAGCTAGGTAAACACTTAGCTGAGTGGATGACATCTGCAAGACATCTAGATATGTATGGAATTGATAATCATGATTAAGTTAACATTATCTCAAATAATTAAAATATTAATCATGATTCCAGCTTATTGTCCTGATTGCACCTAAATCATTTCTATTTGTTTTTTTGTGAATGAACGACAAAATGGCAGGGCCACTATCTATTGGCTTATTTCACCCGTCTCTGAATGAGCTCACAAATATGCATTGAGCCAAGGCAATTAATTAGCAGGTGACATTTTTATTAGGGCTATGACATGTTTTTTATTTATAGTTTTCTTTTTAAAAAAATTTTGGTAGAATATTGAGAAGAGAGTTGATGTCAGGTTATGTAATATATAGTCGATCATAAAATTTGTCAAATTTTTGCAAAATTTTATACGCTAAAGAAGAAAAATATTACACAGATATAACCAAATATACTAAGTGAGAAAGAGTGACGAAAAATGGGTGAAAGGTGCTAGTTTATTAGGGAAGATTCCATCAATTATTTTAGTTTGGTTGTTTTTGAAGCAGAAGCATGGAATACTTCATCTTAAAAACATTGTTCACAAGCTACAATATTTGTTTTCTTGTGTTGAACATGAACAACTTGATCAATTATTTAAACTTCTATACGTCATTTAGCTCTTCCAACCTCCCAACGTCAAGCAATTCTTTAATTTTATTTTCGGAGGCAGAACAAAATTTAATTACCTCTATCAAACTACTACAAATTAACAGATTTTTCAGGCCTTACATAAATATTAACAAATATCAGATAAAATTATATTTTATTAAAAAGTGATTTGATAAACTATCCTAAATTATCTTTTACATTAATCTACAATTTCTGTGAGAAGTAATCTGTTTATTTTTTTCAACTGAAAATAAAGTAGTTTTATTTATTTATTTTTATTCTATTTTATTTTTTGTTTTTGGGGAGGGATAAAGTAGAAAAATAACCATACGACTATATATTAAGGAAGTTGCTACTAAAAACACATGTTGAGCAATAGCATGTTCGTAGGCAAAAGGAATTATGGATGGTAGTTTTATGAAAATCCTGATAAACTTTCAGGTAATAAGTTATTTAAACACAAAAAGTTTCTGATGTTTTTATGAGAAAAAATCCATGACTTACGACTGGTTTTGGATATACGTCATATAGATCACATATTTAATCTGTAAATTAATGGTACCTGAAGTAGACATTAAGCATGCCTCATTTCCTCATAAGATATGCTTATATAATTTGATGTTTTTAGTTATTTAATATCTTTTGTAAACAAGTCATGATTTTAAACTTTAACAAATTCTTCTTTCTTTACCAAAAAAAAAAAAAAGTAAAAGAAAAGCAATAAAGTTTAAAATCATGACTTGTTTACAAAAGACATCTTGTTCTCATCGTAGCCATAAAACTCTTCAGAAAAGAACCTAGGATCCAGCAATGAGGGCCAACATACCACACTGCCTTTACAGAAGGAAGAAGGGATCACCTTTTTTCGTGTCAACGTTTTACTTTTGCTAAAGAAAAAAAATGAGAATGCCCTTTAACCCACAGGATTTGGAAAGATATCCTACAAAGGCTCCTCTATAGAAAATCATACAAATTAATGATATAGTGATACTGTGTGTCACTATCAATTATAAATCAGTATAATCTTTATACAATATCAGCACAACTAGACTATACTCTATTAATAATATATTGGGAGGTTCCTATATAACTCCTACGGTCTTAAATTCAACTCCGGATTGGGTTATTTAAAAAAAAATCACCAACTTTAAAATCTATATCGTGACACTTTTTGAATGTATATCTTCTTTTCAATATGATTTTGTAGAGTCCTCTGTACGTAGGATCTTTTCCCTATGATTGCCTCTAGCAGTGTGTTTGGGAGATGACTAAGGGCCTTCTCTTTCCTTCCCCTTCTTTACCCCCCGATTTGGGGGGTAAGATTTTAGTTCAATTTTCCCCCTCAGTCCCCTCCTCTACCCTTCTAAATGGAACTCCCAAACAAAGGTAAACCCAAATTTCCCTTCCCCTTCCCTTCTCTACCCTCCATCCAAACAGGCTGCTAGGAAACCACTTCCATAAAAATTAAGTCCACTTTCAGAACTTTACAGTTACAATTTGCACTAAAAGCACTAGACACAAATATTGGAGGCACACACTCTATTGTACATCACCAACTGGAGATCTTTGCAACCTCCAGTGGTCCTGATCTACAAACTCATCTTTGTTCTTTATTTTTATTGCTAGCTTTTAGCATGTGTTAGGCAGCAGCCAGGTGTAGAGTTTAATTTAGTTATATCCCTTACTAGTAATAATTAATAAATATTTATTTAAAAAATTAAATAAAAATAGGCTAGGTTTTAAATTTAATTGGGTTGGCGGGGATGCAGATTAGGGTTTATTGTATAAAAATATTGGTAGTTTAATTTTTTTTAAAGAAAAAGGTGAATTGATTTAGAGCGGCAAATCTAGAAATATTATTTACATTATATTATATGTAGTGTTATAGAAAGAGCAAGTAATCTTTCATTACATACTTTTTTTTTGAAGTTAAAAATAGGGCGGAATGCCCTATTCAAAAGATGTATATAATAAAAAGCCAGATATACAGGTAAGAACCAAAAGAAAGATTATGAAAAAATAGAAAGAAAAGAAAGAGAGGACCATAGCCGTCACCTCTTTCGACAATCTAAACTCCAAAATCTAATTTAGGGTGTAAGTATCAGGACCTATATACAAAAAATAGTTGTTGATAAACCATCAGCTTACAAACCAAAATTGCTTACATAAAAGCAAACAAGACCAAAAAACCACAGAGTATCCAAAAGAGAACCGTAAAACCAAACCGAAGAAGACTTGTACCAGCACCACTCAACCAGTCTCGTCGCTACTACTCAAAAGCTCCTCTATCCCCTTCTCCTGAATAATTGATTTCGACTTTGCAGCCGTCTTTTGCCGAGAGTTACCTATCCAGAAACACAAGAAATAGGCAATATTAGCTGCCACCTTACTTGGATCTCTAATCACATTGTTAAAAGCTTTGTTATTCCGTTCTCGCCATAAACACCAACATAATGTAGGCAAGAGGATGGACCAGAGCTTACGACAGTCTTTATCCCTGATGAACTGACCTTTTGAGTTTAACATTTGAGAAAGATCAATTTGAGAAGAAGTAATGCCCAATTTGTAAGAAAGAAATTCCAAATGTCACGAGCATATGTACACTTGAGGAAAAGGTGGTCTACTGATTCTTCAACTTCCTGACAAACAGAGCATAAAGGATCCCCTGTCCAATCTTTCTTTGACAAATTATCTTTGGTATGCAACTTGTTCTTTGATAGCAGCCAGAGAAAGATTTTGACTTTAAGAGGAATGAAAGATCTCCATATAAACTGATATAAGCCATATTGAACACCACCAAAATTCAAAAAGCAGTAAAGTGATTTCACTGAGAAGATGTTATCTTTGGTAAATGGCCATGAAGGTAAATCCACTGCATCAGATACAGGGGAAGGCGACGATAAGAGCTCAAATAGAGCTTCAACTTGCTGGGTATCAGTGGTAGTAATGACTCTTCTGAGAACAGGCTTCCAAATCCACGTGTCATCCCTCATCAAACCTTGGGATGACAGAGGGACATTATAGGAGAAGGCAAGATTATATACTTCTAGATATAGACTAGCTAGAGTGAAATTTCTAAACCATTTGTCTTCCCAAAATCTGATCCTAGAACCCTCACCTAGGTACCATCTAACCATACTCCTTAGAGCTAGGCTAACAGATATGGCATCATGCCAAAATTTAGATACTGATCTAGAGGTAGGTGGTGTACAAATAAAGGCTGCATTCTGAAGATTATAAAGAGAAGAAATAGTATTTCCTACATAAGAACCATGTCTCAGAACTTTCCAAACTCATTTAGATAATAAAGCATAGTTGAAGTTCACTAAATTAAGAACACCTAGACCTCCTTCTTTTTTAGATTTACAAACCAACGACCATTTGACCAGAGCTTTACTTTTGTTATCAGAAGTATACCCTCCCCAAAGGAACTTTCGACGCACTTTGTCTATAGATTTGATCACCCAACCCGGTAACTTGAAGAAGGACATGTAGTATAAGGGTAAGGAAGTCAAAATAGAGCTCACCAAGGTACCACCAAAAGATAGATGTTTGCTTTTCCAAAGAGAGAGCTTATGAGAGAAAGAATCAAGGAGGGGTTGCCAATCTGATTTGGTAAGAAAACCCATCTTAATAGGAAGACCTAGATATTTGAAAGGAAAAGATTTTAGGGAACATCTCATTAAGTTGGCTTAAGAAGCACCTCTGTTTGGATTTTTACCACAGTAGAATAGAGAGGTTTTGGCATAGTTAATACCCAATCCAGAAATATCTTCAAAAAGGTAGAAAATTATTTAAGGGTAGAGATGTTTGATGTGGTTACTCTGCAGAAAATCAATGTATCATCTACAAATTACAGAGATCTAATAGAGTTGAGGGGGCCTTTTAGATGGAGTTCAGAGAGGCCCCCTGCATTCACACTGTTAAAAATCATGTTGTTGAGAACACCGACTACCAAGATAAATAGCATAGGAGTAGGGGGTCACCCTGTTTGAGACCACAGCCACAAGGAAATTTTTTTGATGGAGAGCCATTGACCAGGATAGATGATTTAGTAGAACTGAGGGAGTGTTCAACCCAAGAACACCAACGAGGACCAAAACCTCTAGCTTTTAAAAGAGAAAGAAGGAAAGACCAACTCACACAGTCGAATGCTTTCATGAAATCTATTTTGAAAAATACATATCTCCTTTCTCTTAGAACAGCTGTTATGAATCATTTCACTAGATAGAATGATAGAGTCAAGAGTTGATTTACCCGCCTGGAAAGCTGATTGGGTATGATCAACTAGGGAGGGGAGAAGAGGAGCTAATCTGTTCGCTAAAACTTTGGTGAAGATTTTAAAGAGACCATTAAGAAGGCTAATAGATCTGAAATCTTTAACACGATTAGCTCCTTCAACTTTGGGGATAAGAGTAATATAGGAGAAGTTGAGAGAATGAAGAGAAGCAGGGTCTTGATATAACCTGTTAAAGAAGGCAAACAAATCCTTTTTAATAGTATCCCAAAAGACTTGGTAGAACATAATAGGGAACCCATCAGGGCCAGGGGACTTATCTGGGTGTAGAGAGAAGACTGCTATCTTAATCTCTTGCTAGGAAAAAGGTTTATCAAGTATAGAGAAAGAAATCAAAATTTGAGGATACAATGCTTCCCAATCAATCTCAAAAGATGATGTAGCATGAACTTTGAAGAGAGTAGAAAAGTATGAGAGGAAGGAATCTTGAATATTTTTCTGAGAAGTTAGAAGGCAGTCATTATGCATAAGAGACGGAATAAAGTTACGACGCCTATGAGCCGAAGCTGATTTATGGAAGAAGGCAGAATTAGAATCTCCCTCTTTAAGCCAAGTGATTTTGGATCGTTGGCGCCAATAAACCTCCTCCGCTTTGAAAATGTCAAAGAGTTGAGACTTAAGAAAAATTCTATGAGATAATTCAGACTGAGTGAGAGAGCGGGACTCTTCAAGAATAGATATAGAATCGATCTCAGATAGGATATTCTTCTTAGTACAAGAGATAGATACCAAAATATATTTTCCCCACCATTTTATTCTTCTTTTCAGAAGCTTAATTTTGAAAAAAAGACGATCCACAGGTGAGCCTCTACAGACAAAAGAATACCAACAACCCTTAACGATATCAGGAAAAGAAGCATGAGACAACCATGATTTTTCAAATCTGAAAAGAGGAATGGGTTTGATGCAGGAACTATCAAGGATGATAGGACAATGATCTGAACAAGTCGCTGGGTAGGAATATTACACTAAAGCAGGGAATTGAGAATCAAAGTCGGTAGAAATAAGAAATCGATCTAGTCTAGCTAGAACAGGGGAAGCTCTCAAGTTAGACCAAGTGAAACTTCTGCCATTAAGAGGTAAATCAACAAGAAAAAGCTTATCTATAAGGCCTTTAAAGTTACGGATATCTCTTAGAGACCCAACACGTCCACTCCTTTCCTTAGCATAAAGAGTAACGTTGAAATCAACGCAAAGGACCCAAGGAAAAGGGTAAAGGCTACGGACTCTTTCTAATTCCCACTAGCAGACTTCTCTATCCTCATTATCAGAAGGGGCATAGATAGTAGATACTATAAACTTCCAATTTAGAGGTTTATGTGTAAGAATAACTGATATAGAGAAAATACCAATATAAGATTCTTGATAATCAAACATAGAATCATTCCAGCCCAAAAGTACGCCACATCTAGAATCAGAAGCATCTAAACTAAGCCAAGATAAAATTCTATTACTGCCTAAACTCTTAAGGATGGAAGGTCTGATAGAACTAAGTTTAGATTCTTGAATACCAATAATGTCGAGACAGGCAAAGGAAATGTCATCTCTAACAAGTCTACATTTAGCAGAGTTCTTGAGACCTCTAACATTCCATGATCCTATCTTCATAAAAAACGATAACAACTACAACTGATCAGGGAGAGGATAGAGGGTCAGGATAAGCCCCCATCTCTCTCAATCTCCAAAGATTTGAGTTTGTGGATACCTTCCCAGAGGTATAGGATCTTTCAGACCACAATTAACAGAAATGGTTGCAATATCTTCTATAGACTTATGATGGGAAGAGAAATAGAAGTAGACAAAGAGGACTTACCCCTCTTAGCTGATGATCCTCTAGAGCGAGAAGCTACCAGAAACTTTCTGAACTTCTTGGCGCTGATAGGTTTATTAACTAGTCTCGAGCGTCCAATAGGCTATTTCTTCTTTTCTTTAGCAAACTTTTTGAACCCAGGAGGAAGGGAAACTGAATTAGAGCCTGCTTTTGCTAATTCATCCGTAGAATCTGACGTTGATGTTGAAGGGATGGTCTTTGATGAGGCAAATTAGAACCTCCCACCCCCTAAATATGCAGGAATTCCTCCCATTGATATCATTCGACTGTAAGACGATTCCCGTTCCAGAAGACCTCAATCAGGTCAGGAATATCCGCATGAAAGATATGCGGCGGGACAGGGGGAGAGAGATATGCTTGAGCTGTAACTTATTCTGCGAATCCAAAGATTCCTTTGTACGCTCCTCATTTCCTGATAACTTAAAATTTGAAAAAGTGGAAATGACCACTTTACCCTTACGCTTACCATCATCATCCGGTGGAGCCTGAACAATACCGATTACCAGCGGTGGCTGAACAACTTCTTCCTCTTGAACTTGCTCCACCCATCCTGAAGAGGAGGACTCCTTACCCTCCCATTTGAACTCATGCTCTCTAACTTTAACTTTGTTGTCGAAATCTTTCTCCTTAACTGGTTTCCCAATGGCCTCCAGTGTGGCATAACCCTCTAGCAAACTGTTGTCGAAAGGAGAATGCCATCAAAATCTAATCTCACGAGGAATGAGAGAAAGGTCCCTAACCTTGAGCAAAACCTTGCAGTTGGAAAAGTGAGTTCTAAAAGCCACATCGTTTGAACAAGTGATACACTCTCCGACATCTTTAAACAGAATCTCTAGGAATTCCCAATCCCACAGATGGTAGGGCAGATGAGAAATTCGAACCCAAGTCAGGACAGGATCAGGGATGACCTTAAGGTGCAAATCTTCTCGCCAGTGAAAGAAGCGACCCTTGAAATCGCCGATATCCACCAATTTCATCTCCTCAGCCTGCTCCTTCATGGCCATGTCAGGGAATTGAACTAGGAAGCTATTCCTTGCTGCTCTGGTAACTCTATGTGGCCAACCTCTGGTGTTGAAGTTGAAGGAGAGCATCTCTCTCAGCTCGGTGAGGGAAGGTTTACCTCGAAATACATGGATTAAAATTGTTAATCCCATGTTCTCCTCTCGCATCATGAACCCTCCCCACGAACTCCCTTCTATCTCGCTCGATCCACGATCACCCTCGCGATCGCCCTCTCTCCATGAAAGTTTCTCTATTTTATCTTTCATTACTTATTTTATATGTCACTCTTGGGATTACCATTTTATGTTATCATTGATTATATTTATGAAATTCATTCTAGGAAAAAAAAAATGTTAAAACCGGTATATGACCACCCCCTTAACTAAAGTCAGATTTGTTTAATAAAAAGTGAGATGTGTTTTGTACCGATCACATAATTTGTTCGAGTTCATTGCTTCTTATTTTTCTAATTTTTTGTGATCTCGGTTTATATTCATGTATGAACTGCCAACATGTAACACATACTGACATCTTTTGGATCACGCGTAGACCAGCAGGTACAAATTCCTTTCATATTCAAAGCCAATAAGGTTTAAGGATACCTGCATTCTATTTAAGTAATGAATATTGTATCTCCAATCTATTCATGTTATTAACAATTTGGCTTTTTCGATATTAATCCCTTAAATTTTTTAATGTTTTGAAGTTAGTCCCTTAAATCATTGAAATTGTTTTAAGTCCTCGATTCTTATTAGTTATTTCAAAATCAGTTCTTCAAATAACTGATTGTCAGTCTGCAAATTACTATAAGCTATTTTCATATTAATCTCTCAATCAATGACGGATGTACAATGAAAGCAATAGGGCCAATCGCTGCCACTAACTCCAAAGAAATATAACGAGTATTAATTAGTTCATTTAACATAATTTGTCCCCAAAAACAAAAGCCAAACCCAAAAAAAAACACCTATTTGGCTTATTGAATATAAACCCAAACGGATCTGTCAAACTCGACCCATTTACCCAAAATTTAAAAATAATACACTGATTCCCAATTCTGAAATCCACTTTGCTCACAGCTCGATTCTATTAAATTGCAAAGTACCCAAATTCTAAAATCTCCTCCGCTCGCCCCTGTTAAAGCGCAAGAAAGTTCTACTTCTAGTTGCATAGACAATAAGAAAATCATATAACATTATCAAAATATGAAAAATCAAAAGGAACAATTGTAAAATATTTTACTAAGAATTGGTGTCATTAATATTTTAAGTAAAAATAGCATACAATAGTTATACTTGTAGATATGTAGTTTTGTCCCCAAAACCAATGTTTCTAGTTCTCCCCCTATCTCCAATCAAGCATATATAAGAGCTGAGAGGACCTAATGACAATTTCAATAATTTGAGAAACTAATTTCAAAGTATTAAAGATTAAAGAGTTAATTGAAAATAATATTGGAAAAATGTCTTAATACTTTTAGGATATTAAAGTGACATTTTTTAATTTAAAAATTAGAATAATTAAGTTTTAATTTCTGTCACAAAGTGCGTTTACACATACAATAATGCTAATAAAAATTTATGAGGTATATGACCGTACGAGGCGTGAGGAATCAGGCACGAACTCACTAAAACACTAGAAGCAAACTTGTGCTGATCTTCTCAGAATTTTCGAGAACATCCCGTGATGGAAGCAACGCACTCGACATCGGATTGGGATCCTCTACTAATGCATAGTATTTCTTAATATTTGCTAATGCATTTCCACCTTTCACTTTGTGAGCTCCACCTTTCACTTTGTACTTGTCCACAAAATCAAAGGTGGAGATGCATTAACATATATTAGGAAATACTACTAATCCCAATCCACCCTCAACATCGGCATCGACGTACGACAGAATTTTGCAAGTATGGGCTTACGTCAGATCCCATGCGCGCGAAAAGGTTGAAGATTTGGAGGCTCTATCTGGTATCGTGAAAAAAATGCAAAGTGGACGATTGCGGCCGATGATGGGGACGGGTCTAAAGTTATGTATAAATGGCTCTAGCATACGTGAAGAAACTCGCCTTCATTTTACGCAGGATGTTAACACTTCAGCTTTACATTCCCTATATATGTAATATTTATGTGCAACTGGCCGTTGAGAAATGTTTTAAGTATTGTGTCACATTTCAGAAATGTTTTCATGGCTCTCATAATGTGTTTTAATTGTTGTCAAGATGTGCATTTTCTTCATTTTTGACATTATATATCCTTGTAATTAATAGGAAAACATAGTTTTTCGATCTTCTATGATTATCTGTTAGTAAGATTCATTTGCTGATCTGTAGTTGATCCAATTTGAATGGAATATTATCTAATTCTATCTGTAGGAGATCGAATATAGCAATAAAATACCCTAGTGTCTACAAGTAGTCTTAAGAAAATATCAAAAATCAAACTAAAATTACATTAATATGCTCTCCTCTTTTCTTGGAATTAAGGCTAAGTTGCACAATTCAAAACTTTGTCATAACTATACCAAATTCTAATCATAATTACCTCCAGAATTAAGAAGAAAAATAATAAGAATTTCCTTAAGAAATTTGGTGACAACTAATCTAGGGCTAGATAAATTTTAAATTCATATATAACTAGACTCTTACCTACCATGAACAGACTTCCATTGTAGACAATAGCACTTGTAAAGTAGAAAGACTAAAATAAAAACATGCAAAAATAAAGTTAGTTGTGAAACTCTCGAGGCTAACACAAACTCCTATGTTTTGGAGTCCAAGACTACGTGGGTTTTAGAACATATAAAGATTTTATCGAAGAAATATAAATTGATATTGCCTTGATATCTTCAGCCCTTAGCCGCTCCCTACAAATTCCAAAACATGATAAAAGTCCTAATTCACCAACCCACTCCCCCCTGTACGAACCCTAGCCCACAAAGTTGGCTTGGTCTTATTTGTCTAATTAAGTCGGCAAATTTAACAAGCAACCGCTAATTTGATTATATGGTAACCTTATCCTCAAACAAATTAATTCCTTGATTAGTAGCGCATGCATGGTGCCCTTCTAAGGACAAGATTGGGATAAAAAAAAGTCCACTGGAAAAGAAATAACAAGGAGAAAAAAGATAATTCAAAGAAAGAAATAGATAGGTTGACAAAATTAAAGAATTTGGACTGGGAATTGAACATCGTGACATAGGATTGAATTCTATGGTTAAGATGTCAAATCGCACGCACATGAGACTAGTCTAGAGTTGTCTAGATTGACACGCATCTAATAAATTGAACCTGGCTGCTGTTAAATATATGCTTTATTAATTAATACTCCATTCTTAACTCGAAAACCTTTGAATAAGTGGACATAATAGGTTTATAGTGGCCAAACCTTGTCTGCTTAATGTTTGCTATTGGATAAACTTGTTTTCTAGAACCTACCATAGACTTAGCACGAATGCATATGAAATGGTTACGGAATCGTGTATGTGTTATATATATCCATTTTGATTGAGCAAAGTATGAACAGGATTACGAATATGAGTTGAGTCTAAAACTCGGATGTTCTTTTCATAATAGGTAGACTTTTTACATTTACATTATTTTAGCCGCCTAACTTTGATTATAAATAATGAGTTCAGGTGGAATCTACTTAATTGGATAGGAAAAATTGTCCACCCAATTTTTTACCTATTCATGTTGCGTTGAGATTCATGTTGGCATATGAAGCTATTTTCTGAGATGTGTGTTTCACATGCCAACACGAATCTCAAAATAAAATGAACACGGCAAGTGCTATGTTCTTTGAGAATCTCCGATGTGATCCATAAAACAGTGTCTCTTCAAAATGTTGAATCACCTAATAATTTTGAAAACGTAAATTTCGTATGTCATATTTGGGCAAGTGATTATGAATATGGAGAATATTTGCCTATAAAATAAATTTAGGAATGGATATCAAGTTATGGATCCAATTTATATTCTGATTTACCGAATTCTTTTTTCAATCAACATGAGTCCAACAGATTATCGTAATCCCTTTCTCAAAAGAACGGGAAAAAATCTTCAATATTTTATAATAACAACTACATTAGAAAGAATTATGACCATAGAGTTGTGTCATTGTTTTTCTAAATTTTGGAGTTATACAGATGAATACAACGTGCTTGGCTGTCAAAAACGAGATGATGAGACCTTTATATATTAATTAGCCTTGACAATGTTTAAGTTGTTTTATCACCAATTGAGCTTAGGCATATTTCTTTGGCTTTTGTTGAAAAGTTTGGATCGATATCTCCAAAAGCAAAGCAAATAAAGGTATGAGCATTATCGTCAATTATCAAACTCACAAACATCACTTCTGATGTTTCTAAAAGAGAGCTTGAAGATTCGAAACTATAACACAACTTCTGATATTAGAAAGAGCTAGAAGATATAAAACTATAATCTCATTCTTTATTTTTATTTTATACAAAAATATTATTTTAAATCTAAACTGTTCATTTATATATAATTATAATTTATATTTATATATATACTAAAGTTATTGGATCTACAACTGTAGAAAGTCTTTTTATAGCTACGGAAAAATTATTTAATATATATAAAATAATGCAGTTAATCCATCATAAATGCTAAGTAGCTCAATCTGTACAATTTTTCCCTATGAATTCACTAGGTCCCGGTCTCGATTCCTCTGTCTGATTTATTTTTTCACCTTTACTTAAAAACTCTTTTTAATGTGAGTCCCTTACATCTTTCATATTTTGAAATTAATCCCTCAAATCATGAAAATTGTTATTAAGTCTTACAATTCTTAAGTTACTTAGAAATTAATCTAGGTCCCGTGTTCGATTCCCTCAAAACTTTCCCATTTATTTTTTTACCTTTACTTAAAAATTCTTTTCAATCTGAGTCCTTTAAATCTTTCATATTTCGAAATTATTCCCTCAAATCATGAAAATTGTTATTAAGCCTTACAATTCTTAAGTTAATTAACAAATCATTAAAATTGCTATTAGGTTCCTTAATTCTTAAAAGTTATTTTGAAATTATTCTCTTTAATAAAAGTAGAAGCAACTATTAGAGATTAATTTAAAAAGATTATGAGATTTAGAGGACTTAATAGCGTCTCTATTAATTTTATTAGTCCTTTAAATCTTTCATGTTTTGAAATTAATCCCTCAAATCACGAAAATTGTTATTAAGTTCTACAATTCTTAAGTTAATTAGAAATTGATCTCTCAAATCATTAAAATTGATATTAGGCTCCTTAATTCTTAAAAGTTATTTTAAAATTACTCCCTTCAATAAAAGTAGAAGCAACAACTAGAGATTAACTTGAGGGACTAATTTAAAAATAATTTTGGAATTCGGGAACACAATAGCAATTTCAATGATTTTGAAGCCTATCTACTTAAAAAAGTTCAATTTTTTAACTAATAGACTCAAAATTTACCCCATTTATTTTGAAAACCATGTACTTCAGACTTTTTTTCCCAATATCGTGTCGTTACAACTCTTATATTTTGAAAGTAAATTTAGTATGTCATATTTGGGCAAGTGATTATGAATATGGAGAATATTTGCCTATAAAATAAATTTAGGAATGGATATCAAGTTATGGATCCAATTTATATTTTGATTTACCGAATTCTTTTCAATCAACATGAGTCCAACAGATTATCGTAATCCCTTTCTCAAAAGAACGGGAAAAAATCTTCAATATTTTATAATAACAACTACATTAGAAAGAATTATGACCATAGAGTTGTGTCATTGTTTTTCTAAATTTTGGAGTTATACAGATGAATACAACGTGCTTGGCTGTCAAAAACGAGATGATGAGACCTTTATATATTAATTAGCCTTGACAATGTTTAAGTTGTTTTATCACCAATTGAGCTTAGGCATATTTCTTTGGCTTTTGTTGAAAAGTTTGGATCGATATCTCCAAAAGCAAAGCAAATAAAGGTATGAGCATTATCGTCAATTATCAAACTCACAAACATCACTTCTGATGTTTCTAAAAGAGAGCTTGAAGATTCGAAACTATAACACAACTTCTGATATTAGAAAGAGCTAGAAGATATAAAACTATAATCTCATTCTTTATTTTTATTTTATACAAAAATATTATTTTAAATCTAAACTGTTCATTTATATATAATTATAATTTATATTTATATATATACTAAAGTTATTGGATCTACAACTGTAGAATGTCTTTTCATAGCTACAGTAAAAATTTAATATATATAAACTCAGACAGTTAACAAATCATAACTGTTAAGTAGCCCAGTTGTTATAATCCTCCCTCATAAAATCATTCTCGTTAAATAGCTCGCGTTCGATTCCCGCAAACCTCCACTTTTTAGCCTTTACTTAAGAAATTCTTTTCATCATGAGTCTTTAAATCTTTCATGTTTTGAAATTAATCCCTCAAATCACGAAAATTGTTATTAAGTTCTACAATTCTTAAGTTAATTAGAAATTGATCTCTCAAATCATTAAAATTGATATTAGGCTCCTTAATTCTTAAAAGTTATTTTAAAATTACTCCCTTCAATAAAAGTAGAAGCAACAACTAGAGATTAACTTGAGGGACTAATTTAAAAATAATTTTGGAATTCGGGAACACAATAGCAATTTCAATGATTTTGAAGCCTATCTACTTAAAAAAGTTCAATTTTTTAACTAATAGACTCAAAATTTACCCCATTTATTTTGAAAACCATGTACTTCAGACTTTTTTTCCCAATATCGTGTCTTACAACTCTTATATTTTGAAAGTAATCCCTCAAATCATGAAAAGTGCTATCACATCCTGCTAATTCTTAACTCATTTAGAAGCTAACCCCTCAAATAATTAAAATTACTATTAGATTCTTCAGTTCTTAAATTATTTGGAAATGAGTCCCTCTAATAAAGAGTAGAAGTAATAACCGGAGTCATTAATTTCAAAAGATTATGAAAATCGTCGGACCTAATAACAAATTCAATGAGTTGAGGGGTTTATTTGAAAATAACTAATTTATCTATATTACAACTCCCAAAATCATTTTTATCCACAAATTAAAAAAGAGTTTTCTAAGCAAAATGCATAACCATTATTTTTTGGCTTCTTCACACAAATGTTGCGGCAACGCACAGATCAATTTTGCTCGTATATACTAAAGTTATTGGGTCTACAACTGTAGAATGTCTTTTCATAGCTACAGTAAAAAATTTAATATATATAAACTCAGACAGTTAACAAATCATAACTGTTAAGTAGCCCAGTTGTTATAATCCTCCCTCATAAAATCATTCTCGTTAAATAGCTCGCGTTCGATTCCCGCAAACCTCCACTTTTTAGCCTTTACTTAAGAAATTCTTTTCATCATGAGTCTTTAAACCTTTCATGTTTTGAAATTAAATCCCTCAAATCATGAAATTTGTTATTAAGTTCTACAATTCTTAAGTTAATTAGAAATTGATCTCTCAAATCATTAAAATTAACATTTGGTTCCTTAATTCTTAAAATTTATTTTGAAAGTACTCCTTCAATAAAATGTAGAAGCAATAACTAAAGAGATTAATTTAAAAAGATATTGCGAGCATTAGAGGACCTAATAACATTGCTATTAACTTGAGGGACTAATTTCAAAATAATTTTGGAATACAAGAAAACAATAGCAATTTCAATGATTTTGAAGCCTTTACTTAAAAATTCTTTTCATTATGAGTCTTTAAACCTTTCATGTTTTGAAATTAAATCCCTCAAATCATGAAAATTGTTATTAAGTTCTACAATTCTTAAGTTAATTAGAAATTAATCTCTCAAATTAATCATTAAAATTAACATTAGGTTCCTTAATTCTTAAAATTTATTTTGAAAGTACTCCTTCAATAAAATGTAGAAGCAATAACTAAAGAGATTAATTTAAAAAGATATTGCGAGCATTAGAGGACCTAATAACATTGCTATTAACTTGAGGGACTAATTTCAAAATAATTTTGTAAAATAGGAACAAAATAGTAATTTTAATGATTTTGAAGCCTATCTAATTTTTTAAAATTAATTTTTATTTTAAGTAATAGACTCAAAGTTTACCCCATTTTATTAGAAAACCATGTACTTAGTTTTTTCCTTTCAATATTAATATTTTCTGACTCTCATATTTTGAAACAAATACCTTAAATCATGAAAAGTGCTATCATGCCCGATCGATTCTTAACCCATTTAGAAGTTTACCCCTCAAATTATTAAAATTACTATTAGATCCTTGGTTCTTAAATTATTTTGAAATGAGTCTCTAATAAAGAGTAGAAGTAATAATTAGAGTCATTAACTTGATATGATTACGAGAATCGTGAGACCGATGACAAATTTAATGAATTGAGGGATTTATTTAAAATAAGTAATTTATATATATTACAGCTCCCAAAAATATTTTTATCCATAAATTAAAAAGAATTTTCTAAATAAATTGCTTAACAATTTTTTTGACTTCTTCACACAAATGCCGCGGCAACGCGCGGGTCAATTTTACTCGTTTTATTCTAAATATAACTATAACACGTTTCTTCCATTATTACACTCGTGTTCATTTCTATTTAATATCTGTTTCAATTATTAATTTGTTATAACTAGTAAATAACTATGATTTTAAAATCCAAGCCTTTAATAGTAAGTACAAATTCTATTACAGTATACGTGCAGAATATACTAACTCAATATATTTTACTGCATCAGAAAAGCCCGTCGAATTCACACTTTATTCTTTCTTCAACGGCACAATGATTTTTAGCGGTCACTGTTGGTATGGAAGTTAATAACAGGGCCTACACCAAACATCTGTAAGATCTAATTACCCTGCAGCCGGGGGTCCCACAAGCTTGGTGCACAAGTCATGTGTGGATGCGACGCATGTATCTATGGGGGTTCATGCGTGAATGGATGATGGGCATGATCATGAGCAAAGCATGCATGACAAGTTTGAGCTATACAATTCAAATTAAGGCAGCGAGGGGATTGTTTGACTAGTGGAGCCGTCAGCAACAACAACAAGAAGAAGATAGGGATGGTGACAGGTGGGACCCACAGTGTAGTCACGCACACGTGGCGGATAAGACTGGGGGAGGGGGTCGTAGAACGCTGCGGGCTTGGCTGTTGTTCGGTTGCTATCGCCACGTTCACATGTCATCATGATCAAAGTCCTAATTCTCAGCGAACTAATCTTTATTTATTTATTTATTTATTATTATTATTATTTACAAATAGCTTTATTTATAGAGGGAGCTATAATCAGAATGACAACTTGAGTTCGCACTTGAGAATCCCCTTTCAGACACGAACCTCTATCTAACTAAGCAACAAATGACCCATTCATTTTGAGAATTGAACGCGGACACTTTGGATTCAAATTGGTACACTTGAAACCATCTGAGTCACCAGTTAGTGGTATTATGAATAATAAGATTTTTATTAATTCTTCATTTTGTATTATAATAAGTCCAATACTAGAAAATGGATTACCTTGTCTTAGATAACATAAAGGGGTGATCATGCACTGCATCTTTGAGGCTCTATAATATAAGGGGGCCGATCATGCGCTAAATCTTTGGTGTAAATGATGGAAATCCACTGCATGTGATGACGAAATTACAACTTTTTTTTTTTGGGGGCCTATTGAGCACTGAAATACCTTATGATTTTCCGTACTTTTCACTAATTATTTATACTCACTTTAGTACCAATCGTTCAAACGTGACACTCACATGTTGATTTAAAACACTCTAACACTTAATATTTATTAAATTTATCGTTGAATCTATTCAAACTTTGTTTTAAACCTATCTCAATTTTTATTTTAAATCTTTTGAGATGTTTTTAACAGTATATTAAACAACTATTAATAGCAAAAAGTTCTAAATCAGCATGTGGCTGTAGTATTCTACTTTTGTATTATTGAAGGTATACTAAAAAACCAAATTTCAAACACTACAAAGATATAAGGGCTGCCAAAAATAAGTGATGGTATAAAAGCGTAAAGTGAGAGAAACTACCTGGTGTTGTGACTGGTGAGCCCTTGTTTTGCACATAGACTAGTGTAAAATTAGGACAAAAAAGGAAAACAAAAATATGTATCATTTTGTGGGTCAAATTGTGTATCTAAAGGACACATGATTTATATATGGACTAATAAGAAAAGATTTTTATTCTTAGGCCTGGATGCACATATAGGGTGCACAACTGTATTCGTATCCGCGAAAATATGCCTAACCGTATCCTTTAAAATACAGATATGGTTAGTAAAATCTATAACCAATAAGATATGATTATATAGTGACATATCCGAATCCGTATTCGAAACATCCGGATATATGTAGATCATACAAGTGTAATTGTTTTAATACTTAGATTAATGGATTTGAGACTAGTTTTAACGATTAAGATCTAATCTTAGATTTTCAGATAAAATGAACGCATTAATGAACTGTCTTGTATCATATGAACTATATATTTTTTTTCTATATCATCTGGTTTTCTCATATCCGTTTTTGTATCCACATGTATATCCGCATATATATATCTGTATCCGTATCTGATTTTTAGCGGATATGGTTATGAGTTTTTTTATCTAGACATATCCGTACCCTTATATGTATCCGTATCTTTCTAGTATCTATCTAATATACTAAAGTAATACCCTGAAATGCCACTTAGCAATTTATTAGACCATTTGGACCCTAGAATGACACGTGTCTCCCTCTTAGATTTTACAACCTATATCTTACGTTTTCATTTCTAAAAGATGGAACATGAACCGTCAAAAGATTTGAAGGGTTTGTCTGTTTCCTATCCAAAGTTTGAAACTTCCTCCACTTGCTTTGAGTTAAGAACATTGAAGTGGTTTCAACGTTGATCTAGCTCTGGTTATTTACATTTTTGCAATTAAAACTATATACAAAAAATTTTAAAGGGAAATATTTTAGTTAGGCAGCATTTTCCCAATTAGGTATAATGAAATGAGGTAGGATTTAATTGAAACAATTTAATTAGAAATAATTTGTAAAGGTAATCTCTTAATTAGGCATAATAAAATTAGGGCGGGACATAGGCAATGTGAAAGAGATTAATGAGGCATAAAATAGTGGTTAGGATTAGGATCCGGATTAATTAGGCAGGATTAATCGGGGTTTTTAGAAATGAAAATGTAAAATATGGGTTGTAAAATCTACACGTGTCATTCTAGGGTCCAAATGGTCTAAGAAATTACCAAGTGGTATTTTAGAATATTACTTTAGTATATTAGATAGATATTATCTTATCTACTACAGAAGAGCATATTCGAACTCTTAGGGGTGTTGGTCAATTGGGACATTTTCATGGGATAATTGTTAAAGTGGAACAATTTTTTACTAGTGGGATATTTTAGTGGGATAAATAGGAATAATTTTGTAAAGTGGGATATTTTGATAAAGTAAAGTGGGGTAAAGTTTTAAAATCATGAAGTATATATTTATGCAGTTTTAGGATATGAATATTATTTATGTATTTTAAACTTACTATTATTGATTGATAATTGTTTACGAGAATGTTATTTACTATTAAATAACTTTTGGTTAGACTATAAGATATTGACAATTATTATTATACTATATGTTGTAGCATTTTATTTTTTTAATTATTATAGTACAAGTCTAAAAAAGTTTTTCACATTTTCGTTCCTTTTTGCTCCCGAGATCTATTTCCCTCATCTCTCAATTTTATTGCTTAATAAATTATGAATTGATACAATCTTTACTTGTAAATTAATTATATAATTATAATATTCGTAAAAAGAAAATATCGAGATGACTAAGAGGAGACGAGATCCGATCCGATGGTATAGTCTAACGATGGTGATGACCATAGTAGAAAAGAAGTAAAGAGAAAAGAAATATAACAAAAGTAATAAAATAAATATGAGTTCTAATTTTTTACCACCTAGTTCCAAGCTAAAATTTGGGATAATTTGAGAGACTAGAACTCTCATTTTCTTATAGAGAAATAAAAATATGGGATAATTTTGTACAATTATCCTAATTCTAATTTTGTTAGAGTTCTAGTTGACTAACACTGTAAAATTTTATTCTAGTTTTAGTTCTACTTGGCTAACACTATAAAAGTTTATCCTACAAATTATCCTAGTTCTAGTTTTAAGTTCTATTTGACTAATCCCCCTAGATAATATAACGAGCTCTACCACACTGCATATGATTTACCTAAAAGCTAAGGCCTCGTTTGGTATGCGGGAATAGAGTCAAGTGAGAATGGAAAAAAGGTGGGAATGGAATGGAATAGATGTGAGAATGGAATGCTTATTCTCATTCTCATGTTTGGGCGCGTTCAGAGAATGAAACGAGAATGACAATCTTATTCTCATTCCCACATTTGGTATCATTTGTTCACAAGTGAGAATAACATTTAGTTTTCTAATAATGCCCTTACAAAAACACAGAACTTTAAAAACATAAAAATATTTTAAAAATGACTAAATAATTTATTTTTTTAGAAATATAAGTCTTATAGAAATGATATTTTTTCTTATAGAAATAATTTTTCATGTGATAGTTATATTGTGGCACACTGCCTCAGCAACAATTTCGGACTTTTGGCTTACTAATTGAAAAATAATTTTCATAGAAATTGTTTTTGATTATAATTAATTATAATTCCACCTTTCTAACTTCTAATGCTACATGTCTATTATTTGTATGAGCAGCTAATGTTACTAGAATGTAAGCATTTTAATAATAGGGCTATAGGGGGTCTACTCACTTCCTCAAACCTTTTTAACAATTTTAAGAGTAAAAAAAGAAAAAGAAAAAACACTCAGGGAGTCTATTTACAAAAGTAGAACTATAGGGGGTCTATTGGCAATTAGGTGATACTGATGGGGGTCTGATCAAAATTAACCCCAAATAATATGTCAATGTACCTTGTTGCTGACTGTAACACACAACAGAAGTCTCAAAAATTTATACAAACACTTGACATATTGCAAAACTAAACAAAAGCACAAATGTATACAATAGACTGAATTCCATATGTGTGCTACATGATTTATGACTGAATTCTATATGCATGCATGAAGAGGGAGATGCATGAAGAGGGAGATCAGAAGAAAGCACTAAATTTTGAAGGATTAGTAACCTCTAATCAAAATATAAAGTTCTAAACACACCTCTCATCAATTAAACACATTGTTTCTTGTTGTGAGTGCTTTGAAAAAATTACTGTAAAGATTTAGACGTATCTGCTTCAATAGAACTTCAAATCATACATCCAAAGGTAAAATTGTATCACATATTATAATCATGAAATATTAGCCACACATATATATTTTAAAAAGAAACAATTATTACCTAAGCCGAGTAGCGTCGAGGGGAAGACGAAGATTTTTTCTACTTTACTTGCAGACGCGATGCAGAACTAGGGCAAAGTCGAACAAATATATACGTGTGGGAATTTATATACGAATAGATAATAGATATTTTACATCTATTCGTATATTTGTACGAGTAGCTAATGATATTTTTTTATAGAAATAATTTTTCATGTGGGAATTTATATCTATTCGTATCTTCTAGGGAGGGTATAATCGGTATTTATTTAATTATTTTCATTCCCACTTAAGTGGGAATATCAATTCCTTGTTAAATGGTTGGGAGTGACAATTCCCACATAAAGTGGGAATTGATAAGAAGTGGGAATAGCAATTCTAGCATCTAAAAATACATCGTGTTTGGTAGGCATGAATAAAGAGTTGGAATTACATTTTATTTCCACTCATTTTCGCGTACCAAACGAGGCGTAATAGGCTCTAACACGTTAGTTTCGGAGAGAAATCTTTTAAAATTGTAGCCAGAATCCTCGAGAGCACGGAGTGCTTTTGGGTTGGGTTGCGTTTGGGCAAGTTAGAGTTAGACATGGATCTGGGCTTAGACTAAGTTTACCTCGTTTGTTCCCTCGACAACTTTGGGACACATTTAGGTTTCATTGGGCTTTTCTCTGCTATAAAAACAACGAAGCCTTTATCTAACTTTTTGATTCGGTTGGGCTGGCTTTTAATTGGGCTTTACCCTTTTCATAGTAATCGTTCTCTGGGTTTTCTCATTCTTTTAGAGTTGCGCGTTTCCAGCTAAGTTACTTCATAAGTCTTGGAATAAACAGAACTCAATTTACTTTTAAGGAACTAGTATAGTGCACGTGCAAAGAGCATACATATTTTGTTTAATGTTTTTTAAAATTTTTTTGTTGGCTGCAAAATAATAAAATGACTTATAGAGCAATATAAAATCTGAGCAGTTAAAATTTTATTTAAATGAATAAATTGTGCGATAAAGCGTGTATAAAGAACTGTATGATTAATTATTATAGTTTGGATAATTGTTATAATTTATTCATAATTTATTAAAATAATTATAATATATTAAATACTTTCTTCACTTTTAAATATAATAATATTATACATAGCATAATTATAATACTATTAGTAACTACATTTTAACATAGCATAATTATAATAATATTAGTAACTACATTTTAATTTCATAATTAGTTTATTACACTATTAGTAAATGATTTACTAAATTGTATAGTTATTAAATTATAGTGTAATTTATTAATTTAAAAATACTATTAAAATTATTATACTATTAATACTATTACAATTACAATAAATACAAATTATTTTTATACCATTATGATACTCTTAAAAGGCTAATAAGATGAAAGTTAACAGGTAGTCCCCATAAGAGGTGAAACACAAAGGCATAAGGCATAAGACTAATGAATTTTTATTATTTTTAATTTTTCTAGAATTTTTAAATATTATGTGAAGATAAATTAGGGATAAATTTCAAATTTCTATTAAATAACATAATTAAATAATAAAATAATAGTGTGACCAAAGGTTTTGAAAAAGTGAGGAAATGCATAATTAATAAGAGGTTATATATAATTAGTGAATGATTAATTGTAACTAATGACATATTTGAGAATTATCAAACTTAAAAGGGCAAAATGGAATTCAAAAGTTTTGACAAGGCAATCCTCTTTTATATTTATATGTAGTATTGATTGATTAGTTTATTAGCATTGAAAGTTTAACTAAAGAAAAATCCACTTTCATAGATTTGTTTTTCTTTAAACATTTTTCGGTTCATTCTCAGGGATATAACCTTGTACTAGTTTTACATTCCACCCCGTAGACCGTAGTGATTTTTTTTTAAATTATTTTTTTTGCGAAACCGTAGTGTTATTTGAAAGCAAACCGTAATTAATACTTATTGTAAAGATAATGTTAACCATATTATAAATTCTCGTACAATTTTTGTACAACAATAATTAAAAATGTGAGATCTTTTCTTGGGAATTGCCAGCAAAAGTTACGAGTCACCATGGATCCTATACACGAGCTTTTTATAGTACAAGACTAGTATGCTTGTAGTCTAGTTATCACAATCCTAGTTGTAATGGAGCCGAAAAACTCTGCCAACGCAATTAATATAATGTTTTATTAAACTTTTTCATTAATATCAGTTAGCATGATTTTCAGTTATCTTTATAGTAGAAAATCTAGTGAAATATGCTCGTACGCTCTACCGACTATGGGTATGTTTGGCTAATACTTATTTTACAAAACCATATAAGTTACTTATTACTTATTTTTACTTATTTTGTTAGAGTATAAAGTAATCTTTTAACATCAATAAATAAATCTTCTTATAGTATTATAAAAATAAGTTAGGAAATCAAAACTTTTCCTAACTTATTTTTCCCCGTGCTTATAAGTCAAAAATAAATAATAAATAAGCTTTAGACATGATATTGAAACTTTATAAGTGAAAACACAGTTAAATAAGTAGGTTGCCAAACAGGCTTTAGGTTGTTATTATAAAAATGCTCTAGGTTGATGGTTTTGTAATACAAGCTTCAAATTCTTCTTGTTCGATTTGCACTTTAAATATAAAAATATGGTGCAACACACGTTTAGTAGTTTAATTTGCACACTGTTTACAGTTTAATTTGCACATGGTTCGAAAATAATTCAATAACAATTCGGTCAATGAAACATAGCGTAACCTATTGGCTTCTTAGGAATGTTTGGATACATGATGATTTTTGTGTGGTGTTTTCAAAACACCATGATAAGCGTTTTGGTTAACAATAGTTTGAACTTTTATAACATTAGTATTAAACATATTATTAATATATTAAATATTAATTATAAGAAAAAATGTATATGGTGACGTTCCATTTTGCAAAATGGGCTACCGACTCAATGACAAGTGTGTGGCTCACTTGTCATAGAGCTCTTGCCCATTTTGTAAAATGGGTCACCATACCAGTGGCCTCTAATTATAATATAATTTATTTTAATTAATATATTATAATATTATATATATAATTAACATGTTATAATATTATATATAACTAATACATTATAATGTTATATATTGTACATATTTGTAATATATATATTTTATAATAATATTGAATATTATTTTCAAATTTTAATATATCTAATTATTGTTTATATAAATATGTTATTGTTATTATTTATTAATATATTAACTTTTATTGTTAATAATGTAACAAAATTTTATTATTATAATATAATTATATAATTTATTATATTATGATATTATTATTATTATATTAAGATTTGTTATAGTAATCATAATTTATCATTCATAAGTTATTTACTTTATAATATATAAATATTTTTATTATTTTATAATGTAATATATTATCATTTATTATATAATATATTATGAATATATTGAATATATTAATATTTAATCTTTTATATTTTAGAGGGCTTAACAAATCCACTTAAAGGGAGGGTTAAGAGTTATTCTCTATAAATAATAAATGAAACTTTAAGAAAGAATATAGTTTAGGATATTTACGACAATTTAAACCTTAATATATTCCATCCAACTTTAATAACACCATAATTTGATGCATATATATAATTGATTAGTGAAGTATATTATTGACATACTAACACCTTTTGCACTCTTTCCACTGGTGGTTGAATCAATGACACAGGGTACACAATCCCAAAAGGATGCAAGGTGTTTGGTTCATTTCGAAGCATTCACTTCGATCCAGAAAATTCCAAGGATGCTCGTACCTTCAATCCATGGAGATGGCTGGTGATCAACTTTATCTAACCCTTTACGTTTACTCTCTTGATCATGTTTACTATATTAATTATGATTATATTAATTATGATTGAATTGATTAGTCACTGAGTAATTTTATATGCAGACAATAGGTGAGAATAGCGTATTTACTCCCTTCGGTGGAGGGTCCCCGGACGTGCCCCGGTTTTGAGCTTGCTCGCCTTGAGATTTCCACCTTCATTCACCTCTTTGTTACCTGTTTCAGGTATAATATATACATATAATACATTATATACTTGCTCTATTATATTTCTTATCTATTTTATATATTAGTCATTTTTTACTATTAAAATAAACATCATGCTCAAGTCTCTGCTCGGTGCTCAATGCTCTAGTACATTGCTTTCAACTGTTTTTTGTGCATAATCCTGTCTCGCCCGGGTATATTATACATATTGTATATATGTTTCAAGTGATATATATATATATATATATATATATATATATATGTTTTCTTCTTTTCTCTGATCTATTTATTCATTTACTTTTGTTATCAATCAGCTGGGAACTGGCAGAGAAAGATAAGTTGGTCTTCTTTCCCACCACTCGAGTTCTCAAGGGCTACCCCATTATTGTGCATTGCTGAGAAGCTCCTACATAAATACGTAAATACATACATGAAATCGTTTTCTCTATTGGATTATATGTCCAAATTAATAAAATGAATATATAGCTAAAAATTAGCATGCTCCCTGGTCAAAGTATTATGTATTTTTCACACATGTTTGTATCTTTAATTTCCCTTTGATGATGTTTAGTTATTTTCTGTTTAATGAAACGTTATGGGGTTAAAACTCCATAGTTCATCTCAATTAGCATGCTCCGTGAGTCACGGCCTTTGTAGACTTTATCTTTTGGGGAAAAAAGTAGTTATACTTTGTAAGAAACAGAGAAGTGCAATTGTTTAACTTTTAGTTTTTAGTTTGTGGATGTAATAATTGATGAAGTTTGTTTCTTTCTCATTCAACTCTCTGATTAGCTTCTGAGTGAACTAGACTTTCGTATATTGCACTTGTAGTTTCAATGCAAGTGCAAGTCAGATTTTGTTTGATTCAGTTTTAATATTTTACAACTAGATGATGCAACTTTATTTTATACAGCTGCTGAAACAACAATTAATCAGCCTAAACTACCAGCTAATCATTGAATATCTATTTGAAAAAAATGACAAGCATATGCCATTTATATACTAAGTGCTACAAATGTGTAAACATGCTCGTTAATTAGATACTATAATCAGTTCACTTGTATTCCGGAATCATAGACATCTCCAGCCTTCCACTGTTGTGGAATGTTGTTTACAGGCACCACCCAAGTCTCGTCTCCCTCATCTCCTCCACTGAATAGCATTCTTATAGACAAAGGCCCGCTGGGAGCCGAAACTACAGTCCACACTGCTCCATGACTCCGATTCAATAACTTGCATGTTAAGTTCACAGTCTGCATATACATACAAGTAATTATCAGGCATGTCATGAAATTATTTTATGAAATAATAATAATAATGTTGATGAAGAAGGAAATATGAGAGTAGTACATACCTCACATAGCTGGACTGCGGTTATATCCTGATCCCCTTGCTGATACCATATCTGAAAGGCTAGATAGTCAGGGAAGTTGCTGCTCTCGTCAATTTTGAAGGTTATGTTCTTGTTTGGGTAGCTGCAAGAAACCCTGAAAAATATATTGAAACATGGATCAGCTTTAAATTATGGCAGTGTATCAATCTAGAAACTCTTAAACACCCTTCAACTAAATTAGAGCTCCGAAATTATAATGAGGATTGAGTGTTATAGTTTTATACTCTGTCATAAACCTGCAGGTTCAGGTTCATAACCCTTTCCTGTGTGTCATCCAGTGGAATTTGACTCCTCTAATATCATCTTATAGATTCTTTCACTGCAACAATTCTGAAGTATTGAGTTTTATAATCTTATTCCCTAACAACATAACTAGAATTAGGTTTCGAGTTGAAGTTTACAGGGCTTCAAACAGAGTTTGTTAATCAGTCTAACCAAAAAGATATTGGCTGCAACTTTCTATCGCCCAATTGTGGATAGTTCTTTTGTAGTTCTATTGTTGCAGATAGATGCCTTTTATCCTAAGAGAAAGAGAAACTAATTTTTATTTATTTATTTACAAATAGACCTCATTGAGGGCAGAGAGTCAAAAAAGTTTCGCTCAGGAGTCTATCTACAACAATAGAACTGCAGAGGTCTATCCACAATTAGCTTTCCAATATGTGCCACTATGCTCATACATGAATTTCCAAAAATCCACTCACCTTCTGTACTCAATGTCGACAGACCCAAGAGCCAAAAGTGATGCGCCTGCATCGGCTGTCTGACCCATCTGAGAGAAAGCGAGCTGACTCAGTATGAAGTCAGTATTGCCGCTTGCTCCTGAATCCGTTATCACAATCGTCACGCCATTATCTGAGCAATACTTGGCATTGGTGCACTTCACCTGTACACATAAGTTGTTTGCGTAAATTTAAGTTGTTACTGTAAATAAAGAAAACATGGTGCATATAGGATCAAGATGAATGTATCACCTGGTAGCAAGCTCCACAACCAACACCATTTCTGTAGAGACTGTTTGCAGCTGATACATCTCCACCGTTAAGTGTTGCACCAAACGAGCCATATCCGCATGCTCCATCTTTACCAACAAAATTCAGTAAATCAGAATGACGTAAAGATATAAATTAATTGCAGATACAATACTGTATTGTTGGTGATTTGTCATTTATTCTTCCTATACTTTTTTATGAGCATTGAAACCTTGATTCTTTTATAGGTGTTCAACAAACAATCCCCATAGTATACAGATAACATAACAGATGCGAATAAAAATTAGAAATAATAAGTGACTAAGCCGTTACTGCACGAGAGTGTATGTGCAATTAATCCTAAAATATTAAGTTAAATAGGATGAAAAACTTATGTTCTAGGCTACTAGCTTCGAACTAACGAAACCTGAGGTGCCATTTTGGGCTGAGTCTGGGTAGTAAGCAGCACTTGATTGAATAAATTGATTATCAGCTTTGGCCAGGAACTGGAGCCGAACGAAAGAGATGGAGAAGAAAAGCAGGAGACGAGAAGAGAGAGCCATTGAAGAAGAACAGAGGGATTTGGTACAGAATTAAAAGGAGAGAAGTTGATGATGAAGGGAAGCTTGGGTTTGAGTATTTATAGAGAAATTATAGTATGTTTATCCTATTGGTAAGATTTTTAGGCTTGGCCATTCAAAGGAATATTTGGTAAAGGATGTTGTTGGAAGTAATGAGTAGATGAGGATTTTCCACAACTAAACACTTTTGGACTTACAGAAATTCTCTTCTTTAAAGAATGTTGGTTAATATACAACAACTTTTACCAAAAGCAAATGCACTTTCACATACATCGAGTCATTTTCTTATTTATTCATATGAAACAAGTTCTGGTGCACCAACACAAACTTCATTCTTTCTGAAAAAGCTCAAGTGATATATATTTTCAGTTCGGTAAATCTTAGCAATGGTTGAAGGAGGGAAAGTGAGAGGAAACACATTTACATGTACATATCAATGGTTGAAGTTGTACCAAATGGTCCCAATTGGCTGCACTAGCATAATGCATATGGGACTTAAAAGTCAATGCGTGTAGTCTTCCTATTTTCAATCAAATCAGTTAGGCGGACTGAACACCTCAGTGACGGCTGGGTGGCCATAGAAGAGGAGGCTAGCTAGTTAAAAGGGATGTATATGCAACAAACAGCATCAGGTGACGTGGCTAGCATTATATAAAATCCATGCTTCCTCAATACTCAATTAGTCAATTTGGATAGAGTTTGTTTTCCAAAGAAAATGTGGATAGAGTTTATAGTCGGCTTTACTGGGGCAATTACTTTGTCAAAGGACACTGTTACTTCACCATATCATAGTTCCAAATCTGGACTAACATATCACTGGGAATTGAACCCGGGCTGCAATTATACCATGTCAATTGCCAAAGGACGCTTTTACAAGACCAAAAGTAAGTCTCAGTGAGGGTTGAATAAATATATTTCTTGGATTACATGGAGTTGGTCGCTTGTTGATATTTATTACCTCATGATCTTCAAATAGAGTTATCTTTTGTTATATATCCATCATGCGACTGCCATTTTACGTCAATGTGTTACACATAAATTAGGTGATATTTTAGTGTGTCGCAAAGAGAGCGCCTATTCAACAACTTAGGAATAGTAAATGACTAACATTCTTGTACAACAGGGGTGTATATGTTAAGCTTAACCATTTTTAACTTTAGGCTAAGGTCTCGACAAGAGGAGAGTGGGCAATATAGTAAGGGAATGGATAGGGGGTGGGCGTCAGCCGGTTCAAACCGCAGGCCGAACTAGCCCAGCCCGCCTTGAGTTAAGACCCAGCCCATCTTGTAGTTGGCTAAGCCCAACCCGGCCTGTGATATACCTAGGCCAACGGTAGCGTGTTTAAGACTAAACCCGTGGATAGAGAAACCCACCAGACCCACACATTAACCTCACCCCAGCCCGGCCGAGGGTGATAGTTTTATTTTTCTCAGAATATTTCAGCCCAACCAATTATATGTTTAAAAATAACTCAACCAACCTAATTTATTTTTATTATTCATGTTAGCCCAGGCCTAGCACTATGCCCATCCCATTAAAAATACTCAAATTATTGTGAACCTTTTATCCTTTGAGATAACTACATCACCAATTATAATGTTATAGGGTTTAGACTTTGCAGAAAGATAAAAGATAAGTTTCCCTCTTTAAACTATACATACTAATCTAGCAAAAAAATTTGAAAAAAAATTAAAAAGCAAAAAAAAAAAAGAAAAAACAAAGTTAGGTGGCCCCGACCCACCAACCGTCTGGCTCCTCGTTCGGCCAGCCCCATATGTGGTCGTGGGCAGCTTCGGCCCAGCCCTAGACCCGGGACAAAGTCCTCGGCCCGCTAGGGCCCGTTTTGAAACAACCCGAATCCAAAATCTGCCGGACTAATTCATATGGGTCAGGCCCGGCCCGGCCCACACCTAGGAATGGATAGCAGATAAAAGCAAAGGTCAGGTGATTGGAGGCAATTTAATTCATACTTCACAGTTGAAAATTGACCAGTTGACTATCAGAAAAGAAAGCCCAATATCAGATAATGGCCCAATAGTAATTAATGTACCAATGTTATTAGAATATAACTATATCCCACAACAATAACAACAAAAAAGGGGGAAAAAGAAAGAAAAAAACTGTAACCCACAACTAATAAACCAAACATGCATTAATAATTGTGAGAACTAAATAAATATATAGTTTATCTAAGTTGGTAAGCTGCTTATGAGTAATACACCAAGATCTCAGGTTCGATTTACCTCGTCAAAACATATTATTTATTTGGTCTCTATAACAACAACAACCAAAAAAAAAAAAAAAAAAAGAAAGAAAGAAAAAAAGAAACGAGATTGGACATGTAATTTCAAAAAATGGAAGGATATATGTGTAACTCTCTCAGCCAACATGGAGGAGTCCATCCACCAAACAAAACGGAAGGATGTATTTGTTCTCTATTTCCCTTCCCCCAAAAATAGATGAAATATAAGGAACATTGTATTGTTTAGCAAAATTCTCGGTTGATAGAGAGATATATAGAAAGAAGAGCAGTGCTAGGAGAACCCAAAAATGGGACCAATTTATGGGACAAGTGATGTGGCAGATCCACCTATTTAATGAATCATTAATGAGCTGGATAATAGCAATAAAAAATCAAGGGTAATTTAGTAAATGAGCTATTCATTTTTCATCCTCAAATGCAGCAAGCGTTAGTGAAACTTAATCCCTCATCCCAGTGTCATGCACGATGGAGATGTTCTCTCTAATGGAGGCGATTATTGAGGAAGATTGTGTTTGTATCTATATCATTTGATGACTCTTTCGGTTTGAATAGCAGATCATTAAGTTGAGAATGTGATTGTTGTTTGTAAAAAATAGGTGTTGTTGAGTGAGATCCCAATTATTTGAAGGAAAAACTTATCAAGAAGATGTTGTTAAATAATATTGTTTTACGGAATTTGTTTATTTTTTCTAGATTCAAAACTCTGCTGTAAATAGAATTGTGTTTGACAACAAAGAAAGAGTAACGAATAAGGAGGAAGAAGATGGAAATTTTTGTTTATTAGTTTCTCTCTAAAATTAATTTTTTCCATTACCAAAATTAAGTACCCTCTTCTTCATCTCCATCAAAATTTTTAATATTTTGCAACACCAACTCTTTCTACAGCTCATTCCTCTCTAAATAAAAATTTATTTTGAACCATAAAACTACACTCGATTTGTCCTTTTCCATTAGCAAGGCACAGCGGGGGCATGAAGGCGGCGGGAAGATGAGATTGTCTGATGGCAGCCAGAGCACGAGCTTGTGGTTGAGGATTAAAAGAAGAAAAGTTAACAAAGAAAGTGGTGAAAGGAGAAGATGAAAAGTCTTTTAATTTTCTCCCTAAATCATTTCTTTCTTTATTTTTCTATACTATTACCGAAAATAACCCTCATTATTTTCTTTAGTTGACAGCTTGAAGCATGCCAATTCAACTGTCCCATGTAATGGTCCCATAATTTGGGTTCAAAAAGAATTATTCATAGAAAGAAAGGAGGAGGTAAAACTTAATTCTCTCTATCCCTATTCCTCGCCACAGGAATACCAATGTACCATCATCATCGACTACAATTACAAATACCAAATCCACCTTTGTTGGTCTCCGATCCACTACAGTACCGACTCCAACCCTGTCCACCGACAGGTATTAACTCTTTTCTTGATGATTAATATTTTCCTCTCACTGGAATTCTTTAAATCTTAGTTTGATCAGCTATACCTTTTCTTTTAATTGTTTGTTCATAAAATATTTGCGGGAAACTATAAAAAAATCAAGTATTTAAACAATGATGTGTGTGTGTGTTTTTTCCCCCTTCTTCCGTTAGCATTATTAGTTGAGAATTACTGCATCTTTGAATTTTTACAGCAAAATCTCTTTATCCCGGCTTGCTCCACTGGAAGCCATATTGTTCGATATTGATGGAACCCTGTGCGATTCAGATCCTTTCCATTGCGAAGCTTTTCGTGAAATCCTCTACTTGTCACCTCTACTTGTCACCTCTACTTGTCACCTCTACTTGTCACCTCTACTTGTCACCTCTACTTGTCACCTCTACTTGTCACCTCTACTTGTCACCTCTACTTGTCACCTCTACTTGTCACCTCTACTTGTCACCTCTACTTGTCACCTCTACTTGTCACCTCTACTTGTCACCTCTACTTGTCACCTCTACTTGTCACCTCTACTTGTCACCTCTACTTGTCACCTCTACTTGTCACCTCTACTTGTCACCTCTACTTGTCACCTCTACTTGTCACCTCTACTTGTCACCTCTACTTGTCACCTCTACTTGTCACCTCTACTTGTCACCTCTACTTGTCACCTCTACTTGTCACCTCTACTTGTCACCTCTACTTGTCACCTCTACTTGTCACCTCTACTTGTCACCTCTACTTGTCACCTCTACTTGTCACCTCTACTTGTCACCTCTACTTGTCACCTCTACTTGTCACCTCTACTTGTCACCTCTACTTGTCACCTCTACTTGTCACCTCTACTTGTCACCTCTACTTGTCACCTCTACTTGTCACCTCTACTTGTCACCTCTACTTGTCACCTCTACTTGTCACCTCTACTTGTCACCTCTACTTGTCACCTCTACTTGTCACCTCTACTTGTCACCTCTACTTGTCACCTCTACTTGTCACCTCTACTTGTCACCTCTACTTGTCACCTCTACTTGTCACCTCTACTTGTCACCTCTACTTGTCACCTCTACTTGTCACCTCTACTTGTCACCTCTACTTGTCACCTCTACTTGTCACCTCTACTTGTCACCTCTACTTGTCACCTCTACTTGTCACCTCTACTTGTCACCTCTACTTGTCACCTCTACTTGTCACCTCTACTTGTCACCTCTACTTGTCACCTCTACTTGTCACCTCTACTTGTCACCTCTACTTGTCACCTCTACTTGTCACCTCTACTTGTCACCTCTACTTGTCACCTCTACTTGTCACCTCTACTTGTCACCTCTACTTGTCACCTCTACTTGTCACCTCTACTTGTCACCTCTACTTGTCACCTCTACTTGTCACCTCTACTTGTCACCTCTACTTGTCACCTCTACTTGTCACCTCTACTTGTCACCTCTACTTGTCACCTCTACTTGTCACCTCTACTTGTCACCTCTACTTCTTGAATATTTTTCCTCTCCTCAAGACTCGAAGTACCTCAAGTATCTGAAATTGAGTTGATTTAGGAATAAAATCAATTTGTTATTGCATGGATATTCTCTATTTCTAAATAAAATCCCAAAAGATCCCCTTTCTCTCTTCCTAAAAATATTTATCGAACCTTAGTGGTGAGCCATTTCTTTAGTCAGCGTCAAAAGGTGTGGGCTCATTGCATTTCTATCTTTAATTTCGTTAGCAAATATGCCTATCTGTCATCCTATCCTTAAATTTTCTGTTTCCTGTATCAAATAATTGAAGTAACCATTAGGGCCAATGCTCCTAGTTTAATGCTTAAGGCCTATCGAATTGTTTATACATTATTTGATCTATGAGATTAGGACAAAAATTACACAAAATCCCCCTAAGGTTTGTATGATTTACAGAAAATAATCCTCAGGTTTCAAAAGTAACTGCTCAATCCCTCTATTTCAATTTCCATGAAATTAGCTTGGATGTGAAAACTTTGCAGGCTAGCCGCTGAGAAATTGCAGCCAGTAGATGGTCTTCAGAAGCTATGTAAATGGGTCGAGGACCAGGGTCTGAAGCGTGCAGCCGTGACCAACACTCCGAGGGTCAACGCTCAGTTTATGCTCACAAAACTGGGACTCAATAAATTATTTCACCTCCTTGTTGTTGGGGGTGAATGTGAGAGAGCCAAACCATTTCCTGATCCCTACTTGAAGGCACTTGAGGTTCTCATGGTTTCCCCAGAGCACACCTTTATTTTCGAGGTTTGTCTTGTGAATCTTACTTATTCATTTTATTGTGCATTCTTACTTATTATCTCGTTTATTAACTACACTTAAATTTGGGCTAAATATCAGAAAATCCCCCTTAACTTTGGACTATTGTCAGTAACCCCCATAGCTTTCAAAACTTTAAAACCCCCTCAAGTTAGGACTTTTTAGAAAACCCCTTTGAACTTAAAGAATTTATCAAGCAGCATCCCTCCCCACCCAAAAAAAAACATGGCCTCTACTTGTCACCTCTACTTCTTGAATATTTTTCCTCTCCTCAAGACTCGGAAGTACCTCAGAAGTATCTGAAATTGAGTTGATTTAGGAATAAAATCATTTTGTTATTGCATGGATATTCTCTATTTCTAAATAAAATCCCAAAAGATCCCCTTTCTCTCTTCCTAAAAATATTTATAATTACTACTAAACAAAAAGTGAATGAAGTGAAAGAAATACTATTTACTCCACTTGAAAAATTATGAAACAAACAAAAATTAGTACTTGTGCTACTTCCTACTTCATAATTTTAGAAGTATATAATAGATTTGATTTATTTCTTATTTCGATACTTCCTATCAACCAAACATGCCCTAAATTGAAAATGAAGGTGGTTTCTATATAATGACTCTATCTTTAAGGTGGTTTCCAGGAAAAAAAACTCAAATCATAAAGTTAAGGGAATTGTCTGATAACCCCGAACTAAAGGGGTTTTCTGCTATTTTGAAAGTTAAGGGGTTTTTCTGATATTTAGCCTTCAAATTATATCTCTTGGTATGTATGAAACAATTTGCTGCTCAAACACTTCTTGTAACCCTTCTGGGTTTACATTTTCATTAGTAATATGGGCTAAAGCGCTCATTTCATCATCACATGGTGCCCTTATCTCAACCAAACTGGGGAAACAATGTTGTCTGAAAAATTTACATAGGGTTAGGGTTGTCAAATGGGTGGTTTTGGTTGGGTCTTTGTTTAGGTCGTATTAAATTGGTTCACATTATGGAAACAGCATTTATGGCCCATTAGCGTTCTAAATGGGTTACAAACCACTCCATTTACTAAATGGGTGGTTCATGGTGACCCAATAACCCATTTAACTATGGTGCTTTATATATATGCAAGTTTCAGGGGTTTTCTGCAAACTTTCAGGGGGTTTTCTGCAAACTTTCAGGGGTTTTTTGCAAACTTTCAGGGGGTTTTTTGTAAACTTTTAGGGGGTTTTCTGTAAACTTTCAGGGGGTTTTCTGCAAACTTTCAGGGGTTTTCTGCCAACTTTCAGGGGGTTTTCTGCCAACTTTCAGGGGGTTTTCTGCCAAAACTTAGAGCTGAGTTCACCAATGAAAGCAATAAATTGAATGATACATAAACTATCAAAACTTTAAATTTTGAGCAGTGGTGATAGAGAATCTTAAGAGCCAAAAGAAGCAAATTGTTGTCAAAATCATTAAATTTTGATTCTTTATGAAATCTGATATATATTTAAGACAAAGATTCAGTACAATCACATTTTCTCAGCAAAGGCAATCACAAAATAAAATTCAGACAAAAGAAAAGCATAGAGTACTACAAAGACTCTTACTCAGTACATTCTTCCAAGTTTCAAACACATTACTTAAGATGATGAGAGAACATATTTTCTAAATCTTTTCAACTTTCATCACTATTTCTTCCAAGTTTCAAACACATTACTTAAGATGATGAGAGAACATATTTTCTAAATCTTTTCAACTTTCATCACTATTTCTTCACTTTCACTCACCAACTTGAAAATGCATTTATCACCTATATCCAGACTGTTACCCTTGGCAAACTGCAACCAACCACCTCCAATGTGTATCCCTGATCCATGCTTCGCCATTTTCCTGTGACACAAACGAACGGGCCATGACTGACCTTTCAAATCCTTGAGAATCAGCTCATGTTGATGAGCCAAACCATCACATTGTCTCGTGAATTCCACCGGAATATACTGCATTAATTAATTCAACTATACAAAATCAGTGAGAGAAGTCTACTTCTTCAATCACAGACATTTATTATTTAATTAAAATACAAATAAGGGAGATATGATAAGGGTCACTTTGCAACCACTCTAAACAAGTTTTATTGAGATGAATTTTGATCCAAGTTAATAATCTTAGTTTGGCAGCTTAATTTACTACTTAGAACTAATCATGTTTTAAGCTGGCTTGATTTTGGCCAATAATCAAACCAAAACCATACCGGGGTGTTATCCTCCAACATTTCTCTGTAATTATCTTGATCTAATGGCATGGTTTTCCATGATGAATCAGCCTCATCTATATCCCGTTTTGGGCAAGAATGAATATGCCTCAACATATTTGTGGTACCATAACCACTAACATAAACTTGGTCGCATTTCTTGCACTGAACTTTAGCTTTCCCATCACTATCAACAGGCAACTCAGTAAAATACTCCCAAACTTTTGATTTTGCTCTTCTTTTACGTTTAGATACAGTTTCATTATCAGATTCACTACCATCATCACATGCAGTAAATTCATTCAAAGACATGGTAACTGAACCAAAAAAATAACTATTTAATATCAAATCAAATATTGAAAGTTAATAAAATAGCTTTTGTATATGTTACATTCTCATATATAAACAAGAAAAATAGCAGTGAAGAAAAATAAGGGGGTTTGTGCGTCACAAGTCATGGTGAAGAAGATGGTAATCAAGGTTCATATCACTAGCCAAAGTTGTAAGGAGAAGCTTATACAAGCTGTCTCTGTGTTACAAGCTAAAATTTTTAGAGAAACTTGTTTCAAATTGGAAAAATGAAATCAAGTCATTCTATGTCACTAAAGAAAGTCTTCTACAAGTTGAGCATTTGAAGTTGTAAACTTTAAAAAATAAAAAATAAAGGTTAAGAGGAAGTCCTGGTGCGTTACATTACTAAGAAGACCATTATAGCTCAAAAAATTAATGATATACTAAACATAAGGTAGAATATGACTACTCATACATGTTAGAAAGGGTAAAATTCACAATAACCCCTGAATTTTGGCATGATCTTAATTTGTTGAAGTTAGGGAAAAAACTAAAAAATTATCCCCTTGCCTGATGATATCAATCTGTAGGATCCAAATCACCTCTTTCTTCTTCAAACTAGAAACCTTATCTTGTGCCCTTGATAATAGAAACCAAAAGTTACCATTTTAATTTATACACGGTGAATAAAAGAGATCACCAAATCCCAACAACAAAATCCCTGCCCGCATCAAACCCCAACAACAAAAGTTTAACAAAACAAATTTATCAATTTGCAACCAACCACAATAATTAAAGAAGTAAACTTGTGAATTTAGAAATAAAGGTTAGGGTTTATACCGTCTAGGCTCTAGCTAAACAAATCGACGTCGAGGACAAGATCAGAGAGATGAATTATTAGGCTTTCATCAAAAGCTCCATCCAAAGAGCCGAAGAGATCGTCAAAGACATTAGGGCTCGGTGCTCCATCCAAAGAGCCGGAGAGATCGTCGGAGAAATTAGGGCTTGGTGGTGTTGGGTTTAACGAGGATCACCGGAGAGAGACGAATTGGCGCTCGGAGAGAGGAATCAACGCTCGGAGAGAGGAATCGCAGTGAGAGGAGGAGAGGGAGGAGATGAGGAGGGTAAAGAGGTGGAGGTTGGAGAAGAGGAGAGAGCGGCGGAGGAGGAAGGATTGGACTAAACGAGGTTGGGGATTTTTTAGTCGGTTAAGTTTTGGGTGGGTCATGGGTGGGTCAAGATCCGCCCATTTAATCTCTATAGAAATAGTTACCCACCCAATTAGATCCATTTAGCTAAATGGGTTGGTTTGGATGGGTCTCATATTGAATGGTTCCGGGTGGGTTATTGGGTTTGGATCAGAATTGCCACCCCTACATAGGGTATATGTACAATTAACCCAAAAAATTTGTCATACATTCTGGTAAGTTTCCCGTCTTAGAGTTTTAACATTTGTGTTCGACTTGTGAAGGATTCTGTCTCAGGGTTAAAGGCTGGTGTGGCAGCTCGCATGCCTGTAATTGGTATAACAACAAGAAATCCAGGACAATCACTGTTAGATGCAGGTGCTACCTTCATTATTAAGGATTATTCCGACCCGAAACTTTGGAAGGCATTGGAAGAGCTGGAAAAGAAAAAATGATTATTATATATGGCTCCTTTTGAGGGAAAAGGAGTTTTTTTTTTTTTTTGGGGGGGTTCAATGGATAAACTTTTTTGCAAATGAGATAATTAATTGTTAACAACTTTGAGATCATTGCATGTCTTGTACTAGATAAAATTAATTTGGGATCATATATTTATATCGTAATGCGGAAATATTTTTCTATGACTGATGATGACAATTATATCTTTATCTAGTTTTGAACTGATTGAACTACAGAAATTTATATTCTTGTTCACTGCTTTTGTGCTCTTGTGTGTGATTATGCGTGTGGATGCACATGCATTAATTTTCCTATTGTGATTTTAACCTTGGGCATGGTCCGCATGGACACTTCAAATATAAAGCGACTAGTAGTCACCCGTGCGATGCACGGATTCAATATTATAATCCAAACTGTTTATAAATTTGGTGGATTATAATTCATTTTTAAGAGTAGATTGTTTGACAAATGAGTGAATTATAATATATCATTGTTCTCAAAATGATGAAGGCATTGTGTTGATGATGAGTTATTAAATGGGACCTGAGATTTTGTCAAATCATGACGAATATAATTGTCTTTTACTTGGTCAAACCTTATGGATTATAATTCACCAAAATATAAGTTGAGATACACCATCTTATTGTTTAATGAATTATAATCCAAAATAATCAACTTGCCAAACGTTTAAAAGTGGATATTGATTGAACTCCAAGAATGCTAGTGTAAGGCCCCCGCAAGCCCTTGGGGGACAATCCATAGCGGGCTAGTTCCGTGTTCGAATACCCTAGCAGTAAAACCCTCTGCCAAGCCACCACAAAGCGAAATGAGATTAGTCCCATCCATAATAAGGTGTAGGGATACTTCGTGGGAAACCAAAAAAAAAGTGGATATTGACCATTTGCCTAACATGCTCAAAGTGTTTACATTGTTACCAAAACCAAAGTATTTTCCTAATAAATATTTAAGTAATACTAATTGCATAAAACATACATATGAACACTTCCCACAAATGACCACAAATATACCAAAAGACATAAAACTTTAGAAAAGTACATTGATCCAGTGAGAAATGTCAATCACAGGATGAAATAAACAAGCGCAACATACTGGAATCATGCAAATAAAGCATGAATTTTCACACCATCAAAATATTGCCAAAACATCTCCAAAATCACTACATATCGATCTATACTACTATATAAAAACCAAGTGGGGGTAATCCAAAATTTGGATGAGTGGTGGACATATTCTCATCTTCTACCATACTTGGAAAGCAAAAGGTAAGTTAATAAGAGACCTTTTTTTCTTTTCTCTCCTTTTGTTTTCTAGAGTATTCCATATATCACAAACATTTTATTTTTCTTTTCTTCCTTTGTTTGGTTTTCTAGAATATTCCATACCATACTCCATGAACATAGGATATAGACCCATAAATACATATAATATATTTTAGATTCTAAAAGGAATGTAAATTAAATTATAAGTTCTGTTATACTACTATATAAAAACCAAGCGAGGGTAATCCAAAATTTAGATGAGTGGTGGACATATTCTCATCTTCTACCATACTTGGAAAGACAAAAGGGTAATTTAATAAGAGACCTTCTTCTACCATACTTGAAAGGGCAAAAGGTAATTTCATAAGAGACCTTTTTTTCTTTTCTCTCCTTTTGTTTTCTAGAGTATTCCATATATCACAAAAATTTTATTTTTCTTCCTTTTTTGGTTTTGAGAATATTCCATACCATAGTCCACGAACATAGGATATGGGCCCATAACTACATATTTGATATATTTTAGACTCTAAAAGGAATGTAAATTAAATTATAAGTTCCCTAGCAAAAACAATAATATATATAGCTTAAAAGCTAAAGAATATAAAGAATAAATAAAATTTTAATTATAAATTTTATGCATTAGGCACATGCATTTTATTCTACAACAAAAGAAATAAAACATGTACAAATGATATTAATAGATGCTAAAACCTCATATTTTCCTATAGGATTAAAAACAATAGTTTCCTATGATTTAAGATATCACATTATAATTATAATCGAACCTATGATGCATATTTGAGATATAGGAATTTATTAAAAAATTTATGCTTATTACATGTGCATATGCACATGATATAAGAATTTATTAAAAAAAATTTGCGCCTATTACATGTGCATATGCACATGATATAAGAATTTATTAAAAAAAAATTACGCCTATTACATGTGCATATGCACGTGCGATAATACTAGTATATATGATAAACCATTTTTCCCAGGCTACAGAGGCGATTTCATCCCTCGCAGACTTGTACAGTTCAAATCTCTTAGCCAATCGCTGCCTACGCTCCATCAATGTAATGGATCCTCGTCCAACAACTTGTTTTTTTTTTTTTGGGACAAACTTAGGACGTAAATGTTCAGGATCAAGCACCTCCTTTCTTCCCACTAGCACATGGAAATGATTGAGCAAATTGCGTTTAGCTTCTTGACATTGACAGTGAACTACCCCTCTACTACTCAGAAAGCAATGGAGAGATCATTATATTAATCATAACTGTTGATTTATATAGTGGTTGATTATGATTCATTCCATATCTAACACGAAAGTCTCATCATTTTGGAGACCATACCTATATAAGTGGACACATTTGAACCAATCGTAGACGCAAACACAAGCCACCGAACATTGTCGAGTATTGCCACACTTCGTCACCTCCTCCTCCAACAAAGTCTCTGACGCCACCTCCTCTCACGATATTTCTGTTACCTCCTCGAGCGAGATATCTCACGTTGGCATCATTTGCTCCTCCGATAGGTGTTGATACTGCCCTTCACTCCAAACACCTTGACGGTCTCACCTCTCCACACCACCTCTGGCTTGAGATTTCTGCTACTCCGCTTTCATCACTCATCATCCTCTAAAGACCTGCTGTTAGAGACCTCATCAGTCTTCCGCTCCCCCTCCTTATAGTTACAGGAACCCTCTGATCGATGGGTCCACCACTTTGAACCAAACTCAAATCCAACTCTGATGCCCACCATGAGTCCACAGTGAACCCACTCTAGTGCTCGTCTCTGCAGTCCTACTTTTTCTAATGTAGTGGAAGCATAATCAAATAAAATAACTACTCATTCTCATACGAACAAGATGATACAAACCTTAGAAAACTCTAGGAATAGAAAACCTTCTGAACAATGATAATCATCTTGAAAAGTAACATAGAATTTATTCCCCTTATATAGGATATAAAACAAAGAGACTTCCTAAAATAAAGAAACTAGAATTTGCACGTGCAGTTTGAGTCTGAAGATGAATTATCTTTGAAGCTGAAACCTATCTAGAAATGTGAATTGATTTGATATATAGAGCATTTTCTGAACTTTTCGAAAACATATTATAATAAGGATTCTATGGAGTGAGTCAAAATATATCTCCCTCCAAAGTTGCATGTCGAAATATGCCCAAAAATACCCTTTTGACTTCAATCGACCCTCCTTTTTTTTTTTTTTGAGAGAGAGAGTCGATCCTCCTTCACATGATCCAATTTCTCCCAAAATCATCGCCTACTTCCGCATCACTTTCTTCCAGGGGCGAAGCAAGGATGTTATCAAGCTTGTGCACTAAAAACATCAATCATGATTATCAAAGTTGAAATGTTTCATTTCATAGAATTATATTCTAATTTATAAGGCAGTATATAATATACCTAAAATATTATTTTCATTATTTTTCATAAATTGTTTGTAATCATTCAAGTAGTATGAACAAAATTATTTCATTGTTTAACGTTAAAGTGAAGTTCACATCACCATTTAGTATATATATATGTATATATATTTTTAACTTTAAGAATAACCGGTTTTGTGTTAGACAACCTTCTGTAATGAAAAAGACGGTGATTTATAGGGAACAATGGAGGCTATGGGCCATTTATCCAATATTGGGCTTTTTCTCGACACTACAGGCCTTGTATCCTTGTTGTGTTCAGTTTGGAGCAAGCTAATGTTTATCTTCAATTCTCCACCTGCAACAGTAAAAAACTATTGAAGAAATATCTTCAATTGTTTGTTAAATTATTAGATTACAAATCCAGCAGCTCAAGCTCTTAGGTTCATTGTCAACACGGTACCACATTTATGAAAATATCATTATACAACAATACTTTATACAGCTTTATAAATAGAAAAAATAACGTAGTACAGATACAAAATAAAACATAGGCATATTTTATAAGATCAAGTTGATTTTAGATTAAACAAAAAAAATATTCTGACATAATTCTCGCATTAGCATCTTTAACTTTTAAATGGAGGCCCGTATATTGAGCACCGAGACCCATAAACGGCCCAAATCACCGTGTCATTGTTAACCGACCAAGTCCTTTAGCTATCTTTGACTTTGACCTAAATTTAGAGACAACTAAAAGATGCTCTTTCTGACTTTCTCTAGTAATGGTGACATCACAAAGTGCATACTGACGTCATGTCAGCAAGAATCAGGTCCTTTCTTAAAAAAAATCGTGTTCAACTAGTATTCTGCATCTTTAAAAAAGAAGAAGCCGAAGTTTTTGGAAAAGGGGTGGTCAGCATCGCAACAAGTCATGCTATTTTTTTTCTTTTGAATTTTACTACAGTGGCACTTGTATTTTAGTTTATTACATATGCTAATGTGATATTTGCATATCTACTTACATGAACTCATTTGTTAATGACTCTTTGTCTCGGAATTAATGGAGATTGATTTTTCTTTTGGACATGTAGCCCCGAGCAGTAGGGATCTACCAAAGCCATATTCCTATAAGAGTGAAGTAATCTACACCATAAATAGATGAGTTGTGATTCTCAAACTAATCTTTTACACACGTGAATGATATAAATCACCCATTTCTATGTGATGTTTTGATAGAATCCTCACTCTAGTCAGAGCATGAAGCTTTATCAATGATATTACAAAAGATATTAAGGGATTAAGTCACACTTCATATTTTATTAAAGTGAATCATTGAATTGTTTCATTAATCTAAAATGATGGAAAGAACAAAATAATAATAATAATAAAATAAATCTGAGGTTCTATCCTCACCAATAGAATATAGGGGATCTACTCGTCTCCTCAAACTTTTTTTAAACAATTTTACTGGTAAAAAAAAAATTCACTTAGGGGATCTTTTGGCAAAAATAGTACTACAGGGGTCTATTCGTAATTGGGTACTACCATAGGTGCCTGGTTGAAATTAATCCTATCAAATATGAAAGAAATGGTACATATAAATATTTGTAATTCCGAAAAATGGAAGGATATGTATGCTAAACCCCCTCATATTGAAACATTGAAGAGCCCATCCTTCGCACAAAATGGAAGGGCGTATTTGGTTTCTATTTCTCTTCCCCACAATTAAATGAAAAATAAGGAACATGGCATCGTGGTAAAGAAAGAGGGGTGGAATTTAATTCCTATATATATTCTCTCATTTCGGGGGTTTATTCCGTTGTCATATGCCCTTCATTCTCTCTATTCCTATTCCCCACCACAAGAATAATTAGCCTCCTGTTATTCTCGAGAGACGCAGATCTCGTATCATCATCAACTCCAATTACAAAAACCTCTGTTGGTCTCAGATCAACAACAACAATACCAACTCCAATCATGTCCATCGACAGGTATTTAATTCTGCTCTTGTTGATTATTATTTCCATTTTCCCCCCATTTGATCTGTATTTGGTTATTATTGATGGAAATACTACTATTGCTGATGACCCAACAAAACCTAAATGAGAGGAGAAGCTGCAGAGGATTAGAATTAGATTAGATTCATGGAGGATTAAATATCTCATAAGACATATTTAATTGAATGATAAGACATTTTTTTTCTTGATGTTTGTGTGAAACCTCATGATTTTCTATTATTTCCTTTTCCCACAAATTTTTTTTTTTTTCATATTCAACTTCTACAGTGCCACATTGTTAATATTGTTGCTATTAGTCGCCGCAGTTGTTATTTCGTTTGCATAGAAGTTCTCTTGTTTTGCATGTCTCTCTAACTAAATTGTTGCCGAATACTGAATGGTTATTGGTTAACATGAATTTATAATTAACTATGAGAATGGGTATTTGAATTGTGAGAATTAGCCTTATTGGATACTTCAATTCTTTGTTGCTACAGTGGGATATTTTTTCAAATGTTAATATTCCGTTACATATTCAAATGTATAATATATAGATACATGACAGGTTGATCCGAATTTATCAAGGAGAGATTTTCTTTACCAATCTGTTATAAATTGGATACTAAATTAAAGAAAGACAATGACAGGATGGAAATGTTTAGGCTTTTATCTTGTTTTTATCGCAATGCTTTAAAACTTTTCATGAATTCAATTCAAGCCGTCTTATACCTATCTTGTTTCTGCCATTGCGAACTTCTGATTAATAGGGTTTCTAGGATTACGAGCTTCTTCCAATTTCTAATATGTGTCAAAGACAGTTTGTTTAGGAGATGGACTCTTTTGTGCTGTCTCAAAAAGTATTAAGGGATTTGACTCATGTTCCAAAGCTCCTTCAAGAAAACTTTTGAATTTCCAGATATCAACAAGAAGGTTACTAATAAAACACTCCCATTTAAGAGTAGTAGATTAAGCTCAATTCACACCTTCTGTTGCATTGGCATTTAAAGATATTTTTAGCTTGCAGGTTTCCCGATGTGCTGCAGTATAAAGAATGCTCACAAATTTTAAGAGCTTTTAACAAAAAGCCTTACAGTAGAATTACTTGTCTTTCAACCAATCTTGCTCTATTCTTGTTTTTCCCTCCACTTTGAGTACAATTTTATCAAGTTTCTGTTTCCTTGTTCATTTTCTATCCACTTGAAATTACAAATATCATGACATCCCACTGATCAATATGTAATGTGGTGAGCGTACGTGAGAGTAAAGTACATGATATGGTTTGTCAAAACTTAACTAATAGAGGATCATATGCCTCTCATGCTATGTTGCAGAAATTTTCGTTTTTTATCTTTTCTTTTTTATGTTGAGATTAACTCTAACAATAGCATCAAACTACAAAAAAAATCAATTAAAAGGTATGGAAATTTAAAATCTGTAATTCTGATCAAACATTTTAAAAAAATGATATGGCTGGTGAGGATATTTCTCTAAATCAGCTTACATACTGATCCAAGAACATCTTACACATCAAAGAAAGCTGCAGTTGAGCAAATACTTAAATCCTTGAATGTAAGAATACAACCAGGTAATGGACACCTCAAGAATTACTGCATCTTCGCTTTTCGTTAGCATTACTAGTCGAGAAATGCAAGCAAAGTGATGGCTCCTATTTTTCTATTTTTGCCAAACTAACAACGACTGAATTTTTACAGCAAAAGTTCTTTATCTCGACTTGCTCCATTGGCAGCTATATTGTTTGATATTGATGGAACTCTGTGTGATTCAGATCCTTTTCATTACGAAGCTTTTCGTGAAATGCTTCTTGAGGTCCATACTCTTCAACTATCTTTATACAACTGCTCTCTATGGCAAGCAGACAATTATCAACTTTGATTGGTAACAATGCATTGTATATTTTGACAGATGGGATATAACAATGGAGTTCCCATAACTGAGGAATTCTTTGCTGAGAATATTAGCGGAAAGCATAATGATGATATTGGTCACTTCCTATTTCCCGACTGGGAGCATGAAAGGGCCATGAAATGGATGGAAGACAAGGAAGTTACATTCCGAAGGTAATGAAAGAAAGAAAAAGGGAAAAAGATTATCCTTAATTTTTGCTTCCTGCATCAGATAATTCAAGTATCCATTAAGGCCATTGCTTACAGTTGCCGAAGACTTCTAGTTTATTGCTTAAGGCCTATCATCTAGTTTATACATTATTTGATATCTGAGATTAGGGTAAAAATTACAAAAATATCCCTAGAGATTTGTATGGTTTACAGAAAAACATCCTAAACTTTCAAAAGTAACCGCTTGATCCCTCCATTTCATTTTCCATGAAATTAGTTTGGATGTGAAAATATGGTCATAGTTGAAAATGAGGGCTCAAACAATTGATGATTATTTGATTAGTTGTACATGAGGGGATTAAAAGTACCACTTTCAAAACCTTACAGAGATTTTCCCCCCTCCTACAAACCATAAGGGGTAACATTTATTCTGAGAGAAGTGGAATTTGCAGGCTAGCCGCTGAGAAATTGCAACCAGTAGATGGTCTTCAGAAGCTATGTAAATGGGTCGAGAACCAAGGTCTGAAGCGTGCAGCTGTGACCAACGCTCCAAGGGTCAATGCCGAGTTCATGCTCACGAAACTGGGACTCGATAAATTCTTTCACGCCCTTGTTGTTGGGAGTGAATGTGAGAGAGCCAAACCATTTCCTGAGCCCTACTTGAAGGCACTTGAAGTTCTCAAGGCATCCCCAGAGCACACCTTCGTCTTTGAGGTTTGTCTTGTGAATCATTTTCTATTTTTTTGTGCATTCTTATTTCTTATTAAGTACAGTTATATTATACCTATCGGTATGAAGATAATATCATGAAAGCATTTTGTGCTCAAACAATTCTTGTACTCCTTCTGGGTTTACATTTTCATTAGGAATATGGATTAAGGCCCTCATTTCTCAAAAGGGTTAATTGTTGCATATACAACCCCTGTAGCATAGTGTTATAAGCCACTTCCACTCCCTTAAACTTTTTTTAAAGAATTTGCACACCCTGAACCTCATAGAGGTACTTTTCTATCCCCGATTATGAGGGCAATTTAAACTTTTTTCTAGTTAAACTGAGGGCAAAAGGTTATTTATCGTCATTATCATGTGTGTTCTATAATTAACCCAAAACATAAGTGTCTTAACATTTGTGTTCGATTTTTCAAGGATTCTGTTTCTGGGATAAAGGCTGGTGTAGCAGCTGGCATGCCGGTAATTGGTATTACAACGAGAAATCCAGGACAGTCACTGTTAGATGCTGGTGCTGCCTTCATTATTAAGGATTATGAAGACCCCAAGCTTTGGAAGGCACTGAAAGAACTAGAAGAGAAAGAAACATTGATTATGACTCCTTCTGAGGGAAAGGGAGATAATTAGTTGCTATTGTTAACAATTTAGAGGTCATTGCATTTCTTATAGTAGTTAAAGAGTATTTTAGGATTATATATTTATATTGTAACGCTGAAATATTTTTCTATGACTGATGATGACGACTACATCTTCACCCATTTTTTATCTGATTGAACTATAAAAATTTTCAGTGTTGATTCATTACTTTTATGCTCGTGTGTGGTTATGTTTATGTGCGTGCATGCACATGAATCGGTTCTTCTATTGTGATTTCAACCTAGAACATGGACACTTCAAATATGAAGCCATGCCATATCTGATACATATATATCAGACATGTGCTGAATGCACGTACTGGGCACAGAATGTACTGTATTTTCTGTGCATTTTTCAGAAGTTTGTGTTATTTCTGTGTATGTGCAATACAGGTTTCGAGAATGACCAAACCTCTGTGGTGAGATGAAAGCAAACAAGCATTAGAGATTGATGCTTTGCCAAGAATGTAGCATGATATTTTGCGACCGATGTAGCGAAAGTGACAATCTTTGGCTATGCATCAGCCAGTAGAAGTGTGGTTGGCCTTGAGCTTTTAGTTTCTGGCATGTGTTTTTTCTAGTAACCGGGCCAAGATGCCCAAGGAGTTTATTAACTAGATATAAAAAGATACATAATACATAAGATGCATGAAGAGGAAAGGGAGGAGGAGTTCAATAGGTTAAAGGAGAATTAGAGAACGAAAAAATACTAATCACTTATAAAATCACGGATGTCACTGCAAATCAGGTCTAATACAATGTGATTGGAAACGGCTATAACATACTTGACATGTCAAATCTTCATCAAATAGCTTGCCTTGATCCATAATAGTAAGCCTTTGCTTGAATTATTAGATATCGCTGCAAGGCCTGAAACTAGCCGGTGAAAAATGCTTGCAACTCTCTTCCGACTTTAAAGTAGCACAAAGTCATTAAATTATTATTAAACTATAGTATTTTCCTAATAAATATTTAAGTATAATATTATAATTAATTTACGACAAAATTAGTATAAACACTTTCCCCAACTATATACTGAATTATCAAATGTATTAACAAATACATTTGAATAAAAAATTACATCATACTATAGACAAGTATAGTGAGAAATGTTCAGTCACAGGATGAAATAAACATAAATACCCTGAAATGACACCAGTGAAGCATGAATTTGCACCACATCAAAAAATAATTAGGCATCAAGACAAGGAATAAATGCATGGTAGAGATACAGAACATGAACTAAAAATTGCCTAACATCTCCAAAATCACTACATTTTATACATAATGAGGCCGAAGAAGTCATCATTTTGCCCAGGCTACAGAGTCGATTTCATCCCTCGCAGACTTATACAATTCAAGTCTCTTAGCCAATTGCTGTCTACGCTCCATCAGTGCGGGATCCTCGTCCAACAACTGCGATAGCTGCTTTGCCTGCAAAAAAGAAAAGGTACTCCAGTCACTTAACAGAAAACAATTCAACATGAACATACATAACATACAAATGTTCAGGACAAAGCACCTCCTTTCTTCCCACTAGCACATAGAAATGATTGAGCAAATTACGTTTAGCTTCTCGAACTTGACAGTGAACCACTGCCTTTGGTAAGGAAAGTCTCAGCGATTCAGAGACCATTCCTATATAAGCCGACACATTTGAACCGATCCTTCTAAAATGTCCCTCAGAATACCTGTCCGCAGCTGAGTTAACTGCAGGATTCCCTCCCTTCTCCACTTCTTGTGGAAGCTTCCGGAAAAACTCTACAGTTAAATATGCCGACTCCATTTCAACCAAACGCAATGTTGTCTTCTTACTCTCATCACGAAATTTTTCCAAGGCCTGGTATGAGGCAGCTGCCAGTTCGGTTTGTAGTGTTGGAAATCTTTTCAACTCCTGAAAAATAATTCCTGTGAGTTACTATTTACATAAACGGGTTATTTGGACTTATATACCCCCAAAGTTAACACCATTTTGAATCTTGATACCCTAAAGTTCCACTTTGCCCCAAATATACACCAAAGTTCCGAAAAATTTAACTTTGATACCCTGTTAAGTCATTTCAGGGTATCAAAGTCAAATGTCTATGAATTTTGTGGTATTTTTTCAGCAAAATAAAACTTTGGGTATCAAACTTAAAAATGGTGTAAACAATGGGTGTATATTAGTGCAAATAACCCCTCACATAAACTACTAAATGCTTTATCTGATCTCTACAAATCTTCATAAGTTTTAACCTGAGTCTCGCCTATCGATTTTCTAACCAGTTCTTTTAATACAAAGTGAACCTGCAATACAAAAAAAATATCAGGAAGACTCATGATTTAATGTAAGAATGTAGAATTGAGAAAGATGAAACAGTAAAGGATTAATAGGAAAAGATAAATTACTGCATCCACAGAAGCTTCAGCAGGGCCCTTGAAAAAACTAAGAGAACTTTCAATTAAGCGACGGTAACCATGCTCAGGGGCAATCAGGTGGGGCTGATAACCGTCTGCTTCTGAGACCACTTTTCTCACGTTTTGAAGGGAGAGGTGACGATCAAATGGAAGTTTCCTCAATGCAGCAGGTAACTGATTATCAAAAACTCCATATATCCGGTCACCGCCAGGTCGTCTGCCATTATAGATCAATTTCAGATAAAATGGATATGCATGACTCAATGTTATCTTAAAATCTAAACTTAGAATGCCCGTCACTAAGGAGTATTGGAGCTTAACGAATACATTAGTGGCATCCAGAACAATCTAATCCTTTAAAAGTGCCTATAACTTTCATACTAAAAAAAGCCATAAGAAGATTTGCTTCAGGAATTGGAGCTTATCTGCCAAATTTGGTCATATCCTGTGGTAATGTTTAGATAATGTTCACAACTAAATATAGCAGAGAAGATGGCCCACTAAAAGTGACTGGAAGTGAATAGTGTCTCATACTGGGTATCAAGAAAAGTGTGTATCCTTTATCTAACTACACTAGCTAGCCCGTTTAATGATTTTGTAATATCACTATACAAAGAAATTTAATCTATACTTTTAAGAAGCGTCTCATATGGATCTAAATGCCCTATATGTTGTATTGGGCATCCACAACCTGGAGATAATCTATATGCCAGATGTGCCATATTAGCCCACAAGTTAGTATGCACTATATACACTGCTCTATGCACTTATATTTGCAAGTGAAAAGGGTATGATAGGGAAGTTTCATTACTCAAGGAAAAAAGAGAACAAAACTGAAATCCTTACCCTCCATCTAGATGCTCCTTGAATATCTTATCAAATGCACGGCAAAGTTCCAATATGGTATACAACTGAGCCTGGACGAACATAAAAATATTTAGTTAGAATTCAACAGCCATCATCTGACCAACTTAGAAAGACGAACATGGAAGAAACATTTGTAGATGACTCACCCCTGCATCAACAGCTATTGGTCTACCAAGGTGGTCTAGTTCTGATTCAAGATCATCAATGCTTTTATTTATCAAAGATGTGATACTTGGAATCCTCGCCCTGATTACAGATTCTAGATGCTGAAAAAGTACAATCACAGTCACTTTCTCCGAAAATCATAATACTGGGATCTTTTCAAAGAAATAAGCCATCATACTTTACCTTAGAGAGAAGTTTAGCAAGATATTCAGAACCCATTTTACTAGCTAAATGTGAATATTCAGGACTACTTGAGAAATACTCCCGTTCTCTTCGCCTGGCAATAATCATGTCAACATTCTTATTTATATCTGCCTGAGAACGATTTACGATTCCAACCCAAGGATGTTGCAGCCTGTAAGCTCTTCCCTCGAGAACCTTAAAAACAAGCAATCAACAGATAGTTTAACTTCAAAATACATTTAGATGTGTGGTAAAAGGTTATAAGATGGTATCTGACTTTTCATCTCATCTGGAAGCAGTAAGCTAACATCTGAGCACATGACAACAAACTTGGTAACTTACATCAAGTGCATTTGTTCCCTTGTCCATTAGATCAAGTTTGGTCAATACTCCAAATGTCCTGTCCCCTAGCAAAAATTTCAATAGCGTTATCGGGTTGATACTTACGGCTCCCAATTAAGCTGATATTGCTATGCATATATATGAGATTTATATGAAAACTGAACATACCTGTTGGATCCACTTCTCGAGCAAGTTTGATGGCATCAGATGTGGCAATATCTTGATTGGCAGGGGAAATTGCCAATATAATGCAACTAGGCTATAAAAATAAAATAGATTAAGATAATTCGTAAATTTTAAACATTCAAAATCAGAAGGAAATACATATTGAAGTTAAAACAAATCAATCAAAAAATAACCTATTAAGGATTAAGAACAGATGGATAGCACTAAGTAGAACATTGCAAAATTACAATGACATTCATTGTATAACAACAGCAGATTAGATTGCAGTAGCATTAAAAACTGTCATCCATGGACCATGGTGTTGCTAATGGATCTGAACTTTGGTGGCACATTGAATACCTTCTCAACATATGAGCGGACCATATTCTCAATATCCTCGACAATGTTCTCAGGCTGTCCCTCTGCAAAAATCGGTCATTCTTATAAAAGAGAACCTTCAAAGAAACAAGATTTAAAAGTAATATGTAGTAATATTACCTACAGCAACCTTTGTTAGACCAGGTAGATCAATCAGTGTTAAATTGACAACTGCCATAACAAATCAGAGCAATAACTTATGTCAAGAAACAGAAACTTGAACCTTACAGTCCACATCAGATAATGGAGTGTAACATGCAAAGAGCATAAAAGAAACAGGCTCATAACCAAATTTATAATGCTTATGTTGATGTGGTAAACTATGCACATGACAAGTGAACAACCAAGAAAATCATCATTGTGTATGCCAACACAAAAGCACCAATTACTTTTTTATTGGTTTATTTATCTATTATTGGTGGGAGGGGATTAAAAAATAAGTCACTAAACGCTATACAATAATATTAGATCTTGATGATTTCTATAAATAGATTGTGTTTATTAATATACACGCAGAATATATTTTTATGTAAGACATTTCACATACATATGGTTACGGTTTCAAAAATGAACATATCAAGGGTGTATGCACTGACTGCCAAACAAGCTACAACCTATAATTGTTATGCCCATTCACAAGTATATTTGGTTGTCTGTGTTCACAAAATGGGCATTTATTTGTGACAAAACTAATCTTCTTTCAATCATATAGTGCATTCCTATATACTCACAAAGAGTACCACCATTAAGTTTATATTTAAGTAAAAATGTAATAAGGCTGAAATATATCAATGATATCAAATATTTTAATTTGAGCAGATGCCTTAAAAGTTCCAGAAAAAGTATATTGCTTGTTTTCCTACCAAGAATATGAACTGAATCAATTCAGAGGCAAAAATGAAATGAATAGGAAAATATAAAACACATGTTAATCACTTGTAATGTTATTAATTACCCCAAGATCAAAGGACTGTGGGCTGTATGAATGTTAAGAGAAAATAAAGGAAAACAAAGGAAATGAAAGATACATATCAAGTCTTGTGAATGTAGATTAACTTTGTAATATTACATACCAGCACAATCAATCACTAGAGAACACACATGCACACGCACATGCAAACACACGCGCGCGCACACACACAAAGAAAAAAAAACTCACAGTTCAAAAAGGAATAAGTTGAGATATTGTTACCATTCGGTGAATAAATACTGAGATGAATAGGAATAGGTGAAATCTGCTTGCTTCTCCCTGTCATTCTATCAGTTTCATCCTGAATTTCCTTGCGAACAAGAGCTACAGTGCAAGATGCAAGTGTTAAGAGGAAAAACAGAATGAAATGACCATTCAGAAGCATAAGGACTGACAAGGTAAAGTGAAACTAAAGTATCATGCATATGTTAATCACGTGCCTGCAATTTATTGTGCAAAAATCATATATGCGGGTGACATTAGCAATTTCAAATACATATAGTGGTATTATCAGTGGGGCATTGCATGTCGGCCATTGTTCAACAAGGGTTTTATCAAGTAAAATTTACCTATGTCGTATGATTAAGGAAGAAAGAACATGTTTATGAATTTTCATAGGAAAATATGTCGAGATATAAAATATATACTACTAAATCACAAAATAAGGTCTTAATTCATAATGCTAACACACCAAACATAGTAGCAAAGTTCATAATTTTCCAAATCGAAAGTCAAATCAAGACTAATATCGAAGCAAAATCAAATAGTATAAGCGACCAACGAGTTAGGATCTTCAATCGGCTTACCAAAAAGGTCAAATGAGTTTATATTTCTTTTTGGGATATGTATTATTGGGTATAAAATGTTAAATAACATAAATAAGCGTCGTTATGCTTTCACGCATCCTGTGTACCCTCGTCCAGGGCACTTGCGAGGCGCAAAAAGGCGCTGCTGCATCAGGTGCGGGCGCTTCGCCACCGCCCCGCATCGCAAGGACGCGCGGCTTTGATAATACTGGTAGGTTATGCTTGTGGTCAACCCAAAATCCAACCAAATCGTACAGAACTAGGTCAAGGGACACAAAAACATTTACACACAATTTCAATTTATGAAGTGTTAAACCAATACTGTGTCTGTTTTCTGGTTGTACAGAGTAGAAGCATAGGGATGCTCAAGTATGAACTAGAACAGAATTAGAAAAATAGTAGACACCAACCATTGTCCTCCAAAATCACACTTTCTGTATATCAATACATTGTCAATTCATTTCCTCTAAAATTTCAAGATAAACAGCATTTGTACCATAAATGACCGAATCATACAAAATATGTTATTGAAGAAAAAAACTCACAGTTCAAAAAGGAATAAGTTGAGATATTGTTACCATTCGTGAATAAATACTGAGATGAATAGGAATAGGTGAAATCTGCTTGCTTCTCCCTGTCATTCTATCAGTTTCATCCTGAATTTCCTTGCGAACAAGAGCTACAGTGCAAGATCCAAGTGTTAAGAGGAAAAACAGAATGAAATGACCATTCAGAAGCATAAGGACTGACAAGGTAAAGTGAAACTAAAGTATCATGCATATGTTAATCACGTGCCTGCAATTTATTGTGCAAAAATCATATATGCGGGTGACATTAGCAATTTCAAATACATATAGTGGTATTATCAGTGGGGCATTGCATGTCGGCCATTGTTCAACAAGGGTTTTATCAAGTAAAATTTACCTATGTCGTATGATTAAGGAAGAAAGAACATGTTTATGAATTTTCATAGCAAAATATGTCGAGATATAAAATATATACTACTAAATCACAAAATAAGGTCTTAATTCATAATGCTAACACACCAAACATAGTAGCAAAGTTCATAATTTTCCAAATCGAAAGTCAAATCAAGACTAATATCGAAGCAAAATCAAATAGTATAAGCGACCAACGAGTTAGGATCTTCAATCGGCTTACCAAAAAGGTCTAATGAGTTTATATTTCTTTTTGGGATATGTATTATTGGGTATAAAATGTTAAATAACATAAATAAGCGTCGTTATGCTTTCACGCATCCTGTGTACCCTCGTCCAGGGCACGTGCGAGGCGCAAAAAGGCGCTGCTGCATCAGGTGCGGGGCGCTTCGCCACCGCCCTGCATCGCAAGGACATGCGGCTTTGATAATACTGGGAGGTTATGATTGAGGTCAACCCAAAATCCAACCAAATCGTACAGAACTAGGTCAAGGGACACAAAAACATTTACACACAATTTCAATTTATGAAGTGTTAAACCAATACTGTGTCTGTTTTCTGGTTGTACAGAGTAGAAGCATAGGGATGCAGGATGCTCAAGTATGAACTAGAACAGAATTAGAAAAATAGTAGACACCAACCATTGTCCTCCAAAATCACACTTTCTGTATATCAATACATTGTCAATTCATTTCCTCTAAAATTTCAAGATAAACAGCATTTGTACCATAAATGAACGAATCATACAAAATATGTTATTGAAGAAAAAAAACTCACAAAAATCAGTGAATTTTGTCTTCGGCATGTGAAGGAACTCTGCATACTCTGTTTGACCCTGATCTTTCTTGTGAAGCTGCAGCACTAATGGCCTCCTAGTCACAATCCCTACAAAAAGAGAGATTTTTCAGAAATAAACCAAAAAAAACCACAAATCACAACAACAACAAAAGATGTTCACACATTCTAACCAGATCCACGAGGGAGAAAATCACGCCCGACGATACTCTCCAAAACCGAAGATTTCCCTGAACTCTGCAATCAAACCTCCTCAAAATCCAGTTCAAATGCGCACCAAAAAATTTTATAAAAAGATGAAAATGGGAAGATCAAAGAGACCTGGCCTCCGACGACGGCGACAGAAGGGAGAGCCTCCCAGAGAGTAGGAAGTGCACCATCAGCACCTCCATGGTCGCCGAGGACAGTGCAGGCTCTCTGGATCCTGTTTACGAGGCTAATCAAGCTCTCCATCGTCGTCATTTTCGAAACCCTAACCCTAACTTTAGGAGAGGAGCTCGAAACGAAGAGGAGGAGGAAGAGGAGGAGAAGGATCGAGAAATGAAGAGCGGTGGAGATGATGACTTGAGTTGAAAGTGTAGCAGTTATAGTAGCCGTTGGAGGAGCGCTGTCTTTGTTGGACATAAGAAAAGCCCTAGCTTTTTCTACAGCGGTTATTTTTACTGGTGAATTGAGGGTCGCACGTGCGGGGGCCAATTTCAACCGCGATTCAAACGAATTCAAACTCAGGAGATTCAAATTCCTCCCTGTTTGCTGAGACACGGTGAGAGTGATCGCTTTCGGCCCGTCAGGGCCCAATGAGAGCTTCCCTATTATCTCAATAATAACTTGTCCATTGGGCTCCAGACTGTTATTTTAGAATTTCTTTGAAATATCAAAACTTTCAAAAAATTTAGTTTTCTTTCTTTTTGTTTTAGAGATAACTATAAATGAAACGTTTGATTTGTGAAATTCTAAATTATTTTGTTTATTTTCAAAGGAAGTATTTTTAGAGATTTTAGAGATCGAGATTTGGTTATGAATTATAATAGAAGAGAAGATGGAAAAATAAAAAGGGGAAAGGGAAATAGAGAGAAACTCAAGCTTTTTTAAACTAAACTATGTTTTGAATTAGACTGTTCATGGGATTGGAAAGTATGTGGGCCTTAAAAATCAAGCAAAGGTCAGGCCCGATGCTGATAGCTCTTCTTATTGGATGCAATCGTCATATTAAGGCTAGGATTAATTACATTCCGGTGCCCTATAGTATGATCTAACTACATGGGTGACCCTGAGATTTGAGTATCTACAAGAGTAACCCTCAGTTCGATGCTTAGTGTGAAAGTGCTAATGGACCTTAACTTTACATATGAAAAAGACAAAAATTATCTTTCATACAAATACAATTTGCTCACCATTTGGCTAGATTTAAAGCAAGTTGCTTAAGTGGAATGTAGGGGACCATACAAAGTTCAGCGATTGAAACAAGTTGAATGAATTATTAAGAAGGGTTATTTGCATATATACCACTTAAATCATGGGTATTTTACAAAATACCCTCCAAATCTCAATATTTACAAAACTACCCTCAAATCATCAATTTTGGAAAAAAATTACCATCAAATAATTAATCATCAACTTTGATAAGCTAATTTGTAATCATAATATAAAAATTATCAACAAAATAGTCAAATCTTTAGCACCAAGTTGATGATTTCTTGATTTTAGGGATATTTTTCCCAAAGTTGATGATTTGAGGGGTGTTTTGTAAATACCAAAATTTGGGGGGTATTTTACAAATATCCATGATTTAAGGGTATATATATGCAAATAACCCTATTAAGAAACAAATCCTTCTATGAAAGGGTTTTTAGAAATCAGTCCGTCAAATCTTTGGTAACCCCATA